>CM076083.1:28402500-29602500 GCA_038088235.1 Zacco platypus | reverse complement strand
CATGATCTTGCATACTTTGTCTCTATCTTTGAATTGTTGTTTGCAAGCCAATGTTTTCAGCCTGTCTTATGATTTGTTTTGCGCTGGGATGTTATAGGAATGTGCATGTGATTCCCTGTGCCAGAGGGTTCGAAATTCCTCATTTCATAACTCCATTTTATGGCTGATAAATCAAACCTGAAAAGAACCAGTGTCTGTGCGCCTGTTTACATGGTTTCTGTTTGGACAACGCCAGGCTTGCTTTGTGTATTTCTTTACGTCTGCATGTGTATGTATGACTAGCACATGTCTCTCCACTCATTTGCTCCTCATTAAATCTTCACACTGATAATAACTCTCTCTCCTGCTGGAATACTCTGCTTTTGCTAATCTTGCTCTCTGGCTCTTGTTGATCTGTTTTCCAGTACTTACACTCCTTCCCTCTTTTCTTTTTCTCCTTTTCTCTTCCGCTTTCTTTCTTCGTCCTGCTCTTCCTGTCCTCCCGCTCTCGGGACGTCCGCAGCAGCAGGAGGGTGCACTTTGAGAGGATTAACACTGTGCCTATTAAGGGTCACCGTGCAGGGCGGCGTGGGTTCAGAAGGCATCAGTCCCTTTCCAGAACCCTGCTCAGGTACAGCGGGCCGCAGGAGGCCTGGCGAGGGAGCTCTCGCACACAACACACAATTCAAAGTAAACATGTTCACGTGGAACGGTCTCTGGCTCAGTCAACTTTGGTGTAATAATAGTAGTCGTTGTTTTGAAAAAAAAATGTTGTGATCCACTGCCACACTCCCTTATTAAATGTACTATGTAGGTGCTAATGCTGTATGGAATTTATACATATTATTATAAATTTAAATTTATAAATTATATGTTATAAATATATAACATAAATATATAATAAATAAATAATTTTATATAAATTATAAATTTATACATTTATACATATATGTATATTATACGTATACATATTTATTTAATAACACTTTGGGGAATTAATGTGTACGTTTGAGGTACTAATATGAACCCTTTAGGGGTAAATAAGTTTACCTTTCGATAAGGTACCTCCCCAATCGTAGCTTTTGTACATTTTTTTTTTTTTTGGAGAGTATATGTACAGAAGAGTTATATAATAATATAAAATTGATAGTTACAATTTTAAATAGTTATCAGGCCTGAAATAATCATAGAAATTAATACAATTTTTGTTGAAGTTATGGATGTAATGAGCAGTTGAGGCAGGATCTAGACACAGCTGCAGGTTTATTTCATTTAAAGATTAAATACAAAGAAAATTTAAAGTTAAAGATCATCCAAGATGAAGAGGGTAAAATCCAAAAAGTAATGAAACAGCAAGCACATTTCCATAGACAATAACCAACTACTGAGGACTAACTTAAGAGGGCTTAAATACACAAGGGTGGTAAGATAATTGGCAACTAAACGAGACCACAGGTGGATGTTCATTAGTAACTATGGAAATAAACTAGTGATTGGAACAAAGAAAAACAGGAACACACCAACTAAGACTATGTTTTCTAAGTTTTTCCTTCACGTTTTCGTGAAAAATGCTGGATTTGGCCAGGCCAGTAGTTGGCGATGTATTTTTGTAAAGAAACACTACATGCCTATAAACTGAACACTTGCTACGCTTGCGAACACTTCATGCATTTAAAAAAAAAAAAAAAAAAACGTTGTTGTCCATGAACACTTGAACTGAAACTTTAGTGGCAATTTCTATTGTGAATATATATTTTTATAGATAAAAAAGCTGTTTGTCTCTTGAATTTAAAAAAATAAATAAATTATTCAGTAGTCACAAAAGTAATGGAAAAAGTGATGGAAATTCACTTGATTCCAGAATGAGCCATTTAAGCAGATTTATTTATAATGTTTAAAATTTTGTTATCATTTTTTGATCATTAAATTTATCAAAAGTTACAGTAAAGACATTTATATTGTTTATAATTTCAAATAAAAGTTCAAATAACAGCAGCTGTTGAACTTTCTATTCAGCAAAGAATCCTGTGAAAAAAAATGTATCACTGTTTCCACAAAAACATTAAGCAGCACAACTGTTTTCAGCATTGATAATAATAAGAAATGCTTCTAGGTCATCCATTGTGGGGACAGTCTTTCTGTCAAAAATGTTCTCTTTGTGTTCTCCCTCAGTGGATGTAGTAGTGATGATTTTGTGTCTGTTTTCTGTTCACGTTATTTAGATTCTTAGCACATCATGCCTTGCTTATCTTCAGTCTTTTGTTAGGGACAAATAAGGATTCTTATCATGACACGCTTTCCCTATCTCTGACCGTTATGATTTCAATGCGACTCATTGTTGCCATTCTTCTGAAGTGAACAGAAAACATTCCAGTTCTTCATACTGCTGTATGAGCTCACAGCACATTCATCTCTAGTTGTTTTGCACAGTTTGACACTCTGCCCAGACTGGCAGGCTTTATTTGTTTTCTTTCAGATGAAACAGAATAAGCCACAATTTGAGTCATGTTTTTGCCATCCTGAATGAGTCAGAAAGATGAGATTAGATTCCTTTATGTGCTGATCCAGGTATTTTTTATTTTTTTATTGCCACACATGTTGTGTGTGCCGAACAGCTGTGGGAATCTCAGCTTTAAGCTTCATTTTGAGTCATTTTCGTACTTCAACTTATTTATTTCAGTTAGTTGCAAAGACAACATTTCTAATTTTTGCTTAATACTTTAATATTTTTATTAATTTTCAGTTTCCAAAAATGATTTTTCATAGATTTAGTTAGCAATAACAACACTTATACAAACATTATCAGATATAACAATTACTACACATACAAATGTAGGGAAATGCATATATATATATATATATATATATATATATATATATATATATATATATATATATATATATATATATATATATATATTTATACAATATTTACAACCAGTCCTAAGGAGCATATTGTTGGTCTGCACTCAAATTTCAAACACGCCACTTACAAAAATGTGCCCTGATAACTGTAATTTCTTACAAAAAATAACATGGTTATTGCTATAAAAACTGATTTCAGCCACCACTGTCATGAAACATGAACCAAAACATAATGACAAAAAGATCCTGTCACTGTATTAAGGTCCTGTATTCATTTATTAGTTGTTCATTCTTTGTTTTTAAGCCCTAACTGTTTGTTTGTTTGTTTTTATTCTGAACTTTATTTACAGTCCAAAATAGAGTCGACAGGAAAGTAGCTAGTAAATAAGTAGAAAGAAAGTAGAAAGTAGAGTGATGTAACTTACTGTTTCCTGCATTTGTGCTACTTTCAATCATGCAGATTTCTGAGAAAAAATAGTCATTTGGAAACTAAATTCCTTAGACTCAAGACGTGAGCAGTTTAGCAAAATTTTCTACAGAATCGCGCCATTATCTATTAGCAGTAGTATAGAAATGTGTGATGCATAACTCACACACAAGTCACTTTCAAATCAAGTAGTTTTCTGTTTGTCTATGATGTTTTGACAGAAACAATATGGTTACCATGGAGCATTTTTGTAATGGACCACCACAGAGTATTTAGTGTTTTGTTTTGGTATGCCGTTATTTCATAAAATATGATTATTTTTGTGCGTGAGGCTGGATGGCTGAACTTATTTTAGACTGGTTTATCTTTTGGACTGAAACCCGAGTCATATCTGAACTTGAAAAACATGTCAGCCATTTGACAATATGAGGCAGATGTTTCCCTAGTTTATTCAGTGACACAGCCAAGCAGCTGTGCAGAGGGACGGACACCAGCCTGATGATTCTCTCTGTGTGTGTGCGTTTGGTTTCATTTTTGTGACAGGATTTCAACCACTGCCAGTAGTTTTACTGTAAAGCATGCCTGGGCATGTCTCATCGCTATTTCCTTAGAAGTTTGTTACGGTTACCTCACCAAACTTTCCTTGATCTCATTTGTACACAACCGGGAGGAGACAGTGTGACACACATTTGTGGAAATTACCATTGCAGTATCCAGTTTATTGTGCAAGAACATGTTAGTGCACAGCTGCAGGGAAACACAAGAGAGTTTGGGATCACGTGTGATCTCTGGATGAGTGAACTCAAGCTGAAAGAGTTGTGTCGATCACTCTCAGGGGCACGGCGGACTGGTTCGGGGTCAGTAAGGACGGTGACGCCACGCAGAAATGGCAGAGGAAGAGCCTGCGACACTGCAGCCTGCGCTACGGCAAGCTGAAACCTCAGGTGATCCGTGAGATGGAGCTGCCCAGCCAGGACAACATCTCCCTGACCAGCACGGAAACCCCTCCACCTCTATACGTACCCTCATCTCAGCATGGCATGCAGAAGGTACAGTAGCAGAAGCCATCACTAGAATAGTTTATGTGCACCTGTTCTTCTTTTGTTAATGATGCACTCTCTGTTCAGATTGTGGACCCACTGGCACGAGGACGTGCGTTTCGCATGGTCGAGGAAGTAGATGGCTACAGCGTGCCTCAAACTCCCATCACCCCCGGCGCTGCATCCTTGTGCTCCTTCAACAGCTCTCGCTCAGGCCTGAACCGCATCCCACGCAGACGCAAGCGCGAGTCCGTGGCCAAGATGAGCTTCAGAGCAGCGGCAGCTCTGGTCAAGGTGAGCACATGAGCCACGGCAACTGATCTCATACATGACCATTATAACCTTTATATCAGTTTACTTTGTACATTTGAAATTATTTTAGAACTTTTCCGGTAATAACAGACCAGTTCTTGGTCTTATAATGTCTTGCGTAGCCAGATGTCAAGTCTAATGTATTTATATAGTTCAATACACATGAGAGTGGAAGAGAGCGCTGTTCATTCATTCCTCCCACCTACATTTCCTTCCGGTACTGAGACTCGAACCCACAGTCTCTATTCTCTAACCATTAAGCCATAACTGCCTAATGCATTTAAATGCACAGGAGTAATTCCCATCTAACATACATGCACATGAGTTTGTTGTTAACCTCCGTCTAATGTTGATAGATTTTGAGTGTTCTAAATGAGTGGCTGTATGTCAAAGGTTATTAACCTGCATAAAACGTGCCCAAACCATCGCCAAAAAGGCTTTCATGACTTTTTTCATGACGCTCCTAAAGATGCGCTTTCATCTGAGAACATGTACAGCAATAGCAAACTAAAACTTCTGTTGTAACTGGAGCTGTAATAGTTTTATTTCACTTTATGTGATGACATATCTATGTATAAAATTTAACCTTAACACAGTTATTAGGCCATCTAGATTGTGTGAATTTTGTGTATGTGTGGTTTCAGTTGTTCCTGCTTTTTTTTTTGTAAATTTAGAATAAGTTTTAGTATTTAAGTTATTGATTTCACACACTAATACACTGGTTAAATCAATGAGATCCATTATTTTAAGCTGATATATATAGAACAGAAATAGTAATGTCAACACTACGATGACCTGAATCAATGTTCAAATTAAATGACTACTATTAACATTCAGTGGTCAATGCTGATACTGATTAATTAACTGCCTGTTTACCATGGAGTAAATGTAGGTGTTCACACATAGTCCGTTTAATCCACAGCATGAACAACTCAAGATTTATAGAAAGATTTAGGGAAAAATATCCTGTCTAAACTTCTTGATTTACTATTACAAGTGACCCGGGAGCTTTTTTTTACTTTATTTTGGGATCATATCCTGTCCAAACGCACAGATACTCCACAGACAGACCTACATTAGAACAGAGCAGAAGCTTGTCTGATAATGTCAAATGGGAACAGCTGCTAAAGTAGGATTGGTCAGTAACATTTGTAAGGTGCGGCTTAGCGAAGGGTCATCTGAGGTTGTTTAAGTTCACGAATACGGATAAATCAAATCGGCACGATCTTAAAAATGACAAATAACAAATATATAATAGATGTCAGAGGCAGAGCTGGTATACAGACGCCAATGGTCTTGCAACACAGTCTCTTTGAATTAATTATCATCTATTTATCTAATTCTTATTAAATATTTTTATACTGCTTAGTATGCTATGCTGATTGATAAAGTGTGATTTATCTGTATTTTAAGGGTCGCTCTTTGCGCGAGGGCACGCTAAAACGAGCTCACAGGCGCAGCTTCACACCTGCTAGCTTTATTGAGGAAGATGTTGTGGACTTCCCAGATGAACTGGACACGTCGTTCTTTGCTAGGGTAGGTAAACCCCACCGAGCACATCACACATACATTTGCTTTTGAGAGATTTTTTCTAATATGCGTGTTTACTGTCTGTCGGGCGTCAGGATGCCATGATGCAGGAGGAGATGTCCACTTTTCACGATGAGGTGTTTGAGTCTCCAACAGACTCCACCATGAAGGACGTGGACAGCAAACAGCTGGATGAGTCGGAGCTAACAGGCAGCGCACTGGACAAAAGCGAGTTAGAAAGGAGTCACTTAATGCTGTGAGCTTCACAACCCATTTTTTTGATGCCTGTCACAATTATTGTGCTGTGATTCCATAAAATATTTGATAATAGAAAATGTTAGCTGCAGAGATACTCCAGACACTTTATTTTCACTTTCTTTTTGAAATTTGTAGTTCAGTCATGAAACTCTAGATGGCGCAGGCTGATAGGTCCGAAGCAATAGCACCATTACCACATGACACAAACTGATTGGCCTCTGCTGATTTTATTGTGGTTCAGTGTTCTCTGTAGGCTAGCCTCAGAGTTCCTCTGAAACCCTCCACCTCCCCAGCTCCACCTCCCTAGATCCACCTCCCTAGATCTGCTATAAAATTTATGCATGTCTATACTTGCACCAGCAGCAGCATATCTTACATGCTCACAGCAGTGTGTTTGTGAATCTAATAGCAGTAGCTAGTCCATACTTGCTCTGCAGCAGCAGTGTAGCAGATCTAGTCGGCCAATACCAAATACATTAACATTTCCATGTTCATTAACATGCCAAAACTTCTCAGAGATGTCATGATCGAAATAGAATTTTCAAAATATGTGATATGATTTCATTTTAATTTCAGAAATATTTTAACTCAAAACAATTAAAATATATGCATCATTTCAATGAAATATAAATATAAAAATTATTTGAAAAAGGATGATTATTTATTGTCATAAGATTGTTCTATGACTATGTAGATGCTCTATAATTCCTCGTTCTTCAAACAGACCTTTAGAGCGTGGCTGGCGAAAGGTTAAGGAGGGAACACCAGCGCCCCCTAAAGTTAGACTGAGGCAGGAGGTAGTAAGTGTGAATGGTCAGCGGAGAGGCCAGCGCATAGCCGTGCCGGTAAAGAAGCTCTTTGCAAGAGAAAAAAGACCGTATGGATTGGGCATGGTGGGAAAGCTGACCAATCGAACATATCGCAAGCGTATCGACAGCTACGTGAAACAACAGATAGAGGACATGGATGACCACAGGTATGCAAACTTCATTCAATCCCTAAAACTTCTTTATGATTTTTGGAGATGCTTATAATGTGAGGCGGTGTTTTATATTCTGTTTCTCAGGCCTTTCTTTACATATTGGATAACGGTCGTTCACATACTCATCACCATTTTGGCAGTGTGTATTTATGGCATTGCACCAGTGGGCTTCTCCCAGCATGAAACCGTCGATTCTGTGAGTGCTGCTCCTGCATTTCTGATGCTCTATTCCTGTTTCCAACCATCTGGTGTTTCTCAACACATTTGTTTTTTTTTGTTGTTGTTGTTTGTTTTTTCCCCCCACAAAGGTCCTAAGAAATAAAGGTGTTTATGAAAACGTCAAATTCGTGCAGCAAGAGAACTTTTGGATTGGACCAAGTTCGGTGAGGTGTTTCTTTCTAAAATCATTGTGCAGGAGTTTAAATTATTGTTAAGTTAATTCTGATCTGAAGTACTATCTAAAAACACTGCATGTCTCATGGTACAAAATGTGCATAAATTTTAGTAATCAACTTTCCAGTTTGTGATGCATGATTTCCCATGATTGAGATTTCTGTTTAAATACCTTGATGGCTGGCATTGAAATGTCTGATTAAATGCAATGTGTGTGTGTATATATATATATACATACATAAACACACAGATATATGCATGTATAAATATATACATATATATTATGTAAACACAAACTTTTAGGTTAGATGCGATTAATTGCGATTAATCGATTTGACAGCACCAGTCGAAATACATTTCATAAGCAGCGATAAGTTGTTGAATGTTTTCCTGAAACTACTGAATAAAATAATATCAAAGACAAGTCATCATCATTGTCCTCTTTTCATCAGGAGGCCTTGATTCACCTGGGAGCCAAATTTTCACCTTGTATGCGACGGGACCAGCAGGTACATGAACTGATTAAAAAAAAGCGGGAAATGGAGCGAAATTCGGCTTGCTGTGTGCGCAACGACCGCTCAGGTTGTCTGCAAACCTTAGAGGAGGAATGCTCTGTAAGTACAGGAGCCACGGACTATCAAGGCTATGAATGAGAAGTTGTCAGGCCATTGACGTCTCTGTCTTTATGTTTCAGAGCACTTTGGCTGTATGGGTAAAATGGCCTCAGCATCCCAGCACACCTCAGCTGGAGGGGAAGAACCGGCAGCATGGCTCTGTGTGTCATCAGGACCCCAGGTGAGGGAAAATACGACTTCACTCAATACTTCAGCGAAAAATTTTCACAGAGACATTTCAAACACTGTGTTTTTGGCAGGACGTGTATAGAGCCAGCCTCGGTATCTCCTCATGAGTGGCCTGATGACATCACTAAATGGCCAGTAAGTATTACATCAAGTATGTCAAGTATATCCTTTGATAAAAAAGACTATAGTATTACCTGTGGTTGCACCATAGTACTTTGTTGTAAAGATACATGTCGGTTAGATATACCTTGTCCTAATGTAGATATGTATTACAGATCTGCACCAAATATAATTCTGGGAACCACACCAATCTGCCTCATATCGACTGTACTATCACCGGCCGGCCCTGTTGCATCGGCACTAAAGGGAGGTGAGAACAGCTGCTATTACTCACTGCTAACAAATGATCAATACTGAGACATTTCACATGCACTTGTTTAGTGGGCATGAAAATACAGTTTTGTACACTTTTTAACTATCTTGTGTGTCGCTTTGCAGGTGTGAAATCACATCAAGGGAGTACTGTGACTTCATGAAAGGATACTTCCACGAGGAGGCAACCCTCTGCTCACAAGTAAGCAGACTAATCCAGAGAAGCACAGAAATAAGTCAAAGATGTGCTATAAGTGATACTGAAGCACAACTGTTAATTGAACTGTCTAAAATGTTAATATATGACAATGAATTTAACAATAGCAGATGACAATGGCACATACTGCTGAACACATTAACTGAACACTTTACTATTGTGTACTAACAATAGACTAAACAGAAGAAATAACTGCAGAAGATTTTCTTGTAAAAGAAGGCGGAGCCTCAGAGTCATGCCTACCTATTACATAATCGCCATGGACCAATGGTAGCTCAAAGGTGTTTAGCCAGCCGGACCAAACATTTCTGGAAAGTTCACTTTGGCAAGCTGTTTCAAACTCGAGGAACGAACACAAAACAAACTTAATGTTGGCCTGATTTTGTTTTCGTTCTTTGATTTCGTTCGAAGTATATCAGGGCCTTAACCCTCTTAGATCAGTTCAAGACACAAGCGAGTGTAAAGCTCTCAGCCCTAAATGTTTCACCTCTTGCCAGTACTCACCCACTAGACTAATGAATAAGAACGGAAGATAAATCTATCTTCTGCTAAGTGCACTGTAATCACAATGAAGGTTGCCATGCTAAGCTCCTCTGCATTGGCAAAATCCGTTGTCATCTGAAAGGGCATACCAAGATTGCCCAGGTCTGAAGCATGTGTGCCAGCTTCCAGGGTTTTAACTTAAGACTTTGTGCTAAAAGTGTGTTAAATACTGTCTTATGTCTTTAGCTTGAAAATGCAATTGAATATATTATTTCGTGCTTCTGGATGTTTCTCTTTCTCTTTTAGATGTTTTCTAATCTAAAGAAATGCTCTAATCTGTCCCTGTCAGGTGCACTGCATGGATGACGTGTGTGGCCTTCTTCCTTTCCTGAACCCGGAGGTCCCAGATCAGTTTTACCGTCTCTGGCTCTCACTGTTCCTGCATGCTGGGTGAGTGACTGTAGAGTATGGGGATCCTTACACCCTTTCACACTAAACCCCAAAATGGAAGCTGAAGCTAATTGCAGGCGAATGTCTGTTCACCCTAAAAGCGAAACATTGCAGACGAAACTGAAACGAAAAAAACAAAACATCACAGACAATGTGATAATGGACTGGTTTCACCAACAGTGAAACAAAAAGTTAAACTATGCAAATGAAAGGTCTGTTCAGACCCAGAACTATACGAAAAGCACGACAGGTCTATTCGCACCTAAAGTTAAACGAAAAGGCAAAAATTGTCTAATGATACATTGGTTCACACCAAGACAAAACAAAAAAGCAAAGCACTGCAGATTAAATATCTGTTCGCACCAACAGTACAAATTCGCTTCATTTATTCACACCTAGGACGAAGCGAAAAAGCTAGACATTGCAGACAAAATGCCTTTTAACCCATAGAGCAAAGCAAGAAAAAGTGAAGCATTGCAGACAAAATCAAAGGAGAAAAAATAGCAAATTATCACAGAGAGTGTGGTCATGGACTGGTCACACCAAGAGCCATACAAAAAAAGTGAAACTATGCAAAAGAAAGGTCTGTTCAGACCAAGAACAACACGAAAAGCACATGTCAGGTCTATTCGCATCTAAAGTTAAACGAAAAGGCAAACGAAACTTCTGTTCACACCAAGACGAAAACAGCAAAGCATGAATATGATTAGAAATGTATTAAATGTCTATTTGCACCAACAGTGAAACAAAAACGTAGAAATTCACACCATTTATTCACACCAAGGACAAAGCGAAAAAAACTAGACATTGCAGACAAAAGGCCTTTTAACCCATAGAGCAAAACAATATTGTACACAAAATCAAAGATGAGACAAAATAGCAAGTGATCACAGAGAGTGTGGTCACGGACTGGTCACACCAACAGCAAAACAAAAAAATAAAAAGAGTGAAACAATGTAAATGAAAAGTTCCGTTCAGACCAATAACAACACGAAATGTGAAACATAGCCTACAACAGACAAAAATCTGCAAACAAAATGTGTTTTTGCTTCCAAAAAGCAAAATATGACAGGTTAAATATTGTATTGTTATATAATAATGTAAAAGTCTCAGAAGATTTCAAAGAATTTCTCAATTTCAATATTGATTCATTTCAGATCAAAATCATCCCTGACTAAATTACTAGAGCTATGTTGTCCATATTCATTTTACAGCTCTACTTTCACTCTTACATGTCAACAGTTGTCTCATGAGTTACTGTTTTTAATCATATTCACGCTCAATTGAAACAATGCTGGGACCTCTTCGTAAATCTTCGACCAATAAGCTATAAAAGATTCCTCTGGGTTTTAATTCCGCACACATGGCACTCATGAATACTGTGACCCATGCTGCTCTGCAGTATATTTCAAACGCTCAAAAGCTGACACATATGATCAGATTATCTGCTTTAAGAAACAGCTGACACTTGGGAGATGCCACTCTTTAGTGTGGCGTGATGTGTGTAGTAGTAATCAAAGAGAGTGCTTCACTGAGCTACACTTCAGCTCTTTGCTTTTCTTAAGAAGGCTCAGATTAACGCTTCTGCACGTGCCTCTGTCAAACACCTTGATCATCACACGCTCAAACGTCCTTGAACCTGCTGGAGTTGGATTGTCTGTAGCATATTTTTTCATATTTGTGGCCAATGCACTGAAACTACTTTCATAATAACATATGTGGAGACTCTTGTTGCGACATGCCTTTGCCACATTTTATGAGACAGCTGACAGAAGTGTAATTATGATATAGGCGGTGGTTTTCTTGGACCAGTCAGTGGCATCAAATCTTATATGAGGGGAATGTTTATGACCACTGTTGCCATGTTGTGATGTATTGGGAATGAAAAATATGCATTCAAATCCATAAAGATGTCATAGCAGCTTTTAAACAACACGCTTGAAATGTTTTCTTTGTCCCCATCTGTTAAAAACAGGATTCTGCATTGCCTGGTGTCGGTATGTTTTCAGATGACAATTCTTCGAGACCTGGAGAAGTTGGCCGGATGGCTTCGAATATCTATCATCTATATCCTGAGTGGCATCACAGGAAACCTGGCTAGTGCCATCTTTCTCCCCTACAGGGCTGAGGTGAGCCCCGCTTACCCCCTACAGAACCGCCCACTAAAACCTGCTGGTCTAGAACCAGAAACCACTAACATCAAACAGACGACAACCAAAAGTAGATCACTCTACTTAAAATCACTGAAGCTGTTTGAACTGGAAACATCTGGTTTATGTTGTTTGTGGCCCTAGCTGCTTTAGTTTTCATCCATTCAAAATGATTTTATTTATAAATATTCTGATTTCTTTGATTTCACATTGATTTCTATTAATGTTATTCATTATTTGGATCAGTGAATACTTTAAAAATGCAATTTATATGTGTATTGACTTACGGCCTGGTTACAACTGGTCACTTTGTGTGTTTTTACTGATCAGATAGCTATCCGATTTGTGAAAATGGTTCTATTTATACTTGGCCACTTAAATGTGTCTCTGCAAAAATGAATATAAATCTGATCTTCAGTTCCCTCACTATATGCAAATTTAATGGAGTTCACATCAACATCAACGATGCTGCTCCCCCTGCAGCAATATGTGTGATACAGTAACACTGACATATCTGGCTATTACATGTCATATAGCCTATAACATGCTCTCACACGTTTATTTTCGAACATTTTGAGAGGAGTCAAATTTACAGTATGTGTGTCTTCGACAACCAGATGCATTTACACTTGTCCAGTTTCATCTGGAATGCCTCTCAAAACACCTCCTGAAGTGGTTTGAGTGATCGGATTGAAATCAGTCTCAAAGTGTTTCTTTCAGAAAGTGTATTTCTAAGAACACGTGTTTTAAACTAGATTGTTTTTTTTTTTTAAATGATTTTTTCCTATTCCTTATAATAAACGCTTTTATTTATCATTGACCCGTATATTAAAATAACTTCTGACATTTCATTAAAAATAACTTTTTATGAGTTCTTGAAACTTGTATGACTTGTAAACAAAGCAAACATGTTTATTTGAGGCAGGTTATTTAGTGAAATTGTTTGGGAGCGCCGGCTAAGTCAAACGTTTTTGATCCTCTTTGACTTAAAGTGTTTTCTTGAAGTAAGCCCTATGATTTTAAATTAATTTTTAAAAACTTTAACAACACATTCTCATGTTTTTTTTCTCACACATTTTTCAGTTAATGGTCACATGATGTACAGGTAAACAAAATAAAATATTCAATTTTGTTGTGGTTTTCATAAGGAGCCCTGCACATGACATGTGGACAAAAATTAAGAATTAAAACAAAGTATCCATTTTAATTCGTAAGAATTTGTTCACATGTTGTTCCCATGGCCATGTTGTACTAATTCATTCCCTAGTTTTGATTTAACTAAAACAAGGGAACTAATTATTAAAACTTGGCCACGATCAAAAATGAGGCAACAAATGAACAAATCGAGGGAATTAATTCTTAATTTGTGGCTACACACATATCTATATATATATGTATATGTATATATATATATATATATATATATATATATATATATATATATATATATATATATATATATATATATTACCCACATGTCATGTGCAGGACTCCATATTTTATTTAAAAAAAAAAAAAAATTGTTTAAACTTTATATATGACTGAATTATTAGCTTTTCATTTTACTCATAAACCCCCTGCAGTTCCACCAGGGGTTTGCGAAACCAACTTTAGGAAAAGAACCGGCACAATCTTGGTGGAAACGGGGTGTATTGCTCTTCTATCTATGGCACTGAGTTTATCCCGACCCCTCTTTTGCTGTTTCTCCAGGTGGGTCCCGCTGGCTCCCAGTTTGGCATCCTGGCCTGTCTGTTTGTGGAGCTGTTTCAGAGCTGGCAGATTCTGGCTCAGCCGTGGCGGGCCTTCACTAAGCTACTGTGCGTGGTGCTCTTTCTGTTTGCCTTCGGCCTGCTGCCCTGGATCGATAACTTCGCCCACATCAGCGGATTCATCTCGGGCTTTTTCCTCTCTTTCGCCTTCCTGCCCTACATCAGCTTCGGCCGCCTGGACATGTACCGCAAGCGCTGCCAGATCATCATCTTCCTGGTGGTGTTCGTGGGCCTGTTCGCCGGACTCGTGGTGCTTTTCTACGTGTATCCCATCAAGTGTGAGTGGTGCGAGCTGCTCACATGCATTCCTTTCACTGACAAGTTCTGTGAGAAGTACGACCTCAACGCGCACCTCCATTGAGGGAGAGGCGGGGCTTCGGGGATTTCATCGGTCATGGATCCGCATCCGCCGGCCCCCACTTCATCTCTCCCAAATGAAGCCCTTTCTGTGAACGTGGACAGTATGCTTGTGTTGCTTTTTTTACTCAAGTGCAAGTTGGAACTCAACTTTGACCATGATTTTAGGACTCTGAAAATGAAGAATGCTTTTTAACGTACCCTAAAGTTTTATGTAGTCTATTGATAAGGGTGTCTGATAATCATATGAAAACAGGGTCACCCTCGCCCGAAAACTTTCACTACAGTCTCAGAAGGCAGTGTCATCATAAAAGCACTGGTACACCAAACGGAGAACACGTCTTCTTCTTCAAATTTGATTGTTGTACTTTTTATGTTTTAGCATGTCAGGGGTAGGTTTGTCTTTGTTTAGTCGACCTCAGAATCCAGGGACGAAAAAAACTCTGTACCTTCGGTGCCTTGATAAATGTACCTACTACTGCCATATTTTCGTTACACGTTGAGCACTCAAATGATATTTTTATTTGTGTGTTACTTCTGATGGAGTAATAGATGATTATGAAAGGGTAGTGTTTTAGCTACCCAATTTACTCACTTGTTACAGAATACAGCTAAAAACAACCTGCACCTCTGAAGTTTGTGTTTTTCTTGTCTACTACAAGCTCTAAAATATGGAAGCCCATTTCCACCTCAGAGTAAAAAGTAAAACATCTCTACGACGCGATGCGCTATTTATGACACAATAGCTGTTTCTAGCCATAGTTATGTTTCCAGGATTTCGGGAAACGCCAAGATGCACATACAAAAACTTCTGCACTCAATTGCGCCTCACTAATGGACGTGATTGGTTAACTGGACTAACCAGCAGACCGATTTCATTGCACAGCATCTCAAATGTCGGCTTGATCATTCTGAGGATATGCAAGTCGAAGTCTGGCATCAGAATGATTTGGTTTAATTCCCTCCCAGAAAAGTCTCACATGATTGTGTTCCCAAACGCCAGCATCCGAACTCAAGAACATCACAGCATTTATTGCGTTTCGTCGGTGCGCTCTGCGGCGCAAGTCATTTATGATGTAGGAAAAAGAGAGCCACAATGGGCTCCCTGATTGCAGCAACTTCCCATTTTTATTACAGATATTTTACGCCAATTTCTCAGGAATGATGATTTTGGGACGAAAATGCTGCTTTATTCACAAGTGTTTTATGCGATATTCCAGGTTTGGGCATAAGTTAAATTAGCAACTTTTGATGGAAACTTAGTTAATGTGACTATTTCTCATAATTGCAATCTCATAAGGGTTAGTTCACCCAAAAATGACATTTCTACCATTAATTACTCACCCTCATGTCGTTCCAAACCTGTAAGACCTTCGTTCATCTTCGGAACAAAAATGAAGGTATTTTTGATTAAATCCGTGACCTATCTGGTCTCCAATAGACGATATTACCACTTTCAAGGCCAAGAAAGGTAGTAAAGACCTCATTAAAATAGCCGATGTGACTGCAGTGGTTCAACCTTAATGTTGTGAAGTGACGAGAATACTTATTGTGTGCAAAAAAACAAAAAAAATAATGACTTTATTCAATAATTTCTTCTCTTCCTCGTCAGCTTCCAGGTTCTACGTCAGAACGCTGACTCATTATCGGCCGACTAATATGTAAATAAAAAATCGGCCAATAATGAGTAAAGAAAATTTCTCAAAACTACTTTTTTGTTGTTGTTTTTCCTCTGAGGCGGAAACAGACGTCCATAAAAAACCACTTCGACTGGTTGGAAACAAAGTTAGGAAATGTTTAGGATGGCACCAAGGATAATAACTTAAAGAAATGCTCTCTCACCACTGCACATAAAATACACACTACAAAAATATAGCTTTGTTAATAGATTTTTATTGATTAGATAGCCATAATAGTATGACTAATGCCACAGAGAATGTTTATGGATATACTAAAGTTTACATCAGTTCATACACTGTATACATAGTTTGTATT
The DNA here is from genome assembly GCA_038088235.1 of Zacco platypus. NCBI lineage: Eukaryota > Metazoa > Chordata > Actinopteri > Cypriniformes > Xenocyprididae > Zacco > Zacco platypus. The sequence continues at coordinate 29,586,118 of CM076083.1, read as the reverse complement.
TCAGAACACATTTTCACATTTGCAGTAATATATAAGGAAGATTTTACTCTAAAACAATATTCAACATTTCACGGTCCACTTGCAGTCCAAGGGATGAAATATTATAAAAAAATAAAATGATTTGTCAAATTTTCAATTAAATTTTATATTTTCCTGAAGAAAGATTCTGACTTCACTTTCTTGAATGGTTGAATTTTGTACCAGTAGAATATTGTTTATGTTAAATGTAAATTAAAGATTTTCTTTGATCTGATCTTTTTTTTAATCAAACAAAATTATGAATATGGTGACTTTTTTCCCACCCAAAATGAAGCTTTTATTATTATTATTATGATTATGAACTGTTAAAAACAATGTTGTTTTTGACAAGTAAAGTGTGCAGTGTATCTTGGGCAGTTCACAAGAAAGAAAATGCAGTTAACACCCAACATCTGTGTATTTAGCCTTCGTATACTCGAATGTAAGATCTCCAATCTCTTTAAATAAGTGCATAGGTAAGTCTCTGGCTCTTTGCTCAGGTGGTATTAGGGCTTTGAGTCCTTGACTAGGGTGAAACTCTGAGCCTGTGATTGCCGAGAGCCGTCCAGAATCTATGCACAAAGTCCTTTATCAGGATTGGATGTGCTGTAAGCTAAAGAAACTTAACATCCGCTGTTTCGTCGCGCATAAGCCAGGCCTCCGAGCTGATACTCCATCTCTCTGAAGGCCAAAGCCCCCACAGTGATGGCAGACTGACCCTTCTCCTTGAAACCAGCTTTCTGGTAGAAGGGCACCAGGAACTCCTCGCAGACCAGCAGGGCTCTGCGCAGGCTGGGGAGACAGTGCAGGTACTGCAGGTAGCGCCAAAGCAAGATGGAGCCTTTGCCCTGCTGCCGACAGTGGCGGTGCACTGACAACACGTGGATGTGTACTGTGGGAGAGCCTGGGACGTGTGTGTTCATGGCCTCCTGGAATCAGATGGTGAAAAGCGTATTAGAACCTAAACACATTCTAACTACAACTACATGATTCTTTAAAGAAAAGGTTTTTTCACTTCTCACCTGTTCTAGTTTCTCCTTGTCCCAGCCAGATCCAATGATGAAGGCCACCAGCTGGCCCTCCTCAAACCATCCCAAAGAGAGCTCAGGACACTGGCTCAGGAAACTAAGCACCTCATCAAGGGTGAGTGGACATTCACCGGAAACAGAGACAAACGCTGCAGAGGGAGAGATGGGAAAGATACAGGGGTGAGTCATCCCCTCATCCCAACGCAAACAAGAGCTTATCGGCAGATTATCGGGTTTATCGCGATCACGACGGCTTGTTGACTACGGTCTTCTAGATTTCTATATGTAGAACTTGGGAAGTGCTTAAGGACTTTAGAGTTGTTTTTCTTTACACTGGTTTGAATTGAGCAATCAGTTAATAGGCAATAGGCTTCCAATTGAGTTTAGAATTCAGTTTAAGGTTCTATTATTTGTGTACGAGCCCCTGATAGGCTTGGGACCTGTCTGATCTTCTGTCCTACCTTCAGACCAATAGGCCTTTAAGGTCATCGAATACTTTATTATTGTCTGTACCAATGATGAAATGCATTTGAAACTTACGGGTGACCGTGCATTTTCGGTGGTGGCCAAAAACCTCTTCAGGTTTTTGCATCGTTGCTTAAGACACATCTTTTTAAAACGGCTTCTGGGCTGGAGTAATTTGCTGTATAACACTTTGTTACGTGTTATTATTGTTGGGTAAATTTGTCTTTTGTTTTTATTTTGTTACCTGTTTTATGTTTCGATTTTAATCTCATGCAGCACTTTGGTCGACTCTGTCGTTATTAAATGTGCTATATGAATCAATAAAACTAAAACTAAACTAGTGTACGTAAAACAGTTTGTTTCCTATCCAGATGTGTATTGATGTGTATTTTATGGGGCACCAATTTTAAAATGAATTCTGTAAATAAGTATTCAATTTTTCCAGACTAATCAAAACAAACTTTATTAATTGATTTATTTTTCACAAATTCAAAATAATTTCTTTATTAATATAACACACCACTGTCCAAAAGTTTTAGGTCGGTAAGATTTATTATTTTTTTTTTTAAGAATACTCTTTGTTCACCAAGGCTGCATTTATTTGATGAAATATTTGATTTTAAAAAGTAATATTGTGAAATACTGCTATTTAATATATTGTAAAATATAATTAATTCATGTGATCAAAGCTGTATTTTCAGCATCATTACTCCAGTCTTCAGTGTCACATGATCCTGCAGAAATCATTCTGATATGATGATTTGATGCTTAAGAAACATTTATTATCATTATCAATGTTGAACACACTTGTGCTGCTTCATATTTTTTAATGAAAACTGTGATTCTTTGATGAATGGAAAGTTCAAAAGAACCGCATGTCTTTTAATATAAATCATTTGTAACATGATAAACATCTTTACTGCCAATTTTGATCAGTTTTAATGTTCTTGAATTTAGTTTCTGAACGGCTTGAACTACATTCATTACCTGCTGAACATCATGCAATTAAAACAAAAGTGTTTATCTTACAACATTTTTCACATTATTGACACTCAAACACTGCAAAACATGCTTCTTTAACAGCATTTTAGCTCATTCTAGCACTCCGATTTGGTAACTCTATTTGAAGCACCCCATTATAACCCCACCACATCTGAGAAACGTCTTACCTTCTCTCTCTATCTCAAATACACTAATGGCGTCCTGTGGGGTGAGATTACGGAACTCGCTAGCGGGTAACGTGTGTCGTCGCTGGCGTCGAGAGCTGGACACACTTAAAGGCGTCTTCAGAAAGAAGGGCTTCAGGAAGGGTGAGCTGACGACCTGCGGTGCCATCATCTGACACGCGCTCACTTCTGACCGCTGGAGGACAGTACTGTTTACAATAGTAAAGCGCTTCTTTCTTTTTTTTTAGGACACTTCTGTCTTTCTGTCGGTAGATTTGCCCGGCTGCTCTCTTCTATGGTCCGATGAGTTTGAATCCTATCATACTACCCCGCTGAGGTCACCTCTCCTGCTCTTTAACCCTCCCCCTCGTCCCCTCTCTGTCACTCGGGCTCTTTCTCGGCCCGCCCCATATCTCCTAAAGTGTCCCGTCTTTAGAGGGATAGTGATGTACGCACGTGCCAGGTGAAGCTGCAGCAATTCCCTAAAAGTCTGTGTGCTAATAGCCTACTCACAGCGCAGCTCATCAGCCACTCCAAACACTTACCCAGAAACTGTTTGTACAGCCAAAGCAAGCTTTGGGGTGTTTACGTCAGCCCTGGTAGATTTGTTACGTGTTTGGCATTTCCAAATTCAGATAGCCAGTGCTTAACGAGAGAATAAGGACACTGAGAACCAGTCATGAACCAATATGTCATTTTGAGATTGTCAACATCGGCCGATAAATAAACCATAAAAGTGGTGTAGCTATCACTCCTGTAACAGCCCCAAATTCCAAAACACAATAAGAACAGTAATATTGTGAAATATTTTGTGTGTGGGTCTGTGTGTACTTGTTTTGACTATACTTGTGAGGACCAAATGTCCTCGCGTATATTGTGAAACACTTTCACGGTGAGGACATTTGACTGGTTCTTACTAGATAAAAAGACTTATAAATCAGCCAAAAGAGATTTTTATTTTAAATCTAGTGAGGGTCTAGGTGATAGAAAATATCATTGACCTGATATAAAATCAATGGACGGTTATGCAATGTCCTCACTAAGATAGCAAAACAAACCTGTGTGTGTGTGTGTGTGTGGTCTTGGTAAACCATGGAGACTACAAAGATGGCAATATATCTGAAATCCTTGTCCTTGTGGGGACATTTTTTGGTTGCACGAGGAAAAGCACTAATAAAACATACAGAATGATGTTTTTTGAAAATGTAATTTTGTCAATGGAAATTCCCCATAAAACTTCCCCAAAGTTTGTGTGTAATTGTTTATTAAGTATAAATTATTATCAAGTCTCCTACAACAGGTTTACATGCATGGAAGGTCAAAAAAACACTTTAATTTTCTCATAATATACATTTAATATCTCATCATTTCTCAAAGATTCTTAAGCAATTCGTTTGAAGTAGTTCGAAGATTCCGTCTATCTAAACCCCTCCTTTCCCTGAGCCTACTCTGCTCCGATTGGTCAAATGGCCCAGTCTGTTGTGATTGGTCTACTGCGCACAGCACGTGTCAGAAATGAAACGCCCATTCCCATAACTGAATTACAGCTCCGGAGGCTTATCAATTCTCAAGAGATTGTATACAATGTATGGACAGAAAGGATGGCATCGATTTTACCATGTCAATTCAAACTTGGGAACACAACAAAAGATTCACAGCCTCATCATTCAGAAGGGAAAATAAAACAAATTTACTTTCACAGCATCTTCGAGTCGAGTAGTTCGGATAACGTAGAACAGAGCTTCCCAAACTTAAGAGGGGTAAGGCCCCCCAAAAACATTGCAAAAGCTCCACGACCCTGCCGTTAAAAAATATATATCGACATTTACCTACAAATACATTTATTAACAAGTTTGTAAGAATTTCATGTGAATTATGCGAACTATGATGTAAACATTCTTTACAAATATATTTAAATCCATAACACTAACCTTAGATACTTTCAAAAAAATGAAATTTTAGAACAATTGGAATATTTTAATTATTTTAATATTTTACCGCTATGGCCCACCAGGGGGCTGCGGCCCACAGTTTGGGAAGCACTGACGTAGAACATAGGCGAGCTTTATAGGAAAATGTGTTACCCAATGACGTGAACCCATCACGGAAGTGAGATTCGAATTACTGACGACACGTTTAGGCTGTTCAGAGTCGGTTTTTGAGAGACAATAACTTTTTTTAAAGTACACTTTTGGCTGCACAACTTTGCAGATTGTTTACATTCACATACAGCTACATTACATATTGCATGAAAGGTAATTTCGAAAAAAGCAAAATAGGGTCACTTGAAGAATGTATTATTTTCACCATATAATCCAGCCAGGTATGTATTAATTAATTCATACCATAGCATGCAGCTGAAGGCTCATTTAAATATTTTACACACTGCTGTTCATTTTTATCCCATAATGTCTTCCTTTTCAAATCCACACAGTCTGAGACACTTTCAGAATTGCCTGTATTGAGCATTAAGATTTGACATCAGACAAACTGAAGCTCCGGGTTAATGCTGGACCTCAAATGACACAGGAGGAGCTCAATTTAAGATGACTTGACCTTCAACGACCCCTCAGAGAAGTTTCAGTCATCATGTCAGGGTCCAGTTGCATGAAATTCTTAGATTAGTCTAACAAGTTAGTCATCTTTTTTTTTTTTTTACTTATCTTTAATTTTACTTTAAGACTGGTCATAACTTTTTAAGTCAGTTACAAAATGTAGACATATGTAGAAATGAGACACGGTATAATTTGAATCTGAAAAGTAAGACGGATTACCCCTTGGCAAACTGCTAGTTGGTCAGACCTGTTCTTAAGACAGTCTTAACATAGTGACTGTGTTTACACAACCAGTTACAGAGACCTTTATTTCTATAGCGCTTCATACAATATAGATTGTTTCAAAGCAGCTTAACAAGAAACAACAAGAAAATTATGATTCGCTGTAATATTTAAGCAATAAGTAAAGCAGCTCTAAAAAGACAATAGTGTCATTGAACATCATATCAGAGAACAATCCATTAGAGAATAATATAAAATAAATTTAGCATCCTTTTTTTAAAAATATATTAAGTACATCACTTGACATATATTAAGATTTGCCCATTTAGATCAATCGTGTTTTAAAGAAGTTGAGAGCAAATCGCTTGCTGACCTGTGAAATGTAGGTTAAGCTATTAGGAGCCAATTGAGTCATTCGTGGCCAGATGAGCAGATGAAGCCAACAAAAGCTGACTCAGACAAGAACCAGCAACGGCACTGATGATTCTGTTGGTTGCTTGACTCGTGACAGATTTTTTAGCTAGCTGTTAATATGCTTAGGCAATGACCATATGAGCTGTGGTTTATTTTATGACTAAATGACTTCCTTTAGGCCAGCTGTTCATTTCACAGTGGCTAAGACCATGGAGACCACTAGGCTGTAGGTTTTATGTCTGAGTTACATTCTCTTTATTAGAGCGGGGGAAATACCTCAGGCAGGACACAAGGTCCTGACAGGACTTCTGGCCAAGGCTCGTGACTGGCAGTTGAGAGTGGATCTTGGGAGACAGCTTAAGTTTCCAGAGCAGATTACAAGTACGTCACTCAGGCCTGACTTGGTCTTAACATCTGCCGCCTCAAAGAACGTAGTGCTGCTGAAGTTGACAGTTCCTTGGGAGGAAAGGATAGAGGAGGCCCATGAGCGGAAGAGGGCTAAGTATCTCGAGCTGGCGGAGGCTTGCAGAGGAAATGGGTGGAGGGCCCGCTGTGAACCTATTGAGGTGGGATGCAGGGGATTTCCAGGGCAGTCTCTTCAGGAGGTGTCTGAACCTAGAGACACTCAGCATTGGTTAGAGAACTAGCCAAGCTGGACAATGACATAACTGCACTCAGTGAAGTCCGCTTTCCAGAGCCAAATAAGACCGCAGAATCTCTTGAGTTGGCTTCATGACCAAAAAGATCACAGGTCTTCCAGTTAATTAAAACATTCAATAGAACTTGGAGTCAGATTAAGCGAGCAGCTAAAGTAAAATTTGAACTCTATAAAATAAGTGAACTTCACAGGTGCGCAGGTATCTTCTCCCAGGTCTTCTCACAGGTATCTTCTCCCAGACCATCAGAAACCATCCTTGGGTTGATGGGTAGTCCTTATAAGTGCATGATGCTGAAGTTTTACATGGGGCATGGTCTGACTATCACCAACATCCTATTTCAGCAGAAGGCCAGATTCAAGATAACATTGGTACCTCTTGGACTACATCCTAGTCGAAAAGATGCTCACGATGTGCTACACAGACCACAGACTAGTTCAAGCAAAAGTTAAAATCACCATCAAGGCCACAGTAAATAGAAGGGGACCTCAGACCAAAAACTCCATGTTAGCTGGCTCCTGACCCAAAGAGAGGAGTTCAACAGGGAGCTGGAGGCAAGATTTTGCAAACTAGAACCATCAAACCAATACCTAGACCCTGAAAAGTGGTGGAATCAAACAAAGACTTCAGGAAACAGTGTAGATTTAGCAGGCTTCTCATATAGGGAGACCAGAGATTGGTTTAATGAGAAAGATTCTGAAATTCAGAAGCTTCTTGAGTCAAAGTGCACTAGTCATAAAAGACTCCTAGCTTGTCCTGACAATCAGGCCTGCAAAGCAGCTTACAGAACAGTCTGCAACACACTCCAGCCAATGCTTAGAGGTTTCGAACAGATGGTAGTGTTTTTAACCTTCACCATCTTTTTGCTCAAACCAAGATGTCAGAAGTGTTTATCATAGAGCTGCTATTTGCAGATGACTGTGCACTCTTGGCACACACAGAAGTAGACCTCCAGTTACTCATCTACCACTTTGCAAGTGAATTTGGTTAATCAGCCTAAAGAAAACTTCATGTACCAGAAGTCTAGAAAAGACACCTATAACCCATCCAGGATTAACATCAATGGCCATCCACTGAATGTAGTGGACCAATTCACTTATTTGAGAAGCGTCTTTTCAAATGACGCAACAATTTCCACGGACATGTACCACCAACTCGCCAAAGATCCAAGTTTACAAGGCAGTTGTCTTGAGCACCCTGCTGTAGGGTTCCGAGCCACCGGTCTTGTACAGAAAGCACATCCGCCTGCTTGAGCGCTTTCATCAACTGTGTCTCTGTTCTTATGGGAACTCAGTGGCAGGACACAGAAGTTCTGGAAAAAGTGGGGTTACCAAGCATTGAGACCATACCGCTACTGTGTCAGCTTCGCTGGGCAGGACATGTCACACATTGATGACGTGAGGCTGCTGAAAGCACTGTTCTATGGTCAAGCAAAATCAAGGAGCTCCACGCAAGCGCTATAAGGACCGAATGAAGCAACAGTTGATGCAAATTGATATTAACCGTGGTAGATACTGGCAGCTAATGGATCCAAGTGGAGAAAAATCACATTGAAGGCTACAAGGGACTTGAGTGAGAACTACCCAAGCAAAGCGTAACTTTTCCATTGTTTTTAAGATGAAAAGATAGACAGATGTCTTAAACCGTTGCGATCTCTTTTGCAGCGTCTCGCGCATGAAACCGTATTCTACAAACACGGTGCTAAAGTTAAAAGCGTTCGACTTTTAAAAACGCATTTCGAGACCTTTATCGTTCCACTGACCTGGAAAAAAGGAAAACTGCAAAGCAAAAATTTTTATAATCATTGACTTGCTGTTGTAAATGCAGAAATTCAAAGGAAAACATACATGACGACCTTTTTAAAATATATAGGAAATATCCTTATTTCAACTAACATTTTATTAGGCCTGTAAGAAAAAAAAAGTACCAAAGTGTTTTTAGTGGCAGCAGGCTACACCACAGCAGTAAAGTATATGGAATAGGACTATTACAGAAAATGCTTCCAACGCAGTAAAATATTTTTCTAAAGTATTTGCCCTGAAGTATATTTTATTTTCAGTGCAACTGCCAGGCTGCACAAAAGTATATCATGCAACAGTAGAAATGAGAGACATACTTATCATGTGCTGCTAAAATAAGTCAAAAGGCATTGAAAGGTTTACATTTAGGATACAGAACATAATTTAAATACATTTGTTCCATAATTAATTAAGTATACAATGACGTATGAAATACGAGGTCTTGAAGTATTACTTTGTATGCTTTAAATTCACTTCTCACAAGTGAGGAACAAAGAAGGCACAGTGGAATATTTAATTGAAATGGCACATTATCTGAGGAAATAAAATAATATGCATATTCCATACATAAATATCATGCAGAGCTTTAAGCAATTAACTCAACACCTTTAATACGTTTTTTTTTACATTTGTTTAAAATACACAGAGCAGCTTGATCAGTATTAACAGATAAAATAATGATATTGATAAATATTGATACTGAACAAAAATCACATTTCATAGCATTACAAAGTTTATTTTTATTTATATTCAGTATAAACAATACGTTACCTACTTAATATCAATTTAAAATGGTCTGCTCTTCAAAACGGACATTACAAATAAGTAGTCACACATGTAATGCATAAATGTAAATCAAGGCTAAAGGTTACAGCTTTAAAGATGAACAGCACAGCTATGAGCAAAAGCTGTAGCAACACTTGCTTTGTTTTTTAAAGGCACATAAACCTCTGTGCATAATGCTACAAGACACGGCATATCTGCATGTTTGAGGAGAACAATGAGATTGCATGCTTCTTGTGACTTGTTCAATGAGCTGTTCTTTCCTTTCTTAGAAATACAAGGTCCAGCTGTGAAGAAATACAACCAACCTGCCAAATATTTACAAAGCTAAAGTGATTAAATAACATCTTAACCGACACACAAAAGGAATGCGTTCACACGTTAAAGTACTTAAAGATCATACAATGTTTATAAAGCAAATAAAGAGGTAAATAGAGTCCATCATGGCTTTTTTTTTAGTCCTTAAAGTTTTAAAGAGCATAAGAACAAGCAAGCACATTTAAAGCACTGTTAGACCACACAATACCTTTGTCATTAAACTGACAAGTCCACCATTTTCAACATTATTTGATCACTATAAATATTACATTTGAAATCATGAATATATATATATATTCTGAGGTGCTTTTCTGACTGTCGTCAGTCAGCACACAATAATTTCAGGACATTTAAGCACTTATTAAAAACATTTCAAATGCAGTTATATTTCTGTTTTATTTACTAATGAGTTTAATACGATCATTTATAGGAGTCACCACTTTTAAGTTTAGCCAGAGATATCCTGAAATGAGATTTTATTTAAATGTGCTTTGTCTATAAACCTGCTGTATGTTAATAAGTGTTAATACCTATGATCTGGACTTTATTACAAGTAGCACATATCAAGTATTGAGATGGCGTTCTTCTCCCTCAACCGTGCTCTTAAACTTTGTCTTTTGTGCAATGGAAAGGTTAAAGGTTCTTAATGGAACCATAGATGTCAATAAAGAACCTTTATTTTTTTAAGAGCGATATATATACACACAAATCAGCAGGAATTCCACCAGCAACATCCTTCTACCAAGGAAAATTATCACCATTATTCACCCTCACGTCATTATAACCATGTATTGCGTCTTTTGCCATGAAAAGATGGATGGCAAAGCTTCAACGGTTTGATAAAAGTAGTCCATAAAGGCATTTTTTAAGCTTCAGAAGAATAACATACAAGTCATAAAGACTACTTGATATGTAGACTAATGATATTTTATTTTACACTGCTTTATGGAGCTTATCAAATCACCATCCACTCTCAAAATATGTATTCTATACATTCTAATTCAGGGAAGACAGAAAATAATGCATGGTTTGAATAATGTGAGGGTGATCACTTTTGGGTGAATTAAATAGGCAACTCGATGAAATAGAGCCCTAAAGTCAAGCAAAAAGAAATATGACAGACAATCAGAACAAATCTCATCAGCCGGTTATGTTCAATCATAGTCAATCATATAATGGATACTGGAATAGGTCTGCATCAAACTGCAATGTGGAAACATTAAAGGGAAGTTAATGTCAAGCTGTACACAGACTTCAGAGGAGATGGACCTGTATGGTTAAACATCCAGTTCTTCATCTTCCATGTGAAAATGGCTTGAGGGACCGAGGAGAGGCTGGCTGGAGCAGCAGGTACTCTGAGTGTTCAGACTTTCAGTTGAGCCAGACAATCCTACACAAATGATGGACACAGCAGTTAAAAAAAAGCTAGTACTAGTCTACACCAGTGGTTCCCAACCCTGGTCCTGGAGTACTGAACACAAACTGCACATTTTGCATGATTCATATCTGACATAGTCTGAACTGCAGTTCTACAGCATTTATTAATCTTTATTAATGTTAATTTCAACATTTACTAATATATTATTAAAATCAAAAAATGTATTTGGTAACATTAGTTAATCCACTGTGAAGTAAAACGATCAAACTATGAACAGCTGGATTAACAAATACAGTAACAAATGTATTGCTCATTCGTGTTAGTTAATACATTAACCTATGTTAACCTTTTTGTAAAGTGACAAATATGAAGTTTGAACACACATGTATGATCTGGACAGTGAAACAGAATATTTTTGTAAGTTGAATTCATAAAGACTTGATTCTGAAAGAATGATTCAGTGATAGATACATTTTTAACACCAATTTTTGCTACATAGTGGCATAACAATGCAATCGATAAAGTCGTTACTTGAAGCGCCCAGTTAGTTTCAAAAGGTGATTTATTCCATTTTGATCGGTAACGTAGACATCAGCACTTTTGTATACTTCTGTGATAATTGGAATATTTGTAAGACGGAAATAATGATACTGTATGTTTGAAAAGATTGAAGATGTTTATGACAAATGCGCAAATGCAGATTTTAATGTCGCGATTTAATTCATGTCAAAGGGTTCAATATGCAGGGGCGAATAGTTAACATTTTGGAATTCGATCAGGTGGGTGATGAAATCGAGAATGTGATCTTTTAAAGATTAATCGTGCAGCTTTGTGCACCTCTCTCTCTCTGCATTGATATCTGTCGTATATGAGAAGCGCGAGGGATTTTCAGTGCATTCATTGCTATAATATTCATGAGATGAGACGTCTCTATTAAAGGATTCGCTACTCGCACTTCGCCCACCCATCACAATCGGAACCGTTTTCAGTACCGGTACCGATACACTTTTGCCCGGAAGACCTAACGTTTCATGTGGCCACGATAATAGAGACAATTTTTGCTATTGCGATACCAAGAAATTGATAATACCGTTACATCCCTGGTTTTTCGTTGAAAATGGTGTCGTGTAAAATGCGCAGTGCTGTGGTACTCCGAGACCAGGGTTGGGAACCACTGTTCTGCACAAAAATCACATTTAAAATGTGCCAAAGTTGAATAAAAATTGCCATGAGTAACAATCTGATGATCAATTACACCAGTAAAACTTCTTGTGCCGCATAGGTTTGCATGGCACTGAAAACAAGAACATGAAGGAACAGCCAAGAAAAGAACACAGAAGCCTACATACCAGTTACTCTTCCATACCAATAGAGCAGGAATCAGGACCTAGAGCTGCCCAGAGCAAGACCACGAGAGAAGACAGGAAGGCAGGGTAAGGGTGTCGAGGAATAAATGGCACACAGATTAGATAAGCTGAATGACTGAGAGCCAGAAACAGAACTCGCAAAAGAGTAAGAACGAACAGTGTTGTTCGATGAGTGCACGCACACTCAAGGCTGTAGCATTTCTGTAAAGCACACACTCAAAGCATGTAGAGTGGGCTCTTGTGTCCAGATACACTCACCGTGGAGGGACAGGTCTCCAGGTGGGTCACTTTCAGTTTTGGTATAGCTGCTGTGTTCGCTGCTACAGTCATTCATGGCATCTTCCTCCAGATTAAGTCCATCCTCTGTATTGATTCGCAAATAACAGAAACAAAAGCTGTAATCGTGCAAAAGATTCTTCTATTGGTGATATTAATGGATACACAACACTAGCAGTTACTGGATTTTTTATTAGCATCTGTCATGCTTGCCCACTTGTTTTAAAATTATTTGTAATATACGCAGCCCTTCAAAAATGCAAGATTTGTTTTCTAAACAATTTGTGAAAATTGATCAAAAGTAACAGTAAAGAGATTTATATGATAAAAAGTGTCTATTTTTGAAGAAATGCTGTTTTATTTCTATTCTTCAAAGAATCCTGAAAAATGTATAATGGTTTACACAAAAATATGAAGCAGCACAACTGTTTTCAACATTGATAATAGTAAGAAATGGTTCTTGAACAGCAAATCATCATATTAGGATGATTTCTGAAGGATCATGTGACACTGAATACTGGAGTAATGATGCTGAAAAATGTTTTTTTTCTTTACCAACACAGGAATAAATTACACTTTAACATATACTCAAATAAAAAACTGTTAATTTAAACCGTAATATTTCACAATATTAACTGTTGTAATAATATTACTGTTTTTGGAAAAAAAACAAAACAAAAAAAAAAAAACAACCTTGGCGGGTATCAAAAGGCCCCGTTTACACTAGTGTGTTTTAAAACACATACGTTTTGCTACAGTTACAGAGACTTGTGTTTCAGTGTAAAAGGACCAAAATGGAGACTTGAAAACGAGGGCGTGGCTGCCCATGTTCGCTCTGCGTATCCTTGACAACGTAAACAGTCTGCATGAACGGTCATGTGACATGCGTTTTCAGTCATGTAGTGTAGCTGGAGATCGCCAGTTTTGATGAAGATCATTTTCGTTTTTTAAAACGAAAACGCACTAGTGTAAATGGGGCTAAAGACTTCTTTCAAAAGCATTTTTTAAAAACTCAAACTTTAAAACATTAGTGGAAGTGTATTTGGTCTTGTTCCATTGGCAGATTTTACTTGTTTTAACTATATCCTTAAATCAAAACTAACCATATTTAAGGATTTCCGGACATTTTATTCATTAACATATTACTCCAAGTATTTATAAAAACAAAAACATGTTTGTCTTTGTAATCTTCCAAAATGTAATAACTCGCTCTTCCTCTGAAACTATCCTGACTTTCATTTTCAGCTGATGTTCTTTTCCATTTAAATTCCAATTACCTGACTTTAAAACTGCTGTAATGTTGGAGGAGAAGTAAGCAGACTGAATCTTCTTTATTGCTTCAAAATATGTAGTCATAGTGGCAAACAACATGACTTTGCAACTTCCATGATATGGCCTCTAACTGAATATGCCTCTAACATTCCCAGTCCCAACAGGTTCAATACTTTCAACAAGGGCTACTAATGTTACTAATCTCTCAAATGAATTCCAATTAATCACATTTCAATAGTTACTGAGAAAAAAAACTACATTAAAAGACATTGCTGTGATAAAAGCCCAATATAATATAACAGACATGAAAAATATCTTTGAGGCAATAAAGCATGTGTGTTATTTTTATATTTATTATATCAGACAGTGATAAGAATGGAGTTACTCACCATCTTCAGGAGAGAGTGAATCAGGGGCGTCCTCCCCAGCCGTACCCTGAGAATACAAAGACAGTGCAGATCATCAAAAAGGTGCATAACCATCAGGCATGTGGAAGATGTTATAAGGGTTGTGCTGCAGACCTCAGTGGGGGCGGGACTGCTGGACAGCAGCATGTGAGCTTGTGCATCAGACATTTCAGACAGTTTTTCTTCATCCTCCTCCTGAATGGGTGATGATGGAGAGCGTAGAGTGCTGCAAACACACAAACTGTCAAGACTAGGGATGTGCACAAGGAACGCCAACTAGTCTGCTAGTACAAATAATATTTGAAACTTGTGCCTTAGCATTGAAATCTCCTTCACATTTCTCAGCTAAATCCATTACTGAATGCACTGGGGGGCGCTGTGGATACATGGAGCTGGTGTGATTTAAGTTCAAAAATTTTTTATTTTCTTACTGGTATACTTCATGACACATACCAAAGTATGAGGATGTGATACAGTCTGCTTAACTAACAATCAAACATGTTTGATTAATCGCACAGAATATTTTATAATTTTACAGTATAATTAAAAGCCATACTTTTTTACTTTTCATATATGACTTTTAATTTAGGTGAACTTAAAACAATCTTTACATAAACTGATTACAATAAATATAAAATTTAGCTGTGCCTTCAAAGTCACCATTAAATCAAATTTGACAATTCTTGTTTATCGAACAATGCAGTATTTATTATAATTGATTTATCGGAGCACATTTTCTTCTTTTTTATTCATGTGCTCTTGTAATCTCTCATCGAAATCACTTTCCCTATCTCAAAATGATTTTAAATGTCAATCCTTAAAAGAGGAAGCTGGAATGAGTCAACGCATGCATGCTTCCTGAGATACTAATAATATTTTCCTAACTGTAGCGGCGTCAACAGGATGTACTGAAAAGGACAAGTGGAGTTAATATTGATGTATGGAAAATATAAGCTCATGACCTCTTGCTGTGTCACAGACCAGCTTAAGCAGGAAGTTTCACTCTTTACTGGCCATTATTACATTGTCACGAGAACACAGTGAGCTCTTATCACTAAACATACTTTTAAAATGTCTCACTTGACATGAGCCAAAAACTTTTTCTTTTTTGAAAGCAATGTTACAGATGCTATCAAATAGTTTGACAAGTGTTGTTTTCTTTACTGTGTTATTGCGTTTCCTGTTTTTGATTAAGACAGGAAGTTTGGACATATAGAAGGACTTGCCAGTGAAGGGAAGTTCTCTTTCTAGATAGCATCTGATCAGACAAAAATAAAAAGCAAAAAATAAAAGCTAATATTCTTATTCAGCAAAAGTGCATTAAAATTGATCAAAAGTGACAATACAAACATTTATATTTTTTCCAATTTTAAATAAAATGCTGTTCTTTTGAACTTTCAATTCTCATGGGGAAAAAAATATCACATTTCCCCAAAAATATAAAGCAGCACAAGTGTTTTCAACATTGATAATAAGAAATGTTTTATGAGCAGCAAATCATCATATTTGAAAGATTTCTGAAGGATCATGTGACACTGAAGACTGGAGTAATGATGCTGAACATTCAGCTTTGATCACAAGAAGAAATTACATTTTAAAAATATATTCAAATAGAAAAGTTATTTTAAGTTGTAATATTTCAAGATATTACTGCTTTAAATGTATTTTTGATCAAATAAATACAGCCTTGGTGAATGTTACCGACCCTAAACACTTGAACGGTAGTGTACATATCCACAAAAAAATAAATAAATAGTTTTTTAAGTTATAGAGTAGCATGTTGTTTGATCAAATTGTTTCCATCCGAAATCAAAGCCTGATATAAACCACAGATCCAGCTGGTCGGATTTACATTTTTAGTCATTTACCTGTCTGGTGACTTGCTGACTTTGCTCTTTTGTCCACCGCTGTCTCCAGAGTGGTCAGGTGAACTGAGCTGCCGGCTCTCTCCGCTCAGGCTCCCAGAGAAGTTGATCTCGTCATACAGAGGCGCAGATGGAATGCCGGGGGACACAGCACCAAGACCGTTCAAAGCCTCTAGCAAGGAGATGGGCTCAAAGCCAGGGGGAACAGAGTCTGTGCTCTGAGGAAGGGGACAAAACAATGAGAATGAGAGAGTGATGATATGTTGTCTTGTAAAGAGACAACACAGCAACATATGCGACATACTGAGTGCTCATCGTGGTCCATGCTCTGCGCCAGCACTGGGCTGAAGGAAACAGGAGAAAGCGCTCCAGGCTTCTTTCTTACAGCTCGGATCTGAAGAAGAGCTCGAAAAGCTGGAGACCGACAAAAAGCCACTTTAATGTCTCAATGTATATGAAAACTCCACAGGCATTCTGGGCTGTGTAAAATGATTTGTTGGTTTAACTTCATAAGTTCATTGAAACAAAAAAAATTGAGTTAATACTACAAAGAAAGATTTCATTCCCTTTCTTTCTTTGTATTCAAGGGGTACTTCACTGCTAGCAAAATGGGCTTTCAATAACACTTGACTGCCTATACAGTAGAGAGGTGCTGTTTTTTTCCCCAATCGCTGACTAGAGAAAGCAAAGAAAAAAGGTCTGTTGTCTTCCCTTTTTCCAAACTTCAATTGCCACAATGCACTGGGGCAAGTTGCCGTCCAAGGATACTCTTACCAGAGTCAAATATCAAACTGATTTAGTAGGACATACTTCTTGGAAAACTTTTATTCAGCGACAGACTAGTCGACTTTAAACACAGAT
Organism: Zacco platypus; assembly: GCA_038088235.1. Taxonomy (NCBI): domain Eukaryota; kingdom Metazoa; phylum Chordata; class Actinopteri; order Cypriniformes; family Xenocyprididae; genus Zacco; species Zacco platypus. Next base: position 29,569,268 of record CM076083.1, on the reverse strand, counting down.
GGTGTTTAAAAAAATGGTAAGATAAGAATAAGATTAGAAAGCTGTTGCCACAGTGTTCCATTTTTACCATAAATTCTGTTTAAAGAATAAACAAGGTACAAAGCAGTTCTCAGTGATAATACAATAACCTTAAAATAACAGTTTTCTCTGTCAATCTGACTACCTGTGGGCAGGGATACAAAAATGCAGAAGTATAATCTTGTAGTTTTAACAAAAGCACTGGAGCTAGAACTGCACGATTCTGGAATTTTTTTTTTCATCAGAGATCAGGATTCTGAACAGACAACTAAACAAAATAAAATGTAATTTACAAGAGGTTATGCTGTAGTCATTGCTGCAGTCAATGAATTATTTTTAAAAAAAAAATGGTTTGAGTGAATGATTCAATGACTCACTCATAAAGACTTCACTTGTTTCATTACTGGATGAACCAGTGTATTGAACAAATCTTTTAAATGAATGATCCAATGACAAATAAGTTTTTTTAACAGTGACTTGTCATCACTTAGTGCCGTAACGATGTAATCATCACAAACATTATTTGAAGCGTCAAGATAACGTCAAAAGGTGATTTGGTCTATTTTGATCGCGTCCGAAGATATCAGTATTTATATCCGAAATATAAACTTTTGTCCCAGTACTTCTGTGATAATCTGAATATCACATTGTGTGGCTGAAAAGACTGTTTTTGAAGCTGTTTCATACCTATAGATGACAACTGCTTTCTCTAGGTCAGTGGCAACACCGATTTGAATTTTCTGGTGTGAATTTGTCAAAGTTTTAATAGACACGGGTGAATCGTTGTCATTTAGGAAGAAGATCACGTGGGTGGTTGAATCGAGATCAATGATTAATCGTGCAGCTCAACCTGGAGCCGTCAAAATTGTTTGCTGAGAAATAAATGTGAATTTGAACACACTGTTCATTTGTTTCAATGAACTCTAAATTTGAAGGAAACTAGGTTACTACTTTAAGGTAAACCAACAAATTCATTTTTGTGTGGGACTGTTAACAGTAGTTACATACGTAATCGGCAGATTGGGCAATTGTTGGCCTGGTAGCGTAGAGTATCAGCGCAGGAGTTACACAAACACAAGTGCCTACAGGGTAAAATCAGAGTGTCGCGCAAATCCGACAGACACACCACACACTCGTTGCTGTTGTCACTGTTTTCATCATCGGATGGCTGGGGAGAGAATCATGATGAGATTTTTCAATAATAATAATAACAATAAAAAAAATAATAATAATACAGACCTATATAAATATACAGCATAGAAAATGTTATGAAAAGCAACAATCATTTTTCACCTTTGTCTCTTGATTGTTCTTGTTCTCAATTCCATAAATCTCCTGTAACAAGTAACTAACACGATCCACCTGTGAAGTAAATGTAAATATTTAGGGAAAAAAGCATTATAAACATTACCATCTAAACTTTGTATATTTAATGTTAAAAACAGGAAAACATGTAAATCTTTAGGACTCACTATTTGTTTCTGCTTCAATGGTTTCACTGAGAAACTGCCATCAACATGCTGTAAATTAAAAAAAAAGTCAGAAATACATAACCACTACAGATAACCACAAATCAAATCAATCAATCAATCAATGTGATTGAATCAACCACATCAATTTCAACTCACTCTTTCAAATGCTGCCAGTAGTACATGTGCATGTCCCAAACAATCTGAAAAAGAGAATTAGCATTAAAAATGCAGATTCATAACAGCACTAAACAGACACACTTTTCTTTTGGGATATTTTGGGAACACCAAGCTCTATAGCCATAACATGATAAAGTGTAGAGCAATTAAATTGCATCTCTTCCATGTTCAACTTTTTTTGGTCTCAACCAGCCACAAGTATCAGCAGTTTTTGATGTCCATTTCTGATAAGACAAGGTGTCAAAGAAAATCCTTAAATTTTTTACATTCTTCTACTACAATGAAGTCATACAACATACCATCTCCTTCATCAACCACAGCCTGAATCACCATGGGAAAAACACCTCTGTCCAAATCAAAGTTGAGCTAAAAAAGGAAGAGAAAAAAAAATCAGGTCAAACAATTTATATTCACTTTCATTTTATTGGACTTGCATGATATTGTTCTTCATTAAGTGAAAACTAATAATTCAAAGAGGTCAACCAATATCTTAAGAGCCAGTATGGATTTGACTATCAGAGGTGATTGACAGCACTAAACTAGACTGATGGTACTTACATCTTCTTCCTTCCATTCAGAGAAATCAATCTTGAAGGATGGCAGGGTAAACTGCTGGCTGACCCCTCTTTTGTAATATATGGTTTCAGAGACCAATGCAGGGGTTTTGGGGCTATATCTTAAGAAATAAATGTTATAATATCATATGTTACAGCACTGTTAGTGAACAAATATCATAGCAACAACATAATTTCCATGATAATCATTACATCATCACATTTAAATGCATTTTCTCTGTGGCTCAACTGGCACCAATGACTGATTTTAATTACTTAGCTTTTAGAAATACATAGCTTTGAAAAATGAACTTTCAAAAGTAAAACAAAGAAAAGTGCACCGAATAAGTACTCAAAAGCCAATCAACGACATTATTTACAGGGATAATTCACCCAAAAATGATCTGGTGTCCCCAGAATGTGTCTCTGAAGTTTCAGCTCAAAATACCCCATAGATCATTTATTATACTTTGTCAAATTTGCTCTTGACGGGAGCAAAAACACGCCGTTTCTGTGTGTGTCCCTTTAAATGCAAATGAGCTGCTGCTCCATGCTTTCCAAAAGAAGGCGGAGCTTTAACAGCTCACGCTTTGGTTGCTCAACAACAACCAAGCTGGAGAATCTCATGCAGCCAAAATGACGATCATCAGTAACGGTGTTAAGCCTTACATTGTTCAAACCGGAGTCAGACACTGATGGAGAGACTCAGGAAGAAGTTACAGCTTTTAGAATGCAACTTGACGTTTATGTTATGAATAAATTTATGTAGTTGCTGTGGAGTTGATTCAACTCATCGACTAGCTTGTGCAAAACCGATATGGACGCCCACTATACATAGCGTACCTGTTTGCCAAATAGAGTGTTGTGATTGAGTCTCTTCAGAGGACTTGGATTAAACCACTCAATTCACATGAATTTATTTTACAATTGCTTTATAAACGTTCTGAAGGGTCACAGTTTTGGACAAATAGACTTTAAATGGAAGTCTTATAGATTTAGAATGATATTAGGGTGAGTAAATGATGACGATTTTCATTTTTGGTTGAACTATCCCTTTAACACACACTTAAACAAATAATATGAATGTACTATGGCGTAATTTTTTGAAAACTGATGATAAACTGTAATGGTATATGAGAACATTTACATGAATAATGGGAATTTTTTTTCATTATTAATAATCTGTTTCACTCAGATCAACTACGTCAAGATCACAATACACAAGAAAATATCTGTAATTACTTCCGTTTTATCGCAACTTCAAACATTTGTAACTATAAAAGTGAAACCCTTACATTGCCATCCCATTGGAGAACTCCTCAAAAGCCTGGCAGTAGATGGTCATGGCCACCCGCGCATCGGAGTCGAAGGTGAACTCCACTCCATATAAGGCCCTTGGTTTTACGCCTTCATCAGTAGGAGTATCAGCATCATCTTTATACCTATAATCACACAAATTTACAATCAATACACAAACAATCAAGCACATAAATCAATAACAGAATAAAAGTGAGATCATTTGTTCTCAGGTTATCAATGATACGATCATTCGCATTCATGACCAATCAGTACCTGACCAAACGTAATGAGTCTTTTCTGATGTTGACAAGACTTCTCAAAGTCTTGACTGGCTCATGGGGTGCTGGAGTAACATAGGGAAACTGTGGTAGATGCCATAAAAATAAGGAAATAAGGATAGAAATAATTAAAATTTCATTAATACATTTATAAAATGACTTAACTAAAGCTCAAGAGCACAACAAACATTAGAAGCACTGTAAAAACAAAGCTGACAACACTCATAAAACATTCAATATTTAGCAGATGCTTTGGTTTGCTTTTCCTGTACCTGTACTGGGCGGTTACCAAGAAAGTTGAGATCCATGTTCTCCCCGAAAAGGTAACCCTCTGGATGAGGGGTGTCAAACTTCTCTCCTCCCATGAAAAAGTGGCTGGCAAAATAGTTTCCTTGGGAAAGGAAAATAGTAATTAGCCAATCTGACACCTCCAACTACACATTTAAACAGAATAACACCATCAACGAAGGCACACTTTGTCATTTTTCCCAGGTCTGAAAATTTTTGACTACATAAATTAAATGGTTTGTTGACAGTAATGAATTATAGGACGAATATTTAAGAAGGGCCGCTTATCTGAGCTCAAGATATCAATCCATCAATGATAAGTGCTTCCAAGAGCAGATAAACGCCACCTTACCTGATTTTGGAGGATATCTGTAGGCTGAATTAGCCTGGATGTCGATGTCCTCAACACCAGCGATTCTCCGACTAAGAATTGAACCCATTTCTCCAACACAGCCCGATCAAAACAAATAAGCCGTTGTTAAGGCGCACGACAACAGCAACACGGCTGTTAAAGTCAGCTAACCAGCTAGCCGCGTAATAACAGACACCGCTCCGAACCGACCGATGCGTTTAAACTAACATGACGTGTTTGATTGACATTTCTTTTCTTCTAAGTCGGATCAGATGGGTTTCGTACAGTCGTATTATGTGATGTTCAGTCCAGATCAGTCTTGACACTTGGCTAACTGACTAGCAAGCCAGCTCCTAGCTAGTTAATTTCGCCTGTCACGAACGGGTACCAAATAAAACAAGATGTGAACAGGTATATCAACACACAAACGACAATTCTAACAGATAAGAAAAAAAAGACCAGCGGAAAATGTTATCGTTTGGTGTTTCCTCGAGATAATAGTAGCAGTTTCTTCGTGTAAACACAACACAAGGAAATTACTGTTGCGAGGCGACCCCGCGAGGGCTGTAGCATATCGCCACGTGATTGGCAGAGCTCGTCACGAGAAACGAATGCTTGTCCAATCACAAGCTAAGCTGACCATGAGAATTCTGTTTTCTTCTAAGGCTAGTCTGTCGTTACCTCACACTGACATAGACGATAGTACATTTTGGTGACGTAAAATATCGGTAATATCGCTTGATGTATCTATTCAAATCTATAAATATTAATGTAAATCCATATTTATACATTTATAGTAAGGTGAACAGATTCTGAATTATTCAGTGGTCAAAATATTAAATTTCATTTATTTTCTATGAATTAAAAATATATATGTTATTGTAGATTTTATATGTTGTGAGCTCAATTTACTATTATTATAATTAATAATTAATGCATATAATGAAGTTCGCTGACGCTAATTAGTAGTTCTACAATTCACCAAAAATTACGCTATGAAAAATGGTAAATAGCAGACACTGCAAACAGCAAAGATGTAAAATAAATAAAATACACTAAAAAATAAATATGACAACATATGATAAATAGCTAAAACTGTACTTAACAAGTATGATTTAACCTTTTTTTATGTGTTTAATATTTTCATTTTAGTAAATCCTGAATATGCTGTTTAGAAATTACAGCTTCAGCTTTAAATATTGCTTTTTTTTTCTTTTTTTTTGGAAATTGAAATTATATGGCAAAAAAGGCTAATTATTTTTCATATAATTATTTAATGTGTCGTGACAGATCGCTGTAGCTCCTTCAAGCGGCTCTTCATACTAGCTCATTTATAGCATCAAATAAACATGAATGAACATCAGAAGGAATGTTGTTTCAAGTTCAAGTTCAACAACATTAATCTACTAACTCTCCTGACTGCTTTGTCGGACAAAATGGCGGATTCGGGGTTATGATTGGTCAGATCGCCTGTCAATCAAACTCCTAGTTGGGTTGTGTGGGAATTCAGGAACGAAATACAAAAATACATACTCAAATTGGTACAACCAAGTACGTCTATGTCTTTGGCAAAACAGAATGAAAGTGATAAGTCTTAATAACATGATACGTTGGTAATAGCTTGATGTAAGGTGTGTTTGTAAGATTTTTATGTAAATTTCATAGCCGTGTATGTCTTGAGTCCATCTAGGGTCTCATTTGCACACTTGCCTACAAATCCCAGAGTTCTCATCTGACGCTCACTGCAGTTGTCCTACAGGGGGCGCTAAGTGCGACCCTTCAAGTCATAACATTTTTTTGTTTGTAGTCGACAAGTTGATGTTCGTGTGCGGCGTTTTTGAAAGACTGCAAGCTGAAAGTTTGAACGGACGAAATCACGGAGCTTTCTTAACTGAATATGGAGGAACTAAGGCATCAAGTTATGATAAATCAGTTTGTTCTCACAGCCGGATGTGCGGCAGATCAAGCAAAGCAGCTTCTACAAGCTTCACATTGGCAGTTCGAGGTATGTTTGTTTGGTTTGGAAAATAACATCAAGCTGAATGTCATGTTGCACAGTAGTACCTATATAAATCACTAATGAACTCTTCGTGTAGTTTATAATGATGCAAAACAAGCCCATTGCAACAGATAGCAAAACAAGGCAACAAATGAGACAATTAAACACTTTATAAAATATTTTAAACCTGATTAAAAAAAAAACTTGGCTTCAATGCAATCTCTATACATTTAAATGTATCTTCAAAGCCTTCCAATGCACATTTGCCTGCTTCCTGACGTGTTTGTGAATAACTGATAACTCTTTTATGGTGTTGCAGACTGCACTCAGTACTTTTTTCCAAGAGGCTAATATTCCGTACAGTCATCAAATGGTGAGTATATATTTTTTTCTAGCATTTGTTATAGTGTCTGGATAATTTTTAATATCTATTATGATGACTTCCGCCATGTTGAAACCACGAGTCAGACAAAAATAAACACAGGCTGGCATGTTTTCTCGCGAGGGCTGCATTTATGTCGTTTAAAACCTACAACTTTGCCGTTTTAACACATATAGCCTCCCGTAGGTAGTTAATTAAATATGTAAATGTGTAAGATGATAAAATAATCTGGACTCATGGGAGTTGCGATTTTGTAAACGTGTCCAAAGTTGTGGGGGAGGGCGATTCCAGGAAACCGAGCACGCGCTTGACACTGACTGCGCTGTTTACACCGCGACTATAACAACGAGAGCGGCTCGTTATGGACGCTCTGTGTAGCCTGTTCAAAACAACACTGGCTCAAAACACACTTTGTTTGTTTGTTTATTTATTTATTTTGAGCAGATATCTTAAATTGAAAGAATTTGCTTGGGATTTCTCAGAAGATGTAGTACTACCGGTCACATGCAAAGCGAATCGAATTCAGTTAACCCCTGGAAAGCACCTCGTTTGTCTCTCACTTTAAAGTGCGCTTAAAACGTTTGCTAATTAAAAAGTTTTCCACTAACATCACACAAAATGAAACGTTAATATGATGTCTATCCTCATGAGACGAAGACTTTGATCAGAAAAGGCTGTTTTATTGTACAGGGAGCGGGTCGCACCCTTATGGGGGCAGCCATGGTGACGTCAGAAGTGTCATGCGCGCAGTTGACGGCGTTTAAATAAAAACAACAACAATAATAATGTAGTTTTCCTCACATATAACTCTCAGCCAGTGCTCATTGTACTTTACAATGTGTAAATGTGAACGTACATCTAAACAAATGAGGGAGGGTCAAAATCAGATTGATTATAGTGAAAATGAAGGTGGAAGTTAATGCTGAATTATGAACGATCGGTGTGTAAATGGAAAGATCAGTTACATTTTCGGATTATAGAGTATTGTTTGAGTAAGCAAGTTCTAGGAATAGCCTTTGCACATATACTGATTTCAGTTACGAGGTCCTACTAGTTGTAATAGCTTGAGAACAAGGGTGTTCAAGTGTGATTTGGTCCAGTTGATGCTACTATCATTGTACCGCTGAGATTCACCAGCTGATCCTTGATCCATTGGTACTTCAGAGATATTTTACTTATAAAATTCTAGGGGTGCCAATAATTGTGGCCATCGTGTTTTGGAGAAAAACATTTATTTCGTTATGTGATTTCCCCCCTGTCCACTTTCAATTCGTTTCCTTCAATGAAAGATTAGATTTTTGATCATTTTATTCAATAAAGATCAAAAATATAAACAATGCAGATTTATTTTTATAGTCCTCTTTGATCATATGTATCAAGGGTGCCACATATATTGTGGAGTGATGTGAGAAACTAGTACAATTATTTAGAAAATCAGTTGGGAGAATCAATTATACTAAGGTTGTTAAAATGCATTTGAAAGAAGTATTTTATTCTCACCCAAACTTTGCTTATTTGATCAAAAATACAGTAATATTGTAAAATATTTTTTTTTCTATTTCAATATATTTTAAAACTGTGATCAAAGCTGTATTTTCAGCAACATTACTCCAGTCTTAAATGTCACATGATCCTTCTGAAATCAAACTAATATGAAGATTTTATGATCAAGAAACATTTATTATTATTATCAATGTTAAAAACAGTTGTGCTGCTTAATGTTTTTGTGTAAAATATGATTCAGGAGTCTTTGAATAGAAAGCTTTAAAGAACAGCATTTATTTAAAAAAAAAATCTTGGTAACACTTCACAACAAAGTTCATTTGTTAACATTAGTTAATGTATTAACTAACAATGAGCAATACATTTGTTACTTTATTTGTTAATCTTTGTTAAAGTTGGTTAATAAAAAATCCAGCTGTTTGTTCATGTTAGTTCACAGAGCAAATAATGTCAGATTGAATCAAGATTATTAAATGTTGAAATGAACAGATTATTAAAGCTGTAGAAATGCAGTTCATGATAAGTTTAACTAAAACTGTTAACTAATGAATCTTATTGTAAAGTGTAACCAGATTCTTTTGTAACATTATAAATGTCTTTACTGTCACTTTTGAACGGTAGTTTATACAGTTTAACAGCCATTAAAAACAATATTTGACCACGGTGTTGTGACTGACCAACCAGAGTGACGTGTTCCTGAGAGCCGTATAATAAACAGAAGTCATTTCAAAAGTATTTAACATATAGAGAACATAGTTTGTATATCATAGATTATGCAAATATGTCTTAGGTCAGGAGAACACAAAAAGGCTTTGATAAATTCTGTTATGTTTTAAACAGGAGTGCAACATGTCACAAAAGGTGTCATAGTTGTTGTTTTTCCTCTGATTATCTTCTTAATGCTGGCCCCTGAAAGACTAAACGTTGCTATAGTAACATTTGTGAGTGCATTAGGTCTGGTGTTTATTCAGGCAAGGTGGCCAATCATTATTGTATCAACTCCAAAGGTCTACAACCTCAGTTACTCACAACATTTCAGAAACTTCCTTCATTCCTAGTCTCAGAAAATGATTTCTGTAAAAAGAAAATCTGATGCATTAACCGTACTAGATTTGAAGTCACCATGGAATCAGAATTGTTTATTAGAAACGCTGTGCATCATTATTTTCTTCTAAATCATGTGCACTCATAATTTTTAATTGAAAACATTACGTTCCCAATCAGAACGCATGTTCTCTTCATGAGATAGTTAGCCACACCCAATTCCCAAAGGATGAAATCGAGTCCTGCCTTACATTTTTTTTTTCTTCTCTCGTTCCAGAAGCCGTTACCCTCAGATATGCCTCACCATAGGGGGAAAAAGACTTACATTTCTTTTTCATGCTGACTTTAAGTTGGTTGTGTCTTTTTATTTCCAGATGTGTACTCCAGCCAACACACCAGCGACACCCCCCAACTTCCCAGATGCCCTAGCCATGTTTTCTCATCTTAAAGCCTCAGAGAGCTTCAGCAACAGCAGTCCCATCACTTCTATTGCTACATCACCAGCTCCTCACACCAACTGGGTCATGAGCCCTCCCGCAACCCCTGGCCTCCAGGGGCGATGGACTCCGGGTCAGCTTGTTCCGCAGACGGCCTCTCCGGGCTGGCCCGCAGCTGTGACTCAGCAAGCCTCTGCCGAGCATACTAGTATTGTCATGGAGGCAGAGAGATAGAGACCGCTTTAACCTGCCATCACACCTTACAGGAAAAGAAGGATGGAACGTCCTCTTGACGATTTCGGCAGGTGTGGATGTAAAACTGAATTGAAGTGAACGGCATGGGAGATCGGTGGTGGTGGAACAGCATATGTCCTCTCCTCTGAGGTCACTGGAGATCTGGGACTCTTTAAAAAAGCTTTTTTTGGCCAAAAAGATGGACAGAATGAGTAATTATGTAGCATATTCACAGACAACCTCAGACAAATGAATGTGTTACTGAATATTGTCGATTTCAGCAGTTCTCAAATAATAGTGAATACTCTATTTTGCGCTGTTTACTCAAAACCTGCCGTGGATCTACGGTTAAGGGGATAGTTACTCATCGGCGTGTCATTCCAAGCCTGTGTGACTTTATTTGGACACCATTGACTTCCTTTTTATGGATAAAAACAGTTGAAATGTATCTTTTTATGTTGTACAGATGACATTCGTACGGGTTCACACAAGACTACAGAGAAACAATATCATTTTCACAATGATTATTTCCAGCTGATGAGCGATTAAAAATAATGAGAGCCAATCAGAATACATCCTGCTTTAAAGAGCTTGAGCATTTAATGCAGGAGATGACAAAAGCAGAACGATACTGTCCGCTGTTGTGGATGCCAAAATAGTTATCGTTCTTGGTGTGAACAGGCTTTTAAAATGAAATGAGTTAATGATGACACTGTTCGTTTTTGAGTGAACGGTCCCTTTAATTGACAGGTTTACTGCAGCAATCACATGATCTTTTGGCCTGGTCTGTAATTACTGACTTCCTCATGACTCTGTGATGAATTGAATTGCCATTTTGTATAAACGTATTGGTATTGGAAGCATTTCATACCCAGAATGTTAAATTCTCTGGTACTACCCAGCGCTCACAGCACATTTGTCTGTTTATTCATGAATCCCTATTTTAATATTTAAAGCGAGAATCATTTCCTCCTATTTCCTTTGACTGATCATCTCCCTGTAGCTGTTCACACTGCCTCCACAATATTTGTGGACTGTGCGATGATTATAATTTCCTATTTTTTTGTGCGTTTTTAAATAAATATTGTATATATTGCAAAACACGTTGTGCTGGTGTTCACGTTAGCGTAGTAAAATAGTTTACTTGTGTTTTTTCTCTTGTCTGTTTTCCTTGTAGTGTAATTGGGGTCACTTCATGTATGAACTTTGTATCCTTTTATGCCATAGTAAATGATTACATGGACTCAGAGGTAACTTTAATTCAGCAAACAATCAATCCGATTCAAGTTCGGACCATAATTGCATTGATTTTGACCTCACATTTTTCTGTATTTTCATGTTTAATTTCATAATTTTATCCTAAATTCTGTGCAATATACAGTATATAAGAAAATGGGTAATATCAAGTCACTTATCTAAAAAATTAATGCACAGAGATCCCAAAGTCATCCAAAACCTTCGTAAATGTGTGATTTATAGACCTGTAAAATCATGGAAATTAATACCAGTTATTAAAAGGTTGTGGACATTTTTTTTTTTTCTTATGAAAATCAGCTTTTCTAGTTGTAATCAGCTTACAACAGCCAAGTAATTTTAGTACCTAGAAACTTCTTGTGATGGCAATCTCTATAAAAAGGTTAAAATAAATAAATAAATCTGTATTCAGAAATTCATTGATGCAGAGAAGAGATGCCAATTGCAAAGTTGAACATTCAAAACTAAAGGATGATAACTATAACGATAAAGATTTTTAAAAATCGTGATTAACAATAATGGCACAGAGAAACGATATCTTTGGATTTACTTTCACAAAGATAAAAACACAGAGCGTTTAACGCAGCAGACAACATAACTTCAGCACATGCTGAAAAGAAACGTCCACTGATGCAGATGCTGATATAGTTGTCGTTAGTTTTCTTTATAGATATCTTTCTTGGTGTGAATAGGCCTTAAATGTAAAGCCTCGTCCCACTGCAGCTGACATTAACACAACTGTGATGATGGGTGAAACATCTAAAGTGGGACCAGCTGCTTCATCTCAGCCCCACAGCGGCAGTGTGGAGACCTACTGCTATTTCTGTCTCTGGGCTGTGTGTGCTCGAGTGTGGAGTTGACTATCAAGAATTTAACAGCAAGGGCAATTCTGATCTGCTCATTGTGATTGTATACACCACAAACCTCAGCACCACATCCATTATTATATCTCTGTTTCACTTTCACAATCAGTAGATTCTTGTGTTCATTCAGTTCCTCGCATAAGACAGCAAGATAATTTCACTATGTAGTCTACTGATTAACATCTGCCCTCTGCAGTCACATTTACTGAGTGAGAGAATGGAAAGATTACAAGAACATTCCTACACACACTGTTACGTCCCAGGACGTATGTCATTAATGCTCCGACTTTATGAATGTGTATGTGACTTCTTGATGCCAACTGCCTGCTGGGAAGTGTAGTTTTTCCCCGTTTCCTCTGTTCCTCCCTGTCCTCTTGCAGGAGCCTAATTGATGCCACCTGTTCCTTGTTGGAGAATGGAGAGGAACTTCCTTTTACACCGAGGGAGCAAAAGCTGGCTGTTCTCCAGAGAGAGTGTGGCCTGTTTTCTCTTCCAGAACTTTAGGTTTTAGTTTCTGGCGTGAAAGCTCCTTTAAGGAAAAACTTGTTGTATCTGCTGTTGTGGCAGTGTGTAAACAAATTGTCCCGTTGTTGTTGTTGCTTCCTCCAGATGCAGTAGGGAGGTGGGTGCCCTTTTGTTTTTACTAACCCCTGTTTTCCCCTGTTTTTGGTTAGCAAGGAAGTCAGGTAAGAGATTTGTTGTTTATTTGATGTTTTCGTTTGTTGTTTTGGCTTTAACCCACTCCCGAAGCTAGAAGCGTCTTCTTTTCTTTTCTTTGACTTGGTTTGAATTCCCTATTGTTTTGGCCTGACCTCCTTGATTTGTTATATATAGGAGACTTTATTTTGAATAAAAACCTGGAAAGAAATACACTGTGTTTGTGTGAGTTCTGGGAGTGCGGACAGACCCAACTCTCTCTCGTCGTTGGGGTTTTTTTTACCTTGCGTAGCTTTTTTTATTCTTATTAACTTATTATTTCTATATATTACACTCCCACCTCTCCTAGACGAAAAGGGGGACGTAATATATAACACACACACAACAGAATTCATTAATTGTGATATGAAAATAAAACGAAAATGAAAATAATTGTATATTTCTTTCAAGAATGGAAGACATTCAATGTAAAACAGAAAGCATGTATTATAAAATAGAAAATACAGTATAAATAATGAAGTGCAAGTCAAAAAGCATAGGTTATTCAACATGTCTGACGTCTGTGTTCATGTTATTTATCTTCATTGATTTTGTTTCAAGCTTGTTCGCCAAGTTGCAAAATTTTGGCTACAAAAATAAATGAACTTCCGTTTTGTTAATACAAATAAATTTTAAAATTCAACTGGTGCCACTCAAAATATTTATCTAGCACACGTTGTTCTCTGTGCTGTATTTCATATCATTAAAACCTGGCAGATCCTGGTTTCAAGCTTTTCTTGTTTCCTTTACAGTTCTCTCTTTCCGTATATCAGGGCAATAGATAGAAAACAGGAAATTATGATGCAATGGAATAAAATCTGAGTCAAGGTCATCCATGAAGCATAAAACTTGCTTTTAAACACACCAAAATAACCCAGTACTTAACATAACTATTACATACACAACATAACATAACTACTATAACTTAACTTAACTATTGCATATAAAAATGACTTTTAAAACAGATTAAGTTTTTGAAGATACTGATTTGGGCTTGATTAAAACTATCTCTCCTGACAGGGATCAAATCTACAAGGAAGGAGATGAGTTAACAAGAAGTTAATATGAAATGGACACATATTGAGGTAAGCCTACACAAACTTGAAAGAAAAAGTATAAAAATGTAATATTTTTAAAAGTATTATGTCATGTAGTTTTATTTTTATTAAAAAATATCTATGTAAACATATATACCACCACTTAATGAATAAATAAATAGAACTGAATAACTATATGTTGTTGCGCTATTCTGTTGGCTAGTCAGTTTTCAGTGTTAGCATGAAAGCAATGAATTTACATTCGTGACCAGTGGAGGTCGCAAAGCGCTTGTTTGCGTATTTTATTCTTGAATGGCACACAAAACTCTTTCAAAACACCCATTAGCAAACTTAGGAGACTACTGAAGGAGTAATTAGCTCGGTTACTTTTAATTGTAACCAAAAGTTTGGGCAGGTTTAAAAAATCCCATAGGATTTAATAATACCACACCCTTGAACATGATTTACGACTTGCTAGTCTGCCAAAAAAAACAACAACAACGCCCAAAAAAAAGCGATAACGTTCTTTGTCAAGATTAACGAGTCCACTGTAACCTCAAAGTCAATACACCGCGGACTAAAAAGACACAAAACTTTAGTTTGGATTTCATGGGGTATTTTGTTGTACAGCATGTGATCTTGGGTGGTTTTCCGTGACTCGTTTAGAAAAAAAAAATACTTGTCTCTCAACTAAAGACTTTTTGAATTAAACACAACTAACATTGTACAAGCCACAACAATAACGATTTGTTCTGTTACATTATCAAAATAATATTCCATCTGAAAATCACATGTCAGGGGCACATCTTTGTGTTGTGTGTAATGCACTGAAGAGAGGGCAAGACACAGACTGGTTTAAGTTTGAAAGTGTCTTACTCATGGTTTCAAGTTTATTCATTTATCCTGAGTGTTAACTGTTCACACATGTCCATTTCCTCTTAGCTAATCATTGAATTGTCATTACACAGTGTGTTGTGTTTAGCACGATATTACCTGTATAGTGCAGCAGCTAAAAAGGTAGTATGTAAGGTCTATTATCATGAACATGTGTAGTCTTGAATGTGTGATGACAGATGTTGACTGGTTAATGATTCATTGTGATTTTTGCTGAGTCATTTATCTCCTGAGTTTTGTATTTTTGTTTATTTTGGAAGTCTATTATGGTGCAGTTGAATTCAACAAGCTCACTTTTACAGACCTTTTATTCTGTTTATTCCCATGTTTACTTCCTCATGAAATGTGTTGCTGTGTCTCGGGTTGAGTCCAGGCTAGCTGCTCCAGAGCTCTTCCCTGTAGAGCAGTTGCTATGGAAACACTGTAAGGCACACATTTTTGGCAGTAAAGCCCTACAGTTCGCTGTTAAAACACGGGCCTACACAAAGACAAACAGAGAGAATTCATTTGATAGAGTGATTCATAGTTCCAGTGTATTCCTAAGTGCCGTTTGAAAAACAGCAATACGGATGATGTCATTTTATTGGGAATTGAGGCAATTTTGAATGAATGGATTAGGGATTAATTGTGCTTACCACGTACAAAAACATAACTGACATAATGGACAAAGAAAGTCTTGTGGATTATTAATAGCGAGGTAATAGTGTATTATTAATTTCAGAAACTTAAATGCAGTTGTCATAGTTACAATCAGTCATGTACACACTGCTAAAAATAAAGGTTTCAAAAGGGGATGTTCACAGTGAAGCCATAGAAGAACCATTTTTGGTTCCCCAAAAGAACCGTTCAGTGAACAGTTCTTAAAAAAACTTTTTGTGAAGAATATTTTGTAGTATAGAAAGCACGCAAAGACAGCTACTACAAAGTTGTCACTCATCTCAGTTAATCGCGATCAAACAAACCCCCATTTTAATCAATAAAGTTGTCTACACTCCACAATGAATCTCTTACTTACATTGTGTCTACACTTTGAAGTAAAGAGAAAGCATTCGCGAGTGAAAAACGTTTTGAGTGGATTCTGACTAACTTGAAGATCTCTGATTGGCCATTGTGTTCAAGAAATCAACAGATATGCCTGTGATTGGCTACACTGGTAACCTCTGCAAAACACAATGTAAATAGAAACCTTTGACGGTGTCCAGAATCCAAATACCCACTGGGTCGTTTGGTAATATGCTTTCAAATCTGTTTCGCTAATATACTATTATTAGTTTCAGCTGAGGGTGCTCCTAAATATGAAATGGTCACACTGTGTTAAATTTTCTTTATGGAAGCGTCAATACAGAACATGACAAAAAACACTGGAGGCAAACAAAGACATTTGAGGCGGCAACAACAACAAACATTTCTGTATTAATAAAATAACACAAAAGCACAATTATAACAATGCTAATACATTCAGAGGAAGAAACTTAGACGTTTACAACAACGTGCATCCTACAACATTTTTTGAACATAGTCAGATGTGATGAAGTATAGTCAGAATCCAAAAATGTCAACACTTTACACTATAGGTCCTATAGTGTTTAACATTGTCATTTTGTCTGTTGCTTTAGCTTATCTATATAGTGTACCATTTTGTGAAATGCTACCAACATTGTACCTCACAAACCTCACAATATTTTATAAAAATACATAAAAAAAGACACACTGGGCATTTCATTGTAACAAACCTATAGATGAAAGAATGTCCAGAGTCCTGACCTCAGTATAAAAAATAATGTGAGGCTGTAAAGAATAAAACAGTCAATGACTGAAAATGTAGGTGATATCTAACATTCAGGTCTAAACAAAAATATTCTGTGAAACAGACTAATTAAACATTAGTAGTAGACAAATTATTATTATTAGTAGTATTACATGTGTGGCATGTAATAAGACATCGATTACTGAAAAATATTTTACAGTTCATACTCAGTACTTAATTAACAAACGCTAAAAATGTTAATTAAAATGAATTAAAATAGCTTCTCAAAACTAAAACATGACAATATATGTAAGGGCAAAATCATTCATATAGTGTTGTACAGTAAAGGGATTTCCACAGTCAGTGGTTATATTTAATGAGTGGTTATATAAAATTATTAAGTTATAATCAGAATAATCAGTAAACACTCATAAAAATAAATGTAATTTGGCGATTTAAAAAAAAGTGCAGTTTCGTAACAGTACTGGAACACCCCAAGCCATGCATAATCAAGTCAATTATTTAAAGAATAGCTAATAATTATCAAGTTTTTCATGATCTCCCTGAGGAGAAGGTCCCGTTTTGAGGTCATCTCTTGCAAGTCCATTAAATTACAGAATTCGGGGAGCTCTTACACTTGAATATCACATAGGAAACGATTAACACCACTGCCACAGCCACGCCGCTTAAAACAATTGCCCAGAATGTGGTTCTTCCTGTGGGAGAAATGAAATGAATGATTTTACAAACGGATGAATTCATCAATGACTTGCGTGAAGACAGAACAGAAGCGCAACTCTGCTGGTATTACAGCTCACGAACTGCCAGCAGGCGTCCTGGAGCGGCCCGGCAGGAACACAACATCAGTGTATGGGAGACTACAAGAGACTATTGTTGTGCTATTTCTCATTTTGCATTAGAGAAAAAAAAAACAGATAAAGAATAAAATTTGGTTTAATAGTGTTTAAGATAATCAACTTGTAAATATGCTAAAATGTCACATGTTTCCTTCCTCATAGTTAAGGTTTTCATTTTTGTTGAAGTTTGTTTTCTAGTAAGAGTTGCTCCTTCTAAATAGTAATGCTTAGAAAAACACATAGGCACAACTGTAACACACATAAGCGTCTGTATCAGGCAAACTCATTGTTATACACTCACCTAAAGGATTATTAGGAACACCATACTAATACTGTGTTTGATCCCCTTTCGCCTTCAGAACTGCCTTAATTCTACGTGGCATTGATTCAACAAGGTGCTGAAAGCATTCTTTAGAAATGTTGGCCCATATTGATAGGATAGCATCTTGCAGTTGATGGAGATTTGTGTGTGAAGAACATTTTAAAAATCTAAAGAATCTTTCTCCATTATAAAGAAGCTTTTGTGGAATGGAAAGGTTCCATGGATGTTAAAGGTAGGGTAGGCAATTTCGGAGAAGCTAGCAATAGCAAGTTAGCTTTGAAAACATAAGATCCCACCCTATATTCAGGGCAATCTTGAAAGCTGCGCCTCCCGCGAAACATATTTGGATCAAATGCAATGATTGGATGAGCATTTTTTGGTCCTAAGACTTCCACAGAAGGTACATGTACGTGTTTTAATATTTAGACCACTTCTATTATTGATTGCTGTCAGGATGTGAAGAGAGTTTCAACCAGTATAACAAAAGTGATTATGAAAAAAAATGCCTACCCTACCTTTAAAGGTTCTTCATGCAAACATACATGCCAATAAAGAACCTTTATTTTCAGGAGTGTATGACACATTTTTATAGGCCAGGCTGCGGTTGTACCAGCTGGACGTACACCCGGTCGTAAGACTAAGCTTAACGTAAAATGCATTTTAAGTCCTGCGTAGAATTAATACCTGTTGCACCATCTGGGCGTAGCGCACGTCTGAGACTAAATCTTCCGCCTAGTCAAAGGTAGGAGTAAAGTGAGACTTGTTTCCAAGATGAAAAAAAAATGCAAATAAAAACGTTGAGATGATGGCGCGTCTGGTATACAGGTTCCACGATCAGCGGGCTGTTGCCGTGTTTTTCAGAGCTGTCCTCGGTACTAAAGGCGGGTCAGGATTATCTACTAAATTTGAAAGCGTTATTAAAGTATAACTTGATCCAAACATTTGTATACTCTACTCTGTAAACAAGTCTACCCTACAATTTGCTCCCTAAATTTGTACTTTGTGTAAACAGCTGTTACCTTTTGCCAGATAAAAATCTTTGTTTTTGAAGTGTTTCGCTTGCAAACCAAAATATGCATATACTTACTGAATTGCTCAATAATTTTTCTTTTTTCGGCTCAACAGTAATTTTTCATCTATTTGTCTATTCATTGGAGCCAATAAATTCACATTTGTAACCATAGTAATCCGAACGGTGTCTCGACTAACAGTGCGGTAGAACATATCAGCGTGTACGCGCATCGTCTACGCTAAGCGTAGCTGCGCCTAGTCGTGCAACAGGTGTAAATACTCATCTGAAAGATGGACGTAACTAAGTCCAGCGTAGAGCTTACACCCAACTTTTTTATGTCCAGCTGGTGCAACCGGCCCCAGATGCAGAAACGAGTTAGCATTTTAACACTTCTGGTTCTGATCATGATGAACAAAGCATGTAAGAATCATAAACTTTTGTTCCTCACAGAGCTTACTTTCTGTAAAGCCAATGGAAAAATCCTATTGGGTTTTCATTGAGGGAACCAGAGTGATGCTAATTTCCGGGTTGGTCTACAAAAAACATAATCACTGCAGCACTCTACTGAACAGTAAGAATGTAGAAATAAGTTACTTTAACTTTAAACTGAGATAAACACTGCCTGAGGGCAAAGAGGCAAATTAGTGTTTATTCAGAACTGACCTGTAGATTTGACAATGAACATTTTACTGTCTTCTCCCAGAGAGTTTGTGGCGATGCACGTGTAGTTTCCTGGACTCAGTGTGGAGGACGGGAGCACTGAGGAGCTGATCTTCTCTTTCAGATGTTCTGAGTGCCACGTGTATGTAGGAGCCGGGTTCGCCTTCACGGTACAGTTTAGCGCGACCTCATTGCTTATACTGATGGTCTCTGTTGAACTGGAGTGTTGTGGTTTGTCTGAGGAGGACAGAGGAACATTTATCAGCACAACTGCACCAGGATGAGCAGCTCTTATAGATCAGCTGAAACGGAAACCTTTTTCATCTATAATAATTCACTTCATAAAATGAATAATCCTTCAAACTAGAAGGCACTTCAGAAAATATGAACTGAATTAAACTGAATCAAAATACAAACTAAGCAATAAATAAACTTACAGTAAACTTCAACACTGAGAGGATGTGATGTGACTTTAGGTGGAGGTTGAGGTCCTTCTTCTCCCAGTTTCAGCTCTGCTTCACAGCTGTACTGAGCTCCATCATCAGCTCTGTTTGGACGGATCAGGAGTGTGACTGTTTTATTCACTGGAGTCTTGGTGGTGTCACTGAAGTTGGTTTGATCCACTAGAGTCGATCCTTTGTACCATTTGACAGTGAGAAACTGAGCAGGAGCCACATTGAGAACGTCACACTGGAGCTCATACTGGTTTCCCTCCATCATTGATCTGTTGTGATTCACAGTGATGATGGACACCCTGTCTGGAGTCTCTGTGGAGGAAGATTTACACACTCTGATAGTCATGAATGTACAAACATTTCTGAGAATGAAAAGATAAAAATATCAACAGAGAAACTCACTGTAAATAGTCAATGGGAGAGGTACATCACACTGTGTCGGATAGACTATGAAGCAGGATGGTTTTATGCCCCATTCTGTCAGGTTTGACACGCTCCATGTGACCAGGTTGCCTTCATCCGTGCGGCCAAAATCTCCCTCACTGACTTCCCATCCCATCCCCTCATGCGGGACAGAAGTGCTACAGTTGACTGACACAGAACCACCGTGCTCCACAACAACTCTCTGTGGGTTGAACTGAAGAGGACATTCAGCAGCATCTGTACCTGTTAAACACATTGAAAAATTCAGAATAATGGCATACAGGTATTAAATACTTGACAGACTGAACAATGATAAGGAACTATCACATGTTAAGAAACATGACTGATCTGGATTCTTGGTTATGATATGCAAGAAAGTTTGGGCTTTTGTAGAAGACCATCTGTCTATAACAGTTTATGACTGTTTAAAAACAAAGAGGCTCATCAATTCTCATCATCTTGTCATTAAACTAAGAAACTAAGAAGCCGGTACAGCAGGGTCATTCCTCAAAAACGTGTCCCTCATGAATGTAACAGTAAGCCATTTACAATGACAAGCCGACAGCCAGGCACCAGTTACTGTACTATTATAGACATTTTACTTTCTTTGACATTTTAAGTCTTTTTTTAACTTTATCTGATTATTCTGTCACCATAAATATGCGTTTTATCCTGTCTCAGCCCTCATGTTTCTAACTTCACCTTTCTCTTTTAGTAATCATGCACAATTTGTTACAGAACATTTTATTTATATTTTAGAAGGCATTTTTTTATTTGAAGGTTATGCCCCAAGGTTAAGTGTCAAACCTGTTACCCTCACAACTCATCCTTATTAATAAATTAAAAATTAAAAATAATAATAATCAAATCATCTTTATCGGTTACAGTATCTGAACTCTATAAGGACAAGTAGGCTAAGTTTCTTTTTTCTAGCTACATATTGTATTTTGCTACGTCTGTCAGCTCATGACTGTGACTGTATTACTTTTTAAAAGGCATATCTATACAAATCCAAAGATTACATGCTAAAGAGTTTGCCAGCTCTAAAAATACTGTGTTTTTAAGTACAGGTCATATCACGTTACAAGCGCTCACTAGTACAGTATAGCGACTGTACTTTCAAACAGAAACAGTCGACATTTGAACACAGAAAATATAGGTCAACGAAGCTCGGGAACGAGTACATTGTTAAAAGACATTTAAACGCGTACCTTAAATGTTTTCGCTTCATGTATAAAAAGGGAACCAAGTCAAAACAAACCTGTGAGAGCCACATACAGTAATACCGCTGAGAGAGAAGCAAGTCCACAGAAATATTGCAGCATATTAAAAAGGAAAACGCAGAGAAAAGGCGAATAAATAGATGCGTCGCCCACCACTCAGATGAGTGACTGTCCAGCGTCCAAGCAAAACCCCCAGAAAACCGCACCCAAAATCACAACTAGATATCACTTTCCACATAAGCACCTATAGAAGTGAAACCATTCAAAACGTGGGAGGATCCTTAGGCACAGAATACTGTCCCTAAGCGTGAGAGAAGGGGTGGGGTCGGGTCTGGGATACTAATCTTGAATCCAAAGATCCTCACATAAAAATATCGATCCTAATGTGTTTTTAACCCGTAATTATGGTAATTTAGCACGAAATTCAGTGTGTAAAATAAGCTTTAAATGAAAAAAAATAAACTATTTTAGCTAATAATACAGATAGACCAATTACACAACAATATCTCCTGCTCATCGTAACAAAGGCCAATTCATACAAACACCAACAAACTGGTTGGGAGTTGTATTTACTGCTCCAAAAAACACCGACAAACGAGTCACAGAGACCAGTCTGACTGGGAAAAATTGAGATCCACAACTACAAATGTGTAACCATGTAAACAATATGTTCAGGCAAGTTTATTAGATTAATGTTATAGTATCATATTACC
Source organism: Zacco platypus (assembly GCA_038088235.1). Classification (NCBI taxonomy): domain Eukaryota; kingdom Metazoa; phylum Chordata; class Actinopteri; order Cypriniformes; family Xenocyprididae; genus Zacco; species Zacco platypus. The sequence continues at coordinate 29,547,075 of CM076083.1, read as the reverse complement.
ATTGTATTAAAGTATTGAGGCAAAGACAAATACTAACCTGAAATCCGAAGCGCTGATCCCTTGCGTTGGGGTTGTATAGCCTACACCGGTTTTTAAACTTTTTTTTAGCGCGACCCATCAAAGATCTATACATTTGTAGCTAAACAAGCCAAAACGAATTCATTTAAAACGATGTTTAGGTTAAACATGCCTTCCTCTCACGCTCATACCTCTCTCTTTCGGCCAAATATTTCCATTTCGCAAAGTATTTGGATGATATAATTACTATATAAATCCTTCGCAGTCCTTTCCGGTATTGATAGAAAAAATAATCCTGTTCACATGAGCAAAAATGGCCAATGTTTTGCGAAGGGTCAATTACAGAGTGGTGGCTCTCAGTGCTTGTTAAAATACAGCGTTTCCTTTAAAGACCTACTTTTATTTAAAGAAAAAAATAAAATGTATATATGACCACACACACACACACACACATATATATATATATGTATATATATAATTTTTTTTCATCGTTTGAGATCAAATAACATAAGTTCAATTATTTTGCAAGATGAATAAAAAGCACAAATATTTTTGTTTTTTTAAATAAATGTTTTGTTAAAATGTTCTTTACAAATGCATACAAATTCAAATCACATATGCCATGTGTTTATAAGGACAGTGTAAATTCCATGAATAAGATTTAAACCCCACAAGAGTACAGGTGAGATTACATTCTACATGAAACAGTTCAAACAAAACTGAAATTTCTGTCATCATTTACTCGCCCTCATGTCATTCTAACCCTGCATGACTTCCAATGTTTTGTGGAACACAAAAGGTGAAACCTCAAAAGATCTTGGAACAGCTCTTTTCCAAACATGGTTTGGGGGAACACCATACAGCTTTCGACATGAGGATGAGGAAATGATGACAGATTTGTCATTTCTAATTTAATTATGCTTTTAACATCTTTATACTGCTTGAGCCATAAAACTGGCACACTTTTTTCATATCCAGCGTCTCTCTATCGCTCTTTTTTTTTTTTTTTTAAAGATTAGAGAGAATATTCAGAAATACATCAAAATATTTTCCCACAGGTTCAGCATAAGACCTCATACCCAAGCTTTCACTTCTTCACAGTCACCATGTGCTCCATTTCCAACCTCTAAAGTGCGGATTTCTCCAAACTTTAAAAAAAAAAAAATGTTTAACGGAGTAACAGACTAAACTATAGTGTCTTTCTCAATATACTAAATAATATATATGACAAAACATAAACTGATCAATGTGCCTGAGACATATATAAAAGAATAGTCTTGTTACACAACCTAACAAGAGCTTAAAAGTGTGTTTTTCCCTTAAACTGGTGTACGACACAAATATTAATCAAGATCAAGATCCTAGATTCTTGAAAATGTCCAATACAGGAATCAGGTCCTTTAACTTGAAATTTGTTCTTTTCATTTCCTCAACATTTATTCTGTCAGTTATTTTCCTCTGGTCATTTAAACAGCAGATTGCAGGAAACTAAAAAGTTAATTTTGTGATGCAATTAACAGTTAATGACAACTGGATCTAAAAGAGAAGTGAATGGACCAATGCTCTGTAAAATAAAAAAATAAATGAAGCCATGAAGAAACTAGCCTCAAAACAGGCCCATAGACTTCCAGTGTAAAAAAAAAACATTCTTGCTCAATGTGGACAGTGGGGCTCGGCAGATACAGCAACCCCAGGGATTCTTAATCTAAAGCAAGGATATTGCTCTGAGAGAGTTTCTTCATAGGGATAGTGTTGTCTTTTCCATTCTGTGCTATGTTTCCATTTTGTGCGCTAGTCTTGGCATCCTTCAGGCTATAACGGCCCATCTTGGCTGTTTTGTAGTAGATAGAGTAGATGAAGATGAAGATGACTGAGATGAACGCCACTGTGATGGCAACAAGCCCTGCTATTAGGGGCAGGTAATCCTCTGTGTTAAGAGAAATAAAACATACCAAAAGATTAGTCATGATCCAAGCAAATGAATAACACAGTTTAAATAGTTAACAAGTGATAAATATCTAAGGGTGTACTCACACTAGGCGATCTGAACCGTGCCCGAGAGCGTTTGACCCCTAAAGCCTGCTTTGTTTGAATAGTGTAATGGCTCTGTACCATGACTGTGTGCGGCTTGTTTAACTGTCCCTGGCACGCTTGGAAGAGGTGGGCCAGAGTATGGTTCAGTTGGGCTTGGGGTGGGTCGGCATTAGATGACACAACATGCCCCCGAAATCAAATGGTCATTCAGCACACTTACGATTGAGAGCAAAAACATTATTTCTGTAGATTTGGCTATTCACGTATTCCATAGCGAAATGTTTTCAGCAGCATTTAGCTCACAGGAACACCATCTCTACAACAGTATGTGTAAGGCTGGGCGAGTATTACCTTCCCCTGGCCCCTTGAGACTAGTGTGAAATTTTCTCACTCAAACCACTGCCTACCTGCTGCTGCTTCTGATTGCTATTAGAAGGAAACGCTGCACATAATGACTGGTCTAGGATCAGTTTTCACCGTAATATTAGCATATTTGCTGAACATATTTGGCAAACGATCCAGTACACATCTGTGTTTGCGCTCTGAAGAACGACAAGGCTTTACAACGTGTTTTTGCAGCAATATAGCCAACCACAAACGTATCTGTTGAGTTCTTGAACGCAATGACCAATCAGAGGTGTTTAAGGTAGTGCTGAATAAAAACTCTGGCGTTTTGAGCAGTGAGTATATTCTGAGTTCTGCACCCTGGCAAATATTCCTTCATTCTAACAAACAATTATGTAAATAAGAAATTCATTGTGCAGTCTGTTTAATTTATTGTTACAGAACTTTGTGAGATCGCGATGAAGCTGAATGAGATTTTAAATGATTATGAAGGAAGCGGCCATTGCATACGTAATTGTTCAAATTAGCAGTGGTTTGTTAATGTAGACACTTTATTAACAAATAATTTATCAGCAGTGTTTATGTTGGGATATGCAGTGGCAAGTAACTTAAAACTATTTCAAGGAAATCAATTGAAATGTGTTTTTTAAAAGGGAATCGCATCTCCTTAACCTGGAGTTGGTTCACCCTACGCCTACGATCAGAAAATTTGGAAATTGTTAACGCATTAACAAAATGGAACTTGAAACATAATTAGGCTATATTTAGTAGGCCTATCACTTGGGAGACCCGCCGCCTTCAATCATTTTAAAGGCGCGTACACTCAAAAGTCTTTGTTACACATCAATATGCTACAGATGTAGGCTAGCCTACATATTTTATTGCTGTCTGGTATATATCGTTTTTATTATTGTGTTGTTTAAGAAATTAAAAAGCTTTTGTGCCTTTTCAAAGGTATCCCTCTATGAAAACGAAATGCCCCCCGATTTGATATGTTCTGGCAACGACCCTGCGCATGTAGTGTGAGCGCTAGTCTCGCGTAGCCAGACCTTCAAAAGGACGGCAAAAGGTCTGGACTCTGTCGCAGCTTATATTGGCCAAAGACCGCCCAAGAGCAACATTGGAGCCGCAAACTTCACATACTTTCAAAAATCCAGCATTTAGTTGATCCAGATAAGCGCTCATTGTCACAGTTGCAAACACGACTGCTTTCTTGTTCCACGAGGGGGTTTGGCGTCACGGCATTTGTTTCCAGGCGGACCGTTAAAGAACGCAATACGCAACATCTACCGGATATCCTGTAGAATTCAACCAACCAAATGAAGACTTCTGAAGTGTTTCCAGACAAGTGTTCCATATGCATCAGACATTCAGCCAACGCCCCATGGGCGTGACGTCTGAGGCTGAGATTGTGAGTGCTAACCGTGCCAGAGGAACAGCTAGTATGACATAATTGTGCTCTGGCCCAGAACGTTAAGTGCAATGTGAGTGCAGGCCAGCAAGGAAGTGGGGAGGGGGGACAATCTCGCCAGGACATGGTACAAGGAAACCATGTAAGTGTGAGTACACCCTAAGTGGCACGAAGAAAACAATACTTTTACCATATCAGAAGCAAACAAGCAAAGTGAAATGGTTGACATAGCGTTCAAGCACACACAAAGGCCCTGTTTACACCTGGTATTAAGATGCATTTTGGTCGACCAGACCACAAGTAGACAAAGGAGACACATTTTAATCCGTCTCTTTTGCACACTTTTGACCACTTCTGTCCTGATTTCTTTGAGGGGTCTATTTTTTCAGATCTTTCGATCTAATGGACAAAATGAGCTTGCGCATCTTACATAGAATTTAGAAAAACATACGGAGAGCAGCAGCTTTTGTTTCTGCTCTGACAGCTGCAAGACGACGCCAGCCACTGCGTTAGGAATGGTGAGAGAACATTGTGCTGGGTACGTTTTTCACCTTCAAACCAAAGTTGTGTCTTCAGCCGACAAAGTTTAAATCCCGTCTGGTTAGCGCGCTTCCCATAATGTTCACGCATTATGTCAGTAGGTGGTCTTTTGTGGCTGTTTGAACAAATTAGACCACATTACACTACGAAAACAATCCAAATGCAGTTCTGTCTACCTCTGGAAGAGGTCTAAAGTGGACAAGTTCAAAACATTATACACCTATATTTAGAGTCGCTCACATGTGACCCAATCTTGATACCAGGTGTAAACAGGGCGAAAATGATCTGTAACATTTAAACAATGTTTGTTTTTCACCCTCTAACAGTAAAACTACAAGTGAAGCTGGATGAAGGATCTACATTTACATTTAGTCATTTAGCAGACGCTTTTATCCAAAGCGACTTACAAGTGAGGAAAACAAACAAGAGATTCTTCATGAATTGGCAAATAACACAGGACGTGCTCACAATACAAGTTTCATACATTGCTCAGTACCATAAGCTAGAGTAGGAAGGGAAAAAGGGGGAAGGATAGGGTTTTTTTTTTTTTTTTTTATGAGGGGATTAAGTGTTCATCTAAACTGAGTTTTTAATAGCAACCAATGTATATGTGTGGCTTCAAAAAAATATAAATATACATCTGTGCTTTGCTTTTTTTTTATCTCTTTAACTCTGTATTTTTACGCATATTCATCAGTATTCATCTACTTTTTCATATTACTTTTCAGTGTAAATTACCGTTTAATGGTATCTTCACAAGTTAGAGATAAGGAATGCCTCTATCTCAAGGTTTCCAGCATCACGTCGATGTTGTGAAGCAGTGAATTTCCATTGCTTTGGTACTTTAACATTTGTTGAATCAAAATATTTAATTGAATTCTGATTCACATCATTTAAAAGGATTTTTTTATTTTATTTTAATCATTGTGATTTGCTACTTTCTTTGCATATTTGAACTAGTGTGAGCCGAACATCATAAATGTTATTTTTAAAGTGTTTGACCAATTCAAACTTCTATAGTTATGAAACATTCCCATATTGTGAAGTAATACTGAAAGAAAGAGAAGCAGCTGTTAGAAATGTAAACCAAAACATGAGCAAAAATGCATAGTTACCTTTTAATACCACTTTTACATGTCTGAAGGAGGTGCCAACAGAATTGTTTGCAATGCAGTACAGATCCTCAGGTGATGAATATGTTATAGTGAGAGTTTCACCACAAACTGTATTATTTGTGCAGATATTCCATGTTATTGTTGGTTTTGGGTTTCCTTCGGCTTCACAAACAAGCACCATTTCATAGCCACGAAACACAGGCACTTTGGAAAGCAGTTTGGTCTCATTGATGATCGGCCCAACTGCAGGAAGGAGCAAAAAAAAGAAGAAAGGTTTCACATGTTAATAATTAAGACCACTATAATACCTGCTAAATGAACTTGTACATGAAAAGTGGACTAATTACTGTATTATACTTACAATATACAGTAATGTTGAGAGGATCTGATGTGACTTTAGGTGGAGGTTGAGGTCCTTCTTCTCCCAGGTCCAGCTCTGCTTCACAGCTGTACTGAGCTCCATCATCAGCTCTGTTTGGACGGATCATGAGTGTGACTGTTTTATTCACTGAAGTCTTGGTGGTGTCAGTGAAGTTGGTTTGATTCACAAGAGTCGATCCTTTGTACCATCTCACAACAACATTCTTAGCCACAGTTTGAATGTTACACTGGAGCTTAGACCACTCGTCCGCTATCATTGGTCTGGTGTGATTCCCAACGCTGATGGAAATATCTGAAAGACATATTAAGCAATAATAATAATAGAGTAACTAAATATGCATCACAAAATTGCATATCAAAAACGGTGCAAAATTCAAATCCAGAAATGTGCTTTTAAAAACCTATCTCAGCTTAAGTTGAGACAAGTAGATGGTCAGTAGCTGGTATGTTGCAACTATTGCTCTTTGACCACCAATGACCCTCAACCGTGTCTCAAATCACAGTCACCATCTTAAGATGTCTTTTCCAACACACTGGACTTTGCTTCCATTCTGTGGAACTCTTAACTTGCTATTTTGTATTTTGAGCAGTGTGGCATTTCCAGTGAATGGTGGTGAGCTTATTTGGATTTTTTTTCTATATATCCCTGCTATAGAATATGAGTTGTTACTGAAAGCAAATCACCATCAAGTTTGAAGTTTGGTAGCCTAATAATTTAGCAAATCACAACTAACACTGAAAGCATGCTACAGGAAAACAGAAACTGTGATGTTTCCTGGTGAAAACCTTCAGAAGCTCCACCGGACTTGTTAAATACTGGAAGACTAACAGTTTGCTATATTTGCAATTGCTAACGGACTACTTTTATGGTTGGCTGTGGTTAAACAGCTCAATAAAGGCTTACAATGATAACAAACACACTGTATTTATCTTGTTTGACAACTTTATTCTATCACTATTTAAACAGTGTTACTCAAAAGTCTTTTCAGAGGCGAGACTTTTTAAGTACTCTCGACGTGAAAGAGCTTTATCAACAGAAAACTGTTCTGAAAATATGTAATTTTCCCTTCAGGGCAGGAAAAAGACAACATTAGTTACATAAATGTCCTAAAGTACAACATTCGTTATATAAATGTCCTACCATCCAACGCATACCGCCGCGACAGCAGATCCAAAATTAGACACGTGAAGAGTATCTGATCCCTCCGCGCCGTCATTTTAACGGTAGCTGCGCTGTATCTACACTGCGTTTAACCAGCTAACAGTGTTTAATTGTTCAGGCGGTAACACACGGAATCGGACCTTCCATTTACCGCAGGAAACCACTGCCCACTGCCCTCGCATAGCTGCCTGTTTTAGTAAATGTTAACCCTCCCCCACACATCTCTCTCAAGGTGCACGTTGCAACTTTATTCATTTGCATCCGGTCACTTCAAATCGTTGTTTAAAAAAGGAGCACATTAATCTTCCAGAAAAGACAATGCCGTGTCGAACATCGCATTTAAAGACTACCACCCACAACTCCCGAGGCTACTTCATAACATTCCCATCTATTGTCATCACATCCTCGAGATTAGATGTAAATAAGGGTGGGTCTGTATAAAATCACAGTTTGACATATTTATTAGATATCCCTTCACACAGTGCTTTCAGTGGCACAGAGTATGAGTCACTCTGGACCCCCTCAGGCACTGGTCATGATTCATGAATGAGCCACTGCATGATGGAGCATACTTAGTATGCAGAGAGGCAATACACAGTACTCATGACACAGGTAGTGAGATTCATACACGAGATTCTGAGAGAGCAACACAAGGTGATCAGATTAGCTCCATCTAACAAAAATATGTTCTAAGATCATTTCGTTTATGTCCTATTTTTTTTCTTTCTTCCATACTATGACTACCATCAGCTGTTTGGTTACCAGCATTCTTCACAAACTCATGCAAGTAACATAAGGGTGAGTAAATGATGACAGGATTTTCATTTTCGGGTGAACTATCCCTTTAAGCTGATTGCTGTTTTAACACAAGCTTGATATGTTGCAACTATTGCTCTTTGACCACAATGACCCTATGTTTCAAAGCACAGTCATCATATTAAGATGTTTATTTCCAACACACTGGCCTTTGCTTCCTTTTTTAGATACAAGTATTTATTCCATTAAGTACTAGTGCTTATTTTTTAGCTTCTAGTGCTTATTCGTTACGTGTGCTGGTACAAAACACTAGATGCAGCAGCATACTGAAATGCAGACTTTACTTGAACAAAAGCATGGGATCCAGGAAAACAACATACTAGAAAACATAAACGAGAACTGACAAGGACTAGACAGAAACAGAGGGCTTATATACAAGGGACACTAGGAGCTAATGAGACTAATCAATGATTAGACAGCTGATGACAATGAACCAATGAGGAACTCAAATCAGTAACCACAGAAACTAAAGAGTGGAGGGAAAAACTGAAAACAACCAGACATGTGACGAAAGAAAACAGAGTCCAGAACAGACATACATGTGACACATAAACCTTTTTAAAAAGATACTAGTACAAAACATTAACATTGAAACAACCACAGTTCCTTTCTGTAGTATCACTGTCAGTATTACTAGAGCAAGCTGAAACAGTTGGCTAAAAAAAAAGTTTAAACCAGTATACACTAGTTTGCATGTCTTAACTGGTTTAACTGGCAGCCTGTAGTGTTTAACTGTACAGACGCAAACCCCTCTAAACTAGCCAGACATAGGAAACCACCCAAGGACGGTAAACCAGTGCAACAAAGGATCCACTGGAGGCGAGTTTAGGTAAGAACCCAAGTGCAGCTTTATTTATACATCCATGAAACAAACATTAATCCAAAGACTTGACTTGACTTGATCATAAACAGGAACAACATAGCCTCACCAACAGTGGTCACAGGGCATACAATCCACATAATCCACACTCCATGGACCTGGCCCTCCATACCACCCCTCAGTTCACCTCCCTCCTGAACCCCCAGTTTATGTTCTGAGTGTCTGGAATCCACTCCTTAGGAGGGGGGTTATGTCACGATGTCAGCTGAAGTGCCTGAGACAGACACTAGAGGCCACTTCACCTCGGACTCTCACTCACTTCCCACAATGCACTACACACCCATTCACTCACACAAGTGCACTACATTTCCCAGAAGCCTTGTTCCCTGTCACTGATCACTCCAGTCAGCTGCAGCACATTAACAGTCATTATTTAAGCCCCCCCCACACACACACACCGCAAAGTTTTGAGCTAGATTCCATGCCAATTCCGAGCGTTTATCACTGTGTTTGTTTTCCCGATTCTGTTTTTGCCTGTTCCCTGTTTCCTGATTGTACTCTTGGATTTACTGCCTGTTTCCTGACCTCGACTCTGATTATCCCCATATACCTGTTTGCCCCTGTATTGACCACTGCCTGTTTGACTACGTTGTTAATAAAGCTGCGCTTGGATTTCAATCCACGGTCTCCTCGCTACAACCAGATTAGGTTTAAGATTTATATAGATATATATATATATATATATATATATATATATATATATGAGTTGTTACTGAAGCAAATCACCATCAAGTTTGGTAATAATTTAGCATCCCTCCGCGCCGTCATTTTAACGGTAGCTGCGCTATATTTGACCCTTCACTAAGACCCGCCCCCTTTAGTTACTGTTGCTATGTCCAAAAAGCCATGCGCTCTCATGCCACACATCATGTTCTCACGAGGTGAAAAATACATCACGGAGCAGATCGCTGTAGCACCTCGGCTCGTGAACCAACCATCTCTAAATTTATAGCATCAAATAAACATGAATGAACAGCAGAAGGAATGTTGTTTCAAGTGCGGAAAGATGTGAGTACACACAATATTTCATGTTCAAGTTCATTCACCAGTCACGAAAGGAGCCGTGCTGAAAGCTGTGCGTAAATTATTTAAAGGAGGATGAATGACATTTGCATTAATCAAAGACAAAAGCGAAAAGAATCAACATCATATACACTACTAAATTGTTTTTATATTGTAATTTGCGTATATAATACAACCAGAATAAATATTGTGTTGAATATCAGAGTTACGAATACAAACAAATTAACTTTGAAACAACCACAGTTCCTTTCTGTATCACTGTCAGTATTACTAGAGAAAGCTGAAACAGTTGGTGGAAATGACCGATTAAACGAAGTCACTTACAACTGAAAATTATACAGAAATGCATAATTACCTTGTTTGGACACTTTTACATCTCTCGAGGAGGTGCCAACAGAATTGTTTGCAATGCAGGACAGATCCTCAGGTGATGAATATGTTATAGTGAGAGTTTCATTATCAACTATATTATTTGTGCTGTTATTCCATGTTATTGTTGGTTTTGGGTTTCCTTCGGCTTCACAAACAAGCACCACTGGATATCGTCGAAACACAGGCACTACAGAAGGCAGTTTGGTCTCATTGATGATCGGTGCATCTACAGGAAGGAGTGGGGAAAAACAGTTTAAGAGATGTTTCTTCTACATGTACATCATAGATGTCTTATGTTAATCCATATTAATTTTAATCTTGTAGTTTTCAACCAAACTTCTCAAATTTAGAAAATTGACAAGAAAAGGTTATGTTGCATCTGATCCCAATCACCTCACAACTTGACACACTGTGTCACATGGTAAGTGCTACAATAACTAAAAGTCTGCTTGATTTGGACAACAGATGCTCTTAAAAGATTAATAATAGAAGCTGATGGATGTTACTTACAATATACAGTAATTTTGAGAGGATCTGATGTGACTTTAGGTTGAGTTTGAGGTCCTTCTGCTCCCAGGTCCAGCTCTGCTTCACAGCTGTACTGAGCTCCATCATCAGCTCTGTTTGGACGGATCATGAGTGTGACTGTTTTATTCACTGAAGTCTTGGTGAAGTTGGTTTGATTCACTAGAGTCGATCCTTTGTACCATCTCACAACAACATTCTTAGCGCCAGTTTGAATGTTACACTGGAGCTTATACCACTCGTCCGCTATCATTGGTCCGGTATAATTCCCAACGCTGATGGAAATATCTGAAAGACATATTAAGCAATAATAATAATAGAGTAACTAAATATGCATCACAAAATTGCGTATCAAAAACGGTGCAAAATTCAAATCCAGAAATGTGCTTTTAAAAACCTATCTCAGCTTAAGTTGAGACAAGTAGATGGTCAGTAGCTGGTATGTTGCAACTATTGCTCTTTGACCACCAATGACCCTCAACCGTGTCTCAAATCTTAAGATGTCTTTTCCAACACACTGGACTTTGCTTCCATTCTGTGAAACTCTTAACTTCCTATTTTGTATTTTGAGCAGTGTGGCATTTCCAGTGAATGGTGGTGAGCTTATTTTGATTTTTTAAATATATATCCCTGCTATAGAATATGAGTTGTTACTGAAAGCAAATCACCATCAAGTTTGAAGTTTGGTAGCCTAATAATTTAGCAAATCACAACTAACACTGAAAGCATGCTACAGGAAAACAAAAACTGTGATGTTTCCTGGTGAAAAGCTTCAGAAGCTCCACCGGACTTGTTAAATACTGTAAGACTAACAGTTTGCTATATTTGCAATTGCTAACGGACTACTTTTATGGTTGGCTGTGGTTAAACAGCTCAATAAAGGCTTACAATGATAACAAACACACTGTATTTATCTTGTTTGACAACTTTATTCTATCACTATTTAAACAGTGTTACTCAAAAGTCTTTTCAGAGGCGAGACTTTTTAAGTACTCTCGACGTGAAAGAGCTTTATCAACAGAAAACTCTTCTGAAAATATGTCATTTTCCCTTCAGGGCAGGAAAAAGACAACATTAGTTACATAAATGTCCTAAAGTACAACATTCGTTATATAAATGTCCTACCATCCAACGCATACCGCCGTGACAGCAGATTCGAAATTAGACCCGTGAAGAGTATCTGATCCCTCCGCGCCGTCATTTTAACGGTAGCTGCGCTGTATTTGACCCTTCGCAAAGACCCGCCCCCTTTAGTTACTGTTGCTATGTCCAAAAAGCCATGCGCTCTCATGCCACACATCATGTTCTCACGAAGGGAAAAATCCTCGGCTCGTGAACCAATCAGGTTTGAGTATCAATAGATACTAGTACTCATTTATTAGATGCTAGTATTTATTCCAAACGTTACAGGTGAGATTTTTATTTTTATTTTTCTAGTAAGATTTTTAATTGAGCTCTACAGTGGCCATTCTGACTAATCCTATAGCATAAGACGAGTAAAAAAGCAGTTGTGATCAGTACAATAAGAATTCTTACTAGTAACAATTACAAAAGATACTAGTGTCGGTAGCACTTTATGGTAACACTTTATTTTACAGTGTCATTGTCACATATGTTACATGTTATTACTATAGTAATAACTATACATGCATAATTACATGCAACTAACACTAAACCAACCCAAACCCTCATCCTAACCTTATAGTAAGTATATGTAGTTACTTAATATTACTCAATACTTAAATGTATAATTACAGTGTAACAAAGACACCTTAAAATAAAGTGTAACCCACTTTATTTTACAGTCCTGTTCCCCATGTACATAGTAATTGCAAGAACTGGGTAATAACTTGGTACTAACCCTGAACCTACCGCTACTCCTAACCTTAACCCAGGTAGTTACCTTATGTTACACTTTCTTAGGTAAGTACACTGTAAGTACATGTAAATGCACATAGTGTAAAATAAAGTGCAACCATTAAAAGTAATAGTATTTAATAAATAAGTACTAGTATCTAATGAATAAAATAGATACTAGTCATTATTGGAATAATTACTAGTAAAAAATTAATAGACGGCTTTGTATGTTAGCTTATCTTGCTAATTGGTGAGCATGAAAACACAAGGCAAGATATATATTTAATATGATATTTATTGTTTTTGACATACAATATTATAAAGCCTTCACTGTTTGGATTTGATTATAGGCATTTAAAAAGATCCAGAAACCAGTTCATGAACACCAGCCACAATACCCACTCAAACAACTACAATACTCACAACATCCACCACAGGAGGTTGTGCCTTTTTGGAGAGTATTTATAATTCCTTAAAATAAAAACAATAATGAATTGTTATCTGGATCTGAAAATGCAAGCAATCTCAAAAAAAGAGTCCTTCCCTCAATGAAATAGGCCTCAAAATATGTTTCAGCTATTTAAAGACTAAAAATGGCTGCAGTTTTGAAATTATATTTATGAGTATGACCCTTTGATAATAAAAAGGTTTATTTTGCCCTTATAATCTTAATAAAATACAACACACAAAGAATGATGTGTCTCACAAATTTACTTGTTGTTCCTTTCAAACAGAAATGAAACCAGAGATAGTCTTATTATTTGTGAAACTACTTTTCTTGAACAGTCACAGTTTTCTACACCGTTCCTCAAGGGTCAGTGTCTCTAATACAACGTATTCGCCTGCTAACAGTGGTGAATCACTGGTACAACTATTTTAATTATGAACAGGGTAGTCGTGGCCTAATGGTGAGGGAGTTGGGCTTGTAATGTGAAGGTTGCCGGTTCGATTCCCACGCTGGCAGGAATTGAAGGTGGGGATTGTGAATAAACAACACTCTCTCCACCTCCGATACCACGACTAAAGTGCCCTTGAGCAAGGCACCTAACCCTAATTGCTCCCCGGGCGCTGTCGCAATAGCTGCCCACTGCTCTGGGTGTGTGTTCACTGTGTGTGTGTGTTCACTACTCACTGCTGTGTGTGTGCACTTGGGATGGGTTAAATGCAGAGCACTAATTTCGAGTATGGGACACCATACTTGACAACACGTCACGACTTTCACTTTCACTAACATCAAAGAAACACGAGAACTGCCAAACAATGAAATATAATGTATGATGGCATAAAGAGGGAAAACACACAAATATATATATATATATATATATATATATATATATATAGCTCTGGAAAAAATTAAGAGACCACTGCATATTTTTTGTTATTTTGACCAGTTGTTGCTTTTGGCAAATAAATGCTCTAAATTACAATATTTTTATTTGGAATTTGGGAAAAATGTCAGTAGTTTATAGAATAAAACAAAAATGTTAATTTTACCCAAACACATACCTATAAATAGTAAATGCAGAGAAACTGATAATTTTGCAGTGGTCTCTTAATTTTTTCCAGAGCTGTATATATGAACTAACAACAATCTTTTTCCTGTCTTATCTCTTTTTGGTTTATTATTGTTCAATGTATTATTAGCAAACACTGTTAATAAAAGTGTAAAAAAGGTACTTTTTTGGCAGCAGGGGTGCCTGAAAATGTCTGTTTAAAAACAGAAAAATACTGTCAGAAAAAAACAAACTGTAAAAAAGTTAACATAAACATAATTGCTGTTTATTACTGTCCCGCTGACGTGTATAATCACAGGAATACGAAGATAATATAAAAAAGTAGTTTAATTCACAGGCAAGGCAAACATCCGGTATAGGCAGGAAACACACTGCATACCACGACGAGAACCAACAAACACTGAACATAACAGAGAATATATAGGGGAGCTAATGAGGGAAAACGTCATCAAGGTGAACAGAAACAGGTGCGGAAGATTAACTAAACTAGATACATACAATGAGGGCTGAGGAACAGAGAATGACAAGACATGACAGAAAGTAAACCTAACAGTCCATGTGTGTGACAATTATTGCAATTATTACTGTAAATCTACACAAAATCTCCTTATAATCCCATAAAATCTTTTACTTCTAACATACATTCATTGTTAGAATACAGTCATACACCTTTAAAACACACCTGTAAAAAATCTCAATAAAGGCTTACAATGATAACAAACACACTGTATTTATCTTGTTTGACAACTTTATTCTATCACTATTTAAACAGTGTTACTCAAAAGTCTTTTCAGAGGCAAAACTTTTTAAGTACTCTCGACGTGAAAGAGCTTTATCAACAGAAAACTGTTCTGAAAATATGTAATTTGTCCCTTCAGGGCAGGAAAAAGACAACATTAGTTACATAAATGTCCTAAAGTACAACATTCGTTATATAAATGTCCTACCATCCAACGCATACCGCCGCGACAGCAGATTCTAAATTAGACCCGTGAAGAGTATCCGATCCCTCCGCGCCGTCATTTTAACGGTAGCTGCGCTGTATTTGACCCTTCACAAAGACCCGCCCCCTTTAGTTACTGTTGCTATGTCCAAAAAGCCATGCGCTCTCATGCCACACATCATGTTCTCACAAAGTGAAAAATACATCACGGAACAGATCGCTGTAGCACCTCGGCTCGTGAACAAACCATCTTCTAAATTTATAGCATCAAATAAACATGAATGAACAGCAGAAGGAATGTTGTTTCAAGTGCGGAAAGATGTGAGTACACACAATATTTCATGTTCAAGTTCACCAACATTAATCTACTAACTCCCCTGACTGCTTTGTCTGACAAAATGGCGTATTCGGGGTTATGATTGGTCAGATCGCCTGTCAATCAAACTGCCGGCGAAGGGTTACACAGACTCAGACATTTCATTTACCACAGGAAACCACTACCCAGTCTGCCCTCGCATAGCTACCTGTTTTAGTAGGCCTAACATTATTAAAGAACGGATAACTTTGAATGAACATTCTATTAACATTACTGTTAGAATGTTTGTTCATAACTTTGAGAGAACCTTGACAGAATGTTCTGAGAATGTCCCCTTTTAGCTGGTGCAGTGGTTATAAGTGCTGCATACTTGTGACAGAAGTATTGCAGTTAACAAAAACAGATCTGTTGTACCAGCAGGGAACACTGCACGGGTTGAGCTGAATAGGGCATTCAGTTGTGTTCTTGTACACGCATTGAAGAATAGCGTGTGGTTTAGAAATAATGAAGCTATAGAATCAAGTGCACAAGGACACTTGTACTTGTAAATAGGTCATTTCTATGACAATGTTAAATAAAAGCATTTGCGTTTGCACAGATGTCAATACAAAGTCCAAGACCAAAGCAAAAATACAGCTCTGGAAAAAATTAAGAGACCACTGCATATTTTTTGTTATTTTGACCAGTTGTTGCTTTTGGCAAATAAATGCTCTAAATTACAATATTTTTATTTGGAATTTGGGAAAAATGTCAGTAGTTTATAGAATAAAACAAAAATGTTAATTTTACCCAAACACATACCTATAAATAGTAAACCCAGAGAAACTGATAATTTTGCAGTGGTCTCTTAATTTTTTCCAGAGCTGTATGTGCAGCCTTGAGGCTTACAAACTGGCAGCCAGTTTTGTGCGATGTCAGAGCTTCGACCAGAGCCAAATTCACATACAAGCCCATGAAAGATGATTTGGGCAATGGTGTAAAACAAAAAAATCTGACCAGCATTTCTCAATAGGAATGATTCTGGCCATCATTGCTAAGATGGAAAGCTAACGTAGAGCTACTGCGGTGACAGGGTTTTTACACTTAGCATGGCTTTAGAATAAAAGAATTACACATAAAAAAGGTTGTTCAATTATAATAAATATTGGTCAGTGAAAGCAAAATTGGACCTATTTTTAGACTTTTCTTTAAAAAGGTTTTCTTAAAAAAAAGCATTTACATAATGTCATGGGTTGGCAAGTTCTGCTCCAAATAGGACAGATGATGTGAATTCCAAGAAGATTATATTCTACACAAATTCTATTTACAGGTTGGCTTGAGATCATTTACATACAGGTTAGGCACGAGAGATCTCATCTTTAAGTCATCAGCATCTGTTCAAATACACCACAACATTACAACATCTAGGTCCAGTCAGTGAAAAGAGTAACAACTTCAGTGTCTTTATCAACATAGTTATAATGCAATAAATATTCAGAATGTTTAATGTACCTGAGACTACAAGCATAGTTTCTTTATAAAAGCAAACAGGAATTCAGTATGAAGCTAACCAGGGTGCTGCTCAACCTTTTGTAGTCGATCAACGTCCCCGAACAAGAGTATCAGGCTGTGACTGGCGGTTAGATCTGAGGGTGAAGTGAGCAGAGCATCGATCCATATGACCATCTACTCCGACTGATCAAACTGGGGCAGTCCTACCCAAAGCAGAGATATTGCTCTGTTCCTTCATGGGGACCTGTGCTGGCTGTGCTAAGAGTCCTTTAGGTGCTTTGGGCTTCATGAAATTATATTGGCCCGTCCTGGCATTTTTGTAGAAGGTGTAGTAGATGCAGATGGAGAGGAGTAAGATGGCCACCATTACAGCAACAACAATGACTATTATTATGATGGTGTTATCCTCTGTGCCAAAAGAAACAAATATATATATGAGTAAATCAGCAATTTAGGGAATCAAATCCAAGTGAGCAAAACTTGGGATAGATATCAAGCCTGTATAACGCCTGCAACATATCAAAAGTCAGCAGCTAATCTAAATAAAAAATCCCTGCACCATCCACAAGCCTCATCTTAAATAGTGTTCCTATTACCCGTCCTCTGACATTCAGACAGCAAGCAGAGCATTACAAGACCAACAAACCAAACAGATTCTTACAAAAGTGCAAAAACAAGAAAGGCCAAAGCTTTAACCACGAAAGGAGCCGTGCTGAAATGTGAAAGCTGTGCATAAATTGTTTAAAGGAGGATGAATGACATTTGCATTAATCAAAGACAAAAGCGAAAAGAATCAACATCATATACACTACTAAATTATTTTTATATTGTAATTTGCGTATATAACATAACCAGAATAAATATTGTGTTGAATATCAGAGTTACGAATACAAAAAAATTAACTTTGAAACAACCACAGTTCCTTTCTGTATCACTGTCAGTATTACTAGAGCAAGCTGAAACAGTTGGTGGAAATGACCGATTAAACGAAGTCACTTACAACTGAAAATTATACAGAAATGCATAATTACCTTGTTTGGACACTTTTACATGTCTGAAGAAGGTGCCAACAGAATTGTTTGCAATGCAGGACAGATCCTCAGGTGATGAATATGTTATAGTGAGAGTTTCATTATCAACTATATTATTTGTGCTGATATTCCATTTTATTGTTGGTTTTGGGTTTCCTTCGGCTTCACAAACAAGCACCACTGGATATCGTCGAAACACAGGCACTACAGAAGGCAGTTTGGTCTCATTGATGATCGGTGCATCTACAGGAAGGAGTGAGGAAAAAACAGTTTAAGAGATGTTTCTTCTACATGTACATCATAGATGTCTTATGTTAATCCATATTAATTTTAATCTTGTAGTTTTCAACCAAACTACTCAAATTTAGAAAATTGACAAGAAAAGGTTATGTTGCATCAGATCCCAATCACCTCACAACTTGACACACTGTGTCACATGGTAAGTGCTACAATAACTAAAAGTCTGCTTGATTTGGACAACAAACGCTCTTAAAAGATTAATAATAGAAGCTGATGGATGTTACTTACAATGTACAGTAATGTTGAGAGGATGTGATGTGACTTTAGGTGGAGGTTGAGGTCCTTCTGCTCCCAGTTTCAGCTCTGCTTCACACCTGTACCGAGCTCCATCATCAGCTCTGTTTGGACGGATCAGGAGTGTGACTGTTTTATTCACTGGATTCTTGGTGCTGTTAGTGAAGTTGGTTTGATTCACTAGAGTCGATCCTTTGTACCATTTGACAGTGAGAAACTGAGCAGGAGCCGCATTGAGAACGTCACACTGGAGCTCATACTGGTTTCCCTCCATCATTGGTCCGTTGTGATTCACAGTGGTGATGGACACATTCTCTGGAGTCTCTGTGGAGGAAGATTTACACACTCTGATAGTCATGAATGTACAAACATTGGATATTTCTGAGAATGAAAAGATAAAAATATCAACAGAGAAACTCACTGTAAATAATCAATGGGAGAGGTACATCACACGATTTATTATAGTTTATGTAGCAGGATGGTTTTATGCCCCATTCTGTCAGTTCTGACACGCTCCATGTGACCAGGTTGCCTTCATCCGTGTAGCCAGCATCTCCCTCACTGATTTCCCATCCCATGTCATCATGCGGGACAGAAGTGCTACAGTTGACTGACACAGAACCACCGTACTCCACAACAACTCTCTGTGGGTTGAACTGAAGAGGACATTCAGCAGCATCTGTACCTGTTAAACACATTGAAGAGTAGGCTGTGATTTACAGTATTTATTCACTTATACTGTTGTAACAAGCAAGTGGTGAATCAAAACTCATAGTACTAATCTCCCAACAAAACAGCAAATATGCAGAATTGTTTTCAACATTTCTACATATTTTCAATTGACCAGATGAGCTGCACAAAATCACATAGTACCTTTTTTTTGGTGGATCATGTATACACACAGTGCCTTTCAACACATACACTTCATGCAAACTTATAATTTACATGGTTTATTTTTATACATTTAACTTCAATTTAACCAAACTGATCTTAATGGTTAATCGATATTTGTTATATCTATACATTTTCAGCTGGTTTAAATATTTTGTGTCTTTGCGAGTAATAACATGATGAACAATAAATTCTTGTTATGATTTTGCTTATTTTTGTTATATAATAACCACAGCTGTTTACTATATATCATACCGTACCAGTCAAAAGTTTGAAAACATTAATATTTTTTAATGTTTCTAAAAGAAGTCTCTTTTGCTCACCAAGATTGAATTTATTTGATCAAAAATACAGTGAAAACAGAGATATTGTGAAATATCATTACGATTTAAAATAACTGGTTTCTGTTTTAATATAATTTAAAATGCCTGTCAGGGCAAAGCTGATTTTTCAGCATCATTACTCCAGTCTTCATTGTCACATGATGATCCTTCAGAAATATGATGATACAGCCTAATAAATGCTGTTGGTAAGCATTAGAGACTGCTTTCAAAAACTTTTTTAAAAATTTTTCTAAACTTTTGAACGGGACTGTATATGTGTGAGAGAATTTGATACTGACAACATGGAGCTGGATTGATATTCATGCAAAACACAAAACTAAACAAAGAAGCTCAGACAAAATCTAGAAAAAAAAAAACCCCCTAAATTTCTGAGGGGAAAAAACACTCTAAAAGATAACGGTATTGCGCCCTCCTCTGGTAGTGAATCTCATGTGAATGAAACACAGAATCAAATGACTTTACTCGGGGTGTAAAGGCAACAACAACAACAACAATAATAATAATAATAAAAAAGACAGTCTTAAAATGAACATATACGATTTGTTTATTTTCCACTTGTACAAGTCTTTAGAGGTTCAAAGAGGAATCAATTATATATATAGAATAAGCTGGACCATTTTCTTTAAGAGCTGCTGTGCCGCCAAAAATTATTTGCCAATTATTAATGTAAAGCTGCTTTGCCACAATTTGCATTGTAAAAAGCGCTATATAAGTAAATCTGACTTGACTTCAAAGCTTAATAGACGCGTTTGACTGATGAGGTAGGACGAATGAGAAGACATGTAAATAGACTCAAATAACAATAAAAGTCTTTGAAGAGTCTGTCTATTCGCACCCTCGCTTCTACGTGCCAGCGCAGGACAGTCCAGTATCAAGTTACTGGACGGACAGGCACGAAAAATGAGTTAATCATCGTAACACAGTTTAGTATTAGGCGTAGGTTATACTTTAGTACTCTCTTGGGCGACATACAAAACAAAAGTGACACAAGTATTTTCCTAATGTTGTAGACTACGGTACAAACTAAATATTTTGAAAGTAATTACACTTACATGTACATGGTGAGAAGTACAAAAAACAAAATCCAAATAGCCGCGTACAGAAAATCCTTAAAGATGGATTCATTTTAAAACAATGTTAAACTCTAGTCCTGGGCTTTAGAAATGAGACGTCCTTCTCCTGTGGAAGATCTGCGTTACTCCTCATCCAGGGGGAGATTAAAACTGAGTGACCACGTGTTTGGTCAGCATAATTGCCATTCCCCAGTGTAGAGATGTGAGCAAGATAGCTGGAATGTCCCGTCTCAGCTAGCTACTAACTTAAGCATTCTCTTTATTTCACTTCTCTTTATTCACAATGACCCTTAGTGACATAATGGAATTTACCGAGAGTTCAACAAGGTCAAAACTCTATTAAATTCGGATAATGTTTCTTAATTTTGCCCTGCAAATTAAAAAGGCACAAATAGTATTGTTGTAATCGCTCTCTTGTAAACAAATGAGCACAGAAACACACTGACATGCTTTCAGATATCAGCTTATCTCATATGATGTGACAACATGTCAAGAACTGGCTAACAAAACATGGTTTCCCCTGTTTTTTAGGAACTTTAAAGGGAAACTGAGAGATCCATTTCATGACAATATTGAGCTATTGAGCTTTGTCTCTTTAAGTATTAATAAATATCGCTATGCATGTTTGCGCATGCGTTTCACTGTGAAATGTTCTTTAAATCAATGTTGGCCAGACATACGGTCGCCGCAGTGTTTGCTGATCCATTTTTCAAAAAATAAATTAATGAAAGCACAAAAGAACCACCGAACAAACGCCACTAAAGGATATATCCGGAAAAGGTGGAAAGATGGTTGGACACTGATAAGAATTCAGGAAGCATTCAAACACCCTAGATTGTGGGAGGTTTTTAAGTATTTAGCTTTCACTTAAGAACAGAGATCCTGGTGTGGTCTCAGTTTACTGGGACGCTTCACTAGTTACCGGAAATGTAGGTTAATGCACTGAATCTTTCATCCTTTTTTTTTCATTAACATGTTTATGTTATTAATGTCAGTATGACAATTGTCTGTAGATTAAAATGAGTCAGTGAAGGAAAAACTCTTGGTTTTATTTGTTTGATGTCAGGGATAGGAGGGCTTGAGGGGGGAGAATGGAATGCGTTGAGACAGCAGGATAGATAGCAGAGATCAAGGCAGAATTCCTCAGTTTCTACTTGAGCAATAGCACACTAGCAAGAGGAGTGCATTTCTGTGTAACAGCAATGACATAATCAGATGGAAAGTATGATGAGTGTGACACTTAGATAAAAAATGGCATGACTTATATAGTAGTTATTTAGTCTATTTTGCTCTGTCAATGTAAATAGTTTCGAAGTCAAAACAGAATCAACCGTTTTACGTTTCAGACCAGTCACACAGTTCCCCAATCAATCAGCGTTTTGAATGAACTGGTAGAATGAATGATTCAATGACTCAAAAGACCTTTTTTTACTGCCAGTCAAAGTATAATCTATAAACTTGACAGGAATCATTTGTATATCAAAATATGTGTCACACATTGTTGAACAGATATATCACAAAAGGGCGGGGGGGGGGGCTTATCTAAGGTAAGGTAAAACTGACGTAGGGAATAACAAATATAGACTTAAAGTTAGTTAGTTCACCCAAAAATGAAATTTCTGTCATTAATTACTGACCCTCATGTTATTCCAAACCTGTAAGACCTTCGTTTATCTTCAGAACACAAATTAAGATATTTTTGATGAAATCCAGGAGGGTTTTTTTTTATCCTCGATTGAAAGTAACAATATTACCTCATTCAAGGTCCCGAAAAGTACTAAATACATCATTAAAATAGTCAACATGACTGCAGTGGTTCAACCTTAATGTTATAAAATGACGTGAATACTTTTTGTGAGCAAAAACAAAACAAAAATAACTTTATTCCACAGTTTCTTCTCTACCCTGCAGTTACATTGTAAAGACAGTGCAGCGCTTCCAGGTTTTACAATATACTGAATTGAATATCAAAGTCATTATTTTTGTTTTGTTTTTGCACATAAAAAGTATTCTCGTCGCTTCATAACATTAAGTTTGAACCACTGTTGTCACATTGACTGTTTTAAAGATGTTTTGTGATAATGTGGTAAATCTTTCTATGGGGGATAGAAACCTCTCAGATTTCAACAAAAATACCGTAATTTGTGTTCCGAAAGGTCGAACGAACGAAGGTCTTACGGTTTTGGAACGGCATGAAGGTGAGTAATTAATGACAGGCTGACTTTGTAAATATAGAGAAAAACATCATACACTACCATACTTCCACCAGACCTAAAGTCGTTCTGAACACAATGAATTCAAGCAGAAACATGCACGTTGTCGCTAAATGAAAACAATGTGCGTTCTAAAATCTGCTCAAATTATCCAACACGTTTTATATCTTCCAACTGGATGGAATCAGCATGAAGCTAAAAGAATCAGACACCCATCATACACGACACAAGTTATATCTGTCAACTCCGACAGCCCAAAATCTGCAGACTGACTCTGGCTTATGTAAACTAGCATGAACTCCTCCAGGCTGCAAATCCAGGGAAAAATCCAGCTGAAAGTCATAGTGTATTCTAGTCTTGATAAATAGTCCCTTTAAGCCATTTGAAGGACATTCAACGAGGCCACGGCCGTGATAAAGATCACGGATACAGTGTACTTCTCAGGCGCAAACAGTCACCATCAGTGTCAGTATTTTTGCTTCCCACAGCTTTCTATGCTTCTTTGCTCGTTTGTTTTTTGATTAGTTTGTTACATTTTTAAAGACCTGCATTCATACACAAAACTTGACAATAAACTTGATGACTCTTTATATTTAATAAAAAAGTGCTATTACTTTTCTAAGCAATCAAGCTCATTTTCATCTGAGAGTTGATCAAATGGGTGAGCCACTAAACATCCCAAAAGGGGCTCTACAGCAACGCTCAGGAAGCTCCACTCACATTTTCTTAAAATAAATCCTCCAAGTACATTCATGAAGTCAAAATGATTGTGTTATCTCCGCTTCTACACTCTGAGGTATTTCTCAATTAGCCAGGGCAATTTCATCTTTTCTAGGAAAAGCCCTGTTTCCACAAACACTCATGCACTTTGGGAATATCCACGCCTTTTATTCCTGCCTCCACACATTGTTAATGACATAAACAGGAGTGTCATGTTTATACTACGTGCTGCATTTTTTGTGTAGTATAGAAATTTATTTTAAGACCACAAACATTTACATTCATGGAATTTATTGCAGAAACAAAGTTACATTCGGACAAGCTGGAAAAGATGGACCGGATACAGAAATATAACCAAAGGTCTGAGGTGATATTTCCATGTTTCCCCAAGGTGAATGTCAAAAATTCTTGAATTTGAAAAGTAATATAAAATCTCATTAACTATATTGAAACCCATGTTGTGTTTTAATTTCCTTCATCTTTTCAGGGCATGCCTTTGTTTTACAGAGTTTTTTTACACTCTTTCCAGTTTTTGTTTTTCTTCTCGGAAGCGTTGAAGAGAAGCATGACCGAGCCAAGAAAGGGAGAGGGAGGGTTTGCTGAGAGATCACATGACTTCTGGTATACCATGAACTCAAGCTCTCAGACAACACTGAACCCCTTCCTCATCCAGCCAAAAATCCCTTTTTATAATGGTAAACTTCTGCTTATGATGAGTCAAAATGATTGTCATGTTCCATTTTATTCATACGTCACTCTAAGCTCTATCCGGTTCAACTTCTCCAGAGAAAGAAATGCTTTTCAGCCATCCCACAAAAACAATGTTAAGACGACATGAAGGAGCATATAAAGACTGTTTGAAGGGTATCTCATGTTAATTTATTATAGTTTTACATTAATTCTGTTATGGGTCTGTGGTACAAGAAAGCGCACGACGAAGGAATTCCTTAAGGACAACTTTTAATACGATAAACCATACAAACAGGAGCAATACCAGGGAATATAACCATACAAACCAATGTTAACACCAGACAAGGAACAGAATGAAACATAGCGCTTACATACACTGAACACCAGGAGTAAATGAGACTAATTAATAAGACAGCTGAATACTAACAGCTAATAATGACAGTAACCATAGTAACTAAATAGTGGCGGGAAAACACAAACAAAGGAACACGTGACTGATGAAAACCAAAGTCCAAACCTCACAGACATGTGACAACTAACAGTAGTACAGTACTTTATTTATTATATGTGAGACAGGTTGAGTGTTTAATATTTGTTTTGTTTTTTAGTTTCCATTTTAAGATTTGTGTGCATGTCAAATGTGAAGACATGCCCACTCTGTAGAGGAAGGAAGGAAGGAAGGATGTGTTTGTCCCTTCTGTTTAATGCCAAATGTATTAGTCTCTCGTATGATTTTTCTGTGTGAAATAATACATTTGTATTTTTGTAAAGTCACCTCTCTGTCTTTCATTCAATCCGAACTGGCAGGGTACGTCATCATATTGCAATTCCTTTTGGTTTAATCCCTTTTTTGGGTATTACTTTTTCCTGGGTGGTGACCTTGGCGTAGTCCACTTCAACAATTTCATGTTTAATTCAATGTGTTACTTGCTCTTTCTTTGTATCTGTAACAGTTAAAATTGTACCTGCACCAACTTATTTAACAGTGTACATTTAAGAACAATATTGGATGCTTTTATCCAGAATGAAAGTGATTTAAGTCTTTGCTTTATTAAAACTGATGCACCATGTTTAGTTGTCACACATTTTACTCCAGTGAATATTTCTCAGGGTACATTTATTTTTGAAAGTCACTGAACTTTAACAATTTCAAATATAATCTGTTATGAAACCTCAATGTCATGAAACTGTAAAAAAAAAGAGGTAAAACTGTAAAAGGTAACAAACGGTGTTTAGGCCAACAAATATAATTTAAATATATATAATTTTAAGTGCATGTGGCAATCTAGGAAAAAATGTTCACTAGGGTTCTTGACTCTATTTTAAAGAAACCCAAAAGGTTATATATATATATATATATATATATATATATATATATATATATATATATATATATATATATAGAAGTGTCTTAAATAATTGCACAATACTCTAGAGATGTATGTTTACAATCAATTTAATCAATTTAAAAAACAATAATTCAAACTAAATCCATAAAATGACGGTATCCCATATATTTTTATATTTGAAGCACTTGACAAGCTTTCCTCCATAGAACCTTTTCTTAAGAGTAACACTGGTGAAATATAGCGTTGTTTGAAAGTCACAGTTCATAATTCTTTCATAATTACACGGCTAAGTTGACTAATGTCTAAAGTGGTTTTGAGTTCAGTTGGTACACAAGAACTAGAGAATAAATACGCAGAAATCTCAGTTTCACAAAACATTTGGCCTTACACGTACAGTGGCATTTCCCATAAGGCACAGGATTACAAGAATCGTTCATGAAAACCTTGTAGTACTGTAAGCATATTCAGAAAAAGGGCGCCATCTAGTGATTAAAGATTAAACTTACAGTTCTCGACAATGGCCACTAGGTTTTGAAAAATAACTAGTGTTAAAAAATATTTGTACGTGCATGGTACTAAAAACTCCATTCTTATTTGAATGTCTTTTACGTACGCTATAGGGTTTTACCAAAGTCTTACTGTCCTTCTCAAGCTGTAGCCTATTTTTTCCAAATTATGTAAAAAAGGGGAAATATTTTTTAATTGTGTAATGTAACTTAAAACCTATATCAAGGGAAAGCTAACAGTATACTTTCGTGGTTGATTTAGCTCAGCTTCTCCATTTCTTTGTTAGCTTTGTGACTTCGCGCGCTTGATTTCCATTGGTTGGTCAGCGCGTGACTGTACTGTAACGTAGGCTACTGTATTCGCATAATTCATATTCAAAATATCAAACATGTTTTGATATCTTCTGCCTGGATGGAAACATAGTCTGAAGCTAAAAGATCGGAGTGTGTGCCTCTCATACACTACTAGATTTTCTGTGAAGTCTGTCAAATCCTAACCGCCCAAAATCTGTAAACGTTATAGACATCTATTGTCGACTCATCCAGGCTGCAAAGAGCGGCAAATATTCGAGCAAACGTCGTGAAGTGTATTCCAGCCTTTTGTCGCAATGAAATGAAAGCTGAGGTTGTTGCGGTACAACCATATACATTTCCACAACACAAGATGGCGCCCGTATGAAGCTTCAAAACGTTCAGTCATACGTGTAGCATATTTGCGTGGCTTTTTTCTACAGAAAAAAATAACTTTCTGTGAGTTGGTTCATTTGGTGGTTGCTAACAGGCTTGTCCAATTGTACAATGATCCAAGCGTTCATGTTTCTTCAGGATTTAGGAAACATCAGCAAATGGCAACCACAAGAACCTCAGACAACCATACTGGTTGTGAAAGTGTGGTTAGGCTCATGAGGACATGATTAAGTAGGCAGACTTCTCCAGGTCTGTACTGTACTGATCTTTTTTTAGCCTACCTCAGTGATGAATGACCAGAGAGACACTATTCAAAAGCCTTTTTTGTCATCTTTATTGATTCAACAACAAAGGTTTTCAGGTTTTACGTGCAAATGCTTTACAGTAATTGATAAGCATTCTATGAAACAGACCTATGATTGACTTATTGCATTATACTGTGATTAAGTTCTGAGGTTTCAGCCGTTTCCAGTATTTACAAAAGTATTTCAAACAGATTATATCTACCATTGGAAAAACAGAAAAGTTTCACAAGTTTTATCCAAAACAGCAATTAAATGCCTTATTATTGCGGAGGACGTAGTCACAGGATGCTAAACATGCGGAACTGTTTTTTCCCCCTCTCTCTTAAAACTTTAAACTTAGAGAGAGAGTCTTTAACTTTTGTTTGTTTGTTTTGGGTGAGCTCCACAGCGTGTGTGTTGCAGATGGACATACTCTCACTGAGTTGCTCCATCCCGTTCCTGAACTGAGCCTGAGTTTTCCTCATACACCTCAGAGTTGTTTTTCTGTATGGTCTTTGTAGCCTGTTTGCCACATTCTTCTAAGTATTGTTTCATCTTAATTTGAGAAGGCCCACCTCAATTCGATTTTAAGACAAATGCTCATTGATATGCCTCCCTACAAACAATTAAGAGTTATATATAACGAAAGGTGCTGGTTTTATCAGAAGGACTAACATGGTACAGTATGCCAACTGACCTTCCAGCCCTTCACTGAGGCAGAGATTAAAGCCAACGAGCCTGTTTTTCTCAGACTCAGACTAAATCCCACCCTCTCTTCTTCCTGTGAGAACACTCTGTCTCAGACAGATCTCGCACTCTCTCCAAGGGAGAAAGTTAGGTCAAGCGAACCTGCACTTGAGAGCTGCTCTGGATTTTCCCTTGGGGAACATGCAGTACTTGTCTTTAATGATACAGCCCTCAGAAGGACCACGGAAACGGGTCCAGGAGAAAAGCCAGAGCAGCATCACCAAAAGACCAGCTTGGGGCCGTTACAAGTGTTTGCATAAAGTAATCAACATTGGAATTGGAGGAATTTGAGGCAAATGGACACCATTTGAGCCCTGAAACATGAGAGGATGCTTTGTACAGCTCAGATACCCGTGCCTTGCCTCCCAGCCTCTCATCGCCCTCCCCGCTGCCTTAATAAAACAAACAGGTCACATGGTCAGGTCACATTCCCATGAGTTTATCAGCCGATTAGAAATCTGGCCTGTTGAAAAGCAATTAATAAGGAGTCCCATCCTCTTAAAAATCACATCTACCTCTTTTGGTTCACTTTGTGGTGTAAATGGCATGGGAATCGGAATCCAAGTTGAACCAGATTGAGAGAAGAATTTTGCTCTCTTCCCCTCTGACCTTCAGCCGTGCTGGTCAGGGATCAGCAGCTTGTGATTGCAGTGGGAGACGAGTATGTAAAAAGGGAAAGGCTTTGGGGGCAGAGCACAGACTCGAACCTTTCCCTCTCAAAGGCCCCCAAGGCGTCGTTAGGACTCCCGCGAGAGGGGCACTTCTACTGTTGGGTACGACCATTGAAGACCGCATCTGGAAAGCATTAGTCTATTATTGCCCATGCAGGGCTGAGAGAAAAGGCCTATCTCATGGGGAGAGTGCGACTCTCTCCCGTCATTATTCCACTGCAGTGCAATAGCATGAGGTTAACATGAGAGGCAGCTAGTGTACGAAACAGACGAAGAGATATGAAAGCGTCTGTGTCTGACTCTTTGTTCTTAGGACTGGCTTTTTCACATTGGAAGAGGAAGTGGAAAGCGGCATCCTTGGCAACATAGCTGTTCCATCTGGATCACAATCTTGAACAAAATGGCTTTGTATGTGCGACTCGCCCCCACCTAAAAGGAGCTGGCCTCTGCTGTGTCATACCAGGTGTTCGGCCTTCATCCTCGGCGACATCAGCCCAGCTGTGATGGGACACCCCATACAGATTCTGTAACTGGGCTTATTTCATTGAACATTGCACAGACAGTGCATTCATACGAGGGATCTGGCCTTCATCTGGTTTGGATTTGTCAAAAGGCTTATTCTCTCATTTTTTTCCCTCCAAGCGTTCAGCGCCATCTGCAACAAAAGCCCCGAGCCTAAGGGGAGGATGGCAAAGAATATTATTTCAGCATATCCATCAGCAATATGGATCCTCCCTCCTGTAAAGCATCACTCAAAGAACCATCTGTGATAGCGGACGATCACAACTCGATCTAACACTCACTGTTACTCAAGATGTGGTACCCCCATAAACGTGCCATAATCAGAAATCACACTGCGTTTGGGCTGAGTGCCCAGACCCTGGACGATACAGTCCTCACCATCACCTCCAAAGCCCCCCTGCCATGCCCAGTTCCGCCACTCCTCCCCCCTCGTTCATCTGCTTCCAATGCGTCTCTGACTACATCAGCCCCCGCTCTTCTCTGGCCTTGGCTGGGCTGTTATTGAGCAGGAGGCATTTCACAGACACTCCCTTAGAGACTAGTGACCTCATCAGTGGGCAGGAAGTCAAGGGGTTCAAGTTCTCCTTGTGAAAGTAATCCCACACTTCCCTGAATATTTCAGCTGGGGGTGGGAGGGAGCAGAGCACTGGGAGATGGATTTGGGGTGTTAGAAAGCACCAACTCAGTTGTTTCTCACTTTTGCCATATCGTCAGTGTTAGATGCTAATTCCTTTTTCTTCACCTCATAAAGAAAATGATTTCAACACTGGACCCGTAACATCTGGGTACGTGGCAGCAGATGTGGTGAGAGTTAGAGAGGCCTGTGTAAGAGAAGAATGACAAAGGAAGGCAAGAAGACATGGTGTGATGAAGTAGTATCCTCCGCGGACGCGTTTCTGAACGAATCATACTGTGTATTCACGCTCCACTGATGGAGCACGTCTGGTCTAATAATACCCTGATGAGAGAAACAGAACGTCTAGAGCTTCATTCCCTATTGCTGATGGTGATCAAGGCTGTTTGTTTGTGTTTCGTTTATTTCTGCCAGGGGCCCATGCCTCAAAAATGTCATTGCACTCATTCAAAATGGACCTAGCGGTATCAGTTTAAGCTAAAATGCACCAAATTCTGATATTTCATTCATTCGTGTGCCATTTATATTTCGTACAGCTGCGAATGCAAAGAGAAAATAATGGTTAAAGAGAAAAACACACATGCAAACTATTTACCGAAGCACATTTTTATGCAGCGCATACATGAATCTTGGCAGATTCGTTGAACTGAATTTGGAAAAGATTCAAAACGCCCCCAACTTAAACTTTCATTAAACACTCCCTTGAGCTGAATTTCATCTACAAGCATGTTTTAAATTGAAGATTACATTACAATGATTAAATGCTATTCCAAATCTAAGAAAACAGTCCAAATTGTTTGTAAAAAAAAAAGAAAAAAAAAAAAAAAGGAAAGGAAAAAAAAAGCCACTGACATGAAAATGCTGCATATAGTCAACCAGACATTGCAAACAGGAAATAGAGTTTATTGATCTGAGAAGAGTTTCCAGATGCTTTAAGGAGATTATGATAATACTTTCAAGACAGATAAATAAGGCAACTGGTATCAAAATCCTAAGATTACATCTGACATTCTTAAAGAAGCAGCTCAGTTGAACACACATCGGTCTTTCCACAGACACCTGCACTTCATTCGATAGTGCACCACAGCCATGTTGAAACAAATACATACAGGCAGGTTTCTGCTGATGCTGCAGAAACTATAGACACAGATATACACATTCACACTTCCCCAGAAGGATTAGTCTGGTCTAGGCCACTCCTTCTATGCTTAAAACAAAACAACAAAAAAGCCCTGCCAGAAAACGCACCAACAGAGACAGAGAAAGCAAAAGAAAAAAAAAACTGAGCCTGCCAGGACTGGTCTGTGCTCAGATGAAACAAAGAAAAGACATAATCTCTCAGTTTGTTAACATTAAAACATGACTTTGTACCTCAAAACCTCAATATTTTGTAGATATTATCCACTGCTTATTCTTTGAAAACATACACAGTTTGAAGCAAACATACATATACGGCATGGCATACCACACTACAATTGTACCACACTCAGTACGAGTAAAAAAATATGGTGGGCTGTAGACCAAAAACCAGCGAAAGCATTCAGAATGAGTGGCATGCATGATCGACAAAAAGATTTTTTATGGAAAAGAACTGCATAAAAGACTTTCTGTTAATAAGACATGGGGGGAAAACCCTGTCTCTGCATAACTTCATTTGTGGGGGCTTATTGGGTTTTGGAGGACTTTCCATATTAGTTTCCTTTGTGCTGTGATTCAGTCTGTTGCAAAATGGGCCATTCAAATAAAAAGCAGTGTAAAAACTGGCTGAACATTCTGAGATAACTCATAAACCCCACAATGAGATCATTCAGCTCGTATCATCCAACAGTGAACAATCTAGAATCATGATGGACTTTGCTGCCTTGTGCCTAGGGCGTCAGGAGCGGGAAATTAGTGAAATGTATTACACATTAGATTGCCGCTCAACTCAAATCTCTGCAGCTGCTAAAGAAAGTCACTCTGACAAGGCCTCCTCCACAAACCCATGATCTTATTGGAAAGTAACAGCAGCACCAGGCCAAGGACAAACACAATAGTGCACATTATAATAGTTTTCTAGAGTGATAAAAACTGAAACAGATTTTTTTTTTGTACTATGGGGGTGGGAAATGGAAAAACAAAGGAGAGAGAGATGAAAGAGATGTGGGGGGTGGAGAAGAACGAAAGAGAGAGTGAGATGGAAAAAGAGACGGCTGAATAAGGAGAAAATAAGACAACAGGAACTGGAGAGATGAATCATTAAAGAAGGAAAGAGAGATGAAGGAAAGGACACTGCATTTGAATGACGGGAGATGGGACGTTTGATAAGTTTAGAATGACCGACTGACTGATAGAGATTGACAGCTCTGTACAGGGACATCAAGCACCTTTGGGTTTTTTTTCAGGGGGCTTGACTCATGTGTTGCCATATGTGAGATAAGACATGACTGAAGAAAAACATACATTTGCTCATGCTAATAGTATTATATGTAGGTAACAAAATCGAACACACATGACAAATTGAAATTAAAATATTTGTAAAATAATGAATTATAATTTTGAGTAACTAACCAAAGCAAACAGCGTATGGAAGGCACAACTCAACTAGACTAACCAAAAGCAAAAAATCTTAATGCAATACTTGCACAACTTACAGTAATTAACAAAGTTGTGCAAACAGACTTGGCTCAGATCTGAGGGTGCACATGCCTTCTGAATGGCCATGATGCCTGTGGTTCTACTGTACATGCATTTTGTTTTTGAGGGGTCAAAAGGGTGAGGGGCATAAAAGATAAAACACCATGGTGCTCTGCTATGTGGGAAACGATAGAGGGAATAGTTTCAGGTCTGTTTGGGATAATTGGACTGCGTCCCTCAGCTGGAACCCATGATGACTGTGTGTGCAAAAAGAGGGGAGTTTGCTGGGGCTTGATGCTGGGGTAAGTCTGGTTCCCATTAGACCGGAGGCCCGGGGGTCGGTTTGTTTGCACAGGCAGAATGTCCCACAGGAGAGAGGGGGCAGGCCATAGTGGCTCCACCCCACTGGGCTACGTAACAGAGAATATCAGCTGCAAAGGCTCTTTCTGTACCACCACCTATCCACCCTTTCCCCTCACCTGGTAAGAAATAAACTGCACATGTTCCTCAAAACTGTCCACAAATATTTCTTGGTAATTTGTATAAGTTCAGTCATGTGTTATTGAGTGCACATGATTTGATGGATGTGTCATTTACTGTTGAACCTTGCCCATTACTAATCGCCTTCTCGAAGTTTAATCTGCATGTGAGGACAAGTTATGGTTCACATGGGCTTGGCTTCTTCGATGTGTCAGTTGAAGTTTCTTCTATTATCCCTGTGGAAACACAGACACCTTACGTTGGCCTATATCTGAATCATGCAAACACCTTCCATTAAAATCAACCTCAGCCTTCCTGGATGTCCAGACATCTTCCGTACCTCCTTCATGCTTTGTGTCTGGAGCTGCTGTCATCACCTTTTTGTCCCATCAGAGCGGCATACCAGAGCTGGTAAAAGGGAGCAGGAGCTGATTACAGGCAGTTAAGTGGTAACGGCACCATGGCCATGGACCGACACTAATGGCTAAAAGAATACGGTCTGTTTTTGAAGTGGTTTGACATTGACACCTCGGTGGCAGTTTGGCTAGGGCTGTAAAAAGCTTTACAGACCGTAACACTGAAGATACTAGACACACTAGAGTTTTAGGGGGCAATTTCAGGCAGGGAGCGTGTAAAGGAGTCCAGTTCCCCTCTCAGAAGAGGGCTGGAGGGCTCTCAGACTCACCCCCAGTTCCTCTGTCACAGGGGGAAGCTGATTTATAGAGTCGAGAGCCCCACTTCAACTTTCCTGGAATTCAGAGTCTTTTTGGAGGCGCGTGGGGAGGCTCAGAGGGTGAGCACAAACTGGAGGAAGAGGGAGGCCATATTTCTTCTTGGCTGTTAAATCAATTGACTCCCAGATGCGCGAGAGTTTATTGAGGCCTGCTGACTGCACAACAGCCTCCTGCCCACTGTTTTCAGCTGCATACTCACTGTTTCCCTGATGGATCCATTTTAGAGTTAAGCCTTGAAGATTCAAAGGGATTGTTATTTGAGATCAGAGATCCTAAGTGTAAACTCTGACATGCCTCAGGCAGTGACCCATGGTAGTGCGGAGAGCCAGAAAGGCCGAGGTAAGGGTCTTTGTGGTCAAAGGTTTGCTTGTTTAAAGACTGACCATTATATTCTCCTGAATTGGAGTTATTTGTTTCCAGAACATAAGGAGTCAGCCAGCCTTGAGATGGAAAAGCAGGACGAGTCGGATGTTTTTGAAGGACAAAGAGAGTATGGTCAAAGAATACAACCGGAGCATGACTTGTTAGTGGGATCACTTTGCAATTGTGTGACAGTGACACTACACTTACAAAACAGTACAGCTGGACATTCCTATTGTTTTCATGGTAAAACCATCAACGAAACACCATGGTAGTAGTTTGTAAGGTTAAGACAGTATGAACAACTGCTTTTTGTTATGCTACATCCTTTTATCAGGCAAAAAAGAAGAAAAAGTTTCTCAGGCAAAAGAAGAAGAAAATATTATTGTCAGCAACCACGCCAACGCCTGACGCAACAAATAACAATCCCCCATTTTTAATGACCCACAGTCAGTAATCTAAGGCGTTCCGCTGTTTCAACATGGACTCTCAGCCCATTTGCAACAATCTGCTTTCAGTTAGCACCAGCACAGACAACCTTGTCAGGATTCCTATGCGAAATGATTAACAGCAGTCTTCTGTGGGGCTATCAAGTAATGGTGTTCCTCAATTTATGAAGCGTTCTTCACAGCAGCTGCAACATGCCAAACTCAAACTTTTAGATAAACTTTGAAATTCACTCAGTGGAACTTGTCAGTAGACAGTCACAAAGAAGCTTGTGTTATGACATAAACACAAGACACACGCAGACACATAAACACAGATTTAGCCAACAGACAAAGAACGTCAAGGCTGAAATTCAACAAAGACATGAGTAGACTGGGCTGATTTAGGTGTTACCCCTTGTTTTTCACTTCACCCTTCCTTAGACCTGCAAGATGTGGAAACTCCCATTAGTCTACAGAGATTAGTGCTCTGCCTCTTTTCCCTGTACACTTTGAGTCATCAACAATGATCATAATTTACTCCAGTCCTGGACTTGGAGCATAAAGATTCTGTCAAGGTCATTTAATTCTCTTTAGATTTTGTTTGCAATTTGACCAGTAGATTAAGATCTACCAAGGAGGAGATTTTTATATTTTCTTTAAAAGGTAAAAGGTAAAAGCTGTGTTAGAGTGATAACCAGATGGTTACAACATGGTTGCAAAGTATTACATGTCAAGTCACCTTTATATAGTGCTTTATACAATACAAATTGTAACAAAATAACAAAATTAAAATTTATGAGTTATGAAATGAGTTCAATTCAGCGATAAGTAGCTTTTAAAAACAAAAAAGCTCTTAAAACATCAATAAAAATTTATCCGTCCATAATCAAAGTAATCCACATGGCTACAGCGGTAAATAAAGGCCTTTTGAAGCGAAGGGATGCGTTTTTGTTAGAAAAATATAAAAAAATTAAAACTTTAGAAATTCAAATAACTGGCTTCCAGCAGACAATACTGCGCAAGTTGACTGACGCAGGATGTACGAGCAGCGCAAGTTTAGACGCCTCTCACGGTTCAAACAAATAGGGCTGTGCAACAAATTCAAGCTCCTCATCTCTTATGTCGAAATCTTCCAACATTTCAAAAACGTGTTCGTCACTGCGTCAGCTTAAAGGTTGCCAAATCGACTTGCACGGTATGCGTACAGTTGTCTGCTAGAAGCTAGTTATTTGAATTTATAAAGTTTTAAATATGGATATTTTTCTTACAAAAACGCATCCCTTCGCTTCAAAAGGCCTTTATTAACCCTCTGGAGCCGTATGAATTACTTTGATTATGGATGGATGCATTTTTTTGTCCCTCTTTCACAACCATGATAAACCTTGGAGGACTAAAGATATTTTTAAATATATTTCTGACAGTATTTGTCTGAAAGAATATAGTCATATACACCTAGGGTGGCTCGAGGGTGAGTAAATCATGGGATAACTTTCATTTTTGGGTGAACTAACCCTTTAACAAACTAAAATTTGGCATGATTAGCATGTAAATCATCATGACATCTTGGTCATAGACTATGGTAATCAAGACAGACATCTCTAGTTCAAGTATTTAACTGTGCAAACAAACGGCTGCACGTTTAACTCATTTGTCATCATCTCCTGAAACATGATGAATGTTGCTACAATCTAAATGTTAGTGAGGAGAAGGGCTTTGGTGAAAGCTGATGTTGTCCACTCTTTGTTAATTTTGCTTGTGAGACTCCGTATGGCAAAACACAGCAATTGCAAGTCAACTTTTTGCTATTTCAGTTTTATGTGGAACCTCGCTGCCAAATGTTAAACAGATATTAAACTTTCCCCCAAACACTGGCAATAATTTTGACTTCAATAGCTGGTGTTATTGCTCTGTTGATTGAATCTGGCCTATGAGTTCTTTTCGTTTTGATTGGCTGTGGTCTGTGAAGTCATATTCTAGTTATGGTACAGCTGTAACAACATCAGCAGACTTTTCCAGAGCTGTGTCCACTCCCTGCTACACATAATTCAGCATTCATACAAAAAGTCTTTTTTAAAACAAAGTGCAGTCAAAGATCTTTTCACATTTATTCTGAGTTGATATTTATAGATATAAACCCTGAAAGCAGAAGTATGATACCATTGAATGCTGATCAGTGCAAAATAAAGATGCCCCATTGAATCGTGTGGTTGTCTGGAAGTGCATTTGCCGTTAGGAAATACTTCAAGATATCATTTTTTTCACTCACAATCACACTTATTGTGTAAACACAAATGCATGATGTGCACAAAACCACTGTTGTGCAATAGAGCTTTTCTCAAGTATCTCCACAGGGAATTTCGTTGGCAGAATCAGTCACATCTCTGTCTGACCGTCTGGACCCTAAGGAGGTCTTCAGAGACAGAGTTGTAGGAAGCTCTGTCAGGACAGTGTGACATTTAGAGCCCAGACATCACGTTGTCTCCTCCTTTCGGTGCCTTTGTGGTTTTATGATACTTACATTAGTTATTGCAAGACTCAAAGAAGTTTTATTGGTATGCTAAACAAGGGGTTTACATTTACAAAGTATTACTAAACATTTCATACACTAGCGTGCACACACACACACACACACAGTAGTATCAATATTAAAAGAAATCACAATCATTTACTCACCATCATGTTGTTTCAAACAAGTTTGACTTGCTTTATTTTTTGTAACACAAAAAGTGAAATTCCGAAGACTGTTCTGGTCGCTGTTTCTGTGCAATAAGGAAGTGGGACTGAAGCTTTCAAGAATAAAGTTTTATGGTGCTTTTTGGATCCAGTTCCCGTTAATTGTAGCTGAAGTTATTTGATATATCAGTACATAATATTTAATAAGTATTTTAGTTTGGTCCAAAGTGTGGAGATCATCTTCACCACGATCTCTGTTTTAATGGTTCCTCTTTTACAATATCAGAACTTATCACATTTTAGAATGCGTTATGGTAAATTTAAGCATAGTTTGAGGCAGTTCTGAATTAAAATGTCCGATGAGTGGTGCTTAAACGTTAATGCTCTATCTATCACATTCGAAAATAACATGCCACCTACATTTATCATACCTGATAGTGTTAAAGAAAGCATTTTCTTAAGCAACCATGCCATTTTAGCTTGCTCCCACAAGTCTTTGAACTCTTTTGTCATGTTTCACAGATCTTGTACCTGAACACTGTTGTACCAAGTGAGCTACCAAGCAAGTTTACTACATCAGAAAAGCCACATAAATGGATCTGTTTTTGGGATGCAAACGTCAAAATGTATTAGTTTGCAAATTATGTACTATTGTAAAAAATGGG
Source organism: Zacco platypus (assembly GCA_038088235.1). Classification (NCBI taxonomy): domain Eukaryota; kingdom Metazoa; phylum Chordata; class Actinopteri; order Cypriniformes; family Xenocyprididae; genus Zacco; species Zacco platypus. The sequence goes on along the minus strand of CM076083.1, from coordinate 29,509,480 downwards.
TATAACAGTATTGTCCAAGGAACCACTTGAAAATAAGCTTTTATTAATCGATAATTTGCCCTCGTAATCATGAATTTGTGCACAATACAAGTTGTTGCTGTTTTACTGCCTCCAGTGTTCATTTCAGCTGGAAAATGATTTTGTGTTTGGTAGATTTTTTTAGTTTTGTAGGTAGAGGCACGTTTTTCCAATGGGTCTGTGCTGATTTTGGCCTGTTCTTTGTTCTATGAGTGGATATTATGACACTGCAGGTCCTACACCAACAGTACTAATTGTACTAACAAGTAAAATTCATCTCACTTTAACGAGATTTCACAATTTCAAATATTTAGTGAGTAATTATTCACTCTTGTTGATCGAGCTAACATACTTCTTAAATTTAAAACAATATATATTGTTGTTACTAAATGCAGTGCATAGGAGAAGCAAGTAAGAAAAGAATCTTCATAGCTTTGATATTTTTGCTCATCGAGTGAAGCAACATCTCAAATAGCCACCCACAACCTAAGCACAATCTCCACTCATCAGTACGATAACCACAAACACAGCAGTCGCCATGAAATTTTAATGCAACTGAACATGAAGCTATAACAAGTATTTCCCTTTTCTTAAAAACATATAAAATAACACTTAAATTCAACATTTATATCATGTTTAATGATATAATTTTACAAATGTAAGTAGATTAATCATAAAGAAATAAAGTTGTAACAAAGTACAAGAATTGTATTGCTGTAGGGCATTATTATTACGTAATAAGCACAAAAAAAAAAAAATCATATTTTGATTGCATACTCCACAGGATTAAAAAAGTTATCTTGATCAGATATTCCAAAACCATGTACTTTATATAGGAACTGAATAATTTGCACAGCATGGCAGGTGTATATTTTCTGTACTGCTTCACCGCTCTGCCAATTGAGATATAATTTCTTAACTACATCCTTCAGTCATAATGGTGCCATTTAACATCAAGCTTGTTTGACATAATTGCAGGTGTGTGTATTTGGAAGTTGGGGCCACAGAGTGAAGATGGCTAACATCAACAGACACAGAATAAAGCCTCTGTGCTCGTCTGAGTCACATCCCCCGCTATCAGATGACCCCTGACATTGACCTCTGACTTTGAGCTCTGCCCTCAGGGCAGCTTGAGTGAAGGCCTTGCAATTCAGCAAAAGCTAAAATGTGAATTTCTGCATTTTTATCAAGAGTTGAAATTGAAAACACTTCTCTGTGATGTTCGTGTCTGGCAGTTCTGGATGTTCCGCATATGCATGACCTACTCTATGAAAGCCTGTTTCACCCTCTACTGATCCACCTCACTGCATTTCCTCCTCTGTCTCCCCTGCACGCGCACAACTTTGTGTCCAGCTGTTCCCTCATTTCCTTTCCCAATGTTCTTTGATTCTCTCTTCCATCACTTCTTTTTCGTTCTCTGAACTTTCTGAAGTTCTGGGTCAAATTGCATGACTGCTTTACAGTTTGCATGCTGCCGTGCTTCATTAAGATGGCAAGACATTGCATCTGGGTTCAGTTTGACCAAGTTTGCCACTCAAAGAACCTCTCAGAACGGCCATTTTACCTTCTGAAAAAAAATATGTTCCATTGGGAGCATGTTAGATTAGCTCTGCTGAGGCTGAAGTGATTCGTAATGGTAATCCATGTAGAGAGGCCACATGAGGATCTCCATTATAGATCATTTGTTTGCAAGATCAAAGGGGTCAAGAGTGCTCCATATGTTAGGTACATGCTGTGAACATGATCTTGCTTGGCGTACAATCGCCCTTGGGCTCCTTAGCTTGTGGAGAGCAAGTGTAGCGCAAATACATATGGAGGGACTGGAAATTTGCGTTAGATATTTTGATTTCTCTAATTCCTAAACACCCCGCTGAATATAAACGGCAAACATTAGTGCTGGTTTTTAATTTTTTCTTGTGGTTGGTTCATAACTTCAAGAAAAATCATCAGTGTCATCATCAAAAAAAAATCATCATCAATCAGTTTGTCTCTGTGGCTGAAGGTTACACATAAAGCGTGTAAACAGAATGTTGAGCAACCACAGCATTGCGTGCTACTCAGAATGGAATTGAGAATGTATTTGAAAAATTCCTGGAATTAAATTGAGGAAGTGACATTAACTGCGATTTAAAGATATATGTATAACTGCAATAATTTTTTTTAAATAATAAAGAAAGGTTACCAAGACTTTGATAACCTTTGTAATTTAAATTCCAGTTCAGTGTCCTGTGGACTGTGGCCAATCGAATTCCAATTCTTGTATTAAAACAAGCCATCAATACTGAACTTCAAGCAATGCTGTAAGCTTGAAGATACACTATAAAAACAGTAAAATCTTCTATATATTTTTTACTTTTATTCAGCAAGGATGTATTAAGTATGTATATATTTAATGTATCCTTGTTGAACAAATGTGAAAAGATGAATAAAAGTACTTTAAAAGACCACTTTATTCAACAAGGATGCATTAAATTGATCAAAATATATATAAAAATATATAATATGTAAATAAATGCTGTTCTTTGGAATTTTCTATTTCATTGAATAATCCTGTAACTGTTTCCACAAAAATGTTAAGTATAGCACAACTGTTTTCAACATTGATAATAATTAGAAATGTTTCTTGAGCAGCAAATCATCATATAATGATTTCTGAAGAGTCATGTGACACTGAAGACTGGAGTAATGATGCAGAGTTGATCACAGGAATAAATTACATATACATATAGAAAACTGTTATTTTAAAATGCAATAATATTTTACGATATTACTGTTTTTATTGCATTTTTGATCAAATAAATAGCATAATAGACTTCTTTCAAAAACTTTTGAACGGTAGTGTATATATTTTAGGTATTTGCATGGAACAAAAGATGGTTTAAATCAGACCTGGCAATGATTCAACAATATAATGAATAAAAGGTAAAACTCATTTAACGTAGTTAACCAAGACAGGTGGCTAAATTAGCTTTGCAACAGATTTAAAATAAAAAAGCATTGGTTTTCAACTGCTATTCGCAATGCTTGCTTCATCTGGTGCAGTGCAATATACAGTGGATTATAATTGGAGCAATTAAGTGCAGAGTGGGCACAGTGCAACCCTAGCCATTAACTACCCCTAAAATAGGAATGTTATTCCAGGACCATCAAGGATGTTGATCCACATCCTGCTAGGTAAAAATCACAGTCACTGAAAACTTTGCTGGTGCACCAGCACGGTGAAGTGTGTTGTCAAAGGAAGTCTTGCTAGGTACGTTTGTTAAGAAGCCTGGTGAGAAAACCAGCACCCCTGCTGGGGACCAGCACCCCAAACACAACATATGCTGGTGATCAGCTATGCAGGTCTTTTCAGCAAGGCAAGAACACAGGAACTACACCCTTGTTCTGATCCAGCACAAGTCAGATAATGAATGTGATAGTGAATGTCTGTCAGTGTTGGGTTTCCAAGCCGAAGGGGTCACAGTGCTGATGTCTGCCATATGGTTACAGGTCAAAACAACAGATTTTGCCTTAAGAGTTTGTGAAGATAAAGTGTCAGCAAAAAAAAATGGTTTCTATTTTCCCACCCATATGTTTTTTGTTTCATTACTTATTACTCAAACTGGTACAAACCAGCCTTGTCGTACTTTTCACACGTTTTAAATCCCCCATACGATTGACAGCAAGTCCTGACTGGCTGGGACTAAATCACATCATAGGTCTCGTATTACCATACAAATGACCGACCCTCCTAGGGAAAACATGGTCTTCACAGTAATGCAGTTAATAAAGAAAAGCGTAAAAATGGACTTGTGGATTAGTATTGTGTTGTTGTAAGGACACTTGAGCACCCCTCTGTAAATAAAGGCCTAATCTCCAGGAAGCCACAAAAACCTCCCCTTATTCCCCTTGACGCCCCCCTGGTGGAGGACTTTTTGGGCCTATATCTGCCCTGAGATACAAACAAGTACGATCGTATAATTAAACCCAGTGTAAACATAATACATGCGCACACAAACAAAACAGCACACATTTTGGAGCATGGGAAGCGACTTCTGTGCTCTGTTATAATAATATAGTAAAGACGCCTACATCCCTGTGAGGAGAGATTGAATCAACGATTGTCTTATACAATGGTTTGGATGCAGTCACTGAAATCCGAATGAAAACAGCATGGTGAAACGTTGATAAAGAAGAGGCATCACCTGCTAGATGAGTTTGTTCATTCTCCCATAGACAAACAATCTGGAAAACGTCATGAATGCAGCTGCGCAAAACCATTAAATGGTGTAAGTGCCATTCCACAAATAACAAAGCTGGTCTTATAAAAAGGAAAATGAGCAGGTGATAAAAGGTATGAGTGAAGGGGGGCGTGAGGGATTTCAACCTCTGAGCTCTGTTAGACATGTGGCGCGACTGACACTTAAGCCACTAATGGATGATTAGGAGGAAGAAGAGATCAGCCATCTTGACTCCAGGTGCCATTGTTTACTCTTTCAGTAACGGCTAAAGGGGAAGAAGTGGAAGAACACACACCTCACCATGGAGTGTTTTTGTTTAAAATACTTTATAATTCAAAATGGCGTTTATTTGTCCTCAAAGACTGTTGGTAAGATACAACAATGGTACATTTTGTGGCTTTGCAAGGCAAGTGCTGGTTTTAAGGATTTCTGTTCTAACTAACAATGTTGTATAGTTTCTTAGGGTTAGGGTTAGAGTTAGTTCACCCAAAAACAACGACTCCAGCAGTTTAACCTCAATGATGCAAGTGTTTTGTGTGCACAAAAACAAACAACCAAACATAATTTACCACTTTAATATTAATCTCAGACGTGCGTCGTTTGTTTTCTGAAAGTAATTGAAAGTCTTACGGGCTTGGAACGATATGAAGGTGAGTAATTAATGTTAGAAATTTCATTTTTGGGTGAACTAGCCCTTTAAGGATGCTACTTCTAATTATTTAATTTAAATACCATGCATGCTAAATTAGGCAAAAATAGACCTAGTGCCAAAGGTCACTTCTGATACACTCTAATGTGTTAATCTGGGAGCCGATATAAAGAAGTACTACTTGCACACTATGGTTACATTTTGTGGAACAGGCCACAGCAAGCAAAAACTGAAGAGTGATTTCTAAAAAAACAACAACTTGTAAACATTGTGGCTTTTTTCTGCACTTTTGACATTGCCGCAGCAAAGTTGACAGCGCAAAATTCTCTCAAACAAACACTGCAATGCTGTACAAAATGAACAAATCAATAAGTGTGACTGTAGACTCATCATAAGACATCACTGGATCACAGGACTGCAGACCACATGACAGAAATAGAATATACGGATGTTCAAAAAATGTCTGTGATGAAGATGGAAAAAGAGGAAGAGTATAAATCCACAAATGTTGGAGGTTTTCCCACTCAATTAAGTAGAGGAAATGAAATGCGAGCACAGTTCTGTATTTCACCAAATTGTTTTTCTTTCAAAGGTCTCTGGCTACATAAATAAATATGTGTATTCTGTTTTACTTCTGTTAACAGTGATAACTGATAGCACAATACTGATATATGTAAAGGTTAAAGTACAATCAGCTGATCATTATAATCACATTGCATCAAGGTCCAGATCACCCTGTCGAGGTTTATTTCGCAATAATTAATGGCTGACTGTACATTATCCACATCTTACACAGCTACACCAAAAATGGACTTGAAATATTGATTTGAGTTTAAATTATTTTCTAATGGCAAGAGACCGCATATGAGATACAAGATACTTACACAACAAAGCTAATGAATAGGCGCGATGATCAATTTTAAAGTATAGCGGCTTTTATATTATACAGCATGTTGCAATTGGCCAATCAGAATCAAGTATTGGGGGGGCAAATTTTGAAGAAGATGTTTTGTGAAAAACTAAATGTTTACTTTTCCATGAATATTATATATATATATATATATATATATATATATATATATATATATATATATATATATATACACTATCTATATTTCATCTATAAATTTACAATCTGTGCAATGACAAAATACAAGCAAAATATAACAAATATGTAGCTGAGGGTCCCTTGGGGCATCATGATATTTAGTGCTAGTTTGCTTCAAATCATTTAAAATCTGTTTAATAATAATAATAATAATATTCTACATCTTAAAGGTGCAGTAAGTAGTTTTTCAAAAACACTGTTTGGAAGTTAGTCGGGCCAACACCAACGTTTTTGAAAAACTACTTATCCCACCTTCAATATAGAAAACCACATAGTGAGGATTCATACCGCTTTCGCAAAGACTATTAAACAACTACACAACTATTAAATTATATCTCAAAATATGACTAATATAAAGTAAAAATATGAACTAAACATCTTTTAATGCAGAATGACAGAGGATATGAGCCTTTCATTTTCTATCTTAAAACAGGAAGCCTGTAATGATTTTACCTATAAGACACAGTCTAAAATTAGCAGCATCCTCTCAGAGCACCTAGTGAGAGCTCATACGTCAGTCAAGCCATCGTGAGAAATACGGTGACACAAATGTGGCATTTCACAAAAAAACGAAAAAAGAAGCGTGTCGGGTGTCCCTAAATAATACCTGAAGCACTGATGGTAAAATAGCAATGAAAATGATTCTGAAAAAACAAACTTGTTCTCCTTTGGAAAGAGGAAGTCATATTGACCACTAACGTCTGTCCTCTGAAGGGTGAGGCACTTGCAAAAGACGTTGGCATTAACCACATCAAAAACGAACAACTTCTGGTAAAACCTGATGGTGGAAACCAGAGTGTGGCAAACGAAATACAGAACGTGTGAGATTCGTAATGCTGTGGAAATGAAGTTCGAGCCAGTGGAGTTATTTTGGGGGAGTTCCTGAGGTGAGTACATAGGAACATACATAGATCTTCCTGGTGGTGGTGGAAAGGGTTGGGGGTGGTCAAAACAGCTGCCAGATGTGGAAGAGTCCCAGGAGCCCCGTCACATTCTCACACACAATACACGGCTTGTGAAGTCACCACAGGAAGTGAGGTCAGGGTTCCTGACCCCTTCCTCCGAGCTGACAGAAATGTAGAGTTCAAACCGGAGTCTCTTCGACTTTTCTTCATCAATCTGTTTGTCAAAGTATATTCACGGACTGTTCTAGGTGGGCGTGAATTTATTGTTTGACTGAAATCACCTCACGCAATGCTGCTTAAAGTGAAACAGGGATGACTTTGAGGTGGATGTGACGTTATTCATGACGACTCACCGATTTCCATACATGCTTATCTGCTGAACAGGATGAAATTAAGCACATTAATAAAAGACGGGACTGTCTTTTATTATTAATGGGTTTTTGATACCAGAAAACTTGAATTTAAATGTAGTGTTCAATGAAGCAAATCTCTAATGATTCATACCTGTCTTCCCTGTGTGAACACGATACAGCGTAGCCCCAATGACAAACAAGCCTAGACCAAACGGCACACACCTGAGGCGAAACGTAATTCTGGCTGATATCAACGCATACATCAATGGCGATGGAAAAAGAAGAAGAAAAATAAACCGTCGAGCATAGTGACTCAGCAAAGGTGGTTTACATATATATTTTCCACCTGACCACAATTTCGATATTAGGGTGGCACAGTAGGTCACTGAAACAAGATGAGTTTAGTGTTGATTGTGAATTCCTGCTCGAAAACATTCTCAACCCTCAATGCATCTGGTTGTTCAGGCCACATACATAAACATCAGCGTTCAGAAGTCTGGGAGTCCCACAATCCACAATTATGGAAGAGAAAAAGCATGCATACCAGAACAGATAGCAATCAATAGCAATCCACTTCACTAGATACATTACCACCAGATCGCTCCATATAATTAAAACATTCGTGTTTATTGTGTAAAAGTGTTTACTTTGTACTAGTATAAAACGTCTTTAATATATAGTGAAAATCAGTATGTCATTTAGAAACATGCCTCTGTGAATCTAAGGAACAATTAAAATGTGATAAACTAAGACTTAAGACTCTCAACAACTCAATGGAAAGGAAGTGAGGAGGTGGAACCAAAAAAAAACAACAAAAAAAAAACATCTGGACCTCATTTCTACCCTGGGGAGAGAGTAACTAAAATACTGCCATAAATGTGACTTTTTAATCCTGAACATTTTCATCGAATGGAGAAAGCATCTATATATGTTTTTTTTTTAATACATGTATTTTCGTGAACATGCAAATTAGGGGTGTGAAAATCTTTACTCAGGCGTCCTACGCTCCTCCATGCTGAGCTGCTGAGCGCGTGCGTGAGAGAGAGAGAGTGCGTGTGTGTATTACGTCGCCGCGCGCTGATCTCGAGGCAGTTGTTCAGGCGAACAGAGTGTGGAATTAAAGGTTGTTTTTATTAAACGGAAAACACAGCAGTAGCTGACGCGAGACGCAAACTCAAGAGTGTTTTTCTTGCTTTCTGACGTTTATATCAAACATGGTTGTACTAATGTTTAAACTATATGCAGCAGTGTCTCCGCTGAAGTTTTGACTTCCATCAAATCATTTGTATTTTTTTTTTTGGACTCTCAAACGTCTCGATCAGGAATTACATGCAAGCTTTGTAAATGAAGATTAACAGCATCAGTTCGCTCTTCTCTCTGCCGGACATCGCACATGGGGTAAGTTTCACAGCACAATAACTAATGATATCTCTCTATATAGTCAAATGTTTATTCGTGTTCGCAGCAGTGCGATAGACCTGTGTATTTTAATGTAACGACCACCCTTATGCAAATGTTTCAGACAGATGTGCGAGCGCTTCTCAGAACTCACTCTTTCACATAAACTTGTGTTTGTGTCAGCGCAGTCATTGATCTTCCTCACGATCTGATAATGAAACGTGTGAGATACTCTTATCAAAGCTTTCGGCACATGCATGTTCCATTAGTCTCGGTTTAAATATAAAGTGCGAAATGCATCAGTGTTTTCCATCATTTATGAGAAAAATAAAGCGTAAATGTTTGATAACTGGTGTAATGTGTAACATGCATGCAGTTAAACATTGACCTGCTGCATCATTCAGACTTGCTGGACCTCTTCATTTGTCAACAGCTGAGCTCAGTGCACGCGGCCGTTGCAAAACCCGCCGTGGGGATTCGTCCATCCGCCACCGTAAGGATGGCATTGTGCTTAAAGCTCGTATTAATAAGACAAAAGACTCTATTATGGCGTTATGCTGCTGGACTGAGTGCTTTGAGTCTCTTAAAGGGATAGTCCACACTAAAATGACAATTCTGTCATCACTTACTGACTCTGTTTAGGGGATTTTTACTCAGACTTGTTGTCTGATTGAATTTTAAAGACATCATTTATTCATCCTCATGATGCTGATTCATCTGTGAAACACAAAAAGCCACTTTCATTGCTTTTTTCCCCCCCAATACTATGAAAGTGAGTGGTAGCCGAGGCTGTCCCGTCATACATCACCTGATATCTGATTCTTGGTAACATTTTCATTTTCAAAGTTTAATGAAAATCTTTCATTCACGCTTGCACGCATTCAAACCTGCGTAATGATTAGTTGTAAAGAATCAGAGGTTTTTTTTTTAATGAAGCTTGATTGTAAAAAAAAAAATCTGCGTCGTTTTTTTGGTATTCCACTGAAGAAGCAAAAAGCATTCAGATTTTGATCAACTTTACCAAATTTTACATTTTTGGTAGGCTTGTCCCTTTTGTGTGTTTTACTATGAAACTAGACAATTGTACAGATGTAGGTCAGCCCTATTGTATATACAGTTTTTGTCTCCCCTGGAATCCAAAGCTGCATTGAAAAGCCATTGCGCTGGCTTCTCAATTTAGGTCAAGCTATGAAATACATCCATCCCATTAGTCCAAAATAATCATTCCCTAACAACACCTCTCTGAGGTACTGACTCAGAATGTACTTTCTGTCCAGGACAAGGAAAGGGGATGGGGTCAAGATGTTTTGTAATCTGCTTTTGTGGTACACGATGCCTCCCTCCACAAGATAAGCTGATATGTGAGAGGAAACGCCGATTATCACATAGGGTCTATCCATCATTCTCAAGTGTGGATGTGAAATGTGTGCTTGGTCACGTTGTTGTTCTCCTAAAAGCTTTAAATGGAATGATTGCATTATCGTGTCTGTTCTGTGACTGCATGGAGAGTGCTTGGAGATGCACATGGGGATTTCTGCATGCTTTTTAGAGGAGAGCTAGATGGAAACAGCATTATTAAAGTGGGAAAATTGGAATATCAAGTGTTGGATCTGTTGATGGATGTGGAGATTCTTGTTTGGGGTCTTGTATTCAGGTGATGGTGGGGTGTAGTATCTTAAAACGGCAGATTTTTATCATGCTGCGATCCGATCTGTAGACAGAGCTGATATGGGCAGCATGTAGTCCGCGTCGGCATCATGTGATGCCATGCTTCATTAAACCAGAACAAAACCAACCACGCTGTCTCAGCTGACCACCACCGGCGGTCTTCACTCACGTTCACACTCTCAGCCCATGTCGACGTGAGAGAGGCTTCAGCTGTGGTCTTAATATTACCCACTGTGCCTTGAATAGACTCTTAACACCAGGTCCACATGGACACACATTTTGTATTTTCTGTTCGGATTTTGCAGGAAATTTGTGCGGAATGCTTCAGCTGGTATCTGAAAGAGTTATCAAATTAGCCCTAATATGGGAAGAGCTTTGTTAATAACGGGCATTTCAATTCCTTGGAAGTCTGCTGAGTTTTCCACGGAGTTCTACGGGCACGGATTTGGCATAGATATAACTATGACTCACCAACTCAGTCTGAGCCACTCAGAGTTTCATGATGCAGCAAAGGCTTTGCCTTCAGATATGAGTGGTACTATTCGTTATGATGGCATCGCAGGTTGACTGTCTGATTGTTAGTTGATGGCGCTTTCTTCTGAATTCCCCTGACCTTCATTTCAACTCTGTCCCAGAAACACATGTTTCAGAATGAGGTTCGTTCCCTGTGACTTGGCTCTGCGTTGCCCACAGGTCGACTATGTGCTTGCAGACGTCAATGAGGAGGGATTGTGCATGAGGGGAGAAGCTAAATAAAAAAAGTGAATAAATAAACGGAAATCTAAGCAAACGGAAAGATAAATAAATGTTGCAGGCGGTGGTGGGAACTGGAAGTGTGGGATTTTTGGGCTTGGTCACATGAGGGGTTACGGGTGGGGCCAGGTCACTGTGTGGGCGGAGCGATTCCTCAAGGACTTTTGCGTTTAGCATTTTGCCAGAGGAAGTGCAGAACACTTGCAGCATGTCCTGAGAGAGACTGAGTCCCTCATGTCAGGCAGAGCATTTAAAACAATAGTCCACCCAAAAATGAAATCACTTGGCTGCTCATCGATCTCTCTTTTCCCGTTTCAGGGCTGGATGTTAGTTTGGATTAATAATTGAGAGCAGTTGCACATTAAGTTCTATGAATGGTGGCACCAGCACCTGAATTGGTAGTGCTAGGGGGGTGTGGAATTTTTTTTTATATCATAAAGGTAATTTAATAAAAAATTACTATTATTTTGCAGTGTGGTAACTAATAATAATAGCATTTAAGTTGAATAATATTTATAGCTTTGAAGTGCTATTTCTGCCACAATACCATGGTTACAGTTAACGTTACATTTAATATAAGACTCTCACCGGTTACATTTCAAGCTGGCTTATATTAAATATTTCGCTTATGTTTGCTTTTTATTCATTTTTTTTTTTTGGTGAGCACACATCTTTGAGCATATGTTTGCTGTTGATGTGCGTGCTTTTGTCCTGACTGTACATTTAATGTTACTACATTAAATCCAGGGTGAATGTTAGCGATTTGTGGACTGAAAAGCGTTTAATAGCTCGTTCTTGTTTCTCCGGGTTTCCACGTCAGCGCTGTTTGATCTGATATCTATGCTTTAAAACAGAATTCTGTGCTGAATTTTGAATGCTTCCCACTAGATCTCGCAGCGATATTAATACTGCTGCGAATTCAAACGCTTTATCATTGGTTCTCCCAGCGCTGTACAGTAATGGTGTTGCGTGATTGAGATTGGCCCGCGAATAAACCTGTTCTGAACTCGCGCCGCGGCTCTAATAAGAGTTTTGTTTGATGTATTTGATATGCAACCGAAATGGTAGCTCTTATCAGCCTCAGTTGGGCAACGACCTCTAACAAAATTAAACACATAATGCACTGCCATGTATTGGAAGTGAATGAGGACTGGGGGGAAATAGCACATACAATTTTTGCACTCTATTTTACGTCACTGAAATCGATCAGTTAAATTCACGAATGAAACATTTGGGTTTTGTGAACGGATTCATTTTGCATGGTTCATGTCAAGATTTTCAGTTCATAACTACATAAATTTCTGTCTTTAATGGTGCCTTTTGTCATTTTGGAACTTGACAGTCTTCATTCACTTTCAACATTTTGAAAAGAGTGGCTAGGATAATCACCTAAAAATTAACTTAATTAACTTTAACTTTAATGTTCTATTTCAGAATATGCAGTTTAGAAGAATTGTCACAATTAATTTTTTGGGTGTATTTCTTTAAGAACAAAAGACATTTGTACAGGAAGTAATTATGGAACACGGTCATCTTTGACAAACCAATATGTTTTTTGTTCATGGTGAATTATAGGGATCAATGCATGTCTGGTCAGCCGGGGCAGCATCTCTTCATGCTAATCAATATCTTTGGTGATATTAATAGAGGCTGGGGTTTCCAGAGCTTTAGGGCTTGCGCTGTTATAAGGCAACATGCCATCTTTCCCCAGCCGAAAAACACTTTTGCTGGGTGTGGCAGCTGGAACAAAATAAACGCCTTCTGTTTTAGAGGCTGCTGCTGAGCAAGTTACAACTCACAGCCGGCAATATGGAGCTTGGAGTATTTGTGCCAAGAACTGGGAGTGTCGCTGTAGTGACTTGCCTTTGCTTGGGCTGCTAACCTTCTCCAGCACACACACACACACACACACACACACACACACACACACACACACACACAATCACTTAGACTTTCTTATACTGCACGTACAAACAGTAGCATGCATATTTAGTGTTAAGACGATCACAAACACCATAAATTTATGTTGTATACACCACAGTTACTTAGCCCAATCTGTCTGTCTCACACAGACACATGCAGACAAGGCTCAGGGGAAACTTTCTAAATATTTACTGAGCAGCGTTTCAGTTGGGGAAAAGGCTTTGTCCATTTTAGGACAGTTTTGGAGTCATGGAAGAACTTCTAAAGGTCTCGCTTTCTATTCATGTCTTGCATCTGTGCAAAATTACTATTTATAGGTTTCATTTTTCCAAAACATCACCTAACTGATATTAATCTACCATATACAGTAGTACGACAAATCTGGCTTAACATTGATGCAGGTGTACACAGATCTTTATTTCAGAACGGCAACAGAAAGGTGTTTTTTGGGGAGTATATGTATAATATAGTGTATATATATATATATATGTTTCAGTGGTTCTCAACTAGTGGGTCATGACAATTAAATAGGTCACAGATTAGTTCCTGAAAGTGTTGCAGACTACAGGGAAAAAAATGCTAATGCCAACAAAAAAAATAACGAGAAAACTTTTGTAATGATGTCAAAGGCTCTGCATCTATTCAAACTTTAGCGCATTTTGTAAAAGAAATTCTGACCTATGCTAGAATGAATACTGGCAACTTGCAACAAGGACGAACATGGTTTGTGTCAACCACAAAATGTGTTCTGTGCAATGAATTACTGTCTGCTGAATGCATGAAATGATTGAAATTCATGAAGTTCATGTAATGTTCATTTTGCATATCGTTGGGTTTATGCATGTTAATATTAATACATTTTAATGTTTGATTTTAAAGGAATAGTTCTCCAAAAATTTGATTTATACACACTCATGTCGTTTCAAACCTGTATGACTTTCTCTTTTCTGAGAAAGGCAAAAAAACATATTTTGAAGAACGTTAGGAACCAAACCGCATCAAAAAAAAAAAAAAAAATGTGGGTTTCACAGTAGGAGCGCAGTCATACAGGTTTAGAAAGAGTAAATACATTTTCATTTTAAGTTTTTAAGTATAATGAAGTTATATTGTGTAAATTGTATATATTGGTAAAGTGTCAAGTCGCTCAATTTCAAGTCTTCAGAAAAACCACATGAGAACTTGTGTGCTGAAATGATGTTGCAGCTTTTAAAAAGAAGAAACCTTGCAGCAACATCATTTCCTCTGTAAATCTGGCACTCTCTTGTGCTATGATAATGTTAACCATTTTACTAGCCACGAAGAGGTTTGGAGATCGTTTTTGTGTCAGTGAGCCGTAAAACATTTCTGAACGATTTGTGGCTTGAAGTTCTCCATAAAGCGCTGGATATGTAGTGATGTGGTCACAGTGTGGTTTTCAAACGTCTACCGGGCACCAGTACGTCCAACTGCATTACGTTTCCAGCAGGTACTGAAAGAGATAACGGGATGCCAGACCTGCACACCCTCCCCCTCGTATTGTTACCCTGACTGCTTTTGTTTGTGCACCTGGAAGAAACCCACTGAGGAAGCCCCGTTGGAATGAAGATCCGGATTGCTTTCTAGAGCTCGGCAGATTAAATTGAGGAGGGGGGGCTTTGTCCATCAAACCTGTTCTTTCAGCTGTGGCATCTGTGATAGGATCAAGCCCATCCTCATGCTAACGCAAAGTCATGAATGTCCATGAGAGGCAGAAAGACTTGGATCCTGCCCACATGGGGGCTTTTAGCATGAGAATAGCCTGGCTCTGTGCTCTCTGGTGGGACGTTACGGCAGTTATTTTGTGTTTTTTTTGCAATCATTTGTTGAAAGAGATGTTGCACAACTTCATCTTGTCTTTTTACTGAAACCATTGACATTCTTGCATAACTTCCGGTAAACATTTAGATGAAAATGTAGATGATTTCAAACATTTTCTTTTTTGGAGGAAAATACTCTCACTTCTCTTAAACAGTCAAATAAAGCGTTGAAATTGTGTAATCTATTGTGTAATCGGTAGGTCTGGTCTGGTCTCGTCTCCCTCGGCGATGAGGAGTCTCTTTACGAGCATCTTCTGAAGTGACCCGTGGCGAACGCACGGGTCACCGATAAGACTTATGTGTGGTGATACAAAACAAAACACAAATGTGCAGACATGTCAAAGCCTGGCTCCTGAAACTCAATATTACAGTAAAAACATACTCAGACAATGTTGTGTATTAGATTTACGGCTTGCTGTGCCAGTAACACAGTTAAAGGCCCACATGATATGATTTCTGACTTCCCGGTGTAACATATCCAGCACTGATTAGCCTGTTGAATTTGATCTGGTTTGGATCAATAACTAGACCACACCCTATGGGAAATCAAATGACAAAGGGCATTATGCACCAGTTATTTTTGAGGGCACTTGGTAGGTGCCCCAAGCAAGAAAAGACTAAAGATATGTAAAAAAGATGTATATATATATATATATATATATGTATATATGTATGTATATAATATATGTATGTATATATGTATATATATGTATATATCAAGTTGGCACTAGTTTTTTCTACCCTTTATTTTGAGTACAACTTGTAAATGTTACAATTTATATAGACCAAATGTATTTCTGTCTTGCTTTCAAAATATCTCAATATTTTGAAATATTTCAAAGCAGCTTCACAGAGAATTTTGCTATACAATCTGCACTGAGCCGCTACAGGCAACAATTTCTTATTGTTAAAAACAATATCTGTCAATCAAATCCAACACAGTAACAGTTGAAGCAGAATGGAACTGTAATGGTGTAAAATTTAAGTTTGCTTTTTTGATGCTTGATTTCTCATTGTTTGTGGACCTCCTAGCACCACCCTTGTGTCCCTGTTAGTCTACTGGTGATTTTTAGCATGAAGGTTCAGTTTTTTAAAAATAAACCAAGCAAAATATTATGTTATCATATATAATTTAATACATAATCATAGTTGCATTCAAAATCTTCATGGTTCAAAAATCCCTTTCGGTTTGAATGATGCTTCTGACAAAGCGCGACGTGTGCTATTGAGTGTTTGACTGTAGTAAAAGCTTATTAACATGAGGAGGGGAAGTAAAACTTTCATTTTTACCATCACAGACGGTCTGTGAGGGTATCTAGTCTTTCTTGTCCCAAAGGGACATGAACTAATATGTCAGGAGGGTCTGGGAAAAATGGAAGATCATTGTGCATTTTTGAGACTTAGCCAAAACTTGTGTTTATCGTCATTTAATACAAAGGTATTTGAATCTAAACACACCCACAAACACGAATATGGAGTCTGTGTTCTATGCATCTGTTAAAGCTTGGGCACTTTTTAACATTTTCAGTTCTCCCCCACCCCGTTTGTTATCCCGTCTATCATTGTTGGATGAAAGGTACCAGACCATAATACAGCATCGTATCACAAAAGGCAATCAAGCCTGCTTTGTTCATCTTTGTGGGTGCCTGTTTCCTTTGTGGAGTCTCCCCCTCTTTCATTCACACCCACAACCCCCAAAGACACTCACCCACACGCACATACTCTATATCATCACCCACTCGACTGTCCTATACACAACTGACAGATACGGGTCACATTTACACAAGGGTTCAATGTTGTCTCGAAGATCTGGCAGCGTTTCGTCTGTCGCGAACATGAGCACGCACACACATGGGACACACACATCCCATGATAAAGCAGAAGAATATGAGCATGGGTGGGGTTTGCATTATGGGGGAACAGGAGCAGGGCTGTAGAACAAAGCAAGCGCGATTTCTGTTCTAGGACCTTTCATTAAAGGATACTTCCTATGTGGAGACAACAGCAGAAAAGTGTGAGAAAAACCGAAGATGTGAAACTTGATCTTCTGCGGTTTAGATTTAACTTTTGATTGTTGCCTTCATGCCATTGGCCTGCTGGAGCGATAAACCTGTTATCAGTGCTCTTGGTGTGACACTTATTCATTTCTTGGTTAACATTTGATGATTCCGTAAATGTTAGTTGTTATTTACTCCATTATGTTGCCTTCACGTGCCCTGCTGATGTGTGGACTTCTTGACGTTGAAGGTCTAGACATGCCTAATCCAGCAGTAGGTTCTTTGGTTGATTAAATAATGTAAAGTAAAATTGCATTAGCTCATTATCTAATGAGCATTAGAGACAGCGTGACCATGGCTGTGGTTCTAAATGAATCCTTCCTGATGTTTTTAATCACCCTCTTGTGGGAAGTGCCTTTGATCTATGTAGCAGACATTAAACCGTAGGGGGTTGGAGGGGAGAGTCAAAGAGTCCATCACGAATCTGAATCAGGATCACAGAATTGAAGAGCCTGTGGCTGACATGAATTGATAAGCGTGAACCTGTAAAAGGCTCAGAACACCACCTCCACATGTCAACATCCTCATCACACCACCAAAGCCTGAACATCACCGCATTTGTATCTATTTTAATACATCAATTATTTATATATATATATGTATGTATGTATGTGAACTGTGCTAGGTAAACATGTGCTGATTATCCGGCTTGAGCTAGGCTCAGAAGTAACTTGTAAATTGTCACTACCAAAACAGGCATGACCAAAACATGTGGTGAAGCTTTGGTTGTGACATCATTTATTTTCTTTTTGAGTGTTGTTCGATATGAATTAAGTATTTTTTTTTTTTTTTTGTACATCTGTTCAGATCTGTACTAGCTAACCATGTGCTGATTTGCATCTTTGAGCTAGACTCGAAAGTATCTAAAATTGTCACTATCGAAATAATCATGACTGAAACATCTCATCATTGTTTTGGTAGTGAGAAAAGGGAACACACAATCATTTACTTGGGAGAAATCATTTTTTTTTAGGACAATTATGCAAATCATTAGTATTTTCACATGTTTTAGTATGTGAGTTAAAATTCTGTAATGTGATGTGGTGGCTAACAACACATTACTGTCACTACCGAAAATGTGCAGGGATGTTTTGTCAAAAATAAAGTATATTGAACTATTAACTAAGATGTTAAACTAAAGAATCCTTAACTTTGAAATCAATATGATAAACTTTAAAGATTGGATTCAAAATACAACAAATCTCATAAATTACACTTGAAATATTGTTAAAATTGTAATTATTATTGATTTACCTGTGAGAACCTTTTTAAAAAATAGCAAAAAATAAATTTACAAGGTAAATTTAAACGAAATCTTACTAGGTCAATGAAACCCTTTTTATTTTTATTTATTTTTGTGTTTTTTATTTTTCAATAAATAAATGTTTCTCTTTTTAACTTTTTATTCATCAAAAAATCCTGAAAAAAAATGACAGTTTCCAGAAATAATTAATAATAATAATAATAATAATAATAATAAACCATTTTCAGCAATGATCATAATATGAAATGTTTCTTGAGTGACAAATCATCATGTTATGATTTCTGAAGGATCATGTGACACTGAAGACTGGCATAGCGTTTTTACACAGCTCTTTGTTTCTTGCTACCTTTCGGCCACATGCTGAAGAAACACTTCGACAAATAAACGGAGATGACAAATATAAGCAATGAGCCATGAGTTCTAATTGGCTTCTCTTTATATATGCCTTGCAGGGGAGGAAAAGACACTAACAAGTGAAAAATAGACTTAAGTCACACAATATTGACTAATGTTCTGAGAGGAAATAATGTGGCTAAATGTAAGCTGAGTGGGATAGCGGTTTTCTCTCTCGTGCCTGTTCTCTCCCCTCCCCCGTGCAGTCGAGGGCAAATGTATACCCAACTTTCCAAATCCCGCTGGATTACTATAGCAGAACACAGTCTGTGTGGCACCCTGCCACTGCCTCCTGGCCATGAAAGGGTGCCTGGACTTTACATAAAATCAAAACAGAGGCCTAATTAGTGGAATTAATTGAGAGAAGTAAAGACATGTAGATTGATATCAGTTGTCAATTGAAATGAGAGACTAATTAGTGGTGCGTACTACTCATCAAAGTATCACTATTTCTGTTGCTTATACTTAGGAAAATTAGTGATTTTCATGAATCTCCTAACTCTACATTAAATTTAAGTGTGTAACTATGAAAATGAATGTAACCGTGAATTCTGCAGCTTGTTGAGGAGTGGTGGGGTGTAACTAGTGGACGATAAACTGTATACGATAAAGTGTACTTAAGCCCATAGTATATGGTTTATATTTATATGCGTGTGAAAAATGTTGTCATCAGCATAGTCTGTGTGTGGAGTTTGCACACAGCACCTTTTATTTTTAGCCGTAACCGCTTTAAATTGTTTTGCACTAATTAGTTGTCAAGAAAGTGGCAGCTCTGCCTCAGATAGTTGTTTCTCAGTCGGAAAAGAAATGGATGAAACGGAAGAACAACAGCAGCAAACCACTTGAGATGGTGTGAGTGAGTTAAAAGTTGCCCACAATTTTTGGCGTGAAATAGCGGAGACTGATATGACATTTTCTAGTGTGCTTGCATTCGTGTACACAATCAAATGGAGTATATTTTTAATATGGCAGTCTGGTTTTACTCGTACACTAAGCTTTCACATCAAAAATAAACATGGGCCAACCCATATCCACAGACCAGAACATCCAACATACTCTCATGAGAGGGTGATATTGTATCAATTGACCCTTCGCAAACAGTTTGATTGGCAGGTCATAACCCTGAATCCGCCAATTTGTCTGACAAAGCAGTCAGGAGAGTTAGTAGATTAACGTTGGTGAACTTGAACTTGAAACAACATTCCTTCTGATGTTCATTCATGTTTATTTGATGCTATAAATGAACTAGTATGAAGAGATGTTGGTTCACGAGCCGCTTGAAGGAGCTACAGCGATCTGTCACGACACATTAAAGAGACACTATACGCTATTTATTGTTTAAACTTCTTTAAAAAATTACAATATATTAAATATGAAACAGTTTCATACGTTGTCAGTGTCCTCTTTGCTCCGCGATGTATTTTTCACTGCATGAGAACATGATGTGTGGCGTGAGAGCGCATGGATTGTCAGACATAGCAACAGGGGCGGGTTTTGCGAAGGGTCGATATACGTTTTTATATCTTTAGGGATTGGGCAAGGCTTTGGAATTTATGGTCAGGTTTAAATTTGGGTTATACAATTAAAGATTTCAGCATCTAGTATGAATTATAATGACATAGAGATTAGGGCTGTATAATCGAAATTAAACTGAACTAAATTAAACCGAAATTAACTTAAATAAGCGACTCAGACTTGCAGTGCTTTCAGATGGGGCAGCATTTACTGATCACAGAGCCGTGCTTCACTGACAAACTGCGCATAAATAATCACAGCCTTTGCAATTTCATAATCGTACTAAACCAAATTGGTGTAAGCGTTTTTTCATGTTAATTGCGATTTATATTGCATTCCTAATCAAGACATGGGGATTTTTGACTTGGTGGCCGGTAAACGCACAGAACACTCTTGCAAACAAACTACAAACGGACCTCAGCTGCCACATAGTAACTACCCACATAACCTCAGCATTGTGCACGCTCACAATGCTACACTCACATTTTCTGATAGAAAGTGGCCACATCACACCAGTGTTGCTAATGCAGTGACCCGAGTTCAAGTCTGGCTTGTATTATACCACAATCCCTTTTCTATGATCGTTTCCTATCTCATCTTTCATTATACACATCTAAAAAGGGCAGAAAAAGAGAAATTATTATTCCCTTAGGATGCTATTCCAGCTCTAGAGCTGCTGTGGATGGTGAAATCACAACAGAACTTGTACAAACAGTGTGCTGGGATTTATTTGGTACGTTGCGTACTTAAGCAACTTTTTTTTGCTATGCTTTTTCATGAAATGTCTTTGGAGTTTCTCTCAGACTCTTTGTATGTGAGATACGGCAGACTCAAATCACCCATATCTGCTCGATTGTGGAGCACTGCACTTGGGAGCTTTTCAAAGATTTCTTTCTTGTGTGTATTGAAGATGAAGCTGGCTTTATATCTGTGGTTTAATCTCAGGGTTGTTTTTCGCTAGCATGCTACTGACATAACGAGTGAATATTGATGAACGGGTGAAATCTGGAGACACAATAGTGTACGTCTATACTGAAGTGTTTCGTCTATGTCTGTTTGCATGTACAGATGAGAAACAGATAAAGTTCTCATTTGCTGGGTTATTCTGTTTTGTTTCTGAGATGTTTGAGATCTGCCCTCTAGCTTCTGTATTATCTAAACGCCTGGTGCTCATACATGTCCTGGAGATTAGAGTGGAAATCATTTCAAGGGAGTTAGTTGTCTGCTGCTGAGGACAGATATTTTGTGCTTTAGTATATTCAGATGAGTCAGAAGAGTGAAATCTCTCCAGATGGAGAACATACTCCCTAAAACTTTCCCAAAACTTTGCTCACGCACAAAACGTTTGCTTTGTTTTTTTTTAATTCTACTGGGTGGTCAGGGATCTTTCTAAATTTCAGGTAAGTGTGAAAAAGTGTAAAAATATATTCTTTTTTTTTTTAAAAATGACTGTTTTCTAAAGACTGGTCAGAAACATTGTGATTATTTTATTCTCTTGATATCTCCTATTTTTAAAGGTAAGAAAAATTTTCATGTTGTTATATATTTGCCTGTTTTCATGTTTGCCTTCATAGAACTGTAGATATTTGCTTACAGTGTATCTTATCCTAAAAAAAGGCTTTAGAAAAAGATATTGTGAAAAATTTTATATATATATATATATATATATATATATATATATATATATATATATATATATATACATAAATTTTTTTATAACAAATTTTTTTTTAAATTGAACAATTAATTTTTTTATTGAACTTTCCCTCTAAATGCATGCTTTTAACAGTACTTTAATTATAATGGTAAAATCCAGATACTGATTTAAAACATAGGAACTAATACATAGTAAATATTTTTCAAAAAATATCTGAATACTAAGTACAGTCACAATATAAAATCCAATAAATATTATTATTATTATTTTGCATACAACATTAAAAATGATCGTTTTACTTCATGCATGAAAATATATAGCTTATTGCTTATACAAGTTCCTTTTTAAAGGAGATCATCATCATATATGGAAGTGGTTCAGTGGATCACAAAGCTCATGGTTCGATCATATTACGGTTTTTGAGTCACGGATCGGATCAATTTTTCAGATCAGCAAGAAAAAAATTAATAAATAATTGGGAGGGTTACAAATGTAACTTTGCTTTACATTTATTGCTTAAAGCACACTTTGATACCACAGCAAAACAACTACTGGACTAAATAATAATGTTCAAACATTATTAATGGCACAAATAAGAACAAATACGCTAATTACAAGCAAATGATAAATGCAATATAACAAAGTTACAAATAAAGTAAGGTCTAACTGTAGTGTATTCAGGTGCAAACAATAATTATTTACATCAATAATTAATGTAAAATAACACTATAGTGTCCACTGTATAAATTAAATATAGATTAATCTTTGTTAAAGCTGTGTTGTTGTTTGATTACCATTAATGACATAAACGGCTGCAGGTTTTTAAAGGCTGCTGTCACTTTAAGAGCTAATGCTCCGATCCAATATAATGATACACATCCAATTTCTTTCTCAACTTTTTCTGACTGTGTTTAAGGGAATATGTGCAGAGACGAGTTTTTTTGCACACAGATAAAAGAGTGCGAGTATCGATTTGAGTTCTCTTTTGCCTTATCTTGCACTGGAATGGTTTAAAACTGCTTGAAGGTGTAAACTAGCAAGACAAAACATATGGAAATGATGAACTTTTAGTCTTTTTTTTTTATTAAACTTTGCAATTAGTCCATGAATCACATGCGTGCCGAACTGTCAACTACAGTCAACCGTCAAGTAAGATCAACAGTCAACTACGATCTACTACGATCCATTTAACTCCTAATGTGGTTTTAAAAACTTACCTCAGCTCTACAAAGACTCTCATGCATTTGTCTCATCTTAGTCATTACTAGCATCTATGCTTTGGTTTCAGGCCAGACTGTTACCTCACAGTCTGTCTCTCACCATTGTAGGTGTACTGTTTCATTTTGAAAGCTCTGATGCTTATAACTTTAAAAATACAATCCATTTCTAGGAATGTTGCCGTTTCCGCGCGGCTGATCGATGCATGGTTGTGATGGAGAGACGCTGTGTAAAACAGTTAGAGGAGGCCCCAGGCTTTGTTGCAGAGCGGTGGCATCAGAGCACAAGGATGGCCTGTGTGCATTTGTGTTAAGGCTTGCTTTAGCCTGCCCATATGTGTCTTGACTCGTGAGAATGAGGAGTCAGATGCAGCTCAGCTAGTTGCAGTGGTATTACTATTGGACAGCATGTGATCTGAAGACATTAAACACAGTGGTTTTCACCCACAACCTTTGTTCAGCCAACAATCAATGCACATTTAACACATTTTTGTGGCTTATAAAGGAATCTTCTGACACTGCAGGTAATCAGCATTACATAGTTTTTTTTTTTTTTTTTTTTTTACAGTGCCTCAGTTTGTAGCACTCCAACATGCATTGGCAATAGGGCTGCACGATTTATTGCGATAAAATCGCACGCGATTTAGAAAATGCAGCGATTATTTAATGCGCTGCTTGTCAGAGCTGTACAGCTCTGTGATCAGTCCATCTGAAAGCCAGAGGGCGCTCTTGCGCAGAAACTCAAAATATGCCCTGCCGCTGAAGAAAATAACATCGCTGTAGCTGAATAAACAAGATTGCAACGCTTTGATTGATAAACATTACTAATAAACACACGACTGCCTTATTCTGTGCTCAACTGTCGTTATGAAATGAGTTTGGAGTAAAAACATATTAAATGTTCTCTTTTGTTGGACAAGATGTTAATAAAAAGTTGCTTTTTCAAACGTACATTATAAGCGACTCAAACTCGCAGTGCTTTCAGATGGATTAGCATTTGTCATCACACTAAGAATCGTCTTTAAGCAATAATTGCGTTCAAGTTCAATGTTATTTTTCGTATCGTGCAGCACTAATTGGCAACTATGCAATTATATGGAAGTATTTCTATATATGTTCAAACGTTTAGGGGTCAGTAATATTTTTTTAAAGGCATTAAAGATAAAGAAAGGTAAAGGTAAAGAGAGTCTATAGTGTCAGAAAAAGATTTCAAATAAATGCTGCTCTTCTGAACTTTCCCTTCGTTAGGTATCCTGAAAAAAGTGTATTACGGTTTCCACAAAATATGAAACATTACAACCAACATTAATAGTAGTTTCAACACGGAAAATAATAAGAAATATTTCTTGTGGAGCAAATATTCATATAAGAATGATTTCTGAAGGATCATGTGACAGTGAAGACTAATGATGTAATGATGCTGAAAATTCAGCTTTGATCACAGGAATAAATTATATTTTAAGTTATATTAACATAGAAAACAGTTATTTTAAATTATTTTCTCACAACCTTTTTACAGTATTTTTGATCAAATAAATACAGCCTTGGTGAGCACAAAAAACTTTTTCTCAAAAACATAAAAAAAATTGTTCTGACCTTGAACATTTGAAAGGAAGTGTATCTTTTTTTTTTTTAACAAACAGAAACATTTTCTCTGGTTATCAACAACACAGATACTGTCAATAGAGCTTGACTTGAGTTTAAAGGATTAATCACTTCTGAACTAAAATTTCCTGATAATTTACTCACCCCCATGTCATCAAAGATGTTTCTGTCTTTCTTTCTTCAGTCAGAAAGAAATTAAGGTTTCTGAGGAAAACATTCCAGGATTTTTCTCTGTATAGTGGATTTCAGTGGGGTTCAATGGATTGAAACTCCAAATTGCAGTTTCTGTGCAGCTTCAAAGCGCTATACATGATCCCAGGCGAGGAATAAGGGTCTTAACTAGCGAAAAAAATTATATACTTTTAAGTCCACTATACAGAGAAAAACCCTGGAATGTTTTCCCCAAAAACCTTTATTTCAAAACATCTTGGATGACATGGGGGTGAGTAAATTACTAATCTCAATAACTACTAATTACTAATCCTTTAACCTGTACATTCCTTTCATATGAGACTTCTTAAACACCACATTTATTTTGTTGTATATTTTAGCAGTAAGGTACTATAAAGTTATGCTTTTTGTTAATTATGTAACAACTAAAGGCTGATGTTAGACATGACACAGCAAAGTGCCTAATTCTTTAGCTGTTTTGTAATATAAATGTGGAATATTGGGGAATTGAGCGTGCATTAAATATTCAGTATTGGTTAATATATATCCAAAATTGACCAGTATCGCTAATTAATTAAAACAACTCAGATTTCAGCAAATATGGTACCAATTATATTGTGTGTAATTCAGTATATATCACCGATATAATGATGTATAACAAATATAATGATTCCATGGGAACATCGCAGTGATAATGAACAGGTGTTTCACTATGAGTATGGATTATAGCATGCTAAGGGATGTCACGGTTAGGACATTTTCACACTGGTATGTAAACTTGCGATAACACCAGGTGGGGTATATTTTGAAAGCACACTCGCAGTTCACTTTCACATTCGTGATCACGTGTACTCCTATGTATGTTTAGGCCTATAATTCACAGGCATTAGGGAGCCGCTATCTAAATGTGTGGTATTGAACGTGTGCTCGCTTTTCAATTACGCTTTTGAATTCACTATCACATGCACTTGTTGTATAGGGAGCGGCGGTAATGACCACACATTTTACAAGATGATCTGTTGCGCACCAAATCCTCCGCCATCGTCTCGTCAGTCATCTCTCCTTACTCTCTTCACGTAAGTGAAATCTGACTCCTGCTGCGACTCTGCAGCTCGTGCTGTATGGAGCAGAACAGATGCTTTCAGTTTATAATTGTAGCGTCCGATGGCCAACTGAACGAAAGGGTTTTTGTTTCTATAAAAAAGCGAATCGACAGTTGAGACAGTGCCTCGGTAGGCAAGTGTGCAAGCTTATAGTGTGAAATGCTGTGTTATCCATTTGTTTTCTAAACTACTTTTAAAAGACATATTTTTCCAGCCATGGACGTGGCCAACTGTAAAGTACATGTCAGATCTGGGTCATTAGCAGGGTGGAATGAGAGTGTGTTGAATAGAGCTTTGTGGTCTTGGGACTCTCTGTGTTGTATCACCTTCACTGCATTGACTGGCTTTGACTCATAACTCTTTTGGCTTTGGGAAACAGATGGAATTTTCCTCCCCCATTTCCTCCCACCCCTCTGTAAGTGCTCTGATTTACCCTTTTACATCTGATATTATGGAACCAGCCTGCGAATCAATACAATTATGTATGACGTAATTGTACAACTCTCCAGGGCAAGGTATAATCACTTTAATGATCATGTGCTATGAACTGAGTGTATTTTGATATTACTAATATAACAGTCTCTCTACAATGCATTCAAACCTGAAAGAACATTTTTGAGCGTATAGTATCTGTTGTAAAGGTTTCCTCTAACTGCTCTTTAGCACATGATTTGCGGTTTAATGTGTTTTACATTAACATGTTAATTCCCCAAAAATGAGCAGTAGGTAATGGTGCAGATGTGGTGGAGGTGAAAATGTGGTCATGTGGATGGTGAAACTTATCACGAAAGGGACAGGATGCAGAATAAGAAGCTTGTTAGCACCTGAAGCACATTACAGAATACAGCAATGCATGAGAAGAAGAACTTTGCACTTATGCACTGCAGACTTGAGTCAGGCTGATGCTCAAGCTGGACTAAAATAGGTGCGGTGTGAAAAAAATATGCTAATAAACAGCAAAGCTCTATGGTGACTATGAGGCTGATTTAACACGTTGAACACAAGCTGAAGCGAAACATCTGTCAGTTAGGTGTTTTGTTTTTTCCAAGTGTGTGTGGTTGCTGACGGTTTGTGCAAGCTGCAAAGATGTAAGATCTCTCTGGAGAAAGAGGCAACCGGGTCCAACCGATGCTAGGTAACAGGTGCGTTGTGGGGAAACATGGTTGCTTAGACGCCACTGACTAATTGGGGCTTATCAGGTATTGCTGGGAAACGCAAACAACACCTGGGGCCTTTGTCAACTTTGTCACTGGGATGTGGGCGGGGTCCTGCCCGCGACTGGGGTCGTCAGCTCAGGTTTCGCCGATTGAAGAATGGGAAATGGAAATCATACAGTTGCCTTATGAACTGCATCAGTGACCTTTATGATGACTCCGTTCTCATGTAGTCAACAAAGATTTCTCAAAACTGTACATCCGTCGTACATTTGACATAAAACAAGTGGCTTGTTGCTGTGCTTCAGCTCATTTCCTGCCGCACGTATTACACCTGTAAGAATCCGAATAAACTTCCTCCGCTGTGCTTTTCTGTCTCTCGCTTCCACTGAACCTTTCCCACATTAACTGTCTTGCTCTCCACCAGTCAGCTATCAAGTCTGAACAGGATGTTAGTCTTCTGACACCACAAACACTTCCTCTGGCCTATAACTGCGCACTGTGTACAGGAAGACTGCTCTTCTCAGCCAGCTGGACTGTAGAGACCTGCTACTGGAGATGCTTTCACAGTTTTGCATACATCCCTTTATATATGACCTAGTGCTGCACGATTTGGGGAAAAAACTAATTGCTTTTTTTTTTTTTTTTTTTTTTTTTTGGTTAAAATTGCGGTTTGCTATTTAAAAATGCGATCTTTAAAATAAATGATTTTTTTTTTTATATATGATTGCTGAATAAAAATATTAAAGGAAATAAGAAATACTACTATTGTAATAACTTTCATCACTAAAAATAAAAATAGAGTATTTAAGGATAAATATAATAATTAGGATAAATATTTTACAGAAAATAAAATTGAGTTTACTCCCATATACTTCTGTACACTGGTGATAAAAACATATGTTTTTCTCAAATCTCTTTAGAGAATTTCTTTTTATTTCTTTAGACAAGTATTATTTTTCCTTTTTTTAGCCAAAATTAGATGGAGTGAGCATTACTGAGTGCTGAGTGCTCGCAGAATATAACCAAGGACTGAAAGGGACTTTGATATAACCAAAAGACTATAGATATACTAAAGACGGATCACTCCTATTACTTGCGAATGGAAGAAACTGCAACGCGCAATATGGCGGAATATGTCCCGCCTTCTAAGTAAAAGAACCAATCTCTGATTGGTGAAGTCAGTGCATTACTGCAGAAGCTCCGGTTGAGACTCGCGCTTATGACTGCACATGCTCATTGGCTCGTCTACCCTCAAAAATAACCTTTTTAAACGCTACTTGAGCATAAGAAACAACATTAATGGGACAATTCGTGTCAGATTTTGTTGCTGATTTGAAATATGTAATTAAATTGTGAAGCAGATTTCAGAATTCCCCCATTCAAATTGATAGGACTTGGTCTTGGATGCCCGAAATAGCTGCCTGGAGGCTCTGCAAATATGGCCGCCGCGTGAACAGACTTTCCTTGAAAGGGAATTTGTTCCAGGAAATTGCTATGGGGATGATACTCGCTGTAGCCGAATAAAAAGAAGATTTAAATGCTTTGATTTATTAAACATGATTAATAAACACATGACTACGACAATATATGGTTTATCTGAGTTCTTCAAGCCTTCTCAGGTATTTTCATAATACCTAAAAATCATATATTTATTTAATTAAAAATGGTGAATATTGGTTTCCATAGAAGGGACAAAAGGTTTGTTTCAGACGGGACGATCTGGTATCCCTTGCAGTCTGCATTTGAAGGACAGGGTGGGGATAATGGTTAATGAGGCAGGCCGGAGACTGCAGTGCCGACAAACCAGCCCATCAGGTTTCACATGCTGTCAAATCCCTAGATGAAAGTCGGCAAATGTCTCCAAGGTAACACCGAGGCCCATAGCGCATGTGAGCGGGACCTTGCAGACGACACAGTGAAATTCTAAACATAAGTTGTCAGCAGAGAATCTACCCACTGAAACCTGTTCTGAAAGTGAAATTTCAGTGGGTGGACGTAGAGCTCTTTTGAAACGCATCCTTCGGTTTCTCAGAAGTCTACTTGCACTTGATGGGTAATTCAAGTTTTGGTCTGACACTATAAGCTGTTGATTGTTTACAGTGTGAAAAATATGTTTGCTGAAAATGGGACGACTACAACAGTTTGCGTTTGGTAGTTGGTAGTGCATGGTGTAATTTTGGACCACAGTGGTGCCTTTGGAGAGTATCGAGTGAAAAGTAGCCTGGACAAGGAGGCCATTGTTCTTCGCTGCAACTCAAGGAAATGGCCTTGCTGGATATTATTGGCATTTGGCAGCAGGTTTGTGGCACTGTCTGCGCAGCTGTATCTTATTGTGTGTTTGTATAGGTGAACGAGACGTGTTTCCTGGTATGTTTACACAAGTCTGCATCTGTGAGTATGTATGTGAGTGGATTCGAACTGTGTGCAGCAAACAGTGATGTGTGTGCGTCACACAGATGTCTTAGATTCCTGCCTTTGTCTCCAGATGCCATTCCACATGACTGCATAGTCTCTACAGTGACTCTGGCCTGACGGGGGATTTGCGTCTTTCTGTGTTTAGGCTTTTGGCAGCTTTGCTCTGGCTGTGCTGATGATTTGTCTTGAGCGGTAGACCTCATTCAGTCCAGAACGGCTACGTTTGAGCCCACTTGTGAGTGGTGCAATCTTTTTTTGATCATATCTCTTTAGGTGGAACCACCAGCCTGGAGATATTCTAGCAAAATATCTTGATTCGTCTACTATATTTACAAAAGTATGAACGTATACACCAAAGCACATCCCGTTCTGCTCAGACTTACTCTACGTACCATGGGATGTACTTATTAGGTATTTTGTCATTTGTGACAGTAGGGGGGAGGGGGGAGATCTGGACATGAGACAACACCAGGCCTCAACGTATTGAGCATGTGTGCCTAACCACTAGGCCACAGCTGACACTGGCTGTATTCCTTATCTTCTGGACATCTCTTGTTTGCCCTTCCAAATTGAAAAAAAGGCCTGTTTGCATGCGATTCATTTCTCACATGTTTTTAATGTATAATATTTCAATCTATAATTTAAAGTCGTAATGTTTTTTCTGTATTGTGACATACATCTGAGTGAAATGGATTATTAGAAAGCAAAAACAGTGTAGGTCAGGCACGTGGTTCTATCCATAGTTTGTTGATTTGGATGGAGGCAGATCTGAATGGGAGCATGCAATCGATAGTATGAAAGGGACCGTGGCAAACATCAGATATCTGTTGTTTCACCAGAAGTTAGGATTTTAAAAATTGTTAAATTAAAACATGAAACGTATG
Organism: Zacco platypus; assembly: GCA_038088235.1. Lineage (NCBI taxonomy): Eukaryota > Metazoa > Chordata > Actinopteri > Cypriniformes > Xenocyprididae > Zacco > Zacco platypus. Next base: position 29,479,212 of record CM076083.1, on the reverse strand, counting down.
ATGAATCGATGAATTGTTTACAGTAAGATCAAGCTAAGTCTAAGCATTTTTTTTAAGGTTAGTTGTATATCAATAGTACTTTGACAAATTATCTGCAGGCGTGCAGAACCATTCTGAAAAGTGGGGGAACGAATACATTATTTTGTTGGATATTACATTTTCCTCTAATCCGTGGCTATTAAGTACTTCTAGTCTTCTTCTAGCATGTTACTTGTTCACCTTATTTCAGATGAACAACTTCAAAGAGCTGCAAACCATATCAATAGGACCAAAAAAAATTGAATTGAATGACAAACTATTTCAATTTCGAAAAGCTGTCATAATGTAACTGTATGTCTGAGGTCAGGGCAGACCCAGGTAATCACATTTGCCTGCTCACACTCCGTCTCTCACTTACATAGAAACTTATTACTCAAATCTGTGCGTTCATTTTTATGCAATCAGCAGTCCATCATCAGTTATTTCTTAATAAACATTTTAGAATGTCAATCTCAGCTTTTCCCCTGTGTATTTAGTCATCAACCCTTGATAGGGGATTTTAGTTTGGGGGAAAGTTTATAGCTTTTGTGGCCTTGTGGAAATGACACTGCCGTCATTTATGTTGGAGATCTTTGTGATTCTTGTAAAATATGAAAGACATTCAGATGACAAGATTATGGTTCCAGTGTGATGTTGTTCACACATCCCGTGAGGTTTCATTACTGCGTCGGTGAGACTAAGCATCCAGTCCCACATACAGAGCAGTTATGTATAGGTGTCTGTCACATGCCCTTTTATCTTAGTTCATGGGGCAAGAACAGATTGTAGCTGAAGAACAGTTCTGGCATGGAGCCTTTACACAGAAGGGAAATTCCAGAACTCTACTTGAGTTATTTTTGGTTTCCAACATGTGTCTGATCAATGTAGCACCACTGCTTGTGCTTTAAATAAAGTCTAGCCCACACTACAAGAAGGAAGTTTGTTAGCCTGCAACACAAGACTCGAGATTCTAGTCTCGGACACACCTCTAGCATGCACACTTCAGTAGTCCCCGATGAAACGACACCTTTAAAGCTTGTTTCCGTTCAAACAATTTCTAAAACAGTGCAGCAGTGAGCAATTGTAGCACTAGTTGGAAGCCACCTGGTATTAAGATGCATTAAATACGTGTGTAAATGGATTCCTTTGCAATCGCTAGAACTACATATGGAGGTAGATTAAAACCATGTGTAGTGTAAACACTCATCCATCCTGAATGCATCCCGGACCACAGTGAAGCACCACATACTTGCCACCCACTCACCTAACGTGTGATCATTCTGGGAGCAAAAGAAATTATTCAAACTTGTACCAAAACATATAGCCCATGGTGGAAATCACAGCTCCCCTTCTTATCTTTTTCATTCACTTCTTTCCTGCTCACTCGTAAGATGAGTAACATGAATTTTTCATTTAGTCGTAAATGTTTTTGGCACAAAGTGCTCCCTCAAAAGTGATGTAGAGGGTGATAAAATAAGAGCACAAGTAATCACAGGAGATTCATTTAAAATGCATGTTAATACCTGATAAAAATGGTAATGTGGCTAGGCCGACGATCACTGAAAACACATCTTAAAACCAGGCTTTCATCTTAAGGTTTAAGTCAGACAAGACTTTGCATAGCATTATGTGTAGCGAGTCATTAGAGCTGAGATTTAACATGGGTTTGGAAGATTTTACCTGCAACAGAATTGCAGAATTGCCTAGTTTTAAATGAACACTCCCCCATCTTCCATTGTTTGGACACACAGTTAGTCCAACCCAAATTTGGTAATGTTGTTATGCCCGCTCCGCTCAAACAGATTGTTCAGAGCTGTTGGAGGTTATTTGCTGTGATTTGATTTGTTGGTGGTCCATTTTTAACATTTGACCAGCCAGTAATTGTTTTTGTTTTTTTTGTATTTGTTTCCAGGTGACACCGAAGAGCTTCCTGGGCCGCTGAGACGTGACTTCGGGCTGGGCGTCTCATTTCCTGTGCCCCTGCTGGCCCGGACAAGCTCAGACAAGCTGCCCTCTGAATGACTACTGGCCGTCCGGTTGCAGGGCTTTGCCAAGCTGTCACCATGAGCAAATACTCCCAGTACTTCAACAAGACCCTCATAGAGGTCCACTATTTCTCTGCCAAGCAGATGACCAAAGAGGAATTAAGAGATCGCATTGAGAGTAAACAAAGCCTGAGCTCCCTGAACATTTTATTTGTCGTTATCTGCAGTATCATCATTTTGGAAAACCTCCTGGTGCTCATTGCCGTGTTTCGCAATAAGAAGTTCCACTCGGCCATGTTCTTCTTCATCGGAAACCTGGCCTTCTCTGACCTACTGGCTGGCTCTGCTTATATTGCCAACATCTTCCTGTCAGGCCCTAGGACATTTCATTTGGTGCCTGTCCAGTGGTTCATACGAGAGGGGACTGCTTTCATCGCTCTGTCCGCCTCAGTTTTCAGCCTGCTGGCTATCGCTATAGAGCGCTACATTGCAATCACCAAGGTCAAGGTTTACGGCTCGAACAAAACTTGCCGCATGTTCCTTCTGATCGGAGCATGCTGGGTGATGTCCATCCTTCTGGGAGGTCTTCCCATTATCGGCTGGAACTGTATTAATAACCTGAACGATTGCTCCGCTGTCCTGCCTCTCAACTCCCGATACTACATCCTGTTTGTTGTCACCATCTTTAGCATCATCTTGCTGTCCATATTGATCCTTTACGTTCGCATCTACCTTATTGTGCGCACCAGCCACCAAGAGGCCACCAATTCTCCAGCTTACGCTCTCCTGAAGACCGTAACGATCGTGCTGGGTGTCTTCATCATTTGTTGGCTGCCTGCCTTCACCATCCTTCTTTTGGACACTTCCTGTAAGATGAAACAATGTCCTATCCTCAATAACGCCGACATCTTCTTCAGCATTGCCACGCTGAATTCGGCGTTGAACCCGCTGATCTACACATTGCGGAGTAAGGACATGAGGAAGGAGTTCCTCAGGGTTCTGTGCTGCTGGGGGCTGCTCTACTGTGGCAGACCTCCTCACCGCTGCATGGTGCCACTCAAGAGCTCGAGTTCAATGGAGCACTGCACCAACAAACACGAACATCAGTCGACTCCCATCATGCAGGACTGCACTACCTGTGTCTGATTTAGTCTCCACAGTGCCTAGGTGTTTAAAGATAAGGGGAGATCCCATCTTGGAGACAACCCAGACAGCAACATTGTGTCGGCCCAGATCCGGGCCACATCTGGTACATGTGGATTCCACGTGTACCGGATGTGGGCCGGATCTATGTTGCTGTTTGGGAAGACAGAAGTGTTCAGAGACCTCATGGATGAAATGAGAATCACAATCAACGTCTTTGGACTGTTATATTTTTGAGCAGATATCACAGCTGTGGTACTGGACTCCCTTTGTTGTTTGTATCCTTGCAAAGGTTTCTGACCATCAACAGAACAAGACCATCACATATTTGACATTTTAAGGCATATTAAAGAAAGCCAAATTCAAATGGGAATATGTATTTTAGCTCTTTGACGAAACATGAAAAATCCAAATGTAAGATATTGCACTTTGTAGACTTCTAGGCAGTTTGGGATTGTTTATTTCTCATATGCTGACAAACCTACCGGAAGTCAAATACAAGATGTATCCTATCCACAAGTTAGACTACCACTGTCATGGTTCAGAGACATGTGTGGGCAGATTGAAATGTAATGATCGGCGATGCACTCCACATGAGCCAAACCACCACACATGCTCGCAGAACCTTTCCTATGTATTCATCGAATTACTTGATATACATAACACCCTTTGATTACCGACAATAAAAGTATTCTGCTTCATTGTATTGCATGAAAGTCTAACCTGTGTAAGAACTAATATGTATGGCAAAACTATGTACAATTGTCAATGTTACTTCTATTTGTCCATCTTGTCTATCTAAAACTCACTGTCCCTTTCTATTTCAGTTTTTCTTTTTTTAACATTCTTAATGAATTTCCTTTTCTTAAGAGGAAAGCACGATCAGTATATGATTACTGAATTCTTGAAATGAGTAAATTTTGGGTCTGTTGGCATGACAATGTTGTAGTGTCGCTGCGGCAGCTTGTGCTTCGTTTTGTGCCCTCTTGACGAATGGAACTGAATATAAGAATGAAGTGTTACAAGCGAACATTTTCGCTGATCGACAGTATTAATGAACTTTACTGTTCTCCTGTTGATTTTTGAGCTTGCAGCAAAAAGAAGGGGCACTCACTGTGAAGTCTTAATGACATTTAAAGTTAATTGAAATTGACAGGCCATTGATTGGACAAATTGAGCATGCCTCCTTTGAAGGCATGTTTATTCTGAAATATGGGGGACTTTAGGTGTTACGCTGTCTTTTAATGGGTCACAAGTCTTCTGATGAAAATTAAAACTTCCTGCAACCACAGGAAGTCCGGTGTTTCCTATGCTTCCTCCTGTTGTTATGGATTGACCTTGATGTCCCCATATGTTAATATCATCAGCCCAACACTTTCACTCACACAATCATACCCATTCACCGTTTGATCCCAACATGTTTTAGTTTCCTCTGTTGATCGGTTTAGTTCAGCAGAGAAAGCACTTTGGCAGCTCTTCCAGTTTTGGTCTAATGTATTTTGGATTTTCTCTTTCTTTTTTTAATGCATGAAGAGTAAGCCTGTGTGAGCATCACTATCACTCCGTTCAATGTAAAACATTGCCTTACCCTGTGGAACAATGCTTGTTTTTTATGATAAATATATTAATGTATGTATGTATGTATGTATGTATCTATGTACAGTATGTATGTAATGTGTATACATGTAGAATGTCTTGTGTGCAATAGCCTTGTGTTTAGTAGCAAGCTACCTGTGCTAAATCGGTACAATCCCAAACACTAATGTAGGTACATAGACATTAGTTCATTCCTTTTGTTTTTTAGTAAAAAATAAATTTCAATACAAAAAAGTCGTTTGATTGTCATTCTCTTAATTTATAAATTGTCTGCTTTATGCTTGCATTTAGCATATGCTTTAAAGGATTAGTCATTTCTGAATTGAAATTTCCAGATCATTTACTCACCCCCATGTCATCAAAGATGTTTCTGTCTTTCTTTCTTCAGTCGAAAAGAAATGAAGGTTTCTGAGGAAAACATTCCAGGATTTTTAGCCATTGAAGTCCATTATATGGATTAAAATCCTTGAATGTTTTCCACAAAAACCTACATTTTTTTTTCAAGATATAAACATATTGGATGACATGGGGGTGAGTAAATTATCAGGAAATTTGAATTCTGAAGTGAACTTTAAGTGTAACTTCTGAGGTGGTTATTGTGTGCGTGACTAGAAATGATTAATGCCACTACGTAATTTCCTTTGAATTTCAGTCCTACGCAGTATTGGGTTAACAATCTGAACACAAGAGCTTTATCCCACATATTACAGAAATCTAAAGAGACAATAAAAAAGGGAAACTAAATGCTAACATGCACGAACATGGTTAAGACCAGACTCGCTATGACATGAATCTGTTTGCTAACAACATTGCCCAACTGCTGGTCTTGATTTCTGACAGTCCAATAAGTGCCAGTTTTGTGGGAGCGCAGATGTTTAGCCAAGGGGTTTTTTATAGGAAAGCAGGAGTATGATGAGATCAATCGGAATGGCGTTATGGGAAAGGGGTGTCTGGGAGGCCAGCCACTGGGACGGCATGACCATAAGCTAGGGCTACTTTCAGCTAAAAAAAAGATTGTGAACCCTGACTGAGTGGGCTTAAAGATGGTCTGGCCTGGTTGTTGTCAAACATCCAGAATTCCTGGGTGGGAACAGCAGCAACCCACCCTGGGAGATAGCGTAGCCGGGAATATGGCCAAGAGTTAGCAGGAAGTGACATCAGCCATGCTTAAACAGATGCAAACATATAGAGTAATTGTTTTCAGTACATTCTGTGTGATTAGAATTGTTCTCTACTCCCACTCCACCCCGTATTTATTCTGAGAGGACGTGCACCCAAAGTAGTAACTATAACTGCTGTACAAGAGTGTCACCTTGTGGCCAGCCAAAAAAACAAGAAGAAGAAGAAGAAAAGGAAATCTAACTGGTATGTCAATGTACTGGCCTATTGCGCCATCTGTAGGATGAGAGAAGATAAGATCACAGGGCTCATCAAACTATGAATGATTTTGTCAGATTGTTGTGGCAGGAGTAGGTCACTACTTTTACTAATCTAAAATAAAATAATACCTTTTAAATATTTGGTAATTTATTTCATTATTACATATAGATATGTATTATTATAGATGCATTTGAACAAATCTGAACATGCAACATACAGGAAATGCTGTGAATGAATGTCTAAGTTTTGTTTCATATTGATTTTAGTGTACTTTTATTTCACATGACTGTGAACAGCATTTATTTATTCTTATTGTGTTTATCTGGTTGTTTGACTGTATTAAATATATGAACATTTGTAAATTAAACACATACTACATATATAAACTTAATTGAAAAAGATCAGTCGAAGGCTCGGTTTCAGATTTCTATTCGTCACAAGCAGTGTGTTAAATATTTACACTGGAAGTAATGAAATGAGCGGATTTACACCCCTGAGGCAAGACAAAATGTGGTACATCCTATATCGGTCGAGTGCGCGGAAGCAGTAGGAGGGGTGCACATTAAAATAATTCTTGAAAACAACTAACGACTGGATATTTCTTCGCTTTTAAACTATATATTACATAACACTAATATGTTTCTCATATACTCACAAGAATATATCTGAATCATGAAAAAACAAAACAGAAACGCACACTTTATTTGACACCTTCTCCCCCCGAGCTTTGAATTAGTGGTCGCGTCCAACTCGCGTTTCCGCGCGAAAAGCGGCCCGCGCGTATTTCCAGCTGCTAGCGACAATTCATAAAGCCCGCTGAGCCCCTCTGCTGTCGGCACTGTCAGATTTTAATACCCTCTTTTATCTGTTGTTGTTTTAAATCTTGTTTTTAAAATAGTGATTTTCTTTGCTCGAACTTGAAATGCCTACCAGGACCTCATTGTCTCTGCCAGAGGATGTCAAGGAACGGTACGGTACTGTTTGTTTGAAGCGGCGATGAGGATGATGATGATGATGATGGACTGGATGTGATCGTTAGCTCGTTCGCGCGCTTTGCTCGCGACTCGATACACATTGCTAACGTCTCAACAGTCGCTGTGTTAAGCGCTGTTTGAAGATGTTCAAACGGAATGGTTGTTTTTTTTACTGTAGTTAGCATTTAGCCGTGCTACACATGCTCTACCTGCCCTCAGCCCGCGTTTAGTGGGTGAAACAGGCGGCGGCTGGTTGTTTTGGTGCGCTTTGACTCACAGGTGACAGTCTGACGGCGTTTGGCGCCAAATACACATGTGTGTGAAGTGAAGCCGTGCCCGCCTCCTGTCGCCCTCAACTCAGTCCCTGCACAAGCCACATCTAACGCGTTCAGATGCATTTCGCGTAGTTTGGAGATCCTCTGAAATGATGTTAGTAACAGTCTCCGCGCGCGGGATTGTTTACTCGAGTAATCCCGCGATGAACGCATCAGCTGGTGCTGTAACCGCGCTGTTCACACTGGATACGAACGATTAAAATGATTTAAAACGTTAAATGTATGTCGCGTCATGTGTTTTGAAAGTGTGGAGGTCTGTGGCGCAGTGGTAATGGTGTTTCTCTTCATGTGCGCAGGCTCCAGGTGCTGGATGAGGGTGGAGACAGTTTGTCAGATGAGGTGAGGCTTTTTCTTTGCAGCCTTATGAAGTGTATTAAAATCAAATAGTCCTCTTATTACATATATCACTTACATATCATGTCAGTTTCTCAAAGAGAAACTGAACTAATGCTGCCTAAACTGTTTGGGGAACCCAGTTAGGTTCATTACTCCTAAAAACGTGAAGTATTAGGCACTAATCACATCTTCAGCCATGTACTTTACCTTTTTAATAAGTGTTTCATTACTGAATTCTTTCTAAATCTCATCCTCAACCAGTTAAACAATAGACAATATTTCAAGTAATTTAAACTTTCATAAATTATTCTTTAAAGGTAGGTAATATTTAAAGATTTAACATTAGACATTGATAAGTCCATTATTGAATTTATGCAGAATTGTATAGTGTATATACTTGAATGCAGTTGCATCTAAGTAAGTTACAAAAATGAATTTGTTTAAGGAAAAGGTAATTAAGTTTCAATAATTAACTAGTTGTGCATTAACCCAAAACTGATTACTATAATATTAGATTAAAATTAACTTTTGTATATAAACATTTAAAATGCACAAGGCTGTTTTTATTTGTTATTTTCAGTGTTAGGGGTGATGCATTACAAGTTATTTATGTAATCTGAGTACTTTTTTCCCCAAGTACTTTTTCAATTTACAAAATGTTACTTTTTCAAATAAGTAACGCAAGTCCCTTTGCTTGCACGTTTATTGACTGACAGTTCTCCTGTCCCGCAGGTTTTGCCTACACTGGCATGAAGGTTATTGTATTTGTAAATTTGAATATGCATTTACTCATCTCACTTGCACAAACATTCAGTATTTCTCAATGAATAAAAACCGTGAAATTCAACTTCAGAATTTTATGCTAACATGTAAATTAATACATCAAATTAAACCTACAAGCCCAGCCTTGATGAGGAAAAAGTAATGTATCAATGCATTTCATAATATACATATATAATTATATACAATATTGTTATGCCTTACTTTTAAAAGTAACTTTCCGCAACACTGGTTAAGTTTGACATGATTGTTTCTCTGATTCATATTGTAAAAACAACCTGTTCTTCAGTATTTAATGTTGGGGAAGTCCATCATGAAAACAAGTTATGACAACCACAGTTTGAGTAAAAACATGAATGCGATATAGTGCATATTATAGGGGATATTTACAGTTAAAGACCCAAAAGACCAGCTATGATGAAGACCTGGAGTTTAAAAAAAAATATTGAAGAGTTTTGCTGGCTTCTACTGATGAATCTGCAAACTATTCATCTTCAAGTCTCACAGGGAGTTCATATGCCGCTCTGCTTACATTCACATTTCCACAACAATTATACTCTAACAGAGTCCACTAACTACATCACTACAGGTTGAATGATTCTGATTGGTTAAGGTAACTTGACAAAATTAGTATTCTTCCACATATGTACAGCTAGTCAAAAGCATATCCTTCAATAATGATGCTTACGATCGGACCCTGTACTTGGGCACAGGATGTCCTGTTAAGTCATGAAAAGGCGTCTGCATGTCTCAAGCAGGGTGCCAGTTGTCCTCCAATACCCATTAAGCACCTGCACAGAACGCTTGGCGCACATACAAAGATACACATGATTCACAGCTTCAAGGCTGAAGTTGGCCCGGGCTTTAACTAGAACCCAAAACATACTGATAAGTTGTACTTTTCTCTCAGTGACAGGTACAGACAATATCCATCATTTTCTAGTGTTTGAAAATAAAAAGGAAAATGTGTTTTAACATATGAAGTCATTCATATAATTAATATTTAGGATAAATGTTGATGACCTGACTCAACACGCACTCAAAAGATATATATTGAAGCAGCAGTGGATTCCAGAATCCAACCCTTCATTATATTTCGCAAAATGCTTTCCTACAGTTAATTTTTCTTGCTGACTATGGAGCTATGGATGGAGGTCTTTACTGAGGTAATGTTACTAGACAAAGCTTTAAATGCTATTACTAGTAAAGAGGGAGATGATCAGTTCACAAGCCTCTTGAACTGAGGCGCTTGTCTTGATCTGTCAACGTGATTAGATTCCATAAAATGACAATTGGAAAGCAAAGACCATTTCATATCTAAAGTCACAAAGCCTATCGAGCTTTATTGAATTCGATGCACGCTAACAATGGTGTTGTTCACATCAACTGAATCAATATTTTCATCAAAATGAGAATTGAAGTCTATTTTCATCCCAGTCGTATTTATCCCAATGTTGTTCTGTGGACTTTGCAGAGTTTCTTTAACATTTCTGTAGCTTAACAGCACTTTTTCTTTTGTGTAGGAGTGTGTAAAGGAAAAGCTCAGGTTACTGCAGGAGTTCCTCCTTGCTGATACTCAGGACCAGCTCAAAATCCTTGAGGACAAGTTAAAGAGTTCCGAGCTTTCCACTGTGAGTTTACTCTTCCCTTTCAATTCTCCCATCTAGAAAAGTCATCTTTATGATGACTTGAGCTCTAACCCGAGCGTCTTTCTGTTTAGGAGGTTTACACATCGGAGGTGAAGGCAATACTGAAGAAAGCTTTGGGAGTTGTCAAAGTGGATGATGGAGTGGAGCAGAATGGACATTCAAACGGCTTCCCTGAAAACGGATCTCTCAAAGACGACGGCGAGCAGGAGGGAGCCATGGATACTCAGGAGGATGGAGATGCTGTAAAGTCTCCCAGCGCCCCGAAGGGAAGGGGTGGCCGTCGCAGTAAAGCAGACTCTGAGCCCAAGAGTGAGTTGGGTGGATTTACAGCTGTTAATTGCCCTTCATGTTATACCAGCTGTATCTCTACATTGTGTGCTGGATGTGGAGTTTTATTTAAGGCTTTATTTCCATCCCACAGAATCTCCAGCCAGTACCAGGGTTACACGCAACTCTGGGAAACAGCCAACCATCCTGTCAATGTTCTCTAGAGTGTAAGTCGACAATTTAATATCTGAGTGATGTTCTTCTGTGCAAATCGGGTTTTAATTTTGTGCCAGATTTGTGCTTGAGCAGTTAAAATAAACTTGAATTTGTATTAGTTTAGTCACTTACAATTTATAAATGAATGTTGTACCCTCCTCCAACAGCCCAAAACGCAAGTCTGACGAGTTGAATGGAGAAGCCACAAATGGTGACGCTGAAGTTAAGACTGAGGAAGATATTCCAGAGGAGGTAAGAATGTTTGAAATTTAATGCCATTTTAATCCTCCATTTTAATCCATCCTTTTTTATTAACTACTTCAGAATGGTATGAAATGTGGTAGACTTTTTTTTTTTTTTTTTTTTTTTTGGGGCACTTGCAGTGTGAACACAATCACACTTGTGGTCAAATGACTGCATTGGAAATCAATGGGAGACTAATTTCATCTAGTGTGAACTTTTGGTGCTGCAGGCTGAGAAATTTTAGCTTTTATTAGCATTTTGTTTGAGATCAAGCTTAAATTTGGAACGCAACTTATCTAGGTGTCTAGCATTGCTTTTCTTGCAGTTTTAAGAGTAAAAACATTTTACTTTTTTTTTTTTTTTTTTTAATGTATGCATGTTAATTTTTTTTTATTTTTTATAGGTTTTCACTTAAGAGCTCAAAGTGTAATGGCAGTTAAAGTTGAAAAATTTCATTTTCAGGTCTATGCTGAAAGTGACAATGAATTGTGAATGCAGCATTAATATAACTTGGTACCATTTAAAACATCCCTAAATATTAAATAAAAAAACATCATCAAACTAAAATATAGAATCTACATTTCCTTAAAACAATTCAGTAACTTTTTGACTGATAGGCGAAGAGCATTAATGTTTTAACCATTTTTCCCTTCAAGGTCCGTGAAGAGAAACGTCTTAAAACAGAAGCTGAGACGTGAGTTCCTTGTTGATGCAAACTAACAAAACAGCCGTTCTCCATATGTAATGCACAAATGAGGTTAATTTTTGTTCCCTCTCTCTCAGGCCAGACACTGAGAATGCCACTAATGGCAAAGTCAACCCTGTGTCTACAGCCAAGGTGAGACTCGTTTCATTCCTCATTTGTGCTGCTGCTTTATTTAATGCACCAAATTAATCTCATTAATCTGCATTTTAGACCCCTCCACCAAAATGTGCTGACTGCAGGCAGTACCTGGATGATTCAGACCTCAAGTTCTTCCAGGGAGATCCTGATGATGCTGTGAGCATTATCTTTTTACCGTTGGAGCTGTTTTGATGCTATTATGACTGGAGCTTCTTTAATTGCATGTTTTAAAAAAAAACTTGTCTCGCATCTCTGTGAAATTTAAAGTTGATAATTGTTTAAAGATGAGTGTTGTAAAGACTGTAAAATGGTGTATATCATTGGTAGTTGGATGAACCAGAGATGTTGACCGATGAGCGTCTTTCCCTCTTTGACGCAAATGAGGATGGTTTTGAAAGCTATGAAGATCTGCCTCAACACAAGATCACTAACTTCAGGTGATAAAGAGGGACGCATCAAACTGAACACTACTTGTCTATTTCCCCAATGATTTGACTGTGGTAATCCTCATTCACAGCGTGTATGACAAGCATGGGCACCTGTGTCCGTTTGACTCTGGCCTCATTGAGAAAAATGTGGAACTGTACTTCAGTTGTGCCGTTAAGCCCATCTACGATGACAACCCATGCATGGATGGTATGTCCCGAGTTTCTTTACAATGAAGACATTGCTAAATTTATATAGCAAATTTTAGGCTTTAGTGTAGATGGGGAATAATGGATTCCAATTGTCCTCTTCAGGTGGGGTTCCTGCCAAGAAACTTGGTCCCATCAATGCTTGGTGGATCACTGGTTTTGATGGTGGGGAGAAGGCTTTAATTGGCTTCACAACAGGTAAATGTTTCAAAGTAATTTCTAGTCAAATTTCCCCATGCACTGTTGGATCCAACCAGTCTCGTTTTTATTTTTTCATCCCCAGCTTTTGCTGATTACATCCTAATGGACCCCAGTGAGGAGTACTCGCTCATTTTTGCTCTGATGCAGGAGAAGATCTACATGAGCAAGATTGTGGTTGAGTTTCTCCAGAAGAACCAGGATGCCACATATGAAGATCTGCTTAACAAAATTGAGGTGAGCTGATTGAAATTTTGAAGCTCTGTGGATATCCTGTGTCCCATCAGAAGCGGTGCTGATTTGTTCATCCATGTCTTTTAGACTACTGTTCCGCCTGCTGGGCTCAACTTTAACCGTTTCACTGAGGACACACTGCTGCGCCATGCCCAGTTTGTGGTGGAGCAGGTTGAGAGCTATGATGAGGCTGGAGACTCAGATGAGCAGCCCATCATCGTGACTCCTTGTATGCGAGACTTGATCAAGCTGGCTGGTGTTACTTTGGGAAAGAGGTGAGTTTTGTAGCTTCAGTGTGACTGCGTAATGGTTGACTGATATAATGGGCATATGTTGATACCCAGAGAGCAGTAATGAGATTTATAAATGGTGTGAACTCTGCTTTTAGATAAAATTTAAAATGGCTGATTTCGTCCTGAAGAGGTTGTGAATATCTGCATATTAAGAATTGTGTGATCAATTTATAATGATTGCACAATTTGCTCTCATTGACTTAATTTCATTTTGGGTATTATTATTATTATTACAATTATAGACTCTAAACATTCAGTAGTTTGTTGGGATTCACTCGTGCTTGTTCCATGATCACTTCATGTTTCTAATGATCCTCTAACTTTCCCTAATGCAGCAGGCAGCTGTACTGGTATGTAAGGCCTGATGTTGCTGTGGAGTGTGTGTGGCTTGGTTTTTCTGTTCCAATCCGCTCGACTGCAATAGTCTGTGTTGGTGGTAAACTACTTTAATAGCTGAAAGGGGTTAAAAAAAAACTAGCATGGCTCTGCATAAAATATGTTCATATGCTTCCATTGTATGTTTACAAGCTTCCCATTTGGAGAAACAAAGAATCTGAAAGAATTCAATGTCCTTCTGTAGATCTGCACAGATCTTTGAAATTATGATAAATTTGCATCTCCCAGTCTTGACAGACTGTCAATCCATTCAGTGTATTGTGACCTACATATTACATGCATGGCTCCCCTTTTTTTTTTTGCTTGGCTGATAGTGGCTTGTGAAAAATGTGTACTTGTTTTTCATTGCCCCCCCAGGAGAGCAGCCAGAAGACAAGCCATTCGTCATCCCACCAAGATTGAGAAGGACAGCAAGGGCCCAACTAAAGCCACCACCACTAAACTGGTCTACCAGATCTTCGACACATTCTTCTCTGATCAAATTGACCAGAACAATAAGGATGGAGGTGGTGTGAAGAGACACCGCTGTGGTGTCTGTGAGGTAGGTTGTCCAGAAATTGCCTTTTGTAAATTAAACATTAAACTTTCAAAGGTGCAAATTTTGAATATCACAATATTGACTATAATTGCGTCTGCAAACACCGGATATATGCAGATGAAACATTTTATGAGGCGTTTCTGGGAGGGCAATTTTACAGAACCACTTTAACGGCCGACTTTGCTCGGGAATTACAGAATAACCAAAACGGCATTTAAGATGCTGTGCAACGAGATCGCTACGCTGGTTGGCGAAGTAATGCCGTTCCTTCGCAAAATCACTTTGGACTTCTTTGGTAAAAGTGTTTCCGTTGTTTGTGCATGAGTTCGTATCGCATAAATTTCTGACTCTGTGTGCATATGTTTTATGTTTTTAGAATTTATGCACATCTTTTAGTTTCTACATGTTTTTTTTAAATGCGACATCCCAAAATGCACAAATGGGTGGATGGAAATGACAAATGTGGTGACTGGTATCATCCCATTTATATCTTTCAGGTGTGTCAAGCGCCAGATTGTGGCAAGTGTTCAGCCTGTAAGGATATGATCAAGTTTGGTGGCAGTGGCAGAAGTAAACAGGCCTGTCAGAAGAGGAGGTATGTTTGCTCTGGCCAGTCTTCATACTGGTGCAATCATTCTGCTTGGCAGAAATGTGATCTCTTTTCACAGTGCATGAAAATACTAGAGTTATTTGCTGGTCAGAGCTTGCTTTTAATTCTTTATAACAATATTACTGCCAATGAATCTGATCTTGCCTTGCTCTCTCCTCCTGTCTCTGCTACTCTTTGTAGATTTAATACCTCATTTTTGTACATTTTGTTTCAGATGTTTATTGCTCGACTAAAGAGAGATTCTACTCTTATAGCATTAGTGTCTTACAAAATGAGAATAGCGAATAGCATAGAGAATATCCAGCTCTATGGCTTTGGATTTGTTTGCCAGGTTGAAACTAAATGGGTGCCTTTTTTTTTTTTTTTTTTTTTTCTCTTGTCCAGATGTCCCAACTTGGCAGTGAAAGAAGCTGAGGATGATGAGAATATGGATGAGGAGGATACGTTTCCGATTAAAGAGACAAAGAAAATGTCTCAGGCCAAGAAAAAGAAACAGACCAAGAATAAGATCAGCTGGGTGGGAGAGCCTATCAAGGTATGCGCATTTTCATTTCCAGTGAAAATCTGAATATCCACTTCCAAGACTTAGTTCTTTTTCCTTTCAGACTGTGGGAAGGAAAGAATACTACATGAAAGTGCGTGTTGAGAATGAGGAGGTGGAGGTTGGAGATTGTGTGTCCGTCAGCCCTGATGATCCATCACACCCCCTCTACTTGGCCAGGTAACCTTTATCGATTCAAACTTTGGGTCTTTTTGAGGAGGTTAAACCAAATGGTCTTCTTATTGGCACCATTTGTATTGCTTGAAATAAGCCAGTGGTTTCCTTTTTGACTAGGATTACGGCATTGTGGGAGGATGGTGAGAAGATGTTTCACGCCCACTGGTTCTGCCGTGGCACCGATACTGTGCTTGGAGAGTCATCAGACCCACTTGAGCTCTTCCTTGTGGATGAGTGTGAAGACATGCAGCTGAGTTTTGTCCATGGCAAGGTCAATGTCCTCTACAAGGCTCCATCTGAAAACTGGTGCATGGAGGTACTGCTGCTGAATTCTAGGCTACATTTATCTGTAATGAGCTGGGTATTGGTTTTTAATATTTGCTTGCCTTCAGGGTGGAATGGATGATGACATCAAAGTCATTGACGATGATGGCAAAAGCTTCTTTTATCAGCTCTGGTATGAAGGTGATTTCGCTCGCTTTGAGACTCCTCCCAACGTCACCCCCTCAGAGGACTGCAAGTATAAGTGAGTGCTGCTTTTGAATCTCTTCTTTCCTGTCTTTATTTACATGCACTTTAATGCATGTTTTATGGCAGGTTCTGTGCCAGCTGTACCAGGATTAAGGAACAAGAGGCTCAGGATGTGCCTCATGGCTATGAGCCACTGGAGGATGAGGAAAGCGACACTAAAGTCTTTTATGCGTTGGCGAGCCTGAAGGGGGAGCAGTACAAAGTAGGAGACAGTGTCTATCTACCCCCTGATGCCTTTAATTTTGCGTAAGAGATGTATAATTTTTTTTTTTTTAAGTCTTAAGGTTGAAAGGAGTTTTATTACATCTTTGTTTTCTCTCTCAGGGTGAAGGCTGCAAGCCCAGTGAAGCGTTCTCACAGAAAGGATGACGTTGATGAGGATCTTTACCCAGAATACTACAGGAAGTCCTCTGATTACATAAAGGGCTCAAACCTGGATGCTCCAGAGCCCTTCCGCATTGGCCGCATTAAAGAAATCTTTTCCACCAAGCGCAGCAATGGAAAGCCAGACACAACCGAGATCAAACTGCGCCTCTATAAATTCTACAGGTGACGCATTTTCATCCTCTTGCATAGAGCTGCACGATTAATTGTGGGTGTTTGAATCGAGATTGCGACTTAAAAGTCTCATTCCTAGATGACAATGCTTCGCCTCATTCTGTTAGACCTTTGACAATCGCATCGGAACATTCTTTTTGAACATCACATTGTGTCCATTACAAATATTCAAATGATCAAGTCCTGGGGAAAGTTAACCATCAAGCTTTTAAATCTGAAATGTAGTGGTCAAAATGGTGCAAATTTCCTTTTGAAAGGAACTGGGTAATAATAAAGGTCGCATCAATTCCATTTAGTAATCAACAGTTGCTGCAATGTATTTATTGAATCATTAAGCGAATTGTTCAAATATTCATCCAGTAAAAGTGAAGCATTAAGTGATTCATTGAATCATTCATTCAAACAAATTTCAAGTTAAACTTTTTTTTTTTTTTTTAAATCTGCAGCAATTAACATTTTTGTCAGAGCCTCTAGTAATGGTATTTTAGTTAGTTTGTCTGCTCAGAATCGTATGAGAATCGCAATCTCTATCTGAAACGCATTGCGCTTTCTCAATTTTATCCAGAATCGTGCAGCTCTACTCTACCATGTTAACCACTGGATCTCCTTTTAAAGGTTGTACTTAAAGAAGTTTCCTTCCTGTTTCCACTAATGTCGTACATTTAAACTGACCTGAATTACTCCATGATGACCATTACTTTCAGGCCTGAAAACACTCATAAAGGACCAAAGGGTGCCTACCACTCTGACATAAACCAGCTCTACTGGAGTGATGAAGAGGCGACCGTGAACATGGCAGAGGTGCTGGGCCGCTGTTGTGTGGAGTATGCAGAGGATCTCGTGGAAAGTGTGCAGGACTATTCAAGCAGCGGACCTGATCGCTTTTATTTCCTAGAGGTAAGGATTAGGGATGACTTTTTTTGTCTTTGGTGTTGGCCCACTAGTGAAACGCCACATCCTGATGGGGAACAGTTCTCACCTTTAGTTGCTTATTAATTTGGACATTGGCTGTCTTTTTTAGTAGTTGGTAAGGTGTTGTGGCAGCATTAAAAATGTGCTTAAGTACTAGGCAGTAAATTAAGAGTTTGAGCCAAACATCTTAATGGTTAATGTGTTCCTCGTACCAACGTGTTAATTTTCTGTGAAGCAAATTTGTGATGGTTAGCCCCTTGGGGTTTTTTTTGACCCTTTTGTTTTCTTTAGGCTTATAATGCCAAGACTAAGAGCTTTGAGGATCCTCCCAATCATGCCCGATCAGCCACACATAAGGGCAAGGGGAAAGGAAAGGGGAAAGGTAAGTTTGTCTATGATAACTTCACAGAGTGATGATATCATTGGAGTTGCTTTCAAAAATTTTTTTATTCTTCAGCTATTAAACTCTTGGCGGGATTGCGATTTGGCTCTGTTCTTATGGTTTGAGTATTTGAAGTGGCAGACAACATAACTGCAGCACATTCTTTGAATAAACGGATAGTTATCAAGTATTGGTGTGGATGCTAATAGAGTTAAGGCCCATTCTCACCAAGAACGATAGCTGTATTAACTTTGAGATGGCATGAAATCCTTATTTTCTAGTTATCTTGTTTCATTGCAATTTTTTTCCTAATTGCAGTCATAACAGCCAATTTCCCATACTAAATCATAACTGCCTGGTGTTAAAGCCAAATTGTTTGCTTGTCTGCAGGTAAAGGGAAGGGTAAAGCAGCATCACAGGAATTGCCTGATCAGGAGCCGCAAGAGCCAACAATCCCCAAACTGCGCACTCTGGATGTGTTCTCTGGTTGTGGTGGTCTCTCAGAGGGCTTCCATCAAGCAGGTTGGGCTTCTATTCAAAACCAGCTTATGGAACTATTGCATTATGCATCTTACACTGTTCCTTTCCCAAACTCCAGGTATCTCAGAGACCCACTGGGCCATAGAGATGTGGGATCCTGCCGCTCAGGCCTTCAGGTTGAACAATCCAGGCACCACAGTTTTCACAGAGGACTGCAATGTCCTTTTGAAGCTGGTGATGTCCGGAGAGAAGACCAACTCTCTTGGACAGAAGTTGCCACAGAAGGGTGATGTGGAGATGCTCTGTGGTGGGCCACCCTGCCAAGGTTTTAGTGGAATGAACCGCTTCAACTCGCGCACATACTCGAAGTTCAAGAACTCTCTGGTTGTCTCTTATCTGAGGTTAGTATGAGTGTCGCTGTAAAATGAGGGTTTGCATATTTGGAAATGCAGCAGCTGGATATTTAATGTGTGTGTCATTCTTTCAGTTACTGTGACTACTACCGACCCAAGTTCTTCCTGCTGGAGAATGTGAGGAACTTTGTGTCATTCAAGCGCTCAATGGTCCTAAAACTGACACTGCGCTGTCTGGTGCGCATGGGATACCAGTGTACCTTTGGAGTGCTACAGGCAAGTTATTTGTATTAAATTAATTATTATTTATTATTGTATTAATTTTTGATGTCAACATGGCATCCACTTTTTCCCCACTTTGAATTTGTAGTCAGATCAGGGGACAGTTTCAATTAAAATTCTTTAGGTTTAAAACACCTAAGCAAAGTATTACTGAGTGCACATTTACATGCTTCATTATGTCTCTTACTACTGCAGGCTGGGCAGTATGGGGTGGCCCAGACCCGACGCAGAGCGATCATCCTGGCTGCAGCCCCGGGTGAAAAGCTGCCCCGTTACCCTGAACCCCTGCATGTGTTTGCCCCACGTGCGTGTTCTCTTAGCGTGGTGGTTGACGAAAAGAAATACGTCAGCAATGTGACTCGGTATGCATTAGTTAGCGCTAGTGATGGTGCGGCTTTAAGAAATTCTTCAGTTTTCTATGCTAATCTTTCACTTGCTTTCCAGAGGAAATGGGGGAGTTTATCGCACCATCACTGTGCGTGACACAATGTCCGACCTCCCTGAGATTCGTAACGGAGCTGCAGCTCTGGAGATCTCCTACAATGGCGAACCCCAGTCCTGGTTCCAGAGACACATTCGTGGGTCTCAATATCAGCCCATCCTCAGGGACCACATCTGTAAGGTCAGTCCCGCTCCGGTTCTGTCACCGTTGACTTTTCTTGACACTTGGGAAATGGTAATGTATTAGTGGCTTTAAACTACATTGTATGTGTCAAATGCAAAATAAGCTACACATTAATGAACTTTGACAGGAAGTTTCTCCACAACTGCAGTTTGTCTGACATGTAGGAAGTTAATGTGTAGATGCTAAAAGAGCTCACTTTAGTTTTCTGAATGTGTGCTAAATTAGGGCTTTCAAAAGAAAAGGTGCCATAGCTTGAACCAGGTTAATGATTGCATTTTGTGTTGTAGGACATGAGCGCCCTGGTCGCGGCCCGCATGCGCCACATTCCTCTGGCTCCTGGTTCTGACTGGAGGGATCTGCCTAATATTGAGGTGCGGCTGCGGGACGGCACCACCACAAAAAAGCTTCGCTACACCCACTCCGACAAAAAGAATGGCCGAAGTGGCACCGGTGCATTAAGAGGAGTGTGTTCTTGTGCTGAAGGTCTGTAATTCACTAAGTGGGAGCTTTTCTTGTTTCTTTCGTTGAATAGAAATCTTAACTTACCAGTTATTGTCCATTGCACTAGGAAAACCATGTGACCCTGCAGACAGGCAGTTCAACACACTGATTCCCTGGTGTCTGCCTCACACGGGTAACCGCCACAATCATTGGGCTGGTCTGTACGGCCGCCTGGAATGGGACGGATTCTTCAGCACTACGGTGACCAATCCTGAGCCTATGGGAAAACAGGTATTGCCTTCATATGCTAACCTGTCGTGACATCAACATATTAGAATGAATTCTGAAGGATCATGTGATTACTGGAGCAATGTTGCTGGAAATTCAGCTTTAACATCACTGGAATAATTTGCATCTTAAAATGCTAAAAAAAAAGTGTGTATATAACAGTTTTCTTGTCAAGCTGTTAAACTTCCACATTTAAATTATGAAGATCTGCCCTGTTAAGGTGTTTTTCTTTCCCCAGGGACGTGTCCTCCACCCTGAGCAGCACCGTGTGGTGAGTGTCAGGGAATGTGCGCGCTCCCAGGGCTTCCCAGACACCTATCGCTTCTTTGGCAACATCCTAGACAAACACAGACAGGTATGCTCCCTGTGTTAAAGCCTTTTAAAGATTTGTCATCTTGTTTAGTAACACTAATCAATGTCCTTTTTCTTAGGTTGGTAATGCTGTGCCTCCACCCCTCTCCAAAGCCATTGGCCTGGAAATCAAGAGGTGTGTGCAGGAAAGGGTGAGGGAGAACGCTACAGGTGTGTATCTTTGTTTTTGAATGAAGTGCTTCTGTCACTATGACAGTGTTTAAACTCTTGTTCAACATCCTCTTTCTCTCAGAGCCAGTAAACCAGGAAAAAATGGTGGTTTGCGACTAAAGCCATCTCTTCATAAAATCGCGGCACGTTTGCATCGCGTTTGGGAGCGTGTGATGCATCGGCCCATTAAACTCATTCCATTTTTAATAAGTTGGTCTGGAGCCCGGCTGCTTCAGTGGCATTTCTATGGACAGTCTGTGCAGTGCCATTGTGATGTTTTATCAATTTCTAAATGTGGTTTTAACTGTGTATTTGCAATTATCCACTCTGACAGTGGTATAAATTCTATGTAGTTTTTATATGTTGTAATATTTCAAATAAAGCTTATTCAATGGATTTTTTGTTTAAATGTGTGGGTTTTTCCTTTCTTAAATCTAATAAGTGGGTCCTAATGGAATGTTTTCAAAGTGATTCTTAAAATGGCTACATAGTAATGCTAGACAGATGCGTTTTGCAGCATAGGCTTAGTTTGATTATGAAATTGGGCCTTGATGTCAGTTGCCACAATATAAGCTCACTAAATTGAAAGGAAGTTAAACTTGAAATGGGGAAAAATAACGGACAAGTAAGACCATTTATAATTGGCCAGTTTTTGCTGATTCGTTTCAGTGGGTTCTTCAGTTAAAAATCGGGCTTTAAAGTAACATTGTAAGTTAGTGTTTTTTTTGTTTCCAAATGCCATTTGATATACGATTACATACGATTTTAAAAACGTATATACATACGATTTTAAAAACTAGCTTAATGCACTAATATTATTAATATACCTGTATTAAAACCAACTGGTTGGTAGATATTAACCACTGCAAAGAGCAAATGGGCAAAAACAAAATTGACTTCAGAATTTAAACTTTTTTTTTTTTTTAAACCATTTTCTAATTCTCACCAGTAATTTTAATTTAAAGTATTTTTGTTTGGAGGGGTGGATTTACAATCTATCTTGTATTTTCTATAATGAGAAATCAGTTTACTTCTAACACGAGTAGATGACACTGTTGAAATGTCTGTGTACGCTTGTATCAGTTCGCCCCCTAGCGCCAGTCACACGCAACTTGAAATAGGTCACGAAGCAACCGTTACCTTCGGCTTATTCTTCACCATGATAATGATTTTAATGAATCTAATTATGTATGAATACATTCACACGAAACATAGACCTCAGGGCTCCAGACTGACTAAATGGTCGCATTTTGCTCGCGCACCAGGAAACCTGAGTTCGAGTCCTGGCTTCAGGACTTTTCCGGATCCCGTCTGCCTTTTCTTTCCAATTTTGTTTTGTCAACATATTTCATATCCTAATAAAAGGCAAAAAATGAAGATGTAAACTGATGCTGGTTAAACTCCATCCACACACAGGACAGAGTCAGTATCTTTTAAGGCACTTCATCAACAACTCTCATCATACGGGCGGGGAAAGGATTGATGTGGGAAACGGGGTCAAAGTACAATGTGTTAAAATTGCTAACTATCTGAGGCTATTTAATCTTCTCAAATGTAAAGTTACTGACTGTATGCATAATATTTCGCTTTTCTGTATGGATCTAAAATTGTTTTAAGACTTTGTTCATCGCTTAACAAGAACGCTATTAATACTGCGCTACTGCTGAAACAAATTATGGTTTCATTATAACAATTACCTCCTGGGTATTTCCTGAAAATTATTTTTTTCTTCTTTATATGTTTTTAATTATTTACTGTTTTAGATGCTGTTTCTGTTAAATGATTTTTTGCTTGCTTATCTATATATTTATTTTTCCATTTTGTCCTAATATTTTTTTATCCCCTGTATGCGTTGTTTAATAATAATAATAATAATAATAATAATAATAATAATAATAAAAAAAGCTGGGGGAAAAAAAGATATATTTCATCACCTGACCCATGACTGACCAATCAGAATCAAGTAGCCACTCCGTTGCAAAATTATTTGAACGAAACCTCACCATTTGCACTGCAGTGCGAATCATATTATTTACTTATTATTTTACTTTATAATTATTTACTCTCTTATGCCATAAATACATTCAAGTGCCCCACAAGCAGCTCCTGTAAAATGAAATACAGGGCAACACTTACCTACTTAAAAATCCTACTACGGCGAAGGCTTAAAACATGAATATTAATTACGTAATGTTGACGTTGCCTAGTAACCTCGCAAGAGCGTCCATTCGTGTAACCTACTTAATATTCATAATCCAATCCTTCGCCATAGTAAGATGAGTGAAATCACCGGTGGGTGATTCACAGACACTTTACACACCTCCCATCTTCCATGTTTACGTCAAATCCTACCCAGCAGCGGATGTTATTGGAAAACTGCGGCCACAAGCATCAACGTATAACCCAGAAAGCCGTGAAAAGTTCTCAAACCTGGCATTTTGAATAACGTCGTGGATACAGAAGGTAACGGCGCGTTGCCTGTATGACTATTGCTTTGTTATTTTGCGCGCGGGCAGCGTATCTGTAACCGCCAGGCCTGTGTTCATCATTCACAAGTAACGTTAGCCAATCAATCGACAATGGATTTTAATCCAAAAATATGTTTATCGGTCTATGAGAGTCGGTACGTTTCGTTTGGTTTGTTATATAACGGATGGCTTTACATTTGTCGTGCTTTTCCCACGTTATTATGTTAATATGACAGTGAGATACGTTAGCTAGCCAGGCTTGTTAATGATGTACTGCGATGAATGAGGATTGTATGTATATGCAATAGTGCGAGTCCCTCTACATTTGAGTGCTATTTTTGTCGGGACTTATTTTTAGCCAGAAAAAGTAACTGCTGCTTTCCTTACATTGATAATGAGGCCAGGAACTAATGTCACAAGTAGCTATTTGCAGTACTGTCGTTCAATGTACGTTAAGTGAAAGTTTAGACAGTGAAGACATGAAGCTGTGTTGTGTAATCGGTGCCTGCGGATAATCGCTGATCTCTAAGCGCAGCATCTACTCCAGAAAACACCAGAACAAACACACCAACTCCTGTGCTGCTCGGTCATTTGAGCACGTTTAAAAGTTGAAAACGGTCGCTTATCTTCTTAATAATATAGTTTGTAAAATGCCATTTGATTCCCTGCCTAAAACAGAATGAATTAATACGTAAAACCGTGCCAAGTTTTGACAAGCCGTTTTGACTTTTATTCATTTTCAGGATATGAACTTGTGATTTCAACAATTACATTTTCACTAGTTAAAATGTTCATTCTTGATATCAGGAATTAGATTTACACTAGTAACAAAGTTAATTCTTGATATCAACAATTCAATTTCCACTAGTATAAACTATAATTGTTGATATCAAGAATTGTATTTTTACTAGTGAAATCTCCCCATAGGCTGCCATTCAAATTCAATTGTTGATATCAAGAATTGATTTGTTACTAGTTGAAATTCCAGTTTCGCATATCAGGAATACAATTCTTACTAGTAACAATGCGAATTTCTGATATCAACAATTACATTGTTGCTAATGCAAATGTCTATTCTTGATATCAACAATTGAATTGCTACTAGTAAAAATATTCATTTCTGATATCTGAAAATGAATTCCTGATATCAATATAATTTCTGATATCTAAAACGGCTTTCTTACTAGTAACAATCACATTCATGAACATTTTTACTAGTAGCAATTCAATTGTTGATATCAAGATTGGTAGCGTTATGCAATGCTGTAAATGATACTGTGTTCAGTGTGGATTAAATATTCAGATATGCCATGTTATTGTTTTTAATTAACAGGACGTTTTGCTGTTTTGTATTAGATCTTGAAAATGAGTTGAAATGCTCTAATGACATGGTGGCAATGCATCAGATATTGTTGACACAGTTTGTGGTTATGTGGAGAAGAATTCTGTATAATTCATTTCCATTATCTTAAGTAACACAGGATGTGAACTGGGCAACGAGTTACTCTGACTACATAAACCAATAGACGGGCTCATACAATATTTATACCCTCCACATATAGTAGTAGTCACATGCCTTTATTTGTGCATTTCCTGCTTCATCCCTATTGGCTGGTGTAATCATTCTAAGAAAATGCAAATAAGATAATCTGTAGTCATAACACCTGTTTACCTTTTAGTTATGAAAAGGCCGCACCTGTCTCGAGCCACTTTAAAATGGGCATGTTGACTCTCTGATTATTAATATTTGACGGGGAGCATGATAATATAATTAGATCAACTTATTATTATTTATTAATATTATTAAGGGAAATTCACATGTCACAGCAAGCTCACCACACAATAAATAAATAAAAGAGAAAAAAATGTTGAAAAAATAATGCCACAGGTGCAGTTATGCTATGAAGTTGACTTGAAAGATCAAACTGAGGACATGGTCTTAGTTATAGTGTCAATACTTAGATTTGATTTTCAAATGAGGTGCGGTTTCTCCCATGAGATTTGCATTTATTTCCCTTAAACTTCGACTATTTTTTTTTCAAGAAACAACACATATTTCACACAAAGGACACAATGTTTGACATCTAGTTAGTCTTTACTAACATATCAGGTTCCAAGAATACTGTGCCACTGTTTCTGCTGTAAATATTGTTACTTTAACCTTTTAAAGGCCTAAACTGTCTACTTAAACCAAGAGATTGCACAACATTGCGCTGTATCGTACTTACTAATATAATCTTTCTGTTTTTGTTTTATGTCTAGATTTCTTAGTTATTCTGGTGTTTGGTACAAGGAGAGGCTTGATTAGTTGAACTAACTGACAGGTAGGATTATTCTGGGATGTATATATGAGAATTATATGTTATACACTATACATATGTAATTTATTGAATTTCCAGCATCATTACTCCAGTCTTCACTGTCACATGTCACATTCTGATATGATGATTAATATTTTGTGGAAAATATTATTCATGTTCATGAAAGTCCGGCATTTGAATTTGAAATGGAAATCTTTTGTTCAATTCTAAATGTCTTTTCTGTCACAGTTGGAAGAATTTAATGGATCCTTGCTGAATAAAACTATTAATTTCTTTACAAATCTTACTGACCCTAAACTTTTGCACGGTAGTGTATATTTATCATATAGAATACTGATGTGGTGTGTACATCTGAATCAGATGATCACAGACAGTTGCTATATTTACATGGACATTTTTTGTTTCCAATGGAATTAAATCGTTCCAATTGATGAATCCAAACATATTGTTTACATGAGCACTAAAGTGATCAGGTTGATGTGCGTGTTTGTTACAAGCTTCAAATAGGATTCAATCTTTTGACATGCGTGCACGAATATACAGAGTTTGTAGCTGTTCGCTCGTATTAATCATCCTCCTACCGTTTCTTTGTTTTAAAAAGTACAATTAATATTTATCTATTTCGGGTCCTAATTAGGAGACAATGACCACATTACATGCTTTATCAATCAGTAAAAAAAAAAAGCCAAATGAAGGTGTATGTGGATGAGAGTTCGAAGCAAGGACTGGTGGGACGTTGACCTGCACGATTTCAGACGATGAGTAGGAGAATTTAGAATGATGGGATGTCAGTCATGACACTTAAACAGCAACAGCTTGTTCCGTGCGTCATAAATCATTACGTCATTGCACATGTGGAAAACTTTACTGTTTCAGCTTTCAATCCAATCGACATGTCCTATCGGAGCGATTAGAAAAGGTTTAAACCAACTCTCTCAAACAATGCAAATTTTAATCGGATTTAGCCAATTCATTCCAATTGGTTACATGTCTTTTTTCTATTCCAACAAATGGATTATTAGTGTCCATGTAAACGCAGCTAGACTATGTTGTATCTTGTAACCTGTAGAATTAGGATACAGGTGCACATCACTGAGCCACATGGCTTGACCTACTGACCTTTATTGGTCTAAAGTGCCAAGAAAATCTTTGTCCATAAGGCAAGATAATTCATGCTTATGGATACGTTGTTTTTATTTGTGGGCTGAGGGGAATGTTGAGGAATGCATTTGCAAATCGATGATAATTGGTTGTGAAATGGCTTCAGGGATCACATTACACTGTATGCTTATTGAACCATGTGGCCTGTCTGTGTTCACCTCAGAAGCTCTCTTCTCTGATCTCCTTCCAGGGAACCAACATGTCCAGTGACCCCCCTCCTCCTTACCCAGGGGGCCCCAATGCCCCACTTCTTGAGGAAAAAAATGGACAACCTCCAGTTTCTGGTAAATACCTATTTTCTCTTTTCTTAAAGGGTTAGTTCACCCAAAAATGAAAATTGTCATTTACTACTCACCCTCATGTCGTTCTACACCCGTAAGACATTTTCGTTCATCTTCAGAACACAAATAAAGATATTTTGGATAAAATCCGATGGCTCAGTGAGTCTTCTATTGCCGGCGAGACAATCAACACTTTCAATGCCCAGAAAGCTACTAAAAACACATTTAAAACAGTTCATGTCAGTACAGTGGTTCAACCTGAATATTATAAAGCGACAAAAACACTTTTTGTGTTCCAAAAAAACAAAATAATGACTTTTCAACAATATCTAGATATGGACGATTTCAAAACACTGCTTCGAAATCTTTTGTTTCGAATCAATGGTTTGGTTCGCGTATCAAACTGCCAAAGTTATGTGAACTATTGAAATTTCGAATCACTTATGATGTAACGAAGCCTCGTTTACTGAAGTCACATGACTTTACCACTCCGGGCCGCTAATTCGAAACAAAGGATTCGTAAAGCTTTGAAGCAGTGTTTTGAAATCGGCCATCACTAGATATTGTTGAAAAGTTGTTATTATGAAAGCTTACAACCTTTCAGCTGGCCACTACAATTTCATAGAACTAGATTATTTTCTTTTCTTTTATGTTTCACTTACAGTACAGCAACATATGTTCAATGTTATAATAATAATAACAATATTAATAACGTAACTATTATTATTGTTGTTATTAACATCAATTTGGTGTGTGTATATATATATATATATACACACACACACACAGTAGTGTGGTTTATACAAGACATTTTACTATATATTCATATAGTCTTTCCGGCTCTACACCAAATTGATGTTAATAACAACAATAATAATAGTTATTGTTATATATACACACACACACACACACACACACACACACACAGTGGAATCACAAAGTCTGGCACCATAAGATTCTGCAGTATATCTAGATCACCAATCAATTTTGTGACCATCTCATTTAAACTTAAAACTCATCAGGTTTGATACAAACTCGTGGAGTTCATGAAGCTCGAGTGCTGCTGTCATTGAAAAATTAACATGGATTTTAAAATGTCTTAGTATTCTAAAAGATGCAAAATTAATATTATTAGTTAATGCAAATTGATACAGTCATATCACGAGTGGTCTCAGTTGTTTGGGGCGAGTCTAGCAGGTGGGATACAGGAATTCTGTCTTTTTTTTTACTTGACCTAAAGCTGTTTCCCTCGGCAGCCACTGCTCCAGTAATGACTGGACCTCCACAAGGACAGCCGCTGCCACCAGAATATGGACCTCCACCTTATGAAGCTACACCTGGCTTTGTTCCTCCGCACGTCCCAGGCGAAGGTCCCATGCCTAAGCCTATGCATATGCCTATGCATATGCCCATGCCTCATCCTCACGGTGGGTGTGCCAAGCAAACTCACTCACTAATGCATCAGCAACCATTCACAAATCATTAGCATTTCAGAGAGAAAAGCTAGCAATAACGTGAAATCAAAACCAAGTTTCCAGCAACAAGTAATTTTTCGGTTTATAATGAACTATGTACTACATTAGGATTAGGTTCTGGTTTAGGGTTAGTTGCATGTAATTTTGAATAACTTAATATTAGTTATTATTATAGTAACTAATACTGTATGTAACCTGTAACAAGGACACTAAGATAAAGTGTTACCGACATCTTTAATCAAAATGTAATAACTTCCTCTGAATCAACAATATTTTATGTTACTGTTGTTATTGGTGCCTTTCTAAAATCTTGTTAATTGTGAAAGCAGTCATTTAAAGGGATAGTTCACCCACAAATGAAAATTCTGTCATCATTTACTCACCGTCATGTCAAACCCGTAAGACTTTCGTCCATCTTTGAAACACAAATGAAGATCTTTTTGATAATCTGAGATATTTCTGTCCCTTCGTTGCTACCAGTTACAGCTACCACATTTAAAAAGAGATCGAAAAAATAATCTATATGAATCAAGCGCTGACTGAGTCACTTTATGTGTTCAACAGTGTGAATTTAGGCTTTTATTCACATATAAACATTGATCAGCGAACATAAATAGAAGCTCAAGCGTATTCGCTTGATGCACGAG
This sequence comes from Zacco platypus, assembly GCA_038088235.1. Classification (NCBI taxonomy): domain Eukaryota; kingdom Metazoa; phylum Chordata; class Actinopteri; order Cypriniformes; family Xenocyprididae; genus Zacco; species Zacco platypus. The sequence continues at coordinate 29,450,097 of CM076083.1, read as the reverse complement.
AGCAAACCTCATTGGTTCGGAAGCTCAAACATACTGCATAACATGAGAATGAACCTCATTGGTTCTTGTGGAAGCTCAAACGTGCTGCGTAACCCTTGAATGAACCTCATTGGTTCTTGTGGAAGCTCAAACGTGCTGCGTAACCCTTGAATGAACCTCATTGGTTCTTGTGGAAGCTCAAACGTGCTGCGTAACCCTTGAATGAACCTCATTGGTTCTTGTAGAAGCTCAAACGTGCTGCGTAACCCTTGAATGAACCTCATTGGTTCGGAAGCTCAAACATACTGCATAACATGAGAATGAACCTCATTGGTTCTTGTGGAAGCTCAAACGTGCTGCGTAACCCTTGAATGAACCTCATTGGTTCTTGTGGAAGCTCAAACGTGCTGCGTAACCCTTGAATGAACCTCATTGGTTCTTGTAGAAGCTCAAACGTGCTTCGTAACCCTTGAATGAACCTCATTGGTTCTTGTGGAAGCTCAAACGTGCTGCGTAACCCTTGAATGAACCTCATTGGTTCGGAAGCTCAAACATACTGCATAACATGAGAATGAACCTCATTGGTTCTTGTGGAAGCTCAAACGTGCTGCGTAACCCTTGAATGAACCTCATTGGTTCTTGTGGAAGCTCAAACGTGCTGCGTAGCCCTTGAATGAACCTCATTGGTTCTTGTGGAAGCTCAAACGTGCTTCGTAACCCTTGAATGAACCTCATTGTTTCTCCAAAGTCAAGCAAACATGCTTGAGCTTCTGTTTACCACAACTGATGCGTGCGTTGATTAATGTTTATATGAATAAAATTAACGCTGGTTTAATGCTGGTTAACGGTAATGTAATTTACACAATGAGATTTTGCATGTGGACGGGGCAACCATACTAGGTGCGACATAAATAGAAACCAAGCAAACAACAAAAGGTCTTGTTGTTTGTGGCAGTCACTGGTTAGGACAAAATCTCAGATTAACAAATACTAGATTTCAGCTTTAGATTATAGACAAAATTGAAGATAAACTATATTCAAGATTCATTCTATGCCTAGAAGTACCTTAAAGGATCAGTTCCCCAAAAATTACAATTCTTTTACTTCCAACTAACAAATGTTTTTATGAAAATAATCCATCGTTGTGAATCCATATGAATGCAGTTGATTGGGTGCCACTCGATTGATCCTTGAAAAACTTCTGAAGTGAAACAATAGACGTGTGTATGAAAGTTACTAATATTTTTGTCTGTTTTAACTATAAATCTTTGCTTTCAAAGCGAGCGTTCATGAGAGGGACGCTGTGACACCGTGTGCGCTTTTTGAAGCTTGCACGAGAAGTAACGGACCTTTGTGCTTCCGTGCTAATTCTTGCACAAACTTCATACACTTGTTTGTCGAGCTGAAGTTGTGGAACGTGCCTAGGTTGGCCGGAAGCAATGGTTTTTAGTTAAAAGAGCTTAAAATAGTAGTGTTTTTCTTATGCACACTTATCATTTTTGCTTTAGTAGCCATTGATTCATCCACTGGGTCATATGGGCTACGGTCACAATCGCGGTGTTGTTTTGAGCGGCACCCATTAAGTGGCATTATATGGGCACACAAAGAGGGATTATTTTCCTAAAAATGTGTATGGTATGAAGGCGAGTAAACGATGAGAAATTTTCAGAGTTTTTCAGTGAACTAACTTAATCTCAATTCATGTGCTGCAGGTGGTTACTACCTTCCCCCAGGGCACTTTCCTCATCCGATAGCGGAGCACTATGGACCGGGTCCCAGTCACTATGCTCCAGGTCACACAGCCACAGTTCTCTCCCCTCCTGGCGCCACCACCACCACCGTGACTGTTCTACAGGGGGAGATGTTTCAGTCGGCTCCAGTGCAGACGGTTTGTCCTCACTGCCAACAGCCCATCACCACCCGCATCAGCCACGACATCGGCCTCATGAATACCCTAATCTGCATGTTCTGCTTCTTTGTCGGGTAAGCGATGAACTGAACGGCACAATATAATATGATTCCTCTCTCTGTGAAATCATTATTGAATAGTAAACCTTAAAGTACATTCTTGAGATTCCTCATGACCTTTGTCTTTGTTTTACAGTTGCGATCTTGGTTGCTGCTTGATCCCGTGTATGATTGACGACCTCAAGGATGTGACACACACTTGCCCCAACTGCAAGGGCTATATTTACACATACAAGCGCATATGCTAACAGTTTATCCCATTAACGATCGCGCTGTGACCTCATTCTGGTGGGTGTTGACGACTCACTTTTCTTTCCGTCTGCTCTGTGATCATTTTGCCCCAGCTGACAGCTCATATTTCTAGCCATTTCTCATTTTATGTAACCATTGATTCTCACTTTTAATTTACAGGCACTTGATGTAGTTACTGACGCCTCTAAAATGAAGCCGAGGGCATGAAGGTTTGGTACATTTTAAATGCACAATGGGCAGGGTTACATTGTGTCATCAAAGCACTGTTTTATTTTTTTTAGCATTTTATTAGCAGTATACGTGTAGAGAAGATGTGAAAACGCTAACCTTGACAAGCTCATTCGTGAATATTACTGAGTAGCGAAACTAAATGATTTCACTACAGGGTCAGTACTTTTTGCATTGTAGGATTATTATTTTATGCATTATTGTTTTAACACTAAAATGAAAGTCTTAAATGGCTGGGTCTTGGACCGTTGAAGTCCTGGAGTAACATTGTTGCTTTTACATGTGAAAAATGACTCTATATCTGGCATTTTATGCAAATGTTATGGAAATTAGTTTCTTTCACTTTTGTTTTGTTTTCAATTTCGTATATATGTGTTGACAAGACTCATTTGAAGTTGACCTGATATGCTTATCTATGTAACATGCATTGTTGTGCAGATGTGTCATTTTAGATGAAAGGTTTCTATTAATAACGGATGTGTATGTCCATCTAAATCTCCTTTTAGTAATTTAGGGATTTAGATAAATTAGGGCTCATGGTGTTTTAATATTCCATGCAGTTCAAATTAGTGAAATTCAACCAATATACATTTAATATTTTTTTGGAACTGTGAATCAAAACTGTAGCCACGGTGCTTTTCAATCCACTATTCTAGCTGTTCTGTGTTGTCAGTAAGCTGTTTGAGCCTTCTGTAAACTGTCATTGGCTATCCAGGTCAGTTTACCAGTCATTAATAAAGTAGGTCTGTGTTTGTTGATAGTAAGATCAGTGTAGAATCATGTCTAATCACAGATGAGCATCCTTTAACATTTATTCTGGCCAGCACTGCTGAACAACAACATGTTTAGAAGTGGCTGTTGAATTTTCTTTAGTTTTTTTTCATGGTGAACTTGTCTTTTTCAAAAAGGGAAGATATTTCTTGTAACGGCTGTTCAAAGCTGCTTTGCTGTTGGAGTTCACCAGCATGATGAAGCGCGCTGCATGGCATCACTCTAACCTTGCATAGCGTTCTTTTGGGCCATATGTCTCCTCAGTGTGTCAAGCTGTGCTTGTGTCTGCACTGGGCTTCATCACTCAAAGCAGATTAACCATTCACTTATTAATACTGTGTGTAACAGGCCACAAGGATTTAAATGATGATTGTCCTGATTTTTCTTCCTATTTGTGGCCGGATTGTGATTTCTGTGGAATCATCCAAAGAGATTGTTTCCTTTATTTTTGTCGTTTTGGAATGGTTGTGAAACTTTCAAATCATTTTGCTCTGTCCAACAATGTGATTTACTGCTGGAATGGTATGAGATGCATTCGATACAACATCAGCAGTGCTCAAGGCACTATATATCTCAAAGTATATATATATATATATAAAGCACTGTATTATTAAAACTGTGTGCAAAAGGCCACAAGGATTTAAAAGTTGATTGTCCCAATTTTTCCTAATTTTTGTGGTCAGAATTGTAATTTCTCAGGAATCATCCTAAGAGATCGTTTCCTTATTTGATCATTTCTGAATATCTCAGTCCAAAAATGTGATTTAATAGTTCAAACGCTACATCAGCAGTGATTAGACACTATATATCTCCATGTAACTAAACCTCCACTTTTAATTTTCCTTAAAGCTACTCTATGTAACTATTGGCCCTGTAGCGTATATATAAAAAAAAAAAAAAAAAATGAGTCTTGGTTGTGCTTCGGCTCTGCTACCAGTTTACCGGAGTTTCTTTATTGAGGGTTTCTTTATTTTTACAACCCATGATTCTGCTTTTCTATGTGTACAGCTACTTTATATCACGGATAAATCGTGACGCGCATGGGCGAGTGATGTATGTATGCTTTTTTTTTCTGTTCCAACAGCTCTAAAATATAAATCTTTATTATAGATTCATCAAAGTGTATTGGGCTAAAGTAAGGACGTTTGGATTTTTTCACTCTTTCATCAACAACAAATGTTTGTGCAAGTTACATAGTGTAGCTTTAAATTCAGATTCAGATATGAATCATCTTTCTCCTATAGACAATCTGCCAATATTAAAGCTGAATCAATCTCCATCTTTCCATTGTAGTATTTAACATGAAGGAAAAAATGTAGCAATTGCTAGTGCGTGTAAATGTATTCAAACTTGCTATCTCATTGTAAATGATTCTTTATAATCAGACCTGTCCAACGAACACTGACATTTTCATAGTATTTGCACCTATGCGTGTTTTGCAGGCATTACAAAAATAACTTTTGCCACTTTCAATTCTGTTTTCGAAGTACACCCAGCAGTTGAAATTCCAGCGTTCTATTTTTGTGACTGAGAGAGGAAAAAAAAACATCCCACCCAGCTTTATTTAATCAAAAACAAACCAAGACCTATAATATCATAAAGATACCTCTCTACCATCCGCACATCAACAATATATAAAACTTACATGTCTGTTTGATTACTGAAAGATAATCTCCAGTAAATATGCATGTTCATGGGGTTTACTTGCACAATTCAGGCTGGCTCCCTTTAATCTAATATGCTCTTGACTATGTAGGTCTACTTGCTTTGTGAAGTGACTTGATGCTGTTGCAGACAGTAGATTTCAAGCTTGTGTTACAGGAATGCAGTTGTAGATAGACGCCTCGAGAACAGTCTGTGGCACGACACCAGATGCCTGAAGTCTCAAATGTGTATGTAAAACAAAACTTATGGGCTTAATAATTATTTGAACAAATAAAAGGACTATTATCATTTATGGGTAGTCATTTTATTACTTTGCACACACACACACACAAAAAAAACAACCTAGCTGTAAATCAGTAACTACACATCACCTAATGATGCATACACATACTGTTACAGTTAGTGAATGAAGTTAATGTGGTTTTGGCTCCAAAAAATAAAAATAAATAACATTTTCTGTACAAAAACATAATATTCTGTTATGAAGACTTCTCAAACGAAGTCCAAAACCGATTTAATCTCTCCAACGATGCCCACATTGTAGATCGCAGCACTTGTAGAAAGTTGTCATTGGTTCATCAGCAGACCTAGTTTGGATTTGCATAAAGTAGGCCCTTGGGTGCTCACATTTTGGACAAGGTTCTTTAAAGGAGAAATGAGAAGGAATGTTATACTCAATAAATCAAGTACACTTATTTAAAAGCCACCAGGATGTGTGATTGAAACATTGTGCACAGACAATAGGATACACTGTTTTACCTGCAGTGGAATCCACATTTTCCCAAGCGGCAGAGCCCCCAAGAACGTCATCGACCTCCTTCAGTTTGGGGTACTTTCTATTATTTACCTGTCAGAATAACCAACCATTAATTCAGTTCACATCAGATATGTATTATATCAGAAAGCTTTACGTTGGCAGCGTCTCAAAAACTAGGGCGCTACATCGACAGTGATGTTCTAATCATGATATTATTAATCTTTTCGCATAAGCCAACTTGGCCACTAAATTTTCAAGTTATTGGCCATTCAGAGATTTAAATATTTATTAAATCTAATTCTGAATTATTGAACAGAAAGCTTATAGTTTTATAACAGATAATTGTTTGATGATACCATACAAATAGAAATAAAAAAGTTCTCAGCAACTTTTTATGTTGTCGTTTTATTATTTAAAAACCATTGTATTTGAATTTTAAAGATTCTTCCAGTGTGCGAACCTCTTTACCTGTTTGTTTTTTTGCTAATGTTGGAGGACATAACTTATTAATCAAAATAACCAACCAAACATGATAGTGAGTTGAGATGTGTTATCCACCATGGCTGATTTTAAAACCTGAGGTCTAATTCCAATCCAGAGGTCTTTTATAACCCTTTCTCAGGGCAAAAACCCTTGGTGGACAGTAAGGAAGTAGTTTCTTCATGTTTTGCATAATTATTTACCTTGTGATGGTAATAAAAAAAGTTTGATATAGTGTGAATGTTATACGGACATACTACATCCGTCATGTTGTTATTGCCATTACCCTACAGTTGTGTACTCTTTTTCGACAACTATATATGGATGCAGCCACATATGAATGAACAAGAAATAAAACAAACATTTCACTCAAACTTACTTCATGTTATATAAGAAATGCTTACACACTGTTCACATATTCCATTGATTAATGCTAATTTAACGTGTTATGTTTTAAGCATTGAGCTTATCGAGTGTTCGAGCCGGTCAAATCACGTGTTCTGCACTACATTTGTTGGAATCGAACGCTCATTCTGTTCTAATTGACGGTTTGCGTTTGAATCAAAACTGTCACTTCATCTTTCGAACGTTCAAGTCTGTTGTCACGTGTTTAAAACCAAACGCGTTTGTAGTGGCAGCTTCACTCTTACCTTCCTCGTGATGTTATGCACATATGGACATGTATTACACGCAAATCTGAAGCATCTTTGTCCCTCCTCTACGATTAATACATTCCCACAAGTTGGGCAAAACAGAAGCATTTTCAACGGTTATATATATAGTGTACACTAAACACTCGTGTTGCTTTTCTGATTAAAATAAAGTCGGTGTTTACACACGTTCACATCTCTAGTTTCCACAGGAAGTATGATGATAAATGTGCATCACTACTGTAGGCTCGACATGAAACTTAAAGCCCAGTGTACCATTTTAACACAATGAAATATTGATTATAGGATATTTATGCTAATTTATTTGATATATAACAGTGAATTTCCGCGAATAAATAAAATTGTTGAATTAAAATATGAACATATTTTACAGACAGATAATATAGAAAAGTTCGCGGAACTAAAGTTTGGTGCACCATATAAATATTCCGACAGCGTGTTTGATTAAAATAGAAATAAAGAAAGCAGGAGCTCAACATAACTGTTGATATTACAGTTTCATAACAGAAAGAATTTCAAAATGCGTCTTATTTATAAGTTCCATTTATATTTGTTGTTAACTTAGGGAAGGCACTTTTATATGTGTCGTATTTCTGTATCTTGAAACAAGAAGTTGCGCTTGTCAGTTGAAAATGGATGAATTAAAGGAAGAAAACATAAAGAATGTCGCTGATATTGGACAGAAACCCCCTGTAGATGAAATGAAAGAGGAACAAGAGGAGGAAGAAGAAGAGGAGGATGAGGAGGCACTGCCACATTCTGAATTTCTTGACATCTTCGAGGAAGGACTGGCTCTAATTGTGCAGGACCCTTTACTGTGTGACCTGCCAATCCAGGTGGGCCATTACGTTTTTATGTGAAAAAAATGTTATAATGCACTGTATTAATGACTTTATGCGTAAAATGTTGACTAAAATCTTTTGTGGTCTCTGAAATGTTTGTTCCACCTGTTCAGGTAACATTGGAGGAGGTGAACTCTCAGGTGGCTCTGGAGTACGGTCAGGCCATGACTGTTCGCATTTGTAAAGCTGATGGAGAAGTCATGCGTGAGTTTTCTTGGAGTCGGTCTGAATTGTTATACTTTCATTTATTCTAACTGGAGCAAATCTCTTCACAGCTATTGTGGTTGTGCAGTCTGCCACGGTCCTGGATCTCAAGAAAGCCATTCGCAGATATATGGAGCTGAAACAACAGCGAGAGGGAGGTGTGAAGCACATCAGTTGGTAAGACATGAAAAATGTGCCAGGTATATGATAGGCTTCATTTATTTTTCCCTAATCTACTTACCCTCTCAAGGAAATATGTGTGGAGGACATTTCATCTGATCTTCAATGGAGAGAAATTAGAAGATGACAAGAGAAAGCTGAAGGAGTGAGTCCAACTTTCCGTCTGCTTTTGTAGAAATGCGTGAAAACTTGAATTAATTTGGTGCACAATAATTGATTTGAATAATGATGTGATGAAATATGATTGTGTTTCCTTTATCCTCAGCTATGGGATCAGGAACAGAGATGAAGTGACTTTTTTGAAGAAATTGAAGAAAAAATGAACCGGGACGAATGCCAGTCCTCATTTATTGATCTAATTTGTAAATAGTCAAGACATTTAAAAGATTAGTTCATCCCAAAAAATGAAAATTCTGGCATAATTTACTCCTCCTCGAATTTTTCCAAATCTGTATGATTTTTTTTTCTTCTGATGAGCACAGAAGAAGATATTTTGAAGAATGTTGGTAACCAGACAGTTGATGGACCCCATTGACTTCCATAGTATTTTTTTCCTTCAATGGAAGTCAACTGTTTGTTTGATTACTGTCATTCTTAAAAATATTTTCTTTGTGTTCCACAGAAGAAAGAAATTCATACAGGTTTGGAACAACTTGAGGGTGAGTAAATAAGTTTTTCATTTTTGGATGAACTATCCCTTTAAAACTCATCCTCATGGCGTTTCAAACCCTTTACTCTCTTATTATCCATGGAACAAAAAAAAGGGAAAACCTTGACGAAGATATTTTGCCCCCAAAAGCTTTTTAACCTCTCTTTTCCACACAACAACATTTAAGTGACCACAGCTGTCTTAAAAAAAATCAGCGAAAGGAAAGATTTCTGGTGAATAACAACCTAATGGCTTCAGGTGATTTGGAATCGAAAAAGCACCATAAAAGTAGTCCATATGGCTTTTATGGGATATGAAACTTGGCAGCTGTGGTCACCATGATCTCTGGACAATGTCCATAAATTCACCTTTTGTGTTTCACTAAACAAACAAACAATAACTGGAAAACAAACAAACTGTCATGCAAATGCAAAAACGTCATGCAAGGATGCAAATGTTGGTTTGGTCTACTGTTATTAACATCGTAATTCCACAAAACTATTTCTGATTCTTTGTAACTACAGTCTTTTGAAGTGTTTTAAAGTCATATTTGTAGTATTATATGTTGCTTTTTTGATCTTTGCGGTTGTTCTGTTGATCAAAATAATAAAATATTGAACATGATAAAAATATGTTTAAGAGTGCAGTTTTATTCCCCTTATTATTATTATTATTATCTTAATATAGTCTCACTAGGCCTGCTGCAAAACTACAGACAGTTACTGTCATCGTGATATGACATGACATGAATTTAGTCAAATAGAGGTAAACCACCCACTTTAAATACCGCGAACATGTTCCTCGTACAGTCGCACTACAGTATGACCAGCCTCTTATTTCCTTTATACCTCAATGTGAAGAGCGACTTATGAGAGGCTACAGCATTAATGGGTAACTATCTGTCCATTTTTAACCACTATTGCTTGAAAGCGATATTTGCTGTCCATTAACATTGTAATTGCGCTGGAGTTAAGTAGAAAGTTTCCTTCTTGATATGAAAAACACTATTTCTCCTGTATTCTTGACTGGACGCTCTCATTGAGTTCTGTTGTGAAGCCCTATTGCGTGTCTTTCAGAGAAAAAACGATGAAAGTTTGAGGCTCTCGGAGGTTTAAGTGAGCTGTCGTGTCAACATGCCTCAACAATCTGATGATCATTTGTCCAGTATCTTCGAGGAGCTGAACAAGCTGTCTCTTCGCAGACAGCAGCTCACGGACCGACGGAACGTCCTCGCCATTCTCATCCAATTCAAGCGAAACAACGGCCAGAATGAGCAACGTTAGTACGATTACATGGAACTGTTTGATAGTTTACTATTTACAGATGAAGCCAAAGAAACTGTGAAAGACATTTGGAGATCATTTTTAAATGAAGCGATGTGTTACAGTAGGGATAAATGTTACTTAAGCTAGATCTTTGTGACCAACAGAGTATTCCAGAGAAACTGGAGAACTTCAAAACATTGATGAGGAGCTTAAAGCTCTCTCTGAAAGGAAGATTGAACTCGAGAGAGAGCAAGAAGCGGGCTCTCAATTAATAGGTAAAATGACACTTCATGACGTTTGCTATAAGAGTTTTTAGCCAAATATACTCAAGACCAGTGCTTCCCAAACTGTGGGCCGTAGCTAGTCCAAATCAATATATTAAAATAATTAAAATATTCCAATTGTTCTAAAACTGGATTTTTTTTGAAAGTATGTAAGGTTAGTGTTATGGACTTAAATATATTTGTAAAGAATGTTTACATCGTAGTTCTCATAATTCACATGAAATTCTTATAAACTTGTTAACAAATATATTAGTAGGTAAATGTCGGTATATATTTTTTAACGGCGGGTTTTTAACGGAAGCTCTGCTCAAAACATTGGAAATTGACCCTTGTACTCGTTTAAATGTTGGCTGTATTTTGTCATACATTCATATGTTTTTATTTTGCAGACACAACTAAGTCATCTAACGTCATATTTGTGGACAACCCACCCCCGTTTCCAGGTTAGTAAGTTTTTTACGGTAACTTACATTAAGGTTCAATTTGTTAACTTCAATGGTGATCATAAACAAGGAACAATACTTCGAAAGCAGTTGTTATTCTCAGTGAATGTTTGTTCATTTCAACATTTAGCCTGCTAATACATTTTTTAAAACTAAAAGACAGCTGTTAATATTATTTGATGAACCATAGCTAACATGAACTGTTGTATCAACTAACGTTAACAAAGAATAATAAGTACTGTAACAAATGTAGGCCTATGGCTCATAGCTGCTGTTAGTTAAACATTAACTGATTTACAGGACTTTACTGTAAATTGTTTCATATGGTCTACAAAATACAACGGGACCAGAACTTCCTGAAAGCGGCTTTTGTTTGTTTTCTCAGCTCCGCAGGTTATTTTGGATGTGAAGGAACTTCCTCGACACTCCACTCAAACACAGTGTCCGTTCTGTCGCCAATTTGTAACCACAGAGGTCATGACCAAAGCTGGCAGTGTGACCTATCTTATTTGTTTGATTTCCATGGTGTTTTGGTGAGTTTAACTGATATTTTACCTTATTTGCTTTATTAATTCTCATCTGTATGTGATTACCATTATGTCTCTCTTACATACACAGGGTTGGGGAGTAACGAAATACAAGTAACTTAGTTACGTATTTAAAACACAAAATTTGAGTAACTGTATTTCATTACAGTTACATTTTAAATGTGTGGTAATCAGATTACAGTTACTTCTGAAAAGTATTTTAGATTACCAAAATGATTACTTTGAATTTAATGTCATTTAAACAGCAATTGGTGATTCTCTGACTCTGACAGTCTGAAAGAGGAGTTAAGTTTCATGTTTTTGACTGTTTTCATGTTTTGTGATAGTTGTTTGTGAGTCATTTTATAATTGTAAAAAAGGTCACTGCAACTTTTTCTCACAATTTGCTTTTTCCCTCACAATTGCGAGATTTAAACTCACAATTGCAAGTAATAAAATCAGAATTGGGAGATTTAAACTTGCAATACTGACTTTTTTTCTTGCAATTGTGAATTTAGTATGTGAGTTAAATGTCATAATTCTGACTTTTCTCAATATTGTGAGTTTATATCTCATATTTTTGACTTTTCTCAATATTACGATTTTATATCTCATAATTCTGACTTTTCTCAATATTGCGAGTTTATATCTCATAATTCTGACTTTATAACTCACAATTGCAACTTTAAATCACACAGTTCTGAGGGAAAAAGTCAGAATTGTCAGATAAAAACTTGCAATTACCTTTTTTGTGTTTGTTCCACACTTATTAGTATTCCAAAGTATTCTAAAGTATTTAGATTAAGTTATTAAACTTGAGTAATGTAACAAAATACGTTACAAATTACTTTTTAAAGCACGTATTTTGTAATCTGTAGTGAAATACATTTTAAAAGTAACCTACCCAGCCCTGAACATACATGTGTTTTTGAATTTCTCATGTAGTTGTGTAGCTGGCTGCTGTCTAATCCCATTCTGCGTGGATTCCTGCAAGGACGTCGTCCACAAATGTCCGAAATGTCGCAGCAATATAACAACGTGCAAAAAGTTATGAGGAATGGATTGGTCAGTTGAACTGAATCATCAGCAGCTGTAATGAAGAATCCCATTTTTGATTATCGCACACAACTAAGGCGACTGGAATTGTTTTGGAATACGTCATCCTGACATTTTACAGGGACAATCCCCATGGAATTACCTGTGTACCTTTCTTACAGGATACAACTGTGAAATCCGATATATTTTACTCTCTGCAGGGACAAAGCCATCCTTTTGGTTAGCCTTAAAACTGTCCAGAACTATCCAAGCCGAAAGGAAAATGGAATATATCTGAATCTTCAGGGTGACTTCATAGTGTTCTGGTTTAAACTTCAACACTACGTTTTTATTTTGGGTTATTTATTTAAGCACTAAACACTAACGGGAATGTAAAAAACGGAATCAAAACGCAATACTGTGTGACCGAATTCCTGAATGCTTTGGGATGTATTGGAGTAGAGTTCTTCAGCTGATAAAAAGGAATTCAAAATTATCATCTTATTTTGTTGACCATAAGTTATGATCATTCCTTTGAGAAAAATATTATCTCTGGTAAAATGTCAAATATTAAGTTTATTTATTCTGTTCGCTTTCTTTGGATCATAACTGAGGTTATGTGGGGCTGGAACATGGTTCTGTGATTTGGAGGGCCAAACAACTCATTTCAGTGGTTTCAAATACAGAAACATTTTAATGATAAAAGGCTGTATATACAATAAAGATATATACAAAGATAACCTCAAAAAATATTTACAGTTGCACAAATACATTTGTATAAAAATGTATATTTTAAAAATATATACACTGTGCAAAATACGAGGCATATGATCTACATCGCACTTCAAAGGGATTCAAATATTTCTCTTCACTTCATAACAAATAGCATTTACTCTGATGGACATGTTAAAAAAAAAATAGGTATACAAATAGGTTCCTCTGAGGTCTTGTGATGGGCTTTTTTTCCACCACGGGTTTATTCTCGACAAAAAAATATTTTTAAAGCCTTAAAACGTGGGGGAAAATATATGTGAGAACTGCATAAGTGCAGTAAAATGGCATGTTTACAAAATGAAAATCACTGGGTCTCTGATAGAGACAGAACTATGGTAATTACATTTCTAAATATAGAAATACATTCATTTTGACAATGTGCTTGTATATAGAAATGATCATCTGTAAGTTCATGTTCAGTACAAGGTCAAGTAAGTGCATTATTTGGCATGTTTGGCAAAGTGTCTAGGGGGAATTCTGCTATTATATCTGTCAAGCACTGCAAAAGAAGTGATATTTTAATCTTGAAACTTAGAGTGATTCATCTAAATGAAGTGGTGATTAAAAAAAAACCATTCAGCTGTCTGTTTCATAACGTTCCAGCAGATGTCGCTACATAGTCACATTTTATAGAAAAATCACAACTAAACATTTTGACTGAAAACTAGTTCAATCTTACAAACAACGAGAAGATGAGGTTTAGGTACATTCACAAAGGCATATCACCTGCCAGCTACCTGTACTTCAGTGGTTATGTAGAAAGAAGCAGTGAAATACAGTGAATTTAGGCCTCAGCAGTTTGACTACATGCAAAGCAAACATCTACTGTACTGCAGTAAAGAATCTGACCAATCAAAACGCAGCTGCTCTCTAATGTCGTTCTGATGGCCTCATATGAATATGGAAATTTCACTGGTCCAGTTTAGTGTTGTTTCCCTGGTCAAGACACGCAACAGTGCCAGTTCAGCTGGTCTGTAAGAGCTAAATAGTGTCCACACTATCTCTACTCTTTTGTTAGAGATAATAATGGCCCCTAGTCCTCCCTCTCTTTGGCCCCATGCTGGGTTTGGTAAACAAATTTGCTCTGACCTTCGCCAGTCTGTGCGCTAGATAAATTTGAATGTTTTATACATTAAATTTGATCAGTTAGCTGCCACAATTTCGAGTACCCTAATGCAACGGCTAACAGCTCACTGACCATGGAATTGATAGTGAATATAAATGAGACACTAATCTTTGAAAATGAAAGTGACCACATTTGGAACAATTACCATGGCACAATGTTTCCATCAAAAATGTCTAACATTTACAAACTGTTAAAAGGGATAGTTCACCCCAAAAATCACAACTCTGTCATCATGGTGTTAGAAAGATATTTTGAAGAATGTTTGAGCTGCTTTTGTAAATATTTTTAAGTCATTCAGATTTTTTGTTTTAAATGTTCACGCTAAAAAAAAGGACAAAAGGTAATGTGAAATGGATCCATATCAATCACTTTGTATGATGTACAGATCGAAATTTAAACTTTAAATCCCAAAGTTCGCACATCACATGACCGCAGTTAAATGGAAGTAGCAACAGATCTTTTGTCCATATTGTAACAAACATCAGAGTGGAACAGATTACCGAAAAAGAGAAAATGTAGGGGTAATTGAATAATTATGAGGTAAAAAAAAAAAACCTCATTGATGTATTGTTCACAAAAAGATCTATAAGGAAATTAGAAATGTGGCTTTTAATTTAATGCCAACGTTAAGGTTCTTGCAGTCTTTATATGTGTACATTGATAAATGTTTTGATGCGAGAGTGAGTGAAGACTTAGTCAATCTGCTCATCACACAAAATGATGCTGCCAATTTAGAATATACTAGTCAAGTCATATGGATTCATTTCATGCTACCATTACGTCCTTTTTGGAGCTTGAACATTTTGTAACTCACTGACTTTTTATGGACAAAACAGCTTCAAAACATCATCTTTTGTGTTCCACAGAAAAAAAAACATTATGAGTTTAAAATGACAAGAAAGGGTGAGAAAAGTTTTTGGATGAACTATCCCTTTCAATTCTAAAACTAGTGAGTTTTTGGACAATCTTAAATAGCAAAGGCACAATGATTGTACGTATAATTCTTACTTTCCTTTCCATAAAATGTGTGATATGAATCTATATCTCAATTCAAAGAAATTATACTTATCACAATCTATAAAAACAACAATCTAACATTCTATATAATATAGGCCAGCAGTTTCAAAGACTGCTTCAGAATATGAAAAAGCAGAAGGTCACTACCAAAATATATATGTGTAAATAAAAGTGTCTCTACATTCTTTTTCTGGCTTGAAAGGTGTTGGTAACAATAACCGCAAACTTGTAGGCACAGATGAGCTGATGCTAAGTTATCAGTAGGGGCTTTCGCACCAGAGAAACCTTTTCATAGTTCCTAGAACTATTAGTTGAAGTTCCCGGATTTTACCGTGTTTGCACAGCAGGAACTAGGAACTATTTTATTTCTAGGAACTCTTATTGGGGGGGAGGTAAATTAGCTCCTACTTCAGAGTAGGGTCTAACCAAGAACAACAGGCACTACCAATGATGTAAGCGTACGCTGATTGGACGAACGCACAAAACATGGGCAAAAAAGCCATGTACAAAGAGTTTGTAGAGTAAATATATAGGCTATAAACGAACTCTATGAACATGGAAACCAGTGATTTCAACCTTTACACTAAGGAGAAAATCCAACGCAACTTTGGACCAAGCAAAACCTGATTATGTACTTCTGCTCAGTTTGCGACGCTGGACATCAACCACATGGCAAACGCGAATAATTTTTCACATAGGATCTACTTTCTTCGTATAACAGTTCTATCTGATAAACATTAGAAAGGACTGTTAAACAGTTCATAAACAAATGGAGAATAGGAGCACTGTGTGCTCAGGCTCTGGCGTTCTCAACGTCGTCAAAATAAAAGTCCGCCGTGCTGTCAAAATAAAAGTCACAACAACAAGTGCGGGTTACATCACTTCTAAGTTCCTATAGGCAGTGTGAATGCAACCAGGAAAACAGCCCTAGGGGAACTATTATTTCTTGGGAACCAACCTGGTTGCTAGTTCCTAGAACTACCCGGTGTGAAAGGAGGCTCACATCCGTTTAGATGAACTACTGAGCTCTACAAGAGTCTGCGGACATCTGTTAGTGGTCCTTCAGGGTCAACTGATCTTTTCAGAATGTCTCCAATCTTGATTCTTTTGTGAGCTCAGTCCCAGTGCAACTGTAGATCAGTCGAGTCCAAGAAATCAGATGAAAAGACTGTCGGAGAGGAGATTCCAGCAGGACCTGGGATCGTAAGGTCCAACCACTCCATGTTGTCAAGGGCGGTGTCATGCAGATGGAGGGTGGAGGGCGGTGTGTCGGTGAAGGTCAGATCTGAAGTGTCCATTGGGGAGTGGGGCCGCTCCTGCATCTGGTGTTTGAGCTCCTCCATCAGTCTCTGCGGTTCAGCGTCCTCCAGCAGGGCTTCCAACTGGTTATCGGAGGCCAGGGCCACCAGGCTAGGTGGAGGCGCTTGGGTCTGACTGGGCATGCGCGCAACGTGTATCTGCGGAGGAGGACGTGACAGCACAGTGTTGATGGGCAGGGTGGTGATGTTTACAGTCACTGGCAGAAGTTTATCGAGAGAAGGATCATGCCTGGCCAGAGGGGATATTTCTGGGAGGGAAAGCACAGAAAATGGTTCAGTCAGACAAATCTATTGTAGCTAAAACCAGACATGTTCTGTGGTTCTTTCTTTTCACAGTTCTCACCTCCACTCTCAATCAAAACGTCAAACAAATCATCCATGTGCTGACTGGTAGCAGTGGGAACCTTCAAGGAAGAACATGAGGTATTAAGACAATGGTAAATATGTTCAAAATACATTTCAAAGTATGCAACATTAGTATTTTAACCTTCAAGTGAAGTTGGAAACACGCCATTTTTGTGTGTCCCTTTAAATGCAAATGAGCTGCTGAGCTCAGCTAACAACAACAAAGCTGGAGAATCTTACGCAACCAAAATGACGATATGTAACAGGACTCTTTTAAAGGGATGGTTGATTATGATTTGTCTAAGACATTTTTGTGAGTCATAACTTCTGGAGAGAAATAGCGCAGACAAGAGACAAAGATGAAACTTCCTAGTATGTGTGTCAAGTTCTTCTGTTGGTGCATGCTATCAAATGGACTTTGAAAGGCTAAGCATTTGAATTAAAATGGAGTTATACTTTGGGCTTAATTTTAAATTACCTGCATTGTGGCTTGTAGACCTCTGGTCTGTTTGACGGCCTCCTCGTAACGGGGTGGGTCTTTGCTCTTTGGGCTGAGGTGATTCGGAAACGTCGATGGCTGGAGGATATAGTTGAGCTGACAGGGTGAGGGAGGCTGAACAAAACATATATAACTTTCAAACTGTGTAATACGGGTAATGAGTAAACAGTGTAATATACAGGATAAAATGGAGCACTAGACCACAAAGAAAGAGTACAGGCATGTCAGCATGTTTCTACGCAGTTTATAGTGTGTTCTTGGTGGTTGCCAGGGTGTTGCTATACAATCATAAAGGTGTATTGAGAGGTTGTTGGCCTGTTGCAAAGTTGCAAGCATGTGGATTTGTTGTACATACTTGACGTGCACTCTAACAAGTCTTTAACACTGAATGGGTTGAAAGAAGATGAAAAAGTTGAAAGAAAACTGACTCTAGAAGAATACGGTTTGCCCTCCCACTATGTAGAGGGGTTGGCAACCTATGGCATATGGAGGGATAATCACAGAAGCGCGAACGGCTTGTCGGATCTGCGCACTAGCACAAGTTAAAATCTCACACTTAGTAGCATTTATAGCTCATAACTTAATAAAACAGGCTGTGTAACTATGATTACCTCATAATGTATGTCCTATCCAAATGCAAGTTTGAGGGACTTTATTTAAATTAAATACATACTTCCATGCCAGTGTTGGCAAGCGTGCCATAGGTTGCCGACCACTGATGTAGACAGTTCAATGCACAATTTAGCACCACTCGTGGCAACACAAAGAAAGCAATGAGTGCATTACGAATTCTAAACCATTTCTGGAACCCATGAACTCACGAAACACAGCTCGTGCCAACTTGGAGAATTTATGTTAATGTACTTGTGTATACTGAATATACTGAGAGTGCTGCATATTTAAAGAAAATTCAACAGTGTGACGAGTCGCAGAACATCTATTCCATGCAGGGTGCTGGGCACTTGCCCTTTGAACTTTGGGTCAAACGCAGTGCTTATCACTGTCAAAGTTTTCTAAGCCATCCAATCACAGAGGAGGAGGGGTGGGACAAATACCACACTGACCAACTATCAGGAGGAGAAGTTAAAATTGCTTGTCTCTAAATATTCATGTCTTTACCAGATTACTGTACTTCCCCAAACTACCACAATATTAATATGAAAAAATTATGCTTGGAGGAACAGTTCTAGCGGAGCAGCTAAATGCCAAAGTGTTCTCAAGCACCGGACGTTTTCAGGAAAGCACCTGGAATTTTCAGCTGACAAAAAGAAACGCTTTAGTGGACACATGAGCATACAAAACAGGCTTCTGTGAATAGGGAGAGCAGTCTGTCTTACTTTGTTAACGGGTCCATTTGGGGTTGTGTGTCTGGGCGAGACTCTAGGGGAGTTGTTGAGGAAGCATTGTGGCATGTCTGCCATGGGCTGGTTCTGCCTGTACTCAAACCTAGAAGTTGAGCTTCCGCACAGGGGTAAAGCCTGCAAACACATGCATCAGAAGCAGAATTAGGCCCACTGTGCGAGAAAGAAAATGTTTGTATATCAGTGTGTAAACAGAGGTCTCTTGTTCTTGAACCAACTCTCTGTCTTCTTGATAAGTGCTCTTTCTGATTTTCTCTGTACGGTCTACTTCTATCACCTATTTATTCAGGTCTGTGTTTGATGTTGTTGAGAGGGTAATGCATCACCTGAACTCAACTGCTATTGCCAGGGCAACATCAGAGATAAGTACAGAACACATTGCAGGCCTCAGAAACGCTTTCCATTTCAACCTACGTGCCAAATCAGAGAGAAATGCGTCTGGGCCTTGTCATTACAATAGTGAGTTGAACTGGATTTATGAAGTGTCGGAACACTGAGAGCAAATGAAAAGGTTAAGATCTACGAGCACTGTAAAGTATACATGCATAACAACACAACTTAGAGCACACAGTGAATTTAATTTTACAGCAATGTAAAACGTTATTGTTTTTTAATAGAATTATTCATAATGTATTTCCAAATTATCTTGTATGTCTAAAGTAGAATTTGTGGTTGACTGATATGGACTTTTCTATGGCCAGGGCATTGCTAATTTGTATTATCCGAGTGGATGTTAGCATACCCACTTCTAGGGTATTTTGTTTAGTTGCCAAGGAGTTGGTATTCAATTGAGAAAGTGTTTTGAGAGGTTGTTTGAGTGGCAGTTACAATGCAGTTTGGGGTAGTAGCCATGGAGTTGCTATAAGATTGCAAAGGTTCTTTATGTTGTTGTTAAGGTCCAAAAAGTTCCAATTAAACACACCACAAAGACTACAACCAACTAGCATGTATGTTCTGTGCCTGTGTAAGAGGAAATAACTCTCCATACCAGCAGGTGGGAGTAGTCTTAATTCGATATTCAAAAATGGAAGCTAGGACTGCGGAAATAGAAACCATAAACAAAGCCCCTGGACTTTGTAGTTTGCTCATTTTCATAACTTTTGCTTTTCTTGTTACTCACTGGTTTGCTAAGCTGAACAGCCAATCAGAGTGATCTCTTTGACCAATGGACTATACCACCAATTCAATATGCTTAAATTCACTCTTCACCTGTAGTTTGATTGACAGGTAATTGACCAATCATGTGCATAATCTGCCATTTTGACCAACAAATAAACCAAACAGTAGAATTAGTAGATTAACGTCAGTGGACTTGAGCTTAAAAAAAATGTGTACTGACGTCTTTCCGCAGTTGAAACAACATACCCTCTGATGTTTATTTTGTGCTATAACTAGTAGTAAAGAGATGATTGGTTCATGAGCCTCTTGAACTGAGATACTACAGCGATCTGTCACGGCACATTAAAATCCACAAAATTGTATTTATTGTTTGAATTTCTTAAAAAAAAAAAAAAGACAATTTGACATATGCGACTTTGTTTCATACCAAAAGTAACACATTGTCAGTGTCTTCTTTGCTCCACGATGTATTTTTCAATGCGTGAGAACATGATGTATGGCGTGAAAGCGCCATGGCCTGTCACACATTGCAACAGTGACTCCTAAGGGCAATTGCCCAAAAAGTTGCTGACGGGGATCTCAACCCACTGCAAAAACCAGGTTGATAGACACTCAATGATGCCCCAGTATTGGTCGAAGGACCATCAGCTGGTATGTCATAAGCTTTAGGCAGTTACCATGCAGTTGTTAGAGTGTTCATTGTGGTTGCCAGGACATTGCTGTATGACGGCTAAGGTGTTTTTAGTGCTTGATTACACATTGCCATGCACATAGATTAAAATCACACAAGAAGCGATTTTCTCACCTGAGGTGGAGATGGTGTCTGATTTGAATGCTGTTGCAACATTGTATTATTGGACGTCTGTGTTTGCATTTGTATGATGCTTTGAGCCAAACTGGGCATTGTTGTTTGGAGAACGGTCTGTGCCTGTAAAGTAAAGAGAAAAACTCTAAATAATACGATATTTTCTTCACTGTAAATTGAACTGGCATATCGTGAATGTTAAGAGACCTGTGTGCTGATAGGGTTGCTGGGCAGGCTGATAGGCAACAGAATTTGTGAGGCAGGCTGAGTGTTGATCAGTGTCTGCTGATGCAGCACTTGAGGGACTTGCTGGGTGTTGATATAGAACTGCTGGACTGGGGTGTGGTGCATCCGGCCATGAGTCTCTTCCCGTTTCACACCTGTAGTTTGTGGCAGGGGACTCCGCTCGGAGTTGCAGCTAGGGGCGACGCCAATCTCCTCTTTGACCTGGACTGATGGATTGTTTTCAGGCTGCTGCCCTCCACCCTGCTGACTCCTCTTCTCCACCTCCAGCTGCATCTTCAGCTCCTCCACCAGCCGTTGCTCCTGCTCCAGCTTACGCATCAGCTCCTCAATCTGACGCTCCTTCTCATGGAGGCGCTGGTCTTTTTCAGACACCTTGATGTCCGTGGTCATGTCTTCAGGAGTGGGTTTGAGGGGTGAGGTGCCTGTCAGCAGGTGGGCTGGAGACAAAGTACATAGAGCTTTGGTGGGGCTGTCTCTGCTGTCTTCCATACTGTTGTAGGAGGCCTCGGACCTCTCAGGAGACACAGGTGGAGTTGTGCTCATGCTTTCGGGCTGCAAAGCAGTTTTGGAGATGTTCGAATCCATGGTTGTAGCAGGCTGAGAGCTCTCCTGGTAGGCCTTAAGCCTTTCTATGAGGTCTGTCTTAGTGCCGGACACAGGAAGTCCACGCAATTTCAACTCCATCTTAAGCTCAGCCACCTAGAAGACATAAGAACAACTGTACTTATGCCAATTCATTTTTTCCCCATAAAATAGATAAATATGCACATTACCCACCTTCATCTCATCTAAGTTGGCAGGCAGAGACCCGGTTTTACGACTCGTCACGGTGTTGTTGTGACGTGACAGAGCCGCACTGGGCAGAGACACCATGATGGGAGAGGGAAGACTCGGGCTGGTGCTCAGGGTGATGTTGGGGCAGCTGTTCTGACTCTCAGCTACTGGCCTGCAGAGGAGTATGGGGCATTTTAAATGCAATGGGAACTTCCTGTTCCCTCATCGTTCACAATAAGCAGCCCTTCAACACAATAGTAGCAGAGGTATATCTTGTGGTAACAGGAACCAAAATGGAAAATAATGTGAGGAACTGCAGTAACACAGCTGGGGTGATGACAGTTCTGTTAGACAAGATTAATAGGCATTACCATTATTTAAACGGTATCGCTCATAGCACACAACGCTAACATTCCTTTCTGAGTTGCGTACATCTTTTTTCAAAGCAATCAGGCTCATGGTAAATTCTTTTAGTGTCAGAGCTGGAACTGATATATCAGTATCATATGCAATTGCACTGGACCATTACCAATGTTTATGTAACACTTCAAAAATCAGCAAAAGGGTTATATAAATCGAATTTATTATGAAACAAAAAGGAGGGTCTATGGGCGGGTAAATGCATAGGTTTTTTACTGATCTTTCAAACTAATGGACAAAATAAGACGGATAATCACATGGAGAACAGCACGCCGAAGAGCGTGTTAGAAATTAGGAATGAATGAGAACAAACTTGAGTCTTCATCCAACAAAGTTTAAATCGTGTCTGGCTAGCGTGCTTCCCTTAATGTTTATGCATTAGGTCAGTAGGCGGAGAGTAAACAGTCTTTTGTGGCTCATGTCATATTCGACCACATGAGTGTCTACACTACGAAAGCAATCCGGTCTAACGTGTTTTCGACCACCTCAGGAAGTAGTCGAAAGTGGTCAAGCTTAAAACGTTTTAGACCCCATTTATACCTGTATTTAGAGTTGTCCAAATCAACCAAAATGCATGTTAATAGCAGGTCTAAACAGGGCCTAAGAGAACATAACACTGTATGACAGGAATGCGAAAATCAGTTCCTGGAGGGCCACAGCCCTGCACGGTTTAGCTTCAACCCTTATTAGACACACCTGATCCAGCTCATCAAGTCGTTCAGGCTTATTTAAAAACTACAAATATGAGTGTTGGAGCAGGATTGGAACTAAACTCTGCAGGACTGTGGCCCTCCAGGATTTTTTTTTTTTAGATTATTTATTATTATCAATAAGTTGAAGCAGCCCCACTATTGTTATTCTTATTGCTGGCAGAAAAAAAATACTCTGTGTAAGAGACACTGTTCCTATGTATCTAGATACAGACATTCAGATAATAATCAACATATACTTATTTAAATATTGTATACATTATATTACATATTTTGTGAATTATTACACGATAACATTGTCTATTCGTGCGGAGGTCAAAGTGGCACATGGTGCTTGTGATTAAGGGCCTTAAATATTGGGAACTTAAAACTTGCGTACTTGAGTGGTGCTGGTAATATGGCCTGGTAATTGTAATGCTGTTGCTGTTGGCTGAGAATCTGAAGCTGCAGGAACTGTTGCTGTTGTTGAAGAAGCCTGGCATATGCAGAGTCCATTGGTGCTTCATTGGGTTCTTGCTTTTGGTCAGGCGGGATGTACTGGTGATACTTGAGCTTCTTAATCCGCGGTTTGGGTTCTTTACTCTTCTTGCTTCGAATCCTGTCACTGGGCTGTTTGGGCTGGCTTTGCTACATGGAAACAAGGCGGGAAGAATTTAACAAAAGGTGCCACCTCAAAATCACACAGCAAACTTACTGACCGCAGTCAACACCCAGCCACTCTGGAATTACATCACCAGTCTGTTTGATTTGTGATTTCAGGTGATTCCCATAATGCTTCAACTAGCTGTATTGTCTTGCTAACAAGAGGTGTCAGCACTACGAGAATACCAGGAGCTGAGTGATTTGTGGGCAAAACCACAAGTTTGCAAAAGCGGTGAATAGGTGGGACATGTATTAACATCTACCTAAAATCACAGGAAGAGGAAACAGGATGCGTGGAGGGGACATGACCCTCATTGTTCCTAAATATTGAGTCACAGGATACACATGAAAATGGTTTGGCTTCTGAGGAAGGGAGTTGAAAGTCATCAGGATGTAATAACACCATTTCAAGCCGGCTTATGTGTCCACTGGTTTCCCAAAGCACCACTGGAAGAGAGGGTCAGCAGTGACCCTCTGTGATGTAGTAAATATGCGGAGTATGCTTTGAAGGCTTGGATTATGATAAATGCACAAGTTATTGCCTGACTCCTGTTTCTATGTCCCCAGCTTCAGTTTGTTTTTCTCCGCATTTTGAGTGTGAATGTTTCACTTGACCTCCAATTGAAGACAGAAGGCGGCTGCTAGCACTTCTATCTCTGCATCTGCTGCTCTTCTGAAACTGATTTGGCCTAAAATAAGTTTGACAAGTTGTTGTAAACAACCTTTTTAGAGTGACAAACAACAGCTCTACTGCTCTCCTGTCTTTACACTGTGGTACAGAATGTTGTTTGCTAAAGATTTACACTACCGTTCAAAAGTTCAGTAAGATTTTTTTAGAGAAATTAATACTTTAATTCAGAAAGGACACATTAAAAATGACAGTAAAGACATTTATAACGCAATTTCTATTTTAAAACTTGAGATTAAAGTTTGTTGGGACACACTTTTATGTTGGCTTGACAAAGCCTTGATTGAAAGTTTGAAAGCTTTATATGCTTCCTTGCATAATTTATCATGCTGTTAACGTTGTCTTAGCATGTGCCTAGCATTATTTAGCATTTTGCTAACATGTTTGTAGAATGTTTTAATACACTGCTAGCATGAATTAGCATGTTACAAGCATTTTTAACATGTTACTTGCATTAATTAGCATGTAACTATAATGTGTTACCAAAACACTATGTTGCTAACATGTTTTAACACATTGCTAGTATGTTTAGCATGTTGCTAACATGTTTTAACATGTTGCTAGTATTTCTTAACACATAGCTAACATGAATTGGCATGTTCTTTTGACCTTTCTATTCATCAAAGGATCCTGAAAAAATGTATTTCTCGGTTTCACAAATATGTTAAGCAGCACAACTGTTTTCAATTTTTATAATAATAAAAAATGTTTCTTGATCATCAAATCACATCAGAATGATTTCTAAAGGATCATGTGACACTAAAGACTGAAGTAATAATGCTTATATATATATATATATATATATATATATATATATAGTACAGTATAGTATATAGCTATATATATATATATATAGTATATATATAGTTTTTATATATATATATATATATATATATATATATATATATGTGTGTATATATGTGTATATATATATATATATATATATATAAAAATACAGTACAACAGTAATATTTTATATATATATATATATATATATATATATATATATATATATATATATATATATATATAAATAAAAAATATTACTGTTATACTGTATTTTTGATCAAATAACCACAGCGTGGTGATCATAATATCGTATCAACCCCAATGTTTTGAATGGTAGTGTATATATAATGTTCTTGTATCTGTAGGCAAAATTCTTTAACATAATTTTTCAAATC
Organism: Zacco platypus; assembly: GCA_038088235.1. NCBI lineage: Eukaryota > Metazoa > Chordata > Actinopteri > Cypriniformes > Xenocyprididae > Zacco > Zacco platypus. The sequence continues at coordinate 29,424,868 of CM076083.1, read as the reverse complement.
TATTTTTACAATGAATTTCTGAGGAGCATTATCATATTATTACTTTTTACTCTTTAGTTTCAGTCTGTGTGGTATATTTCAATATCTAGCTGGAGTTGTTATTGTGAAATTAGTAATACTGTGAGTCACTGACCATTATCTCTGAAAATAAACTTTGACAGGAAATGACATCACTGTGGTAGGGCATATGGTTTACCTTCACGAGAGTGGGTACTGGCTTTGTGGGAGCAGCAGCAGCGACTAGCTGAGGCATTACTGGACCATCTTCTACTGATGTTTTGCTCAGCAAGTCTGTGCACTGGGTTGTAGGTGGACAAAATTGAGATAAAAAGAGATTAAAAGCCATATGGCCATGAGACGGGACATGTAAACCTAACCAGCATCACAGGGCTGATAATGTCTGGATAATTTGCAGAGAAAATGTAGACATAGAGAGAACTGAGCTCTTCTGGAGAGCGGAATATTACTTCATATGCTTTAATTCTCCATCAGACCTTTTTTATCAAAAGCTAACTGTAAATATTAGCACTGAACCGGTTATCAGTCAATAGGATCTTGATGTGAATCTAAGAACTGCCAAGAGGCTGACCTGGATTTTGGAGCCGATCGGAGGCGATACAGCCGATGGATCAGGCAGTCTGGCTTCTATAGGAGAAGATGCAGAGCCCTGTGACTCATGACTAGCTGGCTGCTCTGGAGACAGAGCTTCACTGCTGTCCTCATTGAAGTTATACTCATCCAGTTCACCAACTGTAGTGTCAAACAAAAGACAAATGTTAGGGCATTTTCAGACCTGTAGATTGTTTGCTTTTTTCCGAAACAGGGGCTTAATTTGATAAAATGTTGCATTTTCTTCTTGGTTCAGCAAGTCACATGCGAGTAAAATTTCCCCTTATTGGTCAGAGTTCACCTGTTCACGTTCCTCATCAAGATGGATTGACAAATTTGCTCATTGTGGCTTCATCTGTAGCTGCCATGACAGATGTAAACACTTGCTTGATTCCTGCTCTGACTGATGCATTGATTCCATTTAAAATTATATTTACATAACTTATAGTGCAGTTAGAGCAGGAATCATGGCTTTGTCGGGACAGTATTCGTGCAATGCATGGAGAAAAGCAATTACACAGGAAGAGGCGATCTTTGGTTTTCAAACCACAAAAACTCACAGAATCAGACACTGCTGCTTTTTATATAACATTTCCCGTTATGAATTATGATACTGCTTGGTTAGTTGGGTCGGATTGCTTTCTCACCTCCCCAGGGTTCATTTTCAATTGGGCTGAGACCACCTCATTCAGGTGATCTCGAAGTGATTGTTTTGGTGCAGATCCAAATGCAAATGACGTGTTCATATATTTGCCTAAACCGAACTAAGGGAGAAAATGCACCAGGATTTGAAACAAATACACCTAGGCAAAAATTTGTGTTAATCAAGTAATTTGCTTTTCCAATTCCAGTAAATCTGATTCTTAAGCACGTAAATACATTATTTCATTGTTTTTACCAATCTCAACCGGCAGGATGTTCTTCACCACCAGTTCCATTGGTCCCGGCCTCTGTGCAATCTTCTCATTGAGGTCATCTGCTAGACGTGCCCTCTTTAGTTTCATCTGAGTGGCTTGCAATGAAGGCTCTGCATGGGTTTCTAAAATACATAGAGAGCTTCAGAACATACTAAAACTACATCACAAATGAAATATGCAGGAAGTGAAACTCCAAGTGCTTCAAAAAGTATAGGACACTGACAATGCTATTAGAGAGATAAAACACTTCTGTTTGGTCAGCTGCATACCTTGTAAAATGTGCATACGGACAAGTTCAGCACGGTCAGGTCTGCTACGGATTTTGTGTTTCAGGAAATTTTCAGTCTGTATGTGAAGAAAATGCAATAAATATGAATTTAGTAAATTAATTAAAAATTGGACAACATACATCTCAGCATGTTATTGTAGTAGCTGACAAATGTTTATATACAGAAAATGAGTGGCTGATGGCCAAAGTAAATTATATTATGCAATTAATTTTGTATAATATTTTATGTACATAAAATTGTTGAATTTCATTGTTCAAAATGTTATTGTATTATATAAAAACCATCAAATCAAGTGCCGTCTGCAAACTGTAAATGTAATATAATCATAATTTTTAAAGTGTGGCGGTCCATATACTTGAGGCCAGTTTATCACTAGAGCACACTCAATGATACAGCTGATATCATGATAATATTGTGATTTTTCCATAAACATTCTTATATTATTAAACCTGTGTAAAGGCCAGTTCAGCAATGAATGGAAAGTGCAAGAATATTTCAGAGCAGTGAAGTCTTACCCTTGCCCTCTCCAAACTTCTGACCTGCTCATGAAAAACTGCAGGTGTCTTTAGAGCTGAGAAGGAAAATAACTTCATTTAGAAACACGACTAGTGACAGGGCATCACTTAATATCTTATTATTAATATAATATTATTATATAAAACCAAAGAATTAAAAAACACACAAAAAGGTAATTGCAACTTTCTATCTCACAATTCTGACTTTCTCACAATTGTGACTATTTCTCAGAATTTTGACATTTTTGACCATTTTGAGTTATAAAGTCTGAATTGCAAGAAAAAAGTTTGAAATGTGTGGTATTAACTCACAATTGTGAGGAAAAAGAGTTGTGAGACAAAAAGTCACAATCACTTTTTACTCGCAGATGGAAACAAGCTTCTATAAACTTCTTGTTTACGTGGTGCAAAAAATAGTCTGCTGTGCTGTAAAGAACTTCAGCTTAAAGGAAAGTTAAAGCCGTTGTGCCCTAAAGGACAATCTTAGATTGTCTTAACTACTTAAGTTAGAGAATGTGTTCTTTACAATTTGTGAACTAATCTATTTCGTTAGATTTATACATAAAGCAAACGTAAATTTGCCAATGGGAAAAAATAAAATAAAATAAGATATACTCTGGGTAAATCATGTTTTAATAATGTTTTATTAAAACAATTCTAGAAGTCAAGACCAAAACATCAATTAAACTTAAATAAATATTGTAGAGTAGAGAAAGAATTCTGCTGTAAGTATTTCTGTGGGTGTTGAACTGTCTGTATCCACGGTCAACAGGAAATGAGCGCTCTGACAGTGTGCCTTGATTAGCAAAGACATCTTTTGCTCACCCTGAGTAGTTGTAAATCACTAACCAAACTTAGCCTCTGAAAAAGTCTGCTTTCACATCAGTAAAAGATATAATCCTGACATTAATATGATTAAAGAATGCAAGAATTGGTCTTTGTTTGAGAATCCGAGCCATTAACCATTGACTATAAAGCCCGGGAGGTAACCACAGATCTTGCTGAGCAAAAGTGCAGGCCCAGCCGCTGACTCACTCTTGTTACTCTTGGAGCTTGGACCGTGACGTTAGGAGCCCTATACAGACGGCAAGCACCGAGAGAGCAGGACAGCTCCTGCTGTTCCAGACAGACATCAGTCACACCATTGTTATATCTCTGTTTCCTTATCGCTTTGTATCCTCAACAGACGCTTTCTTTTTTTAGAACTGCTCTCCTTACTGATACTTACTCCACCAAAAGAGAAATCTACAAACAAACTGTGGCTGGAGGTGAATGTGTTCCACTTTATGAAGAATAAGTACAGTATGTGAGCAAAGCTTAGGTAATAAAGTGTGTGGCACTTTGTCAATGATGCTGGATTAAGAGTTAACATAACAAGAAATTAGAACATCGTCTAAAGTATAGTTTGGGTCTCAACAGAGTACTTCATAAAAGTCTAGGCTTAATTTGTCTAAACATTAATAGTTATTAATAGCAAAAAATTTAAGCGTTATTTTTCCATGAGGCATGAATACTCACGTGGCATGATGCCCTGGTCTGCGAGCTGCTCGCGTGTGCGTCTCTGCTGTAGTCTCAGCTGTAGCACTGAGGAGGAAGCAGAAACAGAACTCAGTAAAGACTAAAAGTATGATTTTAGTAAGCTTGTATACTAAAACTCTCTGAAAATGGCAGTAGATACAGTCCAAAACAGTTCTTAACCTAATACACAATCAATAATGGTCAGATTCTTCAAAAAATAAATGTTTATTATTAATAAAATAATAATAAAAATAATAATATATTTTTTCCCCTCTGTCATTATGAGACAACACTTCTCCGTGACCGAATTTTCCGGCTTTTCTTGTTTTCACTGTTATATGTTAGGGGGTGCTATTAAACAACTTATGAAAGATTTCAGAATCTCTGGATCTTTTTGATATATTGTATATTCAGATATTTATACAACAAAATATTCTGGGGTCATGACATTTTTGTGAAAATTAGCAAAAATGCTGGCAACTTTAAAAAACAAACAAAACAAAAACAACACTGGTGGGGAAAGAGTTAATAGTTGTAGCATTGCTCAGTTTTGGTGCGTCATTTTTTATTATTATAAATTATATTATGACTTCATTACAAACAAATAAACCAGGACATTTTGCTTTTCATCCGAAAATGTTTTGGGGTTGAAGTTCAACCCATGATTTGTACTTAATGAAATGTAATAAAAGTTTCAAGCGGTACAACATCTCAACAGTATTGACCTCAAAAGCAAACACATAACAGAATGCAGTTTATAGAAGAGATCAACAACAGAATGGCGTCCAAAGCACAAAATAATAAACAGTGCAATGGTCCTATCAACTTCTCAAGGTGATGTCAGCTTAAGACTTGGCTTTGGATTTGCTGCCCATAAAAAGCGAGATGCAGGCAAGATATGTTTTGGATGAGGAAGCACTGATGCATGAACAATCAAGAACATCAAAAAGACAGTGAATGCCTGAGTGAAAGGGTGAAATGCGGGGTGTTATGCACAGCCTACAACACCCTTGCCAGTGTTGAATGCCGTTTCACCATCCCACTAGACAGCTCGGTTTCTACATTTTGAAACCACACAAGCGTGTTGGTTCAAGAGAATAACACCACTCCTCTGCAAAACATTTGAAGAGAAGGGTGACAGTTGATAGTGACAAATGAGACAGCGGAAGGTGGTACATGCCCAGCAGACCCCTGCTTTCACCCATCGTCGGCACTGGGAGCACAGAGCCAATTTGATTGGCTGCGGAATGAGGCCTAGCACACCCAGTTATGCTGAAGTCCCGGGAGAGCGACCACTCTGTCTGACTCACCCCTGCTAAAATAAACCCAGCCGTTGTGAGAACAAGGCCTGGGAAACTGAAGATTTTGGAAATGGCATTGGGGGGGGGGGTGTTCATCAAACACTCTTAAAAATAAAGGTTTTTCCGCGATTTTTGTCCCATTGAAAAACCTTTTTGTGAACAGTTCTGAACCATTTTTTTTTAGTTTGAAGAATTTTGAAGAACCATTTTTTTTTAGTTTGAAGAACCTTTTTGCAATATAAAAGAACCCTTTGTGCATTTGTAAGGTTCCATGGGTTTTAAAGGTTCTTCATGGAACCATAGATGGCAAGAACCTTTATTATAAAGAATGATCTGAATAAAGAGTAGACAGACTAAATTGTTCCTCCTAAACCCCTCGCAAAAGCTCAGAACACTTTGTCCCTAACCATGTTTTCCATTATTTATGTATGCCAGGAACTCCTGTAGTAGATCTCAATATTAAAATGGTTATCCATTACGAATCAAGATCCATGCCACCGCCGAGTAGCTTTTTCAAAACAATGTGGTGAATGAAGCTTGATGGAAGAGTAATACCATAATCATCTTCACATCAGAGCGACGGTACATGACATGCCTGCAGTCATTCCAGTGTTTGTTGAGCTGATGTCATTCCTCATGTTCTCTGCTGAACCCTGACTGACCTTTTTGTGGCTCCAGGCCTCACTCTCAATCTGTACAATAAACAAAAGGCAGCTTAGATCCCAGTAAATCTCACTCCTCTAAACCCTCCCTCAAGATTCAATCTAAATCCAAATTCAAACCTAAAATTGCGGTCACATTTACCGTTGTTTGACGAATTTTGACAGACGGAATCATATTTCAATTGGAATCCCCCTGATCTGAAATTTTGCACAATGGTGAAATATGTTGACAGATTTTGTTCATGAAAATTGATGTCAATCAAGAGAAATCTGCTTAGTTTGAAGGGCCTGATGTACTTCAGGTGGGCGAAAAAAAAATGGTGTGACGACATTTTGTAGTTTCTTTTGAGAGTTTGGAACAACTTGCCAAAGCAAGCTTTCCGGAAAAGTTAGCTCCGGATGGTAAACACCTTCTAACTACCACTGGTCCTTGGCGAATACATAATAGGAGGTGTGGCTCTGAGGCTCCACCTTCTGTGATCTCCGGTTCATTTTTTCTGTTCAGTCTGTCGAGGTCAGACATGAACACACAGGAGAGCTGCTTCGCAGTAGAAACTAAAGTTGTAATTTTAAATGAAAGTGACACTTTCTTCATGTTTAATACTGTAAAATTGCTTGCTTTAAAAAAAAAAAATCTGTCATATAATGTGCTATATAAATGTGGCATGACTGGAGAGCTGAACTGTAGAAATGGTGTAAACATTTCCACATCGTTATGATCCGATGCTTTCTTAACTGCTGTTTTCTCACCAACGTAATTTCAGTTGTGTTTATATTGTTATTGAGAGTTGTTTTTACACTTAAGTGAAGAAAAAACAAATCTGCTGTGAGTATATCAAGCTTTAAAAGTGAATTCCGTGTGAGTTGTGCTTCATATATTTCCATACCATTGACAATAGACAATGGACCTTTTTTGCCTGCAAAATGCAACCGCACCTTACCATAACCAGACGCTACTATCGTAAATTAAATGAATGAGCTGTGTTATGGCTAACAAGCCTGTTAATGTTGACTAAACTGAAGTTGTTTAAGAAACACTCTGACATTGACCCGGGCTGTGTTGACATTACTGTTAGAAAATAGGTTTCAGCAGTTCCACAGATGACTGTATCTTCATAGGTGCTTACAGTTGCATGTTGGCTCAGGTTTGAGATCTGATAAATGAATATACCATTTGGTTTACGGTTCATCGACGGGCACTATCCCAACAACCAATAACTCACTTGAAACTCTCACAACTGAAGCCATATATTAATAACAGTGAAGGCTGCAAAGATATCCTCATACACATGAACGTCTTATTGTTAAGAAACCTGTAAAGAGGTGTTACTCCCATAAGGTATTAAAAGCAGATACATTTCCTGAAAAGGCATGACCAGCCAGCTAAATTATTAACTGAACGGTGAGGTAATGTTTGGGTGTGAGTTTGAATGAAAACCAGGATGTTAATACAAAAATAAAATACAACCGTCATCAGACAGTTTAAAATAACAACAAGCCTAATTATTACTCATTACCCTAAAACAAAAACTCGTGACTTTTTTCATGAGATAATTTGTATAACATTTGTATCCACTCCAGAACATGTGTTCCTGTAATAATTACCAGCTGCCGTGTGCTAAACTCTGGTTTCCCAGTGCATGTTTAGCATCAGCTTCTCCATTTTAATTCATACTCGCATTAATCTACATTGGAATAAAAAAATGAAAAAAAAAATCTAAATATTTGCAGTTACCCCTGCAGACATTCAAGGTCTCCACTTCAAGGCAGGCCATGGAGCTGAGAGACGGATCGGACAGTTTCCGTGTCTGGAGTCCCATGGATTGCTGTGGGAAATGAGGACCGAGGCAAAATGGCGAGATCAGGCAGGAAATTCCCCAGTGTGGAGTTTGATTCCAGACCGTTACGACAAGTTCCTTCACCGGCTCTGTCTCTTGACTGGAGGTGTGAGGGTTTGTGGGTGTGTAGTTTTCAGCGAGTGCGAGCGCTGTATGCAGCAGTTCAGCTCCGGCTCAGTCAGTGACTGAGAGGAAAGGCGGGACTAAAGAGCTGTAGCTGTTAACCCTAAATAGCACTGATCACTGGTTCAATAACACAAATACAATAGTTCAAATGCAAACGTCAAATCAGACCACAAAGAGGAACTTAATGCAAAAAAAATGTTTATGCAAAACTACAACTTCCTATACTATTATATGTTACTTCAGTTTTAGTAATGAGAAAAAAAAAATTTTTCCCCTTGAAATATGTTGTCATGGAACAAAAATGACAAAAACAACCGAGCAGCACCCCAGGGATTTCTCTGTTTGTCCTTGTCACTTAGTGTCGACATAAACTATTCATATTTAGGGTTTACAGATGAGATTCAACATTTGACTTTCTCTTTCGTATTTCCGTAATCTGCCTTTCTAATAAAGCATTGTTGTGTCTCAAGGGGTTTCTCACGAAATGCCATTAAATTTCTTATCTATATCCAGTGACGTTTTTTTCATTGCCACTGAAGACCGATACTGCAGAGATGGAAAGAAAATATTTAAACAAAGTCTATCTGAATCAGCCAAAGTGATTAAACACAATGGAACGGGAACAGGAACATCCCAGGGGAGGGTTATAGGAAATGTTGTCCTGGGCCCACTAAGGTGCTGTATGGTTACTCATTGGGTCCAGCGGAGAGGGAATCAACTACGGTTGTGTAAATCTACGTATTTAGTTGCTTGAATGATTAATTGGTCTTAAAGAAGCCTTAAATAAGATCAGACTTTCCTTATTAGGTGTATACAGAGGATGGATCCTTATGTTTTTATTTATTTTAATTAAAAAACAACAACAACAAAAAAACAGTGAAACAGAGTGGAAAAACTGATTATTTTTTAACTTGGCCCACCATCTGAAAAAAAAAAAAAAAAAAAAAAACAACAACTCTCAAGATGGTGTTAAGGCTGGAATACACTACAACACAATCTACAGTCAAAGTTGACAGTTTTCACAGAAAATTGTGCAGTGTGTGATGGGCACAGACTCTGATTTTCTGTCTAGATTAGTCTGTTGTTGGATGACATTGTGACACTAACTCTTAAGGTCCACCTATAAATATTGTATATTTTAGTGTGTATGTGCTTGTTTATATGATTTATGAGGACACAAATCTGTATAATGGTATAAAGTATTACACTGGTAGTACAACGTAATTAAAATGACTTTAAAAAAGATACTAATGTTTTATTAAAAATATGAAAATGCAGAAAGTTTTCTGAGATTAGTGTGAGCAGTCCATTATTAATGCCTCAACGCCAGGACTCATATGTTAACATGATTATAATGTGTAGGTCATAAGATAACATGAGTGTTTCAGTAGGGGAATTTGTAAACAGTGGTGACGTTTAGTTTTTTTTAGAAGGGTGGGTTGAAAAGAGGAAAGATGGGTACAGTCTGTCCTCCAGCTTGAGCAGGAACAGATCACGTTGATTTAGTCCAGTGTAACAAACTCTCTATGAGCTCATAATCGCTAGGCGGCAGTGAGCAGGAATCAATTATCAGAAAATACAAGAGTATTCCTTTAAAAAGTATTTATTGCTGCAGTTCTTCTGATAAATGACTCAAACTCATTACTTAGTATCTCCAAGCTGATAAAAAGCAGAAATGATGCCTTGTATTAGGATTTACTGTGAGTCTCTTAAGTTTATCATTTTATGCTGAATGTTATGAGGTGGTCTGTTGCACAATATGTTCTCATTAGGTACACTTTGTACCAGTTCTGGTTGCAATCAACCACATGCACAGAGGATGGATCGCCCCAATAATCAGAACTGTGGTCGATTTTAGGGGGTTTTTCAGTGACCCCACGCATTCTCTCTTTGCTCGCATCTTTGCCTTGTGCATCTGTTTCTATATAGTGATGCAATGAAGTAAAACATCTTGGCTGAAACCAAAACTAAAAATTCTGAACACACAATACAATATATACAATTATTAAATATATAATCAAATACAATAAAGTAGTAATGACGGAATATGACGTTTAATTCTGCTAAATCACTGGATTAAACAATCATTTTATGCTCCTCTATTGACAGCCATAGTTCAGATTTCTCCACAGTTTTATAGATCTAAAAGTACTGAGAATACGGGCAGAGAAAAAAAAATACAATGTCAAATTAATCAAAACAAAATGGAAACACTAACTGAATTTGCAATGGTGTTTACATTTCGGCAAAATGTTTTGCAAGTAGCAAGATTTGTAGCATACATGAGTCAAAATGACTTCTGACATTTGTGATGGTCACAAATCAAGGGTAATTCCAAGGTCATGTGGAAGTGTCTGTGTGAGTCACAGTTTTTAAGTACATTTCAGGAAAGGAAACTGCAGATTAACACAGAACATAATGAAGGAAGTCATCATGTAGTGGGATAAGAAATACAAAGCAGAAATGCCTGGTGGGGTCTCCGTTTACGTCCCTTGTGCAGTACATTACAGAACAGCTCCGAGGACACACTGACATTCTCAAGGGCAAGGATGTCCGTGGAGAGTGGGACATGAACTCTTTCTGTGGTCGGACAGGGTCAAAGTGTAGTTCAACAGGGTTTGCATGCTTGCCCATTGGATCAGCCCTAGTGCCTTCTTATTAAGCTTCACATATCAGTAAAATATTTCTAGAATGAAACTTTAGTCCAGGATTGTGAGCCAGACAGAAGGAAAAGACGATAACATCAGAGTGACCAGCACTCAAAATTCAACATCAAGTTAAAGGGATAGTTGACTCGAAAATTAAAAATCTGTAATCATTTACTCACCCAAACCCATAACTAAAATTATTCTTTTTTACCACAAGTTTTGGTAATTAAATTTGGGTACTTGAACTCTTTATGCCGTTCAGGCTGTTATGATATATTAAACCAGACATAATAAAGCTCTTCAAAAACAAGCCACCTCTTGATATTTCAGCTAAACAAATTTTAGCTTAATTTTTGTGCATCCACACAATGTTAACAGACAACGACATAGTGAAACTATTCATTGGAGAAAAGCAACTTAAATGCCACTTTTCAGCCTTTAGCTTAAAGTGTAATTCACCTTTTACGCATACGTGAGGTTACGTGCATACTGTACGCACACCGCTGGATTTTTGTAACCGCACATACTTTGTGCTGGTCGCACATGCGCATTTCATTTTTTTTGGAAGTAATTAGTTTATCCACAAGGTGGCAACCGTGCCCTGGGGGCGTCGATTCACAAGGTAGTCAAAGAAAAACTGCATAAACAGAACCAACCGGAACGCATGAAAGCTACAGCGGCAATGGAGGCCTACATATACCAGAGAAGAGGTTAGAAAGCCTCATTTGTAGAACTCTAGCATGAAAGAATATAAAGATGTTTACATGGGTTGTAACTCGTGGCAAGAGATCGCTCAAAACTGCGCATGTGCCAGACGCCTGTGTATGAGACAAATGAAGTATACTGTGCAAAGGCTGTGCGTTCTACTGTGTGCGTACACGTAAAAAAAAACTAATTTATACCAAGGGCTTTACAGAACTATTTCATTCAATATTTCTGAAAATTCAGTTGTTGAAATTTCAGTGCATCACTAGACAAGATAATACGTAAATGATTGGTAGCTTATTTTTGTCCAGAATTATATTATATATTATAAAATTGACAAGGCAAAGTGGCCAAGATATTCTAAAAAAAAAAAAAACCCAATTAATTAAAATGACCTTTTATGTTCCACAAAAGAAAGTCGTGCAGCTTTGAAACATAATATTCATTTTTGAATGCTCAACTGTTCCTTTGAGTTACAGCCAACCAAAAACCACAGCATGACTGCAAACCCAAGAACCTTCTATATCGAAGACTTTCGGCGATCATATTTGACACCAAAATGTATCAGATTAGTTTACCAGTTGCACACCCTAACATAAGCCAAGAACACTTTGGAAAAGAGTTAAAGGGAGCACTTAAGACATGATTACATGTTGGCATTCGCATACAATTCCTGTGTAATTCCCAACGTCTTACCGCAAACAAATTTCTCAACATTCTGGCAGGCCTTATTTTCTCAGTGTCAAATGAGGGCGGTAGTTTAACAGATGAGGAGGAAATAGGAGCTTGGGAGCAGAGTTATGGCCTAAGGGCCTGACCAAATGGGCTTACTCACCGTTCTTGCGCTCTTTAATGGGTGGAAGGCTCTGAGTGGGCTGGAGAGACAATTCCTCCAGGTCATGGGTCACCGCTTCGCTCCGTGGGCTCGGCACCAGCACCCCCATCGCTCCCAAGTCGCCCTTCACTCCCAGACTCTCATGGGGCTCCATATCTCCAGAGGGGAAGAGGCAAGGGTCTCTCCCTGGAAACTACCACAGCGGTATAGAAGACTGGCGGGAATCTCGGACTGCAGCCTGCCAGAAAAACAAAAGGCTTTCAAGTGTTTTGCAGCCCTTGTAAACATTAGAAAGCCCTAATGGAGCTTAAAGTTGTTGTTGTTGGGGTGTGGTGGCAAAACTAATTTACTTGTATGTGACTGATAGTTAATAAACTTTAACTGAGCCAGAAATGCAGTTCAAAGGTTGGCGTATCCATTTAGTGCATCACATTGCTGAGATCCAGAATATATTTTGTTTTAAATTGGTGATGGTAAACTTTTATTTCACAGAGATTGATCGAAATCTGTCTAACCTTATTCTATCCACTCCAATGTATTTAGCCTCCCAGTTAACCTATAAAATAAGCTCTTAAATCCTTATGGTTGAGGTTTAAAACTCGTATAAGATTTGTTGTGGCTCCAATCCAAGACAAGTTATACGGGAGTATATGCAGGCAGCACGTCTGGCCCAGATGTTTAATGTGTTATTCTGACAGATGCTTTACATCTTGGTACATAGAAAGGCCACTTAGGACAAAGATGTCTGTAATATCTGCTCGGTCTAATTTTGAAATGTACCGCACTGCAAAATATATGTTACCATATTTCACTATTCAGACATTGAGATTTATAATGAAAACACTGTGAACAGACTATGGGGCTCCATAAAGTACAAGACGCACAAGATTTCAAAGCATGTCACATTGCAAAACTATGATCAACATATCAGGAATACCTGTATACAATATATGTGGTTATGCAAAGAGTGATAGAGACTAGTGATGCCACTTTGCTCATAACTAAAAGTGTATATTGACTTGCACTGTGGCTTAAGTTACCTGTTTGCAATTTCACCAAGTCTGGTCTACCACTTCTACCACATTTGTGACATCACACGGGCAAACACACTTCCTCCAGAGCAAGACATCAATGACTAGCTATACATCATAGCTACACCATAGGTCCCGCCCACCGGCGTTCAGTCGCTTAACCGCTGACATTTGCCTACACTGGATGGGAGTGTCGCGTCGTGTCAAAAACAAATAACCCATTATAATCAAATGTACACTGAGCGCATAGGGCCGTGGCTTGTGAGGGACCCTTGAAGATCCTGAAATTGAATCCTGAAAAAACTGCGTCTGCGATATTTCTCCATTCGCTCTATTGACAAACTTTGGCTTACGTCTGTGTAGGTGCCTCCCACAAGCACAGCATGCACGCAATTCCCATGATTTAACTTGTTGTCTAGGAATGTTGCAGAGCACTAATTGGCAAAAAAGGAGGGGAGGAAAGTAAACATAGTAAGGGAAAACAATCCCTCACAGATTTCTTTCCAAAGAGACCAAGTGAAAACCTATATTGTTTGAGAGAGGTGAAGGTGTCTTATATGCTGCGATGTTGTGTAAATAGACGCTTGCTGCACGGGAGTCTGCATTTTCCAACATAATGACAAACAACTTGTTTCTAAGCCGGTGATAAACGCTCTTATCGTACTCTAAACACCGAAGTAACATGAAAAGTGTGACAAATCTTTACAGATGAACTGTAAATATGGAAAACAATATGTAAATGATGTTTGTGTGGATCTTGCATTATATATATTATACATACACATATATACACACTTTTTTTTTATTAAAACTAAACCTCAAGGAACATTAAATTAATGAAAAATAAATCCTCAGGGGTTCTCTTTCTAGAAGAATGAAAAGTTGAGAGGTTGCTTAAGAGTAGACAGAATGACCGATGGGATGTAGAGCTATATCCAACTATGCAAACGCTTCTGTCAAAGACAAATCCTGGTCTTGGATGCTTCAACGCTTCATGCCAAGCTGAAGACAAAGTAAAGTTTGGCAAAACAGCAGCATCTGCTTATTCTGCCCTGACTGAATCAGTGTCTGGAGAACTTCACATTCAGTATTTTTGTCTCTGTGGATGGATGATGATTTGTGAGCGATGTGATGGACTGGTCAAATAAAAGATATTAAAAACCAAGATTTTAAATCAACCACATGAGAGGACTCATATAGTTGCTTTGTTGTGAGAGAGGAATCTTGCTCAACTCATGTCCCAAAAAACACCCACCATCTTCTCATGGTGGTGCTCTTTTCTCTGGAGGTATCAGTTCAGCGGGGCTGATAGTGAGAACAAGAACAGGCGCATCCCTACGGGTACATGCTTTTGTTCTGAAGCAATGCGAGTCACAACCGCCAAAGAGTGATTATAGGTTGCCGTTGACTTGGCACAAGTGTTCAAAACAACATTCGCCCACTGTACAGTTATCTAGAAAAGTCTTTCTATAATAATGTTCCTAAATAAAAAAAACTCTTGAAATAAGAAAGATGACCTCAGTCAAACAAAATTAGGCATTGTTATTACTCACCGCCTCTTTTTAGAGCAGGTCTATCATAAAAGTTTGTTTTATAGTTTTTACCCATCAGCAGATGGCACTGTAGTCCTCATATGTTATGATGAGGTGACAGCTGTGCCTTTAAGTTACATTTCTGGATGGACAGACGGATGGACGGTTGGATGGAGGATGATGAACAGATGGAGGGACAAATGGATGAATGGACAGAGAGAGGGAGGGATGGACGGACGGATGGATGAATGAATGAATGAATGGATGGACGGACAGAGGAATGGACAGTACAAAGTGTCATGCAGCAATTATGCAATGACAAAATAATAAAAATCCATCATGAATTAATTCACAATTGTATTTATATCCCCAACTGCCAGTTTAAATTATTAAGTACTTTTTGAATTCAAATCACATTGATAAATGTTAAAATAAATCACTGTGAATATTGTGAAAATATTATTTCCCTTAAAAAAGACTAATCAAAACGGACAACAGAAAAACTTGCTCAGATGAAATGAAAACTCTACCAGAGTAACTTTAAATCTATTCTCTTCCAGAAGATGAGACTTACCGGTCAAAGGAGGAGGACGCTTTTGCTGCAGTGCTCCTGATGTAGATCACTAGGTCATGGTGCCTCTGAAACACAAGGGATATTCTTTCATTAATGAAACAGAACTACAACAGGTTCAAACAACATAAACCTTTCCATTAGAAGTTTTCCGAAGGTGAAAGCAGAACCGTTCTACCTCACCCGACTGCAAAACAGCAAGTGAAGAAGAGGGCAAGGAAAGGGAAGGGTGGCTTGCATCTAATCAATGCAGTTGCTGTGGAAACGCTAATCTGCTTGTGCACTGATTAATGGCTAAACAATAGGATGACAGATATTTATGGATGTGTGCCACTCCACAGAAGAGGCCATGAAGAGATATGGAAAACAAGCTTACGAGAGTGTCTACTCTAGCCTCAAACGCAACCTCCGCAAACAGAGCATTAATATTCATTAAAGCACAACAAGACAAACATTCAGCCGTGTTGCTCTCTACTGCACATCTGAAGTTCTGTGTTTACGGTTTATCTTTTTTCACACTATCAGAAGAGTCATGTCTGAACTTTAAAAACTCCAAACAAAAACATTGCATCTTTGTATAGTATCTGAAATTTTATTAACGTTTGTAATGTCTGTGCCCTCATACTGTATATGCCCTGTTCTTCCATAAACGGATATGTGAGGAAAAAAAAAGGTTCCGGTTCGACAGAGAAACCGAGTGGTGTGTGTTTTTTCTTCGCATAATTTAATAAAGTTACCGGTTTTCAATCATGCAAATGGCTGTGCGAATATTTTTTAGCACAAATATTGTTGGGTTTGTTCAAAATGCTTCAATTTCACTTGGTTTATTGAAAAACTAGAGATACACCAATATTATAATTCTGGCTAATACAGGTAAGTTGAAAATCGTTTGGATATTTTTGCAAATAAATGACCAATATTTAAAAGTATATAGCATTTTTGTGTATTATTTTTTGTGCGCTAATATAAAATCTATGGTTTAACACATGAACAAAGGGGGGGGGGGTAATGTGTCTCAAGTGTTTTTAAGGAAGTTTCAATAAGGTTGTATTTGTTTTTATCAAAAATACAGTAAATATAGTAATACTGTAACTATTATTATTTTCTTTTTTAATATATTTTAAAATGTAATTTATTCCTGTGATGTCAAAGCTGAATTTTCAGCATCATTACTCCAGACTTGATCACATGATCCTTCTAAAATCGTTCCAATATGCTGATTCGATGCACAAGAAACATTATCTGTGTTGAAATCCATTGTGCTGCTTCATGTTTTTCAGGAAACTGTGATAATATCTACACTGACACTTTTGATATGTACACGCATTGAAGGATGCATTGAGTTTAAGATTGCCCACAGCATCCTGTAGCATCTCGTGCAAATTAAAACCCTTTGGTCACGTTTTATCTCTGCTAAGGAAACGAAGTGATCCGAGACTGATACTGGTGCTCCCTCAGAACAATAGGTTCCCCCCTCTGTAGAAATAATCACCAGCTTCATCTTCAACATCCATTTCTATGATGAAATCATTACAACTTTAATCCTAAATATGTGGACTTGAGGCTTGTTGAGTTCACAATTACTTTCAATGGAAAGCAGATTAAGTGACTCAGTGAGCACTGTGATCTTGTTATCTCGTGCAAATTAAAAACAACAGGCTGATGGATGTCTTAACTCTTCCAGACATACAAGCCTCGATGACTTGACTAAGCCTTGGCTGGGTTTCCTGCCTGCTCACATTGCCTGCTTTCAATCTTATTCAGCGGAGTTTAAAGACTTTCGGCTGTTTTCTCGCTAAGGATAAGCGGTAAGCCCCTCTCAGTGACACTTTGAGAATTCATCTTAGTCCAGAATAATTTCAAAACCTCAAACAGAATTATGTTTTCAGTTTTGAAGAGAAAATTCGGGCCAAATGGGGACACCACTGTACCACTGGCCAGTAAACTCAACGGCTGGTTCACTGCTGTGGATTCTTCGTGTTGGGATGCATTTTCACTCCACCTAGAAAAGGAAGTGAAGATGTGCATGACTGAGAACTCCGTGTAAACAACTCGACTCTCCCTATGATCCTGTAGCACAAATAGTAACACATGGCATTAGCAATCCCAAGATCATGGGTTCGATTCCCAGGCAGTGAATGCATTGCAAATAAACAAAAAAAAACAAAAAGTAAAGCTTGAATGCAATGAAATTTGCTTTGGATAAAAGCATCTGTCAAATGCATGAATGGAAATGTTAACGGTACCTCTTTACAGTGAAGTGCCCAATATAGAGCTTATGCACCAGAGAAACAAACCACACGGCCATCTTTAGAATTTTGTGTTTGAACTTCCGTTTTTGTGTTAGCTCTGTATACATCTATGGAGCTGTTGAAGAGTAATTAGCTTCGTTTTGGCCTGATTTTGTTCAAAATGACATCACTCATTTTAATTTAAGTATATCAGGGCCTTAAGGTAACATTAGTTAGCTACATTAACAATAAACAATACTTCTACATCTTATTTAATGTACATTTCTACATTTACTAATACATTCTAAAAAATAAAAGTTGTATCTGTTACAATTAAAGCACTGTAAACAAACTATTTTTTTAATTAATTAACATTAACAAAGGTTATTAAATGCTGTAAAATACAGTGCCCAGTTCACATGAAGTAATGTTAACAAGTGAGACCTTATCGTAGTGTTACCATGTTAATTAATACAATTACGCATTTTAATAGATATTTTGCCATTTAGGTCTCTTAACCGAGTTTGTTGTGTTGAAAGGAAAAATCCTAGCTGTGTTTTTAAATTGGGTTTATTTTAAAAAAGTTAACAGTTGTTCCCTTAAGTCCAAACAAATTATGGCTGAATTACCACATTACTACACAATGAGAACTTTTCCTCACACAAACACTGAATGACTCATCCACAGTAAACTGGAGGAGGTCAGCTGTGCAGCTAAATATAGCTGTGAGACCAGCCAGAAAAAGCATTAGAAATAAAAAAGAAACCCCTCCAACGCTTTTCCATGTGTGCGCGGAGCAGGCATCAGGAGTCAGCACAAAGAAAACACTGTGAGACCTACTCGAGTGCTGAGGAAAGGAAAGAGAGGGGGAAAATTCCTTTACCATTCCCAAAAATTATCCCACATTTTAACTTTCCCAGAAAGCCAGCTAATTCCCAAGAGGCTGTCCCTGAGCACAGTGCACATGGCCTTTGCCCCTCCCACTTCCCCTCATGCCATTGGCCCAACAGGGAGTCAGTAGTGAGGGATCTTTAAACCAGAAATCAAAATAGCCAGCCGTCAAGCCAGTCAGCATATACTGACGCTTTTTATTTAGATTTAATTTAAAGTCCCCCCGCAGTCAATAATGCTATCCCTTAAAAATCATCTTTGATCACCAAAATGACATATTTAAAGGTTTTTTTCCAGTGAAAAAAAAATGTGTTCATGCCTTGAATGCATCTCTGCACCCTTCTCTGCTTCATTAAGTATATGCGGATCCACGAATATGCTAATTAGCCCCGCCTGCAGTCAATCACACCAGCTCAGAGATCCACTCGGAACCAGAAACCGATTCAGAAGAAGAGGAAGAGTGAATTATACAGGCTCGTAAACTAGTCCATGTATCAGAATGGTCATGCGTTTTATTTATCGCTCTCTACAACTTCGGACACATAACAGTAGTTAATATGATTAGCATTTTGCTTGACTACGTTACCAAACAGCAAATAGTATCGCTAATGTTACACAAACCATGTTTCTGTTCCCCATCCCCAAAGGCATATAGTTCATCATAACATCATAATATACATCATATACATAATTCACCCGCTATATTGCTAAATGTACCCGATTTTTGATATGATCCAGGCTTCACAGCATAGTTAATATGCGAAAGTCCGTCTGCACGTTGACGTGATTGGTTACTAAGTTGTTTGTGACGTAAGAAACAGCGGCGATTTCAAACTGCGTTCGAGACTTTTTTTTTTCCACTGCAGTTTTAAGGAGAGAATACTCCGCAATGGCATTGACTTATGAATTTGCACATGTCTTAAAGTATATTAAAAACACCACATATATATATATATATATATATATATATATATATATATATATATATATATATATATATATAAACGATTTTTACCACATGGGGACTTTAAAAAGAGATCCACCAAAAGATGCGGATTCACTTGAAAGTAATAAATGAATTAATCTATTTCAGAAGCTGATTCTCTGGTTCCTAAACGGCCACACTATTTTCAGAATCTACAGTACTTCCCCTACAACTTCTTTTTTTAAAAATAGGTTTCCATGTAACTTGCAGTATTACAAATATTACACATCACTTTCCGAAGAACAGATGTTTTCGATACAAGACTGTGTCCTATTATGATCAAGCAACAATGTGGCAAACAATGACATAAACTTGCTGATCATTTCAAGCAATGGACAGAGTGATGAAATAAGCACTTTCATAGTGTTCTTTTTGGGTAAACAAACATATCAACACCAGACACCAGAGCTACAGCTCCTCCTCAAAAACAAACTGGAATAATGACAGCTGGGGCAATAACAAATAAAGAACGTCCATCATAAATACAACAACAAAATTTAAATTCAATAACTCTAAAATGTCATGTGTAAAAAGTAACACTTTCCTCATGTATTGAGTACTTCGAATGTAGGTCTTAATCACTATTTTTCAACCCTAATTAACCTTTTCCTGTATTAATAATGTCAAATAATCTGACATTTAAAGAGACTTCTTAACTTTGACACAGTTATGAGGGTGCTTTTATGATATAATTTCCTATTTGATGTTTTTTTGCCGCCCCTTGCATGTTTTTGCAAGTCACACCACATGATTTGGCCTTTTTCAAATATTTATATTATAGCAAAACATGCTGACTGCTCTTCTGTCCCATTCTATAATACATTGATGGAGATACTTCAAAGAGAACAGATACACGAGAAAAACAGGCGCGACCCAACAAGTCATTTTGCGCAATATTATGACACCGCATCCTACGCAAGTTTGGCGACCATTTGAGAAGCTTAACTTTTGGTTGGCAGGGCCGACTTAATAATTATGTTGACGGCTTTTGATCTGAGGACACTTGAGCATGGATATGAATCTGGTTCATCAGCATCAAAGCCTGTGAGGTCACAT
This sequence comes from Zacco platypus, assembly GCA_038088235.1. Lineage (NCBI taxonomy): Eukaryota > Metazoa > Chordata > Actinopteri > Cypriniformes > Xenocyprididae > Zacco > Zacco platypus. The sequence goes on along the minus strand of CM076083.1, from coordinate 29,404,607 downwards.
CACATGACATCTCAGTGGAATGTTATTGTGTCATGTGAGCGGAGTAAGGAAAAAAAAAAAAAGAAAAAGAAAAGTTATTTGTCCCGATTCTCTTTTTACCAGGCATTCGTTTGAAATACGAACTAAAAAAAGCCAGGAGGATGTTTGGTTTAACGGAACACTGCTATCTACAAAAGCAGTGACCTCATTCTTGTTTGTGAACTTTAACTTTCCAAACTAGTTCAAATGCACAAAATAACATTTACCCGATGATAACAGGTAACGATAACAACGTTGAGCCCGCAAACTTTAAGTCAAACAGGCGACGGAGCAGACTAAGAAAACAATGTCCAGACCACCAGGGACACACCATGCTTACAGTCACTATAAATACCAGGACCTCCAGCTTTTAAGTTCTGCTTGAGCACAACTGTAGTCTAAAGGTCCTGTCTTAACTGTAGACGTGTGGACATGGACCAGAGGATGGAAGGTAGTTTCAAAACACAGGCCGTTGTTTTAGAGAGAGCCAGAATTCCTTTAAACTGTTTTACAGACAGGGAACAGTGCTCGCCATTCATCTTTTCAGCACATGTTGCTTGAGGAAGGACACAAACTTGCAGAATGTGAAATATGTTGTGGTGAACTGACACCTGCGGTGGGCAAGATTCAGCCTGTCATCAATGAAGAATGCTTTATTTTTCAGTTCAACTTCAGCTATATTTAGGTGAGAAAAACTATTTTGGTCAGAGAATAATATTTAGAGAACAATACGACTAAGCATGTGTTCAACAGTAGTTCAGTTTTCTTGGTTCTTTTGGTCCAGACTAGGGGTTTTCAAAGTGTGGGGCACGTCTCCCCAGGGGGCGCCAGAGCATGTCAGTGGTAAATAAACAAATTAAGTTAATTAATGATAAGCTCTTGGAAAGTCTTCAGTCCAAGGATCCAGTAAACGAATGCATTAAAACAGTCCAAAACAGCCTTCATACAGGGAATACCCGGTCGATTTTATCAGCGATGAAGGACAGAACTGTGTATTTGGCTTCAAAACGTGATCTCTCTCCTATTCTGAGATTGTTTCGGAGCGGCCCAAGCCGTTTCTCATCGTGCTGTGAAGTACAGGCTGAACGTGACTCAAAACACCCAACCTCTGCATGAGCGTATGATACACAAACTACATCTCTCGGTTGAATAAAGCAAACCAGTGTCACGCTAGTAAAGTTTTGATGGATTATGATTGTAATCAAGGTAAAGACGATTACAGTGACATATAGGAGTCGTACACTAGGAGGCACACGAGACGAGAGTCCATTATTATTGATGCGCAAACAAACCATGCTGGTGCGGCACTTTCGGCGTACTGATCGCTACTGAAAATTAGGAAAAATTTGGGAATGGGTAGGCACCATTGTTACTTCAAAATGGAGGCCCGCTGTCTTTGACTTTGACTCCTGGTCCAAACCAAAAAAGAAAATTATACATTTAGTGCTGGTTCACTTAGCATTCACTGTCATTTTTAACACCATACCTAAAGACACAAAACATACAAACAAAAAAAACAGCTTTTACGATGTATATTTTGTGAAGAAACTTACCGAACATCCAAAACAATACTGTTTTATGTTCGTAAATTTCTCACAAAACTTACAAAAAGGTGTCAAATAGTACCAGAATTCCTCCGTTGCACACACATGAAGAACTGTTGCAAGGAGACAGTGGTTCCGATGCCTTTACAGAACTGTGATGGGCAACGTAGTGCTTATGACGAGAAAATCCCATCTATACCCTTCAATAGGGCACTATTTGAGGGGACAACCATTTTGTAGTGGTGTCCTAAACCATAGTGGACGTCGCCAAGTGCACTCATTCAATCCCATAATGCACAGCAATGACAAATATATAACCGTTGTACACTCAACAGCTTGGGAATAACCATAATGCGTGTGAGGGTTGTGCCGAATGAATTCTCGTGTCTGACCAGAAGATGGCGCCCACAGCTGAAACCATCCATCCATCAACTTTGCAAAAGCAGCAGCCCTTCCTGCACATTCAGTGTCCTGATTCACTCCTTCTAGTGGACTATAGTGAATGAGGGTATAGGGGGGCGATTTCGAACAGGTATGCTTGAGCATTCTGTCCTTTTTAGGGTAGCATCTTGTGACATCACATCTTGTTTTTGGTTTGTTTGGATGTCTTTGGTCCATGTTGCGTTCATATTTCAGTCGAACCACACCAGAGATTTTTTGGAAGCAGACTGAGACTTTCAGGTGTCTCTCAGTCCGCTTGTTTGGTGCGCACCAGGGTTCCCGCTTATTCAAATGTTTTAATCAAACTAAACATCCCTTTTAAACCTTTAATCAAACTAAAGTGTGAACGCCCTCTAAATCCAAAAACGTGATGTTCATATAAGCAGAGAAGCTGTGAAAATAAGGTGGCATTTGATGCTATGCAGGCAAACTGGCACAGATAAACAATTAAAACACATGGCTCTGTCCTTTAAGAGCTGCTTGCAAATATTATTCTTAAATCATAACACACATTCACTATTTTTGACAACTCTTTTCGTCTGTCACATTGTAGCGAAGCTTAAATAAATATCAATAATAACAATCTGGTTCCTCCAGTTCTTGGTGGTTGCCATGACTATGATGACTGCAAATAGACAGGAACTCAATAACAGTACACACTGTAAGTTTACAGTGACATTGTGGGTCAAAAGGATGACCGATTAAACTGAATTCACGGATTTATAATGAATAGATAAAGGTGGCCTTCCAGGCTATATTTAGGCATAATGCCGCCCTAATTAAGGATTTTCTACCTGCAGTAGAGAGTAATTGGCCTGTGACAGTAAACACTGGGAGTGTTTCATGCACTGTGCCTCCACACAAATCACACTGAGGCTAAAGGTCACTGCATGGGAACGCTCAACAATGTAGTCTTGCAGACACACCCATAATGCCATGAGTGTGTGTGCATACTTAACAACATTTTAACGAGCTATAAAGACCGTTTCAGTTGTTTATGCTACAAAATACGCAACTCAAACTGCACTCAGTGCCCTCACACCTGTTCGAGTGAAGCACGCCAATTATTCATTTAGCAGATGCATGTGACTTGCACATTTTTGACAGAATTATCGATCAACACTTCACTACACTACAAAGTGAAAATGCACGGTTACTTTAAAAAGGTATTTCAACTTCCAGCCCCTGAAATGACTTGTGTTGGTGTATCCTTTGTTTTTGACTTATAACTTTAATTAATTTTAGATTGATTGCATGTGTGTTACACACTGGTTTTCATAAAATAGTTTTATTATTTTAAGTGTTAAGGTAAATTGTGGCGGTTGACCACAAAAACGCATACTGGAAGTTTGTAAAATCAATAATCTTAATGAAAACTGAAAATTGCCCAATCAATGTGAAATAAGCAATAATGACAATAATAACCATTAATAATAACCAAACAATAGTAACCCAATTATTAAATAAAATAAATTAAATAGCTATGTTCAACTACTGATACACAAAATTGTAAGTTTTTACTTATTAAATCATATTAAATGTGATTAAGGTACAAGAAATATAGAAAGAAAACAATTTCATGCTTATTTATTTATACAAACACTAATTATATATATATACACACATATATGTATATATAATTAGTATATGTGTGTGTGTGTGTGTGTATATATATATATATACAGTACTGTGCAAAAGTTTTAGGCAGGTGTGAAAAAATGCTGTAAAGTAAGAATGCTTTCAAAAATAGACATGTTAATAGTTTATATTTATCAATTAACAAAATGCAAAGTGAGTGAACAGAAGAAAAATCTACATCAAATCAATATTTGGTGTGACCACCCTTTGCCTTCAAAACAGCATCAATTCTTCTAGGTACACTTGCACACAGTTTTTGAAGGAACTCGGCAGGTAGGTTGGCCCAAACATCTTGGAGAACTAACCACAGTTCCTCTGTGGATTTAGGCAGCCTCAGTTGCTTCTCTCTCTTCATGTAATCCCAGACAGACTCCATGATGTTGAGATCAGGGCTCTGTGGGGGCCATACCATCACTTCCAGGACTCCTTGTTCTTCTTTACACTGAAGATAGTTCTTAATGACTTTCGCTGTATGTTTGGGGTCGTTGTCATGCTGCAGAATAAATTTGGGGCCAATCAGATGCCTCCCTGATGGTATTGCATGATGGATAAGTATCTGCCTGTACTTCTCAGCATTGAGGATACCATTAATTCTGACCAAATCCCCAACTCCATTTGCAGAAATGCAGCCCCAAACTTGCAAGGAACCTCCACCATGCTTCACTGTTGCGTGCAGACACTCATTCGTGTACCGCTCTCCAGCCCTTCGGCGAACAAACTGCCTTCTGCTACAGCCAAATATTTCAAATTTTGACTCATCAGTCCAGAGCACCTGCTGCCATTTTTCTGCACCCCAGTTCCTGTGTTTTCGTGCATAGTTGAGTCGCTTGGCCTTGTTTCCACGTCGGAGGTATGGCTTTTTGGCCGCAAGTCTTCCATGAAGGCCACTTCTGACCAGACTTCTCCGGACAGTAGATGGGTGTACCAGGGTCCCACTGTTTTCTGCCAATTCTGAGCTAATGGCACTGCTCGACATCTTCCGATTGCGAAGGGAAGTAAGCATGATGTGTCTTTCATCTGCTGCAGTAAGTTTCCTTGGCCGACCACTGCGTCTACGGTCCTCAACGTTGCCTGTTTCTTTGTGCTTCTTCAAAAGAGCTTGGACAGCACATCTGGAAACCCCTGTCTGCCTTGAAATTTCTGCCTGGGAGAGACCTTGCTGATGCAGTATAACTACCTTGTGTCTTGTTGCTGTGCTCAGTCTTGCCATGGTGTATGACTTTTGACAGTAAACTGTCTTCAGCAACCTCACCTTGTTAGCTGAGTTTGGCTGTTCCTCACCCAGTTTTATTCCTCCTACACAGCTGTTTCTGTTTCAGTTAATGATTGTGTTTCAACCTACATATTGAATTGATGATCATTAGCACCTGTTTGGTATAATTGTTTAATCATACACCTAACTATATGCCTACAAAATCCCTGACTTTGTGCAAGTTTACCTTGAAGAATTGATGCTGTTTTGAAGGTAAAGGGTGGTCACACCAAATATGGATTTGATTTAGATTTTTCTTCTGTTCACTCACTTTGCATTTTGTTAATTGATAAATATAATCTATTACCAAGTTTATTTTTGAAAGCATTCTTACTTTACAGCATTTTTTCACACCTGCCTAAAACTTTTGCACAGTACTGTATATATATATATATATATATATATATATATATACACACATACACACACAGTAATTATATGTACATACATATACATATACTAATTGTATATATATTAAATATATATAAAAAAATATATATATATAAAATATATATATATATAAAAAAACAAATATATATATATATATATATATATATAAATAAATATAAAAAATAGATATACAAAACTTATATATATAAGTTTTGTATATATATTTTATATATATATTTATTTATATATATATATATGGGATAAACACTAATTATATGTACATACATATACTAATTGTATAAATATAAAATATATATAAAAATAATATATATATATATATATGTATGCACACACACTAATTATATGTATACATACATATACTAATTGTATATGAACACATATACATATACCAATTATATATATATATACACACACTAATTATATGTACATACATATACTAATATATATATATACATATTCACACAAACACAGACACGTAGACATTACACATAGAATAAACATAAAGGTTAAAAATGTACTTAATTGAAGTGTTTTATTACCGTCGTGGTGTTCAAATATTCCCTAAAATTACTCAGTAGAGTGTCTGAAAGTGACATGACACTGTGTGTGCAGCGAAAAGTTCAATATAACAGTCGTCAGGTAAAATAAGAGCTCGGTTTATGACTCATTATTCTGAATCATTGCGCATGTATTTAATAAAGTGTCACTTGTGATGTATGAAGACTGGAGTGTCATTCACTCACTCGTGCGGCAGTTGCATCTTCATATGCGCAAGTAAAATGGGATAAATATCGAACTCACCGTTTCTTGGCTTCCAAATTAAACGCGTTCCCTTGAATGACACTTCAAGAATACAATACAGTTCCGGCAGAACATTTATTTTCTTTCTTCACTGAAGTATCATTTGTTGCTGTGGGTAAAGATGGCCGCTCTTATTGTGTTTAGCCGGTGATGTAATGAAGTTGTGTTAACCCTTCGTAACACTTTGTAAGAGAACTCACACCACATCGATATTCGACCCTGCTAGATTAAAAAGCGAACAGAATAAAGTAATTTTAGATAGCCTATGAGTATTTCTCATAACATCTTAGTCTGAGAGATGAATGTAAACATCACTCTACACGCAGCACATAATATCCACAGATGTAAAAACTCCAGCGTTGTTATAATGTAGTGAAAATGCGTCAAAATGTTACTAAATATCTAGGCTAATCAAAGCGTAGGTCTATTATACTACTTTACTTAAAGTTAAAAAATGTTTTCACATTTAATTGTAGCCTGTATGGAGTTTAAAAGTAAGGTCTCTTACCTAGCTTTTGAAACTGACAGATGGAGACCGAATATGTTCCCTATCTGATAAGCAAAGTTCAATTGGCATTTGATTGGCTATATATGAGAACTGTGACCTGAAAATTAGCAAAGCAGATTTTTATAGATGTTTTAACTTTTATAACTATAGAAAGATATTGGCCACTGGTGTAAAGTACATTTATAAAAATAAATAATACTGGCATTATGAGGCTATGTTAGTGTATGACACTGCCATCTGGTGTTCTCTCACGGTCAGTTCATACTGTGATCACTCACTCCACTGGGGATTCAAGATCCTTATTGCCTCTGAATTTTTAAAACATCATTTTTTTGTGTGCTTCTATAAGGTTGTTGCATGCAGTTCCTAAATAAAAATAATAATAATAATAATAATAAATAAACATGAAATGCATGATGCATATGCATGGACTGTATTCAAGATTTTAGGTTAAAACTGAAGCGCTATAAATGGTCACTTAATCACATTTCGCCTTATCTCATTTTAAATAGACTCGCTGTTGTGACAAATGAATTTTGAATAATATTAGGTCTGCATGAATAATAATTATTATAAAGTAGCCTAATTAGCAAAAATGCTGTTACACCTGGTTTTAGATGAAGTCTAGCATGTCATATGGCATGACCTATCAAATTCCCACATTTTTTTTCATATACCTGTGCAATAAATTAATGCAAACATGAAAAGCAAAGGCAAACAAGGAGGCAGATCAAGTTTACTTGCGATTACCTCAGTATACGAGAGACTAAATGCGTGTGATATCTGCTGATTGTAAGCCTGTGTTTATGGTGTTAAACTGTGGCCTCAAAGTAATATAAAGCAAGTTGTGAACTCAGCAGGTAATGGACTTTGCGAGCGTCTTAATGTTTTAACAGCCATTTAGAAAGTAGTACATCACAGATCATCTGCAAACCAACATAACAACAAAATTAAGTAACGTGGTGTGAGTCATAAGGTTGCTCTTTCCCCCTCTCTCTTTCTGTTTTTCCTGCTTCCGTTTCTCATGTCTACTCCCACATAGTTGGTACTGGATGATCATGTCCCACATTGCCCACACTTCCCCGCTGATGGAGGTGTGAGGCTTAATCACGGCCCAGAATAGTGTGTGGTTTGGGGTGTGCTGGGGGAGGCAGGCTGGATGCCAGCCGTATCTCTGAGAGTGCTGGCGTGAGATGTGACTCATTGAAGTGCTGTGTGTCTTTACATTCAGCTTCACACACAGTGAGATGATGGGCAGCATGGAGCCCCAGCTGCCTGAGAGACTTTGGGGCACCGACCACTGATTATTCATTTCGATTAGAATCTGCAACCACAGATTCACTCAGAGTTTGTGTTGCAGCTGCACCCTGCTGGTCAGTGCCTGCACGCATGTTGATGTGTTCATCTGGGCGATCCGAGTTAAATTCCAGTCAGTTCCCGATCCTGATTGCTTTTGTGCTATAACAATAAAATGACAGAAAGGCTATAAATTGTAACCACTATTTTACCATTTTTATTGTTTAAAACAGTGTCAACAAGATAATATAGTCTTTTCTTCCATATTGGGACGTATATCCGAGTGAAACAACTTCTTGAACATGAAAAAATATTGGGTGTGACTTGATTTTGTCCATTGGGAATTGATTGATGGTTATGGTGATGTGATGTGATGTGATGTGAGTGACAGGTTGTCCCGCCCTCACGCCAGAGAAGAGATATTCCATAAAAAATATACAATAATAATAATAATAATAATAATAATAAAATGGTCCATTTTGACTTCATGGTAACTTGGTAACTAAAAAAAAAATTAATGTGTTTAAATATTTAGCAGTATTTTAACTATTCTTTGTGAAGCATTTAGGAATATGATAAAGTGTTGGGGAAGTTACTTTTAAAAGTAATGTTTTACAATATTGTGTTAGTCCCTAAAAGAGTATAACTAATTGCAATACTTAGTTACTTTTTATGGAAAGTAATGCGTTATGTTACTTTATTCACCTGGGCTGGGCTTGCTTGTTTGTTAATATAAACAAAGCAAAAAAAAAAAAAAAGTTTCATTTTTGTCAAATGTAAAGGCCCTTTTACACCAAAACTGAAATGAATAAGCCTCAGGCTGAAGGAAATGCAAATTCACACCTGTACAGTAGAGGGCGCAGCTCAAACAACCATTCAGATGTGCAGCCATTCTGGAATACAGAAGAACAGGAGAAGGTTCAAAACTCTTACTCCAGCAATAAAAATAAGAATTAAAAAATGAAGCACAAATATGATGTTTAATTGAAGTCATTAAGATTCATTAGGGAGGACGGCGACGCACTGAAGCTTCTGTTACATGTAAGGTAATTACCTTGACAAACTATACATCATTAAAAAGATTTTTTTAACCTGTTTTATTCTAAGTATCGTATAGTGACCGTACTTTGTTAATATGAGTTATGAATATGAAAAACTGAGTCGATAGCTTTTCTTTGAAATACATTGAGAAAAAAACTCAGGTGTTTTCGTCGTGAAAACGCCTCAGCCCCCTCAGGGCTTTTAGGTCAAAAGCATGCACATTTGGAGAAATGTTGATGGATTTTCATATGTTTATGTCAAATTTCTATACAGAGGAGTAATATTTATTACATTTTTACCTAAAATGCTCCATTGTAATCATTGCGCTAGGATACCATGATGTACTGTGTTTTCAATTCATACCTGCAGCCGGAGGGCGCTCCGGGCACATTTAGTCGAGAAATGGCATTGATGAAGAACAGGCATACCATGTGACATTCCAGGAACTAACAGAGGCTTTCAGAGATCGCTATAACATGCAGATAGACACTTTTGAAGACAATAAATGCATGGTGACGATATGGTTTTATCGGTAACACTTTACAATAAGGTTCATTAGTTAAACATTAGTTAATGTATTAACTAACATGAACTAATCATGAGCAATACATTAGTTACTGTTTTTACTAATCTTCGTTAACGATAGTTAATGAAAACACAGTTGTTCATTGTTTGTTCATGTTAGTTCACAGTGCATTAGCTAATGTTAACAAGATTTTAATAATGTATTAGTAAATGTTGAAATTAACATTAACAAAGATTTATAAATGCTGTAGAAGTGCAGTTCATTATTAGTTCATGTTAACTAATGGAGTTAACTAATGTTAACTAATGAACCTTATTGTAAAGTGTTACCGTTTTATCAGTGTTCTTAGTATGCCATATCATAATAATAGATTATATTTATAATGCAATGCTAATCGGGATAGCTTTTCTTATTGTGCAGAATACTATATGAGAATATATTTTCAGTCAGATTTTTTGATCCGAAGCCACAACAGAATGTTAATTAAAAGACTCGACTTGTGATATAAAGCAAGTAACAAAAACTTGGTTTTAAACTCATAAATTGTCATCTATTGATGGTGTGCTAAGCTACATGCTAGTAAATGCACGTGTTAGGCTGCCACCTAGCTGTTATTATGAATGATTTTTAAATGTAAAACTCACTGAAATGGTTTTTTTTTCCCCATGAAGGGCATTTGATACAGTTTCAAAGAAGGTGAAGTGAGAGGTTTGATGAAAGAAATGAGGGATTAAGTCTGCTTGAATAGAACATCATCAGTAATTATAATAGAGACAAAAGAAAAGAATAATTAGAGCCATAACCAGACTGGAGAGGTGTGAATGTGTGAATGGTGCACTGAATGGAGCAGTTTGCACCACAAAACAACAGACACTGAATGGATGTTTAGAAGATGGCAATAAACAATAAACATCATTTAGCATTTCAGAGTCTTCTCAAAATAAAATCACCTGATATTCAATAAAACTCAGAGTTTTAGACCTATCAACTGCACATTTGAAATATAACACGGTCAGACATGTGGCTTTAGCTGGAGTGCATTTCTATAATCCAACGTCAGTTTTATTTTCATGAAATTATTTCATAAAAAATAAATTTATAATAACTTTAGAGATATTAAAAAAAATTCTTTATGACAATAATTAATTATGACTTTACAATAAACTACAAAGTATCTGCTTTCAACTGAGACCTTATGCTTTTAGTGCAAAGGGTTCATGAACCGTATCTGTTTTAATTTGGGTGTTCCATAACTTGGAATTTTTCAAAAGCGGGGGTTTTGTATTAATATATTAACTAACTATCAGCAATACATTTGTTACTGTATTTACTAATATTTGTTAACCTTAGTTAAAAATACAGAAGTTCATTGTTTGTTCATGTTAATTCATAGAGCATTAACTAACGTTAACAAATAAACTCTTGATTTTAATAATGTATTAGTAAATGTTGAAATGAACATTAACAAAAGTCAATAAATGCAGTTCATTATTAGTTCATCTTAACTAATGTTGTTAACTAATGAACCTTATTGTAAAATGTTACCATATAATTATTATTTAGCATTGATATTATTGATAATATAGTTATAAATTACTCCTATAATTGATAGGAGTAATTAATAACCCTAACCCTTCACTGTTAATGGACCTCCAGTGCATTTACAATGCCATCGGCAGCAGAGGGCAGTGTAGTACCTCTGTTTTGTCTCATAAGATACTTTTTAACATTACAAAATTAGACATTCTGTTTTGATCCATTAAACCAGAGCAAAACGATTTCTCAAGGAAAAATGCATTTCACGCTATTTGAGAAACTGGGGGAAATCAAAAGGAGAGCACGGAGGCCCAATTTTTAGTATCCAGGCTACTTAAGAGAATTAGAAACTGTAAATTTCACTTGTTGGTCACGTCTTGTTCAAAACAAAGCATTAACGCCAAATGATTTAAATTAGTCAGTCAAATTAAAGCCTGCGGTATGTCTTTGACTACATAAAGAGAATAACAGATTATCATATTCTCATTATAATTGCCTACGTGACCTGCTGACATTCACGTTTATTCTACTATAGACGATAATCTAAATGATCCATGAAGCGAATTCCTCGAGAATGTCCCGCTAATAGTGACTGTAATGCCCATTTCTAGTGGTAAAATGGATATATCTGTCCAGTAAGTACACGTGCAAACACTCCACAGGTTTATTGATGGGAGAGTGTGTGCTGTTTGAGTATGGGGGAGGCTTGGGGAGCTTTATTTGGTGTGTAATGACACCCTTCAATGGATGGATGCTGAAAGCTGAACATCTGCATCTAATTTAGTGCCCCTCCTATGATGACGCGAGCATGTCGTTTATAGCGATTATGCCATCAGTGCATTCTTACAGTGGAACAGTTATAGGCTTCAGAATTCACGCCACATCCTGCAAGCGTCCATAATGGCATACCGTGCTGGAGTAAAATGTCGCATTGTTAATTTACATGCAGAAGGGGGTGTGTGTCCCTCATGCCAACCAGACCAGAAGCTCTGACCTTGAGTTGTCTATGTGAGAGCATAAAAATGACCCAACCGCTGAGTTGAATGAGTTGGGTTGGTGGTGATTTATTAAAGCACAGAATATTTTCAAAAAAACATAAAGTGACTTCACATGCATGACATGCAACCATAAGTGAGATATGGTGTCATCAAGCCACATACAGTTAAAGGCACAATATGTATTTTTTCGCCCCTAGAGGTCGCTTATTCAAAACAAAGGCGTAGCTTGATGAAGCCTTCATTTGCAGAATAGTAGAAGCTGTTGTCTTCAGAAATTCGGGCAGAAATCATTTTCATGGTTGAGCTAATGTATTAAAGATTTATTAACATTACTGTAGTATGAAGCAGGGTGTGTAGCAGAAACGAGGCCGCTGGAGCGATTGCTAATGAGAGACGAGTGCGACACACGGCGAGAGCAGCGGAGCTTTTATTATGCCGCAGTCGCCGTTTCTGCTTCTTCCAGTCAAGCGTATGTGGAGTAACACAGCACTGTTTCATCATATTAGATACATTTTGTGTGTTGAAAGTTTTTATAATGCTACTCTGTGCGTTCGCTCATCGACTACAAGACACTTGTTGCACACTGCGGTAAGCTAGATCGATATTAGGCATGGTAAAACATGGTACCCGCGGTAAATCAAGAAAACGAGATTGATGAGCTTTCTGTCAATTAATGCATCCAAACAGTTGCTCACCTATCTCATAAAACACATAATATATTAAAGCGTATTTGGTGTTTCCATGGTTTTCACGTAACGTGGGTATGATGTCACTGACAGGCGATGCACGGATGTGGTCCGTGTCCTGATTAAGCTTGCTTATTTCTCTAATTTTAAATATTCTTGGAAACCTGGGATAATGTAAGTGCACAAGTCAACCAAACTATATTATATTGTTCTAGTGGTATTTGGATATTTGAATCCAAGAATCTTACATATTGTGCCTTTAAATTTCACATCCGTCCCATTTAGGTTGAGACTGAAAGGATGGGGGGATTATCAATAATGACTTAAATTTCAGTCTAGTTTTATGATACTTTAATATTTGTATGTGTGTGTCTGTGTTTTTTTTGCAATTTTCACAGACTTTGAATTTTTTCCTGTGATGACAAAGCTGAATTTTCAGCATAATTACTCCAGTCTTCAGAGTCACATGATAACTTCAGAAATCTTTCTAACATGCTGGTTTTCTGCTCAAAAAAACATTTCTTCTTATAATCAATATTGAAAACAGTTGTTCTACTTAACAATTTTTCATGGAAACATTGATAAGTTTGTTTCAGGATTCTTTGATGAATTAAAAGTTCAAATTAGCAGCATTTACTTAACATACAAATCTTTTGTAACAATGTAAAAACAGTGTTACGACTGCTAGGGGTTCAGCCGTAACAGAAAGAAGGTGAGTCTCAATACCAGAGAGATTTCCAATAATAAGATTTTTATTTACAACAAAAATAAGGGGTTAACGTCAGGGGCAGACAAGGCCAAAACAACAAACAAAACAATCTTCTTTTGGAAACTAAATAACCTCAAAGGAAAATAAAGAAAACAAAATACAACTTACCTTACCTACCTCCCTACAACCATAAACATAGTGAAAATAATATCAAATAAAATGGCGTCACACCCCCTTCCTCCCTTAAAGTGAAAAATATTTTCAAGAGATTTGTACAGCGATATTTACAGTTTTGGGCAAACAATATCAAATTCCGCATTCAACTCGTAGTCGTATAACAGGCAAGGATCAAGTAAACCAGGAAGTCAGAATTAACAATAAACAAACAATCACAGTCTTACTAAACACTCACAATCTCTCTGATACGACACTCTCAAACAAACGATGACGAAACGAACAATAATAATCGGATTTTGCGAAGAACAATGGCGGTAGCACAAAGTCAACGAGGCACATGGCAAAGAATGAGTGTTTGGGGCGTTCCTTATATACGTGTCAGGTTTTCGGCTGGACCAATCAGGAGGTTCAAATGAAGGCCACACCCACCTGTAACAAAAAACACATCTACACACATGGAGAGAGAGAATAGACAGACAGATGAAAACAGACAAAATATCTTGGGGTCTTAACAACAGTTTTACCGACCCCAGCCTTTTGAACCAAGGATGACCTGAACCAGATCAGTGCCTTCCACAACGGATGCCTCAAGAGGATATGTTGTATATTCTGGCCTATGAAAATCACTGATGAAGAACTGTACTGGAGAACAGAGAAGTCACTGAGACCAAGCGTCTTTGCATCCGATGGCTTGGACATGTGCTCAGAATGGACCGGGGCCGAATACCAAAGACTGCCTTGAGATGGACACCACCTGGCTGAAGAAAACAAGAGCGACCTATAGGAGATCGGTCTGACATGGGGATCAAGCAAATCATTGATGAGTAGGTAATTAAACCTTTGAATGGTACCCAGAGACATTGAAACTTTGTCCTTGTGATGACGGGGTCCATTAAGGTGGTCTGTGATACAAACTGGGTTTAATTTTGAATCTCAACCCTCTGAATTTAAGTGACGGATCTGCATGAATCCACACAAAGGCCTGCAAATGATCATGAGCGAGCAGCTGAAACATCCTCAGCAAAAAGGCCTTGTTCTGCTTACTGAAGTGAAACAAATCTAATTGAATTCCTTCAGTTTGAATTGATCTTATTTTCTTACCATCAGTAGTTTTTTGTTCACTTAGCGTTGTTTTCAGGCACACTAATTGCAGGGACAATTGCCCAGGTGTTAAATGGGGTTAAGCATCTTGTTCAAAAGCCCAGTGGTGATAAAGCCGAGCTGTGATTTTAAGACAGTTTCTGGGTCGCCCCCGCTTGGAACTGAAAGTGCAACTTTTGTTTTAGAGCCCTAGATGATTAACCATTAGGCTGCTGTCGGTGAAGTGCGACAGAAGGCGTGAGGAATTATTCCAGCGCTCACTTATATGCCTGTTGTACTTAGATTAGTGTTTTTATCATTCTTTCTTCTGAAATGCATGTTTTAATAATTAATCTTCAGATAAACAAACCTAGCACCTGCCATACGTCACCTAGCTGTCAAAAAGAAAAAGAAGCCGAAAAAAAAAAAATACACTGAAAAACTTCTTTTAGAGATTATAGTTTATCTCTATGGTAGATGCTGTTGTTGCTGCAAGTTTAACAAGCTTGTCAGGTTTGATTCTGCCGCAGAGACTGGGGCAATAAAAGCTGAGAAATATTGTTTGCAGGCAGGATCAGGGAGATATACGACTTGAGAAAGTAAATTTACTCTGAGAAGAAAATGGGAGCAAAACAAATAGACATCCTGGCTCAGATGAAATAGTGCATTCAGAGGAGTAGAGAGTGAGAGAAAAAAACAGTGCTGGAAAAATAATTTGTGAGGTCTGCCAGCAATGAGACAGATGGGGCATGTTTGAGGGTGCTGACAAACGGTGACAGTATCAGTGCTTTGAAATGTAGAGCTGGTGTCACTGTCTCATTAAAATAACCCCAAGACATCCAGCATGATAAAATATATGCTTGTTTTATAGGATGAGAATTTCAAAAGGAAAGTAAACTTATGACTGATGATCACTGGGAATAAAAACACACACAGGCCTTGAGCGCTAGGTGCAGATGAAGTTAGCTGCTATTTGATAGAGGCCATTGGGATTTGTTCTACATGTAAGATGCTTAAGGGCATTGTGCGCTCAGGGTTGTTTCTATTGAGTCTAACGTCCTTGACTATTATTAATTGTGTATTTACAAGACGTTCATATCCTTTGTGAATGAAGCATGGCCATAGTGTTCGTGGGCAACATTTATGAAACTTGAATAGCAATGAGTGTCATTTGAAAGAATAACGAGCAATTTAAAATAGTCTCTCTGAGGAGCATTGCTCTCTCAAACTAAAACACTGCAGGGTTTTGAGAAATTGTTTTGAGAATTTCTATAATAATACTACTACTATTACTAATAATAAGAAGAAGAAGTAGAAGAAGCAGGATGAATATATATATATATATATATATATATATATATATATATATATATATGTATAATATTGTAAATCATCGTTACTGTTTTTATTTTTTATTTTTCATTAGGTGTCACGGTGTGTCGAGGCAGGCAGATGAAGATGAACAGGTCAGTATCATTATACTCCAAGTTTAATGAATACATTGGTGATTGGACAAAGACTGAGTGAACGAGAGGAACTTAAGAAGCAAACATAGATGAGGATAATAATAAAACACTGCTGATACTAATGAACTAATAATGAGGAGCGGGAAAACAGAACAAAGGAACACATGATGAGAATGACGACAAACTAAAAGTCTATGATAATGAAACTAAACAGAACATAACTGTGACAACAGGCTTATTGGAAAAACAAACCTGTGGCAAAATTTCCGCAAAATGCAAAATACGTACCAATACCTACATATCATTGTAATTTCTGAGAGAAATGAACACTAGAGGCAATAAAACAGCAAGCACTTTTAATCGCTTTCACACAAAATCATGATTACAGCTAGGGGCAGATTATGAATTAATAAAGTCTTGCCATTGCATTTGTATGTCCCATTTGCTTTTGTTAACACTATCTGGTTGGTTTAGGGTTTAGTGTAGGTGTACGTTAGCCTATTAAACGTAATGGAGCATTAAGCTTTTAGCACCACTCACAAGATATTTCAGTTCAGAACTGTGGTGATGTAATAAAACGTTTCCATATTTATGTTCATCTGTTCCAGAAAAAACTAAAAATGCTTTTAGCATCACTCATTTCACTTTGAAACTGTTGTGAAAACGCGCACAACACAACGTATTTTGCTTTGGCAAAAAATTTGAAACAGTTACGTTTTTCTAATGAGCCTGGGTTGAGTATATATACATTTAAATCATGACAACTCTTGGAATAGTTTTAGCATGTTATTGAAAATAGCAATGCTAATGTTTTTGGTCTTGATCTGCTATGCTGCTGCTGATGTTGGTGCTGTTGATTATTGCTGCTACAGAGCAAGTATACATTTGCCACTGCTAATAGATACACAGACACACTGCTGCTGTATAAATAGATATACATAAATCCTGTAGCAAATCTAGGCAAGTGGAGCTGGGGAGGTGGAGGGTTTCAGAGGAACTGCAGGAATGCCTTACAGCAAACATTGAACCAAACCGTTTAAATGTTGAGCAAGCAATGATGTAATTGCTTGCAGATTATATATCTATCTATCTATCTATCTATCTATCTATCTATCTATCTATCTATCTATCTATCTATCTATCTATCTATCTATATATATACACACTACTACTACTATTGCTACTACTAATTATTATTATTATTATCTTCAACTTTTCTAGTTCCCTTGGTAGACTTTAAAGTACTTCCTTAATAAGAAGGTGTGATGTTAGGCCACTGATTCTGCTGCTCTGCTCTTGTGAGTCATTCCTCCCTGGATAAGTGCCATCATTCCTGTCCTACATGTCACCACTATACCCGATTCCCTCTCTCTCCCTCTTCAGCTCTGCTGTCAAACTACACCTGAGGACACTCCTCTCACCTCTACTGAGTTCTGTCATAGTATTTTGAGAATGCGTTGCTATCAGAGAGCTTTTTTAGACTTGGGGTAAAGCTGTGATGGACATTTACTCTGAGATAGAACAAAGCCTCAGAAGTGTCATTTTCTTTGTTTGTTTAAGACAAAACATGCTGAATTTGTTTGTGAGTGCATTGTTTTGAAGATATGAACTACCTCATTAAAGACTTGACAAATTAGAAAGTAATGTACTGCCTAAAAATAAATAGCCTACTTAATTCAACTACAACTGATAAAACAACCACAGCAAGGCATTTTTAAGTCTGTACAAAGCAGATGAATAATTATTGAACTAAGCATTATTTAGTTTATAAACGGTTTATAAAATGGTTAGTTCCAGTCCTTGATTCTGATTGGTCTATAGCTGTGTTTTATTCACGATAAAACACGACCATGACTGCTTCACCCAATGGTTTTATGCATCCTTAGCAACCACCCTTAGCAACAACAACATAAACATATGTTTGTTCTCATTGATGCTCTTCACTGAAGCTCGTATTATCTGCATCCATACAGCATTTTCCTTCAGGTTAGTCCTATGTTCATGTAAAAAAAAAAAATCAGCTGCGATATCTTGTCCTTTTAACAGTTAAGGGGTTTTCCCCTGCCCTGACACTGAGAGCGCTAGTGTTAACAATATCAGTCCTTTCAAAATAAAAGTCTTTACTACTGACCGACTCACTCAAACAGTCTTTGCCACCATCTGACTTTCAGACGCATTCTATTGCTGTTCATGGGCAGGGACTATTTTTTCCAGCGGAAGGTAGAATTTTAGTGATTTTACTTCATTTACATTTACATTTAGTCATTTAGCAGACGCTTTTATCCAAAGCTACTTACAAGTGGTTAGTGGTTGGGTGCCTTGTTCAAGGGCACCTCCTCATGGTATTGAAGGTGGAGAGAGTGCTGTTTTTTCACAATCCCCACTGTCAATTCCTGCCGGCATGGGAATCAAACTAGCAACCTTCAGGTTAAAAGCCCGACTCTCTCACCTTTAGGCCACGACTACCCCTTTCACTTCATGAAAGTTGCATCAATATATACATGCTTTAATAGTTGTGTATATTAGGGGTGGCACGGTTCACAAAACCCACGGTTCGGTTCGTATCATGGTTTTAGGGTCACGGTTTTCGGTTCTGTATACGGTTCTTGCTGTTATTTTTTCTTTAACACTTCTTTAACACACTCCAGAAATTTCCTTCAGCATATGATATATAGCTTATTACCTTAATTATCCACAATTTAGGATACAGTATTAACATTTTTGTAATGTAATCATGCACTAACTGAATTTGACTTGACTTTCAGCACATTATTGGGACCATCTCTGAGTAAAAGCTGGATGAGATTTTGATACAGCGAGAGAGAAGACATTGATGATGACATGCTTTTCGTTTGTTTGGCATAAAAAAAAGAGCATGTGTATTGTTATCTCTACAGGAACTTGTGCCTTTTTAGCACACAAAGATTGAAATGAACTTGCATTTATCAAACTTTAAGAGGAACTCTTAAAGCTCTGTCTTTTAAACAAGTCAAAATACTTTAAACATAAATATATAATATAATGTAATAACATAAACATCCCCAATGCTTTAGTTATCACTGAGAGGTTGCTTAAATGCTGCGGACAGTAGAAGTTGTTTCCTAACCGGCTCTCTCCTGTTTGTGCTTATCGACACATTGGCGTGATGTCTTCTCAAATGAACTGTCATATTAGAAGTGTTTCCATTAGCATATTGAATACATTTTGCACAATGCTTGCACACAGTCGCAGTTCTATCTACTGTTTTATTTCCGTTGTCATCGTAAGTAACATGAAATCCAAAATTTTCCCACACACGGGATTTGAACGACACGGGCGCATCCGCCAACTCCGGGCAGCCTTCATTCGGGGCCATTCACATATCGCGCCTAAAAAAGCGTAGAAAGCGTGGCCGCGTTGCTTCCATTTTGAACGCGCTTCATTATTTCCTACATAGGAAATAATGAATATGATATGTGAACGGCCCACTTTTACTCCACTTTTACTGTCTATATGTATGTTCACGCGAAACTGTCTGAATACGGGGCTACATTTCGCATGCGTCGAACCGTCGAACCGTGCAACGCACACACGAACCGAACCGAGACAAGCAATCCAAACGGTTCGAACGGTTTTTCATGTACCGTGCCACCCCTAGTGTATATGGAATAACCATTTCATAAAGCAATAAGCCCCGTGTTATAAATTCACTGTAAACCATGGCTTTATTGATTAATTCTAGCACCGCATTATAGAGTTTAAAAAGACGTTTGCACTGGGTTAAGTGAAGCACGAAAAGCCCTTTGTGTGGTATGATGGCTACTTGGCAAGTAAGGTATAACTTCAAACCCATATCTGAATAATTAATCTTATTACAACACAAAGACGACCTTATTGCAAAGGTTGTTTTTAGGCTTAATCAATGGCTCAATGTTGACCTTATCTTTTTTCTCATTAGTAATTTGGTGATTTTGGCAGTGAGGTACTTGATAAACTCCATGACCCCATAACAGTGAGTTGATCAGTGATCTCAAAGGTGAACCTGTCAAAAATGTGTCACTGAACAAGCTAATGATCTCATCAGTGATGTCAGTGGTTGTCTAAATGGTGATGTCATTAGTCGATTGTGAATACTCCAAAAATAAAGTGAATGACTACAAAAAAGAATAAACAGAAGCTACAAACAAAAGGATGACTGTTTCAAAGTAATTGAAAACACTCTGTTTTCCATTGTAAATGTGACATTACAGCCAAGGAGTGCTACAGAAATAACACAATTCACTTCAAAACATAAAAATGGTTCAAAATAAAGAATAAAAAAAAAAAACTACTACACCAAGACATCAGAAAGTATCTTGTTAAAACAGATAAAGCTGCTGATGAAATGAGGGTAGTCATCAGAACGTTTCAGAGCACGTTTCTGACTTCTTACATATGAGCAGATCCTTAAACAGCAGATCCTGTCTATATTCCAGCATGGCTCTGCTAATAGGACAGCGTGTGTCAATCAATCGAATATATCTCTGTCCCTGGGGTGAGACAGAGTGAAGAACTCCAGCTGAGACCAGAAATTTCAGCGTAGCCATCAATGCTTGGCAGTGTTGGGGAGCTTTCATTGAAACTCCCAATCTACTCATTTAAAAGTAGTTAAACTACAGTCTAGCCACCCTTTTTAAAAAGTACTAAAATACTCTACAAACTACTAATAAAATATGAGCCATTAAAAAGGACAATATCTTTTTAAATAGATAAATTTACTCTAAATACAACTAAAACACTCTCTTACATTCTATTGAATGTGCACTAGTGTACTTAAGTTCAAATCTTAAAAGCATATTTAAAATAAAAAAACTGTACTTGTACTGTAAAAAATACTGTATTTTTACATTTATACGTACATGGGAATTCATACACATTCACAGTTGGATACGTAAATGATTTGCATTTTATTGCAGTTAATATATTAGTATTTTTACGTTTTAGTGCTATAAATACGTCAATATTGTACGTTTGTGTGTATATGAATACGTGAGTAAATGTACAAAGTGTGGTAGAACCACACTTTACGTAAAAATACACTCGTATTCTCATGTGATCACGTTGGACATGTAGTTGCAAAGTTACTTATAAAATGAAATGAAAAAGTGGACTATCGAAATAAAGTGTTATCATTGATTTTAATTTTTTTTTTGTTATTCAATATTACATTTAGAATTGATATATTTTAAATTAAATTGCACATTCATCATTGTGTCTACAAATATATTTAAATACATGACATGAAAGTTCCAATAGAAATTACATTAAAGTATATTTTAGTTTACCATAAATCCTTGTCAGTACATTCTTAAGTACACTTTAGTCATCAATCATCTTTCAAAGACAATAGAAGTAATTATGAAATTAAATATAATAATGTACTCAAGTCCTTCTTAAGTGGATCAAAAAAGCATTCAATTCAAAAAAGTTTAACAAAAAATTTAAACTAAAATACATTTTCGCTAAAGTGTATTTAATTTCACATGTTAATATAAAAAGGCTTCAAATATCCACTAGTTACAGCAAATTAATACTTAGCTGGTAAGTTCAAATAAAAATGTAAAAAATGAGGAGGAGGAAGAGGGGTAAATTATAATAATAAATAAATATATAAAAATGCAGTACCATTCTGAGAATATATCTTGAGTAATGGTGGTATTCAAGCTATGCTCTGAATTTGATTTATTTTTAAATGCATGGATTAATTCATTCTGGTGTTATTCTGGTTGCCCTAATGTCTTGATTATTCTCATTTCACCTTCTGCTGTGTGAAAATGAAGAGTGCAAATATACGCTTTAAGGCCTGAAGTGATGATGTCGTGATAGGTAAAAGCACCAAGGGAACAGCTTTTCAAACACATTTTATGTTTGAGTCTTACTTTTCATTTCTTGTTCTTAAAACAGACATTTCTAAGTAGATTTCCCATTATTGCATTCTAATAATCATAGGTCATAATTATAAATACACCATAAATACACAAAGAAATCCTATTTGAAATCTATTTGAATTAGACGTCAAGTTCTGCTTCAAATAAGGATTATACCTCAGACTCACACTTGTGGGATTGTTTTTCAATTCACAAGAGCATCAGTCAAAGTTGCACTTCACCGTGAGCTTGCAGAGAACATCTCCAAGACTGTTAGAAAGCCCCACTGGGTGTCACATTCCCACCCAAACTTCAGACTGAAAATCAATTCAAATTAAGTCCTTATTCTGAGTGCTGTAAGAATGCATGAAAACAGGCTCTGGGATGAGAAAGCATGATGGTTTACATCTTTATTGTAATGAGATGGGATGAATCACATTTCTGTCTCCATTCCCTAAAGCACAATTAAGCAGCTGAAAGTGTGTCAGAATCAACAGTGTTAGATTACCTCCACAACAACTAAACATCAGAAGCTTTTTGGCTCTGCTGCTATGAAGCAATACCTTGTTTATTCTTCTAATAGTGTCTTTGTGCAGAACAACTCAAGGGGAATGTGGGTACTTGTGACTGAGCAATTCTCTGCCTCTGTTTAGTTTGTCAAACTGGCTACATTTTGTTGATCACACACTTTCAGGACTTTCTAAACAAACACTTTAGGTGTTTTTGAAAGCAATTTGTATACCAATATGCATGTAAATTGCATAGCTCTTCTGATAATAATGACAGGAAATTATATGCTAATTTTTTTAATACTACATTTAGTTCCAGACCTCGAATTTGATTGGCTTAGTGGTCATCCAGGAACTGTACTATATATTGTTCAACAGCACTGGGACTTTGTATCACATGTTTGTATGACTCTTAATGCAGATTACATTGTTATACCATAAGGTAAATGAATGAGTCTTATTCAGTCTTAATTGAATTGTTGTTGAGTTGTTGATTCATTTATTCAACTCAAAAACACTGAATCATTCACGAATGAAACAAGTTATAGCCTTTATGAGTGAGTCATTGATTCAAATTATTTTCTCAAAATACAATGATTTATTCATAAACAATATATTATCAAATATTGTATTATTAACAATATTTGAGTCATTGAATCATTCGCTCCACAGATTTGTTAAAACATACTGATTCATTCAGCAACTAAACAAGTGACTGTCTTCATGATTGAGTCATTAAATCAATTGGCTTGTTCAAGATGCATCGGTGCTGTGCAGACCGATCAGTGAATGACATCAAAGTACTGCGAGACACGATTCAAAAGCATAAGGAGTCATTTGCTCTCCAAATGCTTTCATGGTAATTTGATGTGATACGTAGATTTGTATGTGCAGTGCCGATGCATCTCGGACAAGCCTATTTATTCAACTGGTTTTTACAAAAAAAAACACTAATTAATTGTGGAAAAAACAGGAACACATTTATGAGTGAGTCATTGAATCATTCATTCCACTGATTTGTTAAAACATACTGATTCATTCAGTATGTTCAGTAAGTGACTGCCTTTATTATTGAGTCATTAAATCATTTATTCAACTGATTTGTTCAGAAACACACTAATTAATTCAGGGAAAATGATTGAGTCATTAAATCAACAGGCTTATTTGAGATGCATCAGCGCTGCGCAGACCAATCGGAGTGTGACATCAAAGTACTGCGAGGGCGATTCAAAAGCATAAGGAGTCGTTTGCTCAATAACACACTAATTAAATGTGGAAAAACTTATGAACACATTTATGAGTAAGTCATTGAATCATTCACTCCACTGATTGAACAATGTTCACACAGTACAATCAGCAATACTGTTGATTTAGTTTGGAACTATTTTCATTGGCAGAGCAACATTATAATCACCAGCGATATTGTGCATAAAATGTAAGTTACTCAACATTAACTTCTTTATTGAACTGTTGAATAAAATCAATTCCGCACATGTAATTGTGCTGTTGGCCTAAATATTCAGAGCTTGTCTCATGAATATAGCTTTTGAGGATATTGTCAGGATGATACAAAGTGTCATGATGTCAGGTCAAAGTGAACATCTCACAATAGACTACCTAATAAGAACCTCTTACTAATGGTCATCTAGACTTTTTTTCAGCTGTTGTCATGACAACCACTTTTTTCTCCTCCTGCATTCTGAGTGTGGCAAATAGTGATACAAAAGAAAAAAGTGGCTTGTCAGCCCATCTGCAGACACCCCACATCAAATTCCTCTGATCGCGAACAACTCCAATTTGGCAATTTTATGGAAAAAGCATCGGAAGGCAGGAACAGCTTGCAGCCCTTATATTTGGAGGTCTAAGATTTTTTTGGGGTACACTGAAACAGCAGCAGTGCTCTACTATAACTGATCAAATATTACACATAAAATATAGAAAAAAAGTCTAAGCCTGACTTTAAATAATGAAAAATAGGGGGACAGCACCTAACTTTGAGGAATACCAGGCCCAACACAAAGCAATGGCTGTAAATATTGTAGCCTGCAACTATACCTGACATTAACTAACAATAATCTAAGCCTTTGAAAACAATATGAACATGATGTTGTTCTCAAAGAGCCTGGCACTCAGAATAACAAAAGCCTGTTGCAAAGACTCTCCACTCATTTTGCCATGTGGGCTGAACACCCACTCCTGTCCAAAATGTGTCATGCGTGCTGAACTCGCATCCCTCACCAAAAACAACAGTCATCAGAGCAACACATAGTGTTCCACACAACACTATCATACTTTCAAATACACCACTTTGTACATGTAAAAGCAATCACAGTCTAAAAATGAACATCAATGGCAGGATAACGTTGCATCCAGTTTTGTATTGATAGGCTAAAATGGCAGTTGTATGTAAATGAACAATGTGCACTCTTTCTGCATCTTCTCATTTGTCAGCAGAAGTCCACTTGTCCACAAATGTGTCGTCTGGCAAACATTTGACAGGCTTTTGTGAAAACATGATTCCACATTTTTGAATGCCTGCTCATGGACTGCAGGGTTACCAGGTTTTCACCCAGTTGCTACTCAAAACTAGCCCAAAACTAATGCAATCGCGTTTCAAAGGGGTCCCCCGTAAAAATCATGTTCCGGGGGTTAAAATCTGCTTTTTGGAGGGGTTCCCCTGGTAAAATGTTTGGGGTCGCTTCCCAGCGGACATAAAAAACAACTTGCGGCCACACTGATGGACAGTCCAATCAAGCCCACTACATTATAGGTGTTGAAGTATTCTTACCTTTTTGGCAAAAGGGAACACCACAGCTCTTTTTATATAAAAAAAAAATCCAATTTCTACTGCAGAGACAGCCAAGTTTTACTGAATGCCTATTTTGCTAGTAGTGAATTACCCTATTAAAAAAGAAAAATAACATTCTAATATTTAGAGAAGTCGTTGATCAATTTTTAAAAAAATTAAAAAAATTATTATCCAAAATTAATCAATTTAAAATACTCATCTAACCATACAATTATGCATAGTTAGGATAGTACACTGTCAAAAAATCTTGTTAATATTAATGTTAAAGAAATGGGCAGCTGTGGTTGCCAGACATTCATTGTAAAATTTGATGCATTGCAGGAGGCATTTATAATGCATAACTGTAGATATTTACTAAATACTGTAATGTTAACCCAACCTACTTGTGGTATTAACATCTACTTTGTACCTTAAAATATATTGCTAACCAGAAAAAAAAATGGAAAGTGTTACATTACTTTTACATTAATTTTGGTCACCTGGGCTGGACTTTTTTTTTTTTTTTTTTTTTTTTTTTAAAGTTGTAAAAGTTTTCTTTAAAAGTTATATTTTTGAAAAATGCAAAGGCCTTTTCACACCAAAAGAGAAATGAAAGCCTCAGGCTGAAGGAATGCCAATTCATGTCTGACATAGGTCAATAAAGTGAAATACATAAAGTAAATCTGTGTTATTTAACATATTCAGTTATTGCAAGTATGCATAATAATCTGAGTTTGCATTTCACTGTTTTTAATCATTTTGAGGAATACTGAATCTGTTTTTGTACAAGTGAGATGAGTAAATGTGTGCTCACATTTAGTCAAGAACTACAATACCCATCATGTTTCTCTTACTTTCCCTTTCCTTTCCCTTCACTTACTCCTGATTTCTGTCTACATGGGGACAGGAAAGCTTTTAGTTAATACATGGGAAATCAAAGTTACCTATTTGAAAAAGTAATTGAGATATTTTGTTGTAAATTTAGAATAAAGGTCTAGTAGTGTTACTTTACTAGTTACTTGAAAAAAGTAATATGTTTACCTAACTTGCTTTATATGATATGTAATATATATTTATATAATATTTTTATGTAATGTATTACCCCCAACTGTTATGGGTCGTGTATCCAGGAAGAAGCGCGCTGAGAGGGAAGTCTTAGCATGGACTGTTTAATCAAACATTTGGAGAAATACATAGATAATCCACACCACACCATTCAGGGTTTAAATATAAATGAACAGGGGAGCAAACGAGACTAATCAACGACACACACCTCACATAAATGAAACAATAATGACGGTAACCAAGGTGATAGAGTGGAAGGAAAACCTGAATGTAAGACATGTGACAAACGAAAACAAACAGAAACACACGTAACACCAACACTGATAACTGACTAATGACCATATTTTAAACGGACATTCACAAAAGGGCATCAGGGTGAGATACATGATGCTAAAATAATGCAGTAAACATTAATTAAACAACATAAAATGTAAAATAAAAAACCCTAATGCTCATAACTCGTATCAAATATTAAAAGACATATAAGTATTTAAATAAAATATAATCAGATGCGATGTGTCATGCATGCTGGGACTTTTATCCTTTTTTCACAGTAAATCATAAGTTAGTTCAGACTTTTTACATAGTATACTTTTAGTTTTGCAGTAAAATTAAACATATCGTTCTGTTAGATCTAATATATTTTTTCCCTGTATATAAGAACATGCAATTAACAAATGAACTTTTTTTTAACTTTAACTTTTTTTTCTTGTATAATGAGTCACTATTTGGTTGCCAAGAGCATAAAAAAACATAAAATTCAAGAAATATATTTAAAAACCAAACTTGTCAGTTGTCCTATCCAGTATCATATTAATAATGTTGCATATTTGTGCAATTTATGGCAATATTAACACATTTCAGTGTTCGCTTTTAAGTATATTTGTGTCTTACTTGTGCCAAGTACAATAAAAGATTCTGGTAATGTTTTGGGTCCCCACTTGATTGAAGTCCTGAGGATTTCACGGTATGTGACGTGTGTGAATGTCTTAGAATCTGAGGATAAAAAAGACTTTAATGAATTGAAAGGGCAGCAGTCCAGGCTTTTATATTAAGACAGTGGCAAATCCAACAAAGCTTTAACAGCTGGCATTATGTCAGAGACACTGAAGGGTGCTTTAAAACGGGTGCGTGTTAAGAGAACAATAGAGACTTGACACTTCCAACCACCCAAAGGCTCTAGAAAGGTTGAATTAGCATGAAGGAATCTAAAGGAATGCTATTCTTCCCCCAGTGCATTAACTGATCTTATGTGATCATAATATGGAGGAAGCTACTCCCAAATGCTGAGTATTCACACATGACTCACAGGGCTTATGGGGAGAATAACCAAATGTGATGAAAATTAAACTCATTCTATATATTTCACAGTGGGTGCACTAGGCTCAAAGAACGGCATACATTGAAGGGGTTTTAAAAACCGGTTAATTTGCTATGTGATCCTCGTTGCTTAATAGTCTGTAGTCTGTAAAGAAAAGTCCTGCATATCAATCTAGATAAGAAAGGAAATGCATGGTAAATTCCACAGCAAAAAAGTGTGTCAACGAGAGCTGTGCCAATCACTGATGTAGTACAGCAACAGAAGACCATGTTATGTTATTAATGCTAATAATAAATGACATATAACCAGACTATCATTATCAAAGATGCTAGAGCTACGTCATCGCTGATCTAAATGTGCCCCTGCAAATACCCAATCATATAATATTCCTATTCTTATTGTATTCTTTCTGTTTAATTATCAAAGCTATGAACTAATTGGATTTGCTTGATATGTTTTTGTCTACTTCCAGCCATTTTTTGTGTCTTTTAAAAGAGCATTTGAGCTTAAAATAACTCTGTGCACATAAATGTCACTGGATGTCATTTTTGTCAAGAGCCCTTTGGCTATCAATCTAACCACTACCTGGTTTCGGAGAACAAAAACGTTTTCTGCCCACTAACCCTACCAAAGATAAGAAGAAGAAGAAAAAAAAAAGAACAAAAATGGATTATTTCAGGTCCTCAGGCATTATGTCATATATATTTATATATATATGTAAAGCTCAAGGAGTTTTGAATTGACCAGGGCAGTCTCAGTCTCAACCAATGCATCACTCTATTACAATTTACATTGTAATGTTTTATTAATTTTCATTAATGTTTCATAAATTTATTATTAATGTTCATTTTAAACCTGTAAAGCCTGACATATGAAATCACAGTCAGAAAAAAAGATGAACAAAGAGGGATTTTTTTAAAAGGAACAGTTTGTTGAACGCTTAGACAAAATATTGAATCAATATATATAAATAAATGAATGAATGTGATTTTTTTAATGCTTGGTTTTATGATCAGAGCTCTGCAGTTTTTTCATTGAGGAGAGCAAAACACAAAATGCAATTCAATAATGATTGAGAGATGAACGAATGTTCCTCAAAAGCCTGAGGGATCATATTTGATACTCTTATATTATCATGAAGAAAGACACGGAGTGTATAAGCAGTATAAACTATTAATAAGACAACAGAAGTCTTGTAGTATGTGTTTGAGAGGCTGTTCTGTAAAGTTTGTAATACAGAATGGGGTAAATTTAAATACAAATATAAAGATAGTAAATGTTAGGCTTCAAATGAGGCATAAAAACATTAAGGTTGTGAATATGATAAATAAGATAACTGATAAATGATTTTGCTTTTCGTTTTGTGTCTTCAAATTAGCTGGTTATTATTACTCCAACGACAGGATATGAATGCATAAACATATCTGTGATTCCCTGTTTAGCTTGAGACGATCTCATTCACAGCATCAAAATTCTTTACAGAAACAAACCTTCAATAAATATCCAGAGTAAATTAGCTGTCTGATTTATTTTGCAGAGTGGTTTTGTTTTTAATGTTTTGAGATTATTAAGTATACTGTCAAAAACGGGCCATTAACGTGATGAAAAGGCAGAGCCTTGCTCCAAAAAACAACCGCAAAACTGAAATGTGAGCGAAATGTGTCTCATTTGAAACGGAACCAAAGATAAGTGCATCCAATGAAGCCGATGAAATAGAAAAAAAAAATCATGAGAGAGAAATAGAATGTGAAAAGGTGACTATGAGTGAGAGCAATTCCAATACCCAATGTGATAAGAGGCGCCAGAAAATGACCGAAATGGCTGCCTTCGGGGTACAAAGAATGGAGAGGATGTGCCTCCTATCAGGCTAATAAAAATATCGCTTCAGTCAGAGGATCGGATCTCACATGGCAAAATTAAATTGAGGCTTTCATTACAGTGAGAAAATTAGCTTAGTGGGACCAATTCAAATTTCACATCCCAAAATCCCCACTTGACATCAGCAATCTGGTTTGCTAGAGCAGCAATATTTGAGAAAAAGTCCAAAAGGAACCAGGTATGTTTTCTAATTGATGTGTGTGGTTTGGGTGTGAAAAGGCAGAGACTGTTCCTTGCCAGAAAGCAAATCCATCAATGTCTCCTGCCGTTAATAAAATCTGTCACAAAGCAAAACCCAGTGATGGGTTTGGGAAGCTCAGTGCTGAATAGGAGGTGTCAGCAGCCAGTCCCTTTTCTTTGAGTCTTGCGCATCGGCAGACAAGACGGGTCCATTGTCCCAGTCTGAGAAGCCTGAAAGGTCAGCTAATGCGAGAGAGGGAGTAACAGAGGATGAGTGCGACGGCAGTTGAAGTAATTTCTCAAAGTGTAGCAACCATTCGCCATATGAAGAGACAAACTAAAACGACAAGTTTAGGATGAAATTATTGGGAACAAGGAGAGGTGTGGCTCTGCTAAAGGCCCTGTTTACACCTGGTATTAACATGAGTTTTGGTCAATCAGATCACAAGCAGTAAGTCTCTTTCTTCCACTTTCGACTACTTCTGTCCTTATTTATTCTACAGGCTTTTTCAGATGGCTAACACACTTCCCATAATGTTTACACATTGAGTCAGTATAGGCGGAGAGCTCTTCTCTATTGTTATTGCTTTCGCCTCCCTGGTTGTTAGAAGAAGTATTTTGCTACATTGGAAGTGTCCAGTCGAACCCCACCCCCAACTACCTCTTGGTTAAATTTGGAACCCCAATCTGAATTTGTAGAATTTCTTTGAATATTATATATATATATATATATATATATATATATATATATATTAACATATTATTATTATTATAGATTTTTATCTATTATTCGTCTAGTTCTTGTCTGAATTAACCTTTTTTCTTTCTTTCCCTATACTTCTCTAAATTGCCCTATTTTGATTATCATATTGGCTTGCAGCAAGGAATCGAATAACAGGAAACAGACAGGGTCAACAACAGGTGGGCAAAACAGGAACAATCGCTCAGAAATGTAAACCTTGGAAATACAAGACCTCGCAACACAGACAAGACTGAATGACACTTATATAGTTCAGGTAATGAGCTTCAGCTGGATGGGGTGATCAGTGACAAGGTAAGGGGCTGCTGGGAAATGTAGTGTGTGTGAGTGTGAGAGTTGTCAGTTCCTGTATAGTAAATTGTGGGAAATGGAGTCCGATGGTGTGGTAATAGTTCAAGGTGGGGTGCCCTCTGGTGGCTGTTAAAGGGCACTCCAGCAGATAACCTTAACACTACTACATAAAATATAGTTTGGGCCAAATAGTAAAGTGGCATTGCATGTGTCCTTCTTGGTGATGGCAATGCCAGAATGCACAGCGACAAGATCAGTAATAAAATCCAGGCAGTAGGAGACAACAGCAATAGGGGTGGAAGAAGGATGAGGCATGATTGTGAAAATGCGAGTGCCCACCTATAACATTCAGGGATCCCATATGAGGAAATCTGCATGAGTATGGACAGGAGATGGAAAAAGGACGAGAGGCCAAATCCTTGATTGATGTGCCTGTCCGTCCTAGGACTGGGATGTGTTTTGCTGGGGATAAGGCAGGATTAGCATTCAAGCCTTTCAGTGGGAATGCATGTAGTTCTGGGACTGAAAACTCAGAAACTAAAGGTGTTGACTGACTTCATTGCAGGCGCCATCCAATTCCCTGTGGGCTCGCTGATCCTACTCAATGCAGCCACCAAAAACTCAATATGCAAAGTTAAGGTGGAGAAACATAGGAATTGTGGGTATTACAGATTACTGGCTGCATGTCAACAGCAAGGGATTTACAATGTGGAAGTCAGACAATATTAAAATGAAAGCGAACACATTAGTGAGTTTACTGCATTGGAAATTCTTTTTTTATAGAAAAAATTATTATCTAAAAAGGGTAATGAATAGAACTATTTATTTATGCCAACCTATTACTTTACTAAATCACATTGGTGTCTGCAGAAGTAGACAGGAGGGCAAATAGCATAACACACACTTGTACGAAAAACATAATTAAAACGCACCATGGCGGCATCTTAATCAAAATAAAATTGAAATAATCACTTGACAGGGCTCCAGGGCAAAAGAGTACACTACATGTTTGTGAAACACAGCAAAGCTGTTATCTTTAGGGTTTCCAGACCGGCGCTCAAAAAAATAACAGAATTCCTGGAACGACTGTTGATGTTTTGGAAATATGAACATTTACAGTGACTAATAGGTTGTGTCGTTTTATAATAATGACATTTAATCTGATTTAAGACAGGAAGGACATGCTGATTGTGTTTATGAAAGATTAACTGGCAATGCCAATTAGTAATTGTGTGCTGGATTTTGAAGAGGAGGTTGAACTTGAATGGTGGGATGGGTTTATATTGCAAGACATTGGCTGATTTAAATCTGTTGTGATTGTGACAGAGACATGAGTGTCTTCTTTCTGTCATCTTTGTATTTCACATCCCTGAAAAAAAAAGATAAGACTTGAGGCTGTTACTTGCAAAGACCTCATCACTTATGAACAAACGTTCTTCCAGTAACCTTAATAGAATATTTGTTAAAAGTTATCTTGTCTTTAATAATGTTCTCAAAATGTAAGCGGAAAAAAAAACATTATTTAAACATCAATCATGGGACATATCCCCCCCCCCAAAAAAAACATTTTAGTTTTTTGATGTTCATGTAACTGTTTTAAAATGATTCTACTTGTTTCAGAATGTTCAAAGAACATTCAAAATAAACATTCACATAATGTTTGCAAAATAATACAGAACATTCCTTTAATGTTCACAACCATAAAAAATGTTTTTAACCTTTAAATGCACAAATGTTATGTAATAAATGTTAATGTAATAAAAAGGTCTCCTGATATTATAGTAACAATTACAGAAGAATAAAATAAAGCATATTTTACTACTTTTTGGTGCTTGGAAGGGTTCTGTAACGCGTGGTTTCTGGCAAACAGACGAAGAAGATGAAATGTAATTCCAATGCAAAGTTTAATGACAATAATTCAAGAACAGGTAGCAACACACACATCAAACGTACGAGACTGGACGCTGAACTGAAAACCAACAGGAACTGATACACACAGCAGAAGATGAACTAATGATGAACAGCTGTGATGATGAGTTAGTGTCCTTGGTGACTGATGAGTGGCGGGAACTTAGAACAAAGGAACACATGTGACGAATGAAAAACGAAACAAACAGAACAGTGTGACAGTTTGAGCAGATGTTTTATACCATCATCACTTCATCTGGCTCATATCCATGATCTCAAACATATTCTCATCACCTTCAAAATCAATATTTTGATCACTGACAGCTTCTTCATCAGATCCACCATCAAGTGACAGTAACACTAATATTTGACTGCGTTCAGTACTTGCTCGGCAGTAAATCGCTGAGACATTTCAAGTTTTGAGGATGATACTTCCTATTCTTTTGTTTTCTGCCTGCAGTAACTATGAGTGAAATGTCACTTCATCATTGTGTATTAGACATGGTCACCCTGTGGAATAAAGGGGAATTGTACTTATTCAGTCATCAAAGATTCATAACATATGTACAGTACTTATACTGTTAAACACTGCAAATCTCTGAAAAACTTGAACCCGCAGTAAAATCTGTCTGGGGAAAACTTTCATCCTCACATGAAAGTCCTGATCGCATGGATTCCTATTGAAATGACTGGATTTCACCCAGAAAATGTGATCGCATCTTTAGTCAATATATTTGTCTTGTTGTCCAATAAAAAAATAAATACATCCAGAGTCGAGTGATCTTTCTGTGCTGCACCTGTCCAGACATCCAACATGAGATGTTTCCGCAGACCAGTGGTCCGTTACGAATGTTTCCATCTGGCAGTGTCTTGCCACATAATCACGTTATTCAGAGTCAAGTGACTGATCTTTATTGAACAGAAAATAGTTTTTCATTTCGAAAGTGATTTTAGCAATTTAGAACACCATTCTAAACTGAAGGCTCATGAGAACCGAAATCATCATGAGTTGAGAAATCCTCACTGTCATTAAAAACACGCTGCTTCTGTAGAATGTCATGGGAAACATCTTCCAAAAGCGGCGGAAAAATTATCAATCATTCCTTTTTACAGCCTATTTTTAAATGCCTTTTTAATTAGTTTGTGTTGAATACAACATTATTAAGCCTGGATCACAATTACTTCTGATTGGAGTGCTATTTTTATTTTAATTGAGGTGTATTGAATGAAAAGGCATTTCTGAGGTTAATTCATCACTTGGCCATTATTCCTTCACACTAGATTTTAAAAAGAGACATTACCACTGCCATATGTCAAGAGGCTGCTAAGGGTGAACTTGACCTTGAAAATCTTGAAAAAAAATCAATGATGACCTGAAACACATTGTTAAAAAAAGAAAGGGTCTTTCTTTTAAGGGTCTCTTTCTTTAAGGGTCTCTGTACTTTTATATGAGAGCATGAGTAAGGGCTGAAGTACTTTAGTTACACTTTAATTTCTGTACTCACTCAGGGACTGGTTCACACAGTTTACATGTTCAAAGGGCTTGTCATCACAAGGGCGAACATGTCATACACTGAGTATCTGAGATCGAATTAGACTTGGACTTGGCCCAGACCCTTGAAGCGTATGACAGCTCATGTTGAAATAGAAAAAAGGCTAAGAGCTTGGATCAATCTACAGTGTCTGCTCACAGAAGGCATCTGTTCCCAAGATCACCTCTACAATCAAACATAATTTACATCTGCTGAGGTGAATCTCCACAGTGACTGTATGTCATAGATCAAAATTTAATGAACAAAAAAGCTGTCATGAAATACATGATGCTTCACAGATCAGCTCTTGACTTGCTTATGAAAAATAAGCAAACGTGAATAAAATTTGAGATCTGTAATATAGGGAAAGGTTTTGAAGGCCCCCGAAGTTCTTTTTCGCTCTTTGCTTAGGAGTAAAAAAAAGCTCAAGAGGTTTTCTGTTAGCGAACATCCCAATGCTACCTACGCTGACGAGAGTGACGTTTAGATGAGTATGTAAATATGTGCTGCACGATTTCATCTTAATAAACACACAACAAAAATGACAGTGGTGAGAAAACGGCAGTTAAGAAAGCATCGGCTCATAGCGACAGAGTTTTGCACAAGCTCTGCAATTCGGTCATTTATATACCCCTTTATACAACAGATTGCTTCAAGGCAAGCAGTATTAAACATGTTTTCAATTAGAATTACAACAACTAAAGCTGCTCTCCAGTGTGTTTGTTTTTACTCTGGTCTGACCTCGACCGACTGAACAGAAGAAATGAACCACAGAAGATATACATCATGTACGTGTACGTAGACAGAGCCTCAGAGCCACACATACCTATTACGTAATCACCATGGACCAATGGCAATTTGAAGGTATTTACCAACCTGAGTGAATTTTTTGGGCTGTTTTGAACTCCCGAAACAAACTTCAAACATAGTTTGCTTGGCCTGATTTTGTTCAAAAGGACGTTGCACCAGTTCTTTGATTACACTTGAATTAACGTGAGGAATTAACGCCTTAACATATTAACGCCTTACGTGAGGAATGGCTTAAAGTTGGGTCTGTTACTGAATGGCTTTGATTCAATAATAATTAAAGAATTAAATGAACCGAGGCGCTCTGACACGCTCAGTGTAATGAGCTGCACATGTGAAAATGAACATAGTGCCTCGCTTAACTTTCAAACATGCATTGCGAAGAATTTAAGATAAATATTAGTATTGCAATTTTACAGTTTTACTATGAAAAAATTTTGTTCTGTTTATTAAACACTTGATTTTTTATTTTACAGTATGATAGCATTATTGTAACAGAGAAAACAAATAATTTTTCTGCTGTTTTTTTTTTTTATATGCAGGTGCAAAAGAAAATACTCAACAATAATAACAATATAATTTTTATCAAATAGACCAATCAACTCATCTGGTGATGAGTTTCATGTCACAGAAAAACAAAATATCGCAATGTCAGTTTTTCCATATGGCAGCATTGTGTGAAAAATATGGTAATAAATAAATGAATATCTAAAGGTATTATTCCATCATTCTGCTTGAATGGCATTCTGAAGTATCATTAGCAAACCCTTTATTCTCAATCATTATCCAGAGGCTGCCTGCAAAATTTCAAAACCCTCTTTCATCTCTTCATTTTGGAGTTGGTTGGAGCTATGAGGAGCAGGAAGGGCGAGACATAGTTCCTCAGGGAACAGATTGCAGTCTCTTACATAGGGATTGGAATTGTGAATGGGAAGGTGGGATAATACTGACATAAGAGCAGGTTTCTCACAGGAAAACTGTGTCTGGTGTGTGATATGTGATAGTTGGATTGGTCTTTGTCCTTGCTTGTTGATTAAATAACAGACATGGAAAATATTTGATCTTTTTGTTTCCTGAAATGAACAAGCCCAAAAAGAAAATCATTCCCTCCTTCCGCTATTTCAGCTCAGTGGGCCTGTGGAAAGATTACCATATTGATATTTAAGAATGCAGCCACGGATTGAACTAGAGATGATGAAAGAAGACCTACTCTCTATTGTAAATAAGTCTTGGTTTACTTTACCCTAAAGACATAGCCCACCTCTGACAATCATCCAGCTGAGGTTTAACCAACAGAAGAGCTTTAATCCTCACCAGCCACCTTCAGTATAAGCAATGTGTGACTGAATCCTGGGATATGAATACCTGCTTATCAGCTCTGGACCATGCCCGTGTCCTTAAAGTCATGCTCTGTGGTTCAACACCATGACAAAATCATCATGAACAGGGTTTATACCTAAATGTTTCAGCTTGACAAAACAAGATGTACTATTTTGGTTATTAATCTTGGCCTCCTATATCATAAAATGAAGACAGAAACATCATGCTCATCGTTTTTTTGAGGAGGCATCAGTGACAGTTCTTGATCATTTAGGGGAAAAAAAGCACAAGATTGTTTTACATTTTATCTTGAAAAAGGCAGTTGCTAAAAAGTTGCTAAATGGGACTACAGAGGTTGTCGGGACATTGAACATCATCAACGGAACTGGTAAACTCATCTACTCACTAGTCCACTTTTACGGCCTAGTTGTGTTTATAATTACACTTTTGTAAACTATTATAATTCAAACTTTAATGGAAAATGTTTTAAATAGGAGGTAGAAGTCTCCAAACTCATACTTTTCAATGACCGGCTTGATTCTATCTACTCAACTCCTTCAAACCATTTCTTCTTCAGTTGTACCTGCACTTACTCACAACTCTCTTTACACTGGTACATTTCCCACAGCAGGCTCAGACAACCCCACTGCTTAAGAAACCCACTCTAAATCCAGTACTTTTATAAAACTACAGACCAGTATCCCTCCTTCCAATCATTGCTAAGACAACTGAACAAGGCATGTTCAACCAAGTCTCTACCTTTCTTACAAAGAACAACCTCCTGGACAACAACCAATCTGGTTTCAAGAGCAGCCACTCAACTGAGACTGCCCTGCTCTCTGTAATTGAAGCTCTGAAACTGGCAAGAGCAGCTTCCAACTAATCAGTACTCATCATACTGTATCTGTCTCCTGCCTTTGACACAGTTAACCATCAAATTCTCCTGTCATCCCTCATGACGAAGGGCATCTCAGGATTAGCACTCCAATGGTTCAAGTCTTCCCTCTCAGGTAGGTCCTTCAGAGTTTCGTGGAGGGTCAGGTGTCCAAGACGCAACATCTAGCTACTGGGGTGCCTCAGGGCTCAGTGCTTGGACCACTTCTCTTCTCCATCTATATGTCATCACTAGGATCTGTCATTCAGAAACACGGTTTTTCCTATCATTGCTATGCTGATGACACATAACTCTACCTCTCATTCCAGCCAGATGATGCCACGGTATCTCAGCCTGCCTGACAAATATTTCTTGCCAGATGAAGGACCACCAACTTCAAACTTGCAAAGACAGAGCTGCTTGTGGACTCAGCCAGCAAAACACTTTATCATAACTTCTCCATTCAGCTAGATTTGTCAACCATAACTCCATCCAGGAAAGCCAGGAACCTTGCAGTTGTGATTGAGGATTAGTTCTTCACCAACCACATTGCTAAAACTGCAAACTTCTCTGTCCAGCAGATTTGCCTTATACAACACTAGGAAGATCAGGCTCTTTCTATTATAGTATGCTACACAACTCATCCCTCGGAATTTTACCTGTCCCACTTTCTGTGGAATAAAGTCCTGGTCAGATGTATTACAGTAGCTGATTTCTGTCTAAACAAAAAACTTAAACTTAAACGGTTCCTGCAATAATGTATTCATTTACCCACCATATTTCTACCTAAATTTAACATCTGCACTGGACAAAATATTTAGCGCTGCCTTTTATGCTTAACTTGAACAAGAAAAAAATATTTATTCTAAATTAAATAAATGTCAGCACTAAATGTAACTTTCTCATACATGCCAACACATTGTTAAAATACTAAAGTTTTAAAACAAATACTGTTAAATACTGTCTTGAAAATTATTGCTTCAATTAATATTTTGCAAGATAGAACCTTATAATTCCAAGCAAAAGGGATTTTTTTTAGAATTGGAAGCTGCATTTGACCCGTTCCAAAAAAAATCCCATTTACAAATTTGAGAGGATTTTGATATTGTACAATTTGAATACATTTCAGGGTCTCTGCATTTTCATGTATGAAAAAACTTCCCCATATAATGTTTGCTATATGGAAAGCAAAGAAGTTGAAGCTCAATATCTCAAAATTGCTCAGAATGCAGAACCTTATAATTTCAAAGGGATGAACTCCTTCATCCCTTTGAACAATAGTTGGACAATAGTCCAGTCCTCCCAGACTGGACAATTGCTGCTCTCTTGGCAGACTAAAACTAATTGAAAATCAAAATAGAAAAAAATTCTAAATTAAGCAGTTTGTTCTATAATGCGAGAGAGTCCAGTGGTGCAGATTTTTTTGTAGTGTGAAAGGGTTTTTTGATTGTAGCCTCAGGGTGGAAGAATGATGGTGACTGTGAATCAAGTTACCTGAAGCAAGAGTAAATCCCAAAGAGAAAATCCACACTCTCTGACGCATTTAAAACATTTGACTTGTGGCCTTTTTACTCATCACTGACACACAAAACTTCATCTGAGGGACAGTAATTGTGAAATATTCCACCCTCACAATGCCTAATGAAACAGCAATGAAATTGGCCAGCAGCCACCGTCTCATACGGCTCCCACCGATCGGCGGTCGTAAGGGAAATTGTGCAGAGTGTAATGAGAAAATACAAGTGAAATATTACACCAATAATATTACTCCAAAGACAAGTGAAGTTTTGTGGGAGAAGTGAGTCTGGCCCCCTGGCACAGCTGTTTGCTGAGGTAAACAGATGAGTCAGGAGATGATGGTGACCTCAGACAGCCTCAAGAAAGCACAGACTATCCTGCCAAAATCTGAGAGCTGCTGTCTGGGAAGGTCTCAACAGAAATCATATAAGATATTTACACCAGAGTCAACTCAAGGACAATATATATCAGATATCTTTTGGAGGTCTGTTTTTATTTTTTTTAAACTGTGATTTATTACGAAAGATTCTTTGATAAACTTACATAGTGTAAGGCTCGCCCACTGGTCCAATGACGGATTCCAATAGAACGGGTGAAGGGATCTGCGTGTCACTATCTTCCTATACAATGCAACACCAATTAAATTAAATACATTTCTTTATGTGCATTACCTCAGTATTTTCATCTGACTCCAATTATGAAAAAGGTTTAAATCATATTTGATTATTTATACGTTTGAATAAATGTTTGGTTATTCCTTTTAACTCTTAGTTTGAATTATACTCGTTTGTTCAGATCCTATAACCTTTTGAGTCTCACACCGATCAGGAATACGATCTCTTAATCAAAATCTCGTTAGTCTTGGTCATCTAGACGAGGGCAATTGACTGATGCTTTTAGACGCCGCACCATGCTTGCTTATTTCTAATAGAATGTTATTCAGTCCCCATAGATCTGTACACGCTTAATTAAAGACTATATCTATCCAGAGGTCATGACCATTACCATAGAACCAAGTTGACCAATCTAACTCCCTCTAATGATAACTTTACATAATCATGCCGTAGTTTCCCACGTACACTTAGTTAGAATAATATTACAATAATCAGAGGTTGAGGCTGACCCTATTCAGATTGGTCTGACAACACTTTGTTGTTCTGAATGTAAAAAGCCATTATTAGCCTCTACAGTCTAAGTACACGTGACTAATGCCAATGTCGGAGCTCCAGAACTTCAGTTGATGTGCCCCAATGATCCACAAACTGAGTTTTGGTCCGTTACTAACCTGAGATTTGTGGCATTATGGACTTAACGTAACCTACATAGCGACACCTACGTAACGACCATAGAAACATTTACCTGGCAGTGAAATAGTCTACATACAGCGATTGTGCAATCAGATTGAATGGGTTATTGGTACCTGTAGAAGGGGGCACTTATTTACATACAGGAGGTTTGAATGAAGGTTCTGGGGGCCGGCACAGCTTTAGTGGCACACAATATTGCTTGCTTTCTAGAACTTCTTGGACGTTCGTACTATGTCTGGGAGAATGAGACCATTTTACCAGGCGCACTGAGACATTACAAATACCAGATACCAATGTATATTCACTTGTTGTACACATTCAACATTGCATGGATTTGGATTGAGTTTTAGGTGAGGGAGAAGGATGGGGAACAGAGGATGGTGGGGAGAGTGTAGTGGTGAGGTGTGAACTGCTCGGCATGGGGCGTCTTGGATGGTGCTGTTACTTATGTAGGAGAGTGTTCAAATGTTAATTATCAGGAAAGTCCTTTTTCCTCATAGGGAAAAGTAGACCTTCAGTCCAGATGGTCCGACTCCAGCCTTACAATAGCTTCGTGTAATCCCATTCATATTTGTAATAAACCTCTATTGCATGTTTTTATACAGCCGCTAAGCCTGTAATTCAGACTGCTGAAAGCCTATTTCTATCCTTCCAATCTTATACCCTTGCAGAATCCTGCTCCCTTCCTCAATGTGTGATTAAAACACAAACAAAAAAACAACAACCATTTGTTCTATCTAATCAAACAAGCTTTTATGAGGCAGTT
Organism: Zacco platypus; assembly: GCA_038088235.1. Classification (NCBI taxonomy): domain Eukaryota; kingdom Metazoa; phylum Chordata; class Actinopteri; order Cypriniformes; family Xenocyprididae; genus Zacco; species Zacco platypus. Next base: position 29,363,770 of record CM076083.1, on the reverse strand, counting down.
AGTGCTATTCTAAGCCTCTGACTGAGAACACAAAGGAATGTTTAATTTGACCATTTGTTTGCAATGTGATATTTGGTGTACACTACACAACAGTTTCATTGTCAGTAAGATTTTGTTTGGAAAGAAATACTTTTATTATGAATAATTATGAATTATTGCATTAAATGAAGTTAGAGTAAAGACATTTATAATATTACAGAAATGTCTATTCAAATAAATGCTATTCTTTTGAACTTTCTATTAATCAAAGAATCTTGGGGGGGGGGAAAATGGAACGCCAATAGAATGGCTTTGTTGAGAAAAGGATAGGATCTTGAACAACACCAGTGTTATTTCAGTATCAGGGTCCAGCCCGAACTTGAAAATCTTTACATTTATGATGTAAAAGCAACAGTTTTATAATCTAAAGCCATGTTCATTTGGATCATCTGAGATGGAGTAAACAGGGCCAGAGAATTAAGAGAATTTCTATCATGCCATATATGCATCAGTAGGGTCAGAACTCATATGTATTTATGAGTCTATGCTTGAGAAAATACAAAATATATTGAGGTCAGGTTTAAGGTCAACACTGGTAGAAATCTCCAGCAATTATTTTGAGTCTCACACACTCCATCCAAATGAATCATGCAGAGTGTGTTGGCTGAACGTGGTACACTAAAAAACAGCATCACACCTTCTGTGTGTAAACAGTAAAATGCGTCAGCTGGATGCATAGAAGTACCACCTAAATTACTAGGCTGAATCACAAGTGATGTTTCTGAATGATAATTAATGAGTGGAGAGCATCTCACATCTGACATGAAAGCTATTGAGATCTACCAAGCACCCAAATAATAATCCACATACACAACACAAACACCTCCCCTGCCTCAAATATTGCTGCATTCTCCCTTTACTATTTTGTGTTTTGAAATGGTCGTGTTTCAAGTCCTCTTGTAATTCGAAAGGCATTAGTCAGTTGAGACACCTGGAACTGTCACACCGTGAGTCTGTGATTTATTAAATTTACCTCCTGATTAAAACAAACTTTGCATGCTGCTTTGTTGACAAAAAATGTATTTAGAAATAAATCGAAAAGATGACATTTTTGAAGTAGACCTATGCATTTAATTCTGGACTTATGGTAAGCACACTTGAAACCTACTTAGTATTTGTCAGTAATGATAGTGATGTAGAAAACAAATACCACAGAGTTTTTTTTTCTTTTTATCTGACACACTAATACATAGGCCTGATGTTACAAAACTTCCCTAATAAGAAAGTAAATATTTTTAAAACATAACTTACACCTCTACAATGTACATGCAACTAACAATGTTTAAAAATATTGTGTATAGAATAATGCAATATGTACATTAAAAAAATATAATGTTATAAGCCTGACTTCATATTTCAGGTACCTTGCAATCATTGCATTATTTTGGGCATTTTTAATCATTCATTCATGATGATTTATATATTAATTAATTCATATCCATCTGTTTTTCACAATCATCATAGAACAATTCCAGTTGTGGTCCTGGAAAGAACATTAAACACAAACATAACCTTTAATTTTTCACATGCTTATGGTTCATACTGGAGCCTTTTAAAGGAGATGTGGGAAAAGCTACAAATGTTTTTGTCTCTTTTGAGTTTTAAATGTCAGATTAGTATATATTATTAAGTTATATAATACACTCTAAACCCAAATAAGTTGTCAAAACTTGGCAAACATTTTAGGTAATCAGTTATGTAATTTTAGTTAAAAAAGTTAATAAATTCAAAGTTTATGTATGCAGAACTGGCAGATATTAATTTTGTGCTCATACATCATACACCACTCCTAACTTGAAATTTCTGAGATTTTCTGAGATTCTTGATATTAAAACCTAATTTTAGTATTTATTCTCCCCTTTGAGAGCATGCTGGGAAATAGAAATCCAAGACCAGTTTCAGGTAAATTTAAGTTTGTCTAAATAAAAGAAGCAAGTTCATAAAACTCAAAACAATTAAACAATTCAGATAACTTAAAATGTGTCAGTTTCGTGAACTCAAAACAAAAGGAAAATTCTAAATACTCATAAAAGTCCCTTTGATTGAACTAATTTGATTAATTTGATTTTGCCCTACTCAAACCAATTAATTATTTTGCACGTTAGGGTTCACAATAGGTTTATCATATCATCAAGGTAAGACCATTTTGTTAATTATAAACAAAAAAGTTACATAGTGTACTTTAGGTTACTAAAACTTTTTTTTAAATCAATTAATGGAGAACTTTCTGTTTAAATAACACAATGTTGATGAAAAGATAACAACATTACATTAACAGAACTCACCAAAATAATGTTTGCAGCTTAAAACGTTTAATTAAATCAATAAATTAGAATGTACTTAGAATTAACTTGCAACTATGCATTGATGTAATAGGCCACCTGAATGTCCTTTTAGATTGTAGAAACAGCTTTGGAGGGACAAGTCGGATGACCTGTGAATGGTTACGAGAGAACAGGAAACGAGTGTGCATGTAACTATGGAAACAGGTTTGATGATTGAAACCTCTGATGATGGGAATGGGAATTGCTATGTATGGATGTATCATACAGACAAGCCTTTAGGATGGAACCGTTCAAACGTTCTGCATCAGGAGCTGGATGATTTGTAAATCACTCACAGAAAATCGCCTGTCAAAGATGCGTTCTGCTGGCTTCCTTGACTGTTGGGCCCAAAATACATAAAATTATGCTGAAATTCAACAGCTAGAAAACAAAACTGATTTGCAAAATGGTCACATTGTCATGACGTCAGTGAGGAATATGGTCTGGGAAGCATGAATGGTTGTGCTGTCTGAAGCTGAGACCACATACTAGAGGTTTACATGGGTTTGGTTGTAGGTCTACTATTTATGAATCAAATTTTAGCTCAGGGTAGCTCATGCATTACACCAATAGTGTGGAAGTCAAGCTATATATATATATTATTTTATATATTATATTGCTTGACTATATATATTCTGCCCATAAGACGAGAGGCAAGCCTTGAGAAACAGGCAGGTCAGTCATAAAGCACTGCAAAGTGAGAGTACGAGCGATTAGACATTGCAAGGATCACTTTGATTGTGCACACACAGGTCTGACATTTACTTAGGTTGACATGCCCTTGTCTGGTGATGACCACCAAAACTTCCTAACAAGGATGGGTGTTCTTTAATAGGTTCAAGGATGTATGTGCCCAATAAATTTGGAGCCAAAATAAGAACATATAGATCGCAGGTGCAGACACAGCGTGGGTTTATCCAATGACAGCTGGATGTCTTCAGTTATCTCTCGTTGTACTAGGGTTAGGATGATGTGGGAAACGGCACTCAAATAATTTGGAGAGACTGTCACCTTTGGTGTTCACAGAGTCTGCTCAATAAGTTAGTGAATTTAAGTCTGTTTTAAGCTGTTGTAAATGCCTCGCTTAGTAAGTGTCTTTTTTGTGAGAAGAAAACACAAAGGATTCATTTGTCTGGAGCTATCACATCTCTAAATAGGCTACGTTTCAATGTCACTCTGTTGTCTACCACAGTAGGGGGCTGTTTACACGACACCGTTTTCAGATACAAACAGAAAACTTTTTATGCGTTTTGGCCATTCATTTACACAACAACGTTTTGGAGGTTTTAAAATGCAAGCTTTTGAAAACGGGTTTCAAAGTGCAAGTTATTGAAAACACTGTTATCGTCTCTGTGTAAACAACAAAAACGTGAATTTGTGAAAATTTACACATATGCGCATAATGTTTCTTTACAAAGTGACATTACCAATTGGCCTCGCATGAATAATAATGCTGCATTTTAAGGATCCGTGTGAACAGAGATAGTTTTGAGAACATTGTTGCCTGTATGCAAAAAATGCAAAGGAAAGACTTTTCCATTCTTAGTACATTGCTGTTGTGTAAACATAACCAAAATAATTCAGTTATATCCTCCTGAATGTCCTGAAATCAAGCACTGCTGGCTGCTGTGCCTTTAAATTTAAGATTGGAACTATTTGGAGATTTAAGACTATTTTCACAAGACACATCTGGGGAGATTAAGAAGAAAAACTACAGAAGGCCTACAAAGATGGAAGCAGGAAGTATAACAAAAGTCTATGGACAATATATGACATAAATAGCTTAACAGTGACAATAAAAACATTATAATGTTATAAAAGGTTTCTATCGTAAATAAATGATGTTTCTATTTATCAAAAATGTGTCAGTTTCCAGAAAAATATTAAACAGCACAACTGTTTTCAACATTGAAAATAATAAGAAATGCTTCTTGAGCAGCAAGTCAGCATAAGGATTTCTGAAGGATCATGTGACACTGAAGACTGGAGAAATGGCGCTGAAAATTCAGCTTTGATCACAGGAATGAATTACATTTTAAAACATTGAAATATATTACTGTTTAAAATGCAGCCTGAGCATAAGAGAATTCTATAGACTTCTTCATATATAAAAGTGACTTGTATTTAGTTGCTATGATTTTTTTTTGTTTTACTGGCATGGCATCCAGTATGTGATCCTGGACCACAAAACCAGTCATAAGTTGCACAGGTATATTTGTATACAGTGTATGGGTCAAAATTTTTGATTTTCTTTTATGCCAAAAATCATTAGGATAGGTTATTAAGTAAAGATCATGTTCCATGAAGATATTTTGTAAATTTGCCACAACAAAAATTTGGCATGCATTGCTAAGGACTTCATTTGGACAACTTTAAAGGCAATTTTCTCAATAATATGAATTTTTGCACCCTCAGATTCCTGGAGCCCCGGACATGTTATGCATGAAAAATATAGTAGACTAATTCAGATAGTAAATCATGCGCAAGCTTCAGTAAAACGAAGGAATGAGTTACTAATTCGTTCCCTCGATTAATTTTTTTTTCTAATATATCAATTTATAAATCAATGGAATGAAATAGTAAATCATGCGCACGATTTAATAAATCAAGGGAACAAATTAGTAAATCGTGCACACGATTTAATTTTTTTTCCTGCATGTCATGTGCGGGGCTTCGTAGATTATCTCAGCCAAATATTGTCCTATCCTAACAAATCATCCATCAATGGAAAGCTTTCAGATGATGTATAAATTTCAATTTCAAAAGAATTGACACTTTGACTGTTTTTGTGGTTCAGGGTCACATATGTTCTGATTGGCTTTTACTGTATTGTGCAGCAACACACAGCTTTCAAAGACAACAGGCAAAATGATTATCATTGGAAACTCATTGAGTCATGCCTCGCTAGGAATAGTGCGATCTGGATGTTGACACCAACATCCCCCAATTCATTCCATTATTCAACTCTTTGTCTTATTTTTCCTTGAAAATACTAAAACTCACATCAGCATGATCCCTCAGGTGAAGCAGTGGACTCATGCAGAGCAGGTATCACATTTCATTTCCTTTTCAATTACCGGCAGAGTGGCAGAGGGCTGTGCCCTGGCAAGGCAGCTGAGAAAGGCCAGCTCTGATGGTGAGGTTTTGCTGCTCAATCACAGTCCGGTGGAGCAGAGGAGCAAAAGCAGCACGCCAGATGAAACACAATAATGACTTCTCAAATGCTCCGACTGCACCGAGGAAATGAAGAAAGAAAATCGGACAACTTGTTCTGTGTTTTTTTCCATTTCCGCTGAGAAAGAGAGATGTGAGGGAGAAGGATGTAATAGGAAGTGAAGGAAAGGAGTAAAAGGGAGTCTTATGGAAATCTCGGACGGAACGAATTGAAGAATTTGACAATATCTCTGACAGTTTACTCATTATAGCTGAGATGCCCTGCGAGTATATAGCACTGTCAGTCAGAGCCATGCTAATCAGAAGCATGAAATATGTGATTAATAAAACATTACTCTGCGTTATGTTTTGTCTGTGACTTCTCTTCAAAATATAATACAAAACCTATTAATGTGTTGAGGTTATTCTGAACTGAACCAATTTTACTTTTGTAATGTGACATTTACGCAACGTAAATTGAAAAAAGGAAACTCCGTGAAAAATAGCAGGATGTGAATTGATTGGGTAAAAAGTGGGCGTTACATATCAGAATGGAGTTTGCTATAACATATTAAAGTTTTGAAATAATGGAGGGAGAGACAGATCTTTTTTGTTCTATATTGTGACTTACATCCGAGTGAAAACGTTTAAAAAAAAAAAAAAAAGAGGGTGGTGACCTGGTTCTATCCAACAGTTGGACCGAGGCAGGACTGAATGTGAGCTTGCTCTGGACTGTAATAAAGAGGCAGGGTTTAAGCAGACTAAATGATTGGAGAAGATTGAGCTTGATTAAACATTTTGACATTTTGATTGAAATATTATGAGGTTAAAAAATGAGAAAAATGTAACATTAGGCTAAATGGAGTAATCATTCACAATAAGGGTAACAGTTTATTTTACAGTCCTGTTCCCCAAGTACATACTATGTACTTATTACAGAAATTATAATAACTGGGTAATAACTAGGTACTAACTGATCATACACCCAAAACTAACCTTACCCCTTTGTAGTTACCTTATATTACTCAGTATTTTAATAGGCAAGTACACTGTAAGTACACGTACTGTAAAATAAAGTGCAACCACAATAAGAAATAGATCTATTAAGAAATAAATGAATTTTCATTTCATGCCAACTTTAACCATTAACGGCCTATGTAACATCAGTGGAAAATGAAACTTGTTTCAGACAGTCATTTTTTTTCTTTGAAAATATCATGCACAAATAAATGGTTCACAATACCACCAGAAACGCACACTAGGAAAATACATAGTCAGTTTTGAAATGTTAATATGCACATGACAAAGGTATCTCATGAGCTGGCTATCATGACAGAGACTGTGTAGTCCAGAGTAATGCCAATCAGATATTCAACGGTTTTATGTTTACTCTTAGGAACATTACACAAGAGCACATCAAATAAACCCCAATGAGTGGAATAATACTGGTACTGTAGGCTGAAGGACGGTCTGAACTGTGGCTCAGGTCAATATATCAGACATTAGATTTTATGTAAATGAATTCGAGACAATATGCACAAGATCTACAATGACAATCCTAAGAATGAAGATTCCCCTAATCCATATATAGACAAACTAAAATTATTGTAAAGTTGTCTTTTAATAGTTTTTGTCTAACATAGGCTTTATTCATTAGACGATTTGTTTTTTTTTTTACAGTCGACAAATACAGTATAATGAGAAATATACATTCAACAGCCAGATATTAGATACACCTTGCTAGTGGTTAAACCAGCTTTTACCATCAGAAATGACTCAATTCTTCATGGCATCGATTTAACAAGGTGCTGGCAAAATTCAGCAGAGGTTTTGGTCTATATTGACTTGATTGCATCATGGTGTTGCAGATTTGTTGGCTGCGAAATTTGTGACACGGTGTGTTATCCTGCTGGAAGTGGCCATCAGAAGATGAGAACACTGTGGTCATAAAGGGATGGACATGGTCAGCAGCAATACTTAGGTAGGCTGTGGTGTTTAAACGAAGCTCAGTTGGTAGTAAGGGACCCAAAATGTGTCAAGAAAATATACTCCATACCATTACACCACCAGCAGCCTGAACCGTTGACACAAGGCAGGATGGATCAATGCTTTCATGTTGTTTACACTAAATTGAATGAATGTCGCAGCAGAAATCGAGACTCATCAGACCAGGCAACGCTTTTCCAATCTTCTATTGTCCAATTTTGGTAAGCCCAAGCGAATTCTAGCCTTGGTTTCTAGTTGTTAGCTGACAGGAGTTGCACTTTTGTAGCCCATCTGTTTCCAGGTTGGACGTTTTGTGCATTCAGTGATGCTCTTCTGCATGCCTTGGTTGCAACGAGTGGTTATTTGAGTTTCAACAAGGCATTTTCGCCCACAGAACTGCCGCTCACTGGCTATTTTCTCTTTTTCTGACCATTCTCTGTAAACCCTAGAGATGGTTGTGTGTGAAAGTCCCAGTAGATCAACAGTTTCTGAAATAGACCAGCCCATCTGGCACTAACAACCATGCCACATTCAAAGTCATTTAAATCACCTTTCTTCCCCATTCTGCTCAATTTGAACTTCAGCAGATTGTCTTGACCATATCTACATGGCTAAATGCACTAAGTTGATGCCGCACAATTGGCTGATATTTGTGTTAACGAGTAGTTGAACAGGTTTACCTAATAAAGTGGCCAAGTCATGGTTTGGTACGTACCTTGCTTTTGCAGTGACGGGACGATACGAGTTCAGTACAACAGAAAAAAACTAAATATATCTTCAATGTTGTGTTTCCTTTCATTTATTTTGAATAGACAGAAGTGCAAATTACAGTTTGTTCCACCTAGTGGCATTTAGTCCCCCTGAGGTAGTTAGTACAGTACAGCCTCCTTTACTGTAACCGCAACCTTTGTGTGTCATTCTGAATTCTTGTTTTTGTACACATTTCAATTCTTCTTTCAATAATGGAAGTATTTTCATTAGTGGTCTCAAACTTTTGGCCCCTATGCTGTTGTACAATTGTTTGCTAGGAGCTCTATTTAGGGATCGCTGTATTTATAGTATTGAAGTAACTCTTTCATGAGAGCCAAGCATTTTGGCATGTCAAAAATCTTTGGTTTGTTTACTAGAGGGGCATTACAAGCTTTTGATACGTGCAAATACTGTTTGTTTTATCTTGAGAAGGCAGCTGCTAAAGCAAGGCTGGATATGGGAATTGAAAACAAATGCAATTTGCAGATTTATTTTCTCTTCTGTCACACAATCCCCTTCAATGTCACTGTCATTTTATGTGCTGCATTCCTGCTCACTACAGCTATGCTTTTTTTATGAACAACCAAAAAATCCATTCTTCTCATGAGCTCATGCTATTGAAACTGGGTTACATGCTTTGTCAAGTGCAAACCCTCACAGAATTGTAATCAATATACATTTATAAGTTGAAAAGAACTAAATCAAAATGGGCCTGAACTATTTTTCTTAAAGGTAAAGTGTGGAAATTGAATGTACAAAGACAACGTCAAGTAAACCACTCAAGGATCAAAGTCCATGAATACTGTAAACAAAAGCACTTTTGTATGAGCCAAGGTCAAGGTTTGGCTGGTTAGCATGACTCAGAATAAATTTTGATGGGTTTTTTAAAATTATTTTTTAAATAATTCAAAGACATTGTACACACTATCCTCTGAGTTCAATAGAAGTTAAGCTCAATCAGCAGCACTTATGGCATAATGTTGAAAAATGAATTAGACTAGTCCCTCCTTTTCTATCTAAAAAGTAAAAATCTGATTTACAGTTGAGGCACTAATAATGGAAATGAAAGGGGGGAATGTGCAAGCATTAAAATACTCATTTCAAAAGCAACAAGACATTGGCAATGTGTTAACATGATTTTAGTGTGTAAAAAAGATCTAATAACCCTTTGAGAGTAAAGTTATTTCCACTATTACAGTGTCATTTATGTTTTTTGTCACAAAGAAGTGTGCTTAATTGTATTGAATATGCACTTGTACTTCAAATTGTAAAATTATGTTTAAAAAGATTACTTGAAGATAATATAATATTAATAGAAAAAGGGCACTTAAGTGTGAATAAAGAGTGTTTCTTAACACACTTAAGTACACTTTTACAAAGTGTGCTATAAAAAAAGATGTGAAATTAAAGGGTTGGTTCACCCCAAAATGAAAATGCTGTCATTTATTACTGAACCTCATGTCGTTTCACACCCGTAAGACCTTCGTTCATCTTCAGAACACAAACATTTACTTATACATTTGATCCATATACATTTGGATCCCATTCCGTTGCCCGTTCATTACACATAGTCTAAAGGCACATCGCCAACTACTGGCAGGGCATGAATAATACAGTATTTTTAGACATTTTCGAGGAGCCATGTGAACAGGGACCCATGTAAATGTTTCAACAACGTTGGCATCTGTATGTAAAAAATGCAAAGGAAAAACTTATTTAAAAGTAAAACTTATTAAAAGCATATTTCTGTAAGGCTACTAAATTTGTTTAAGTAGCCGCATGGCATAAGGAGAATTTGATTCCGAGCACCAAACAGATTCCGCCACATAACGTGTAGTACTAGCGACAATGATGTCACTGATGATGTAAAGAGACAATCTCCACAATCTCTTTACACATATTTTTTACTTTAAATACTCCTCTGTGGGATGCTGTTACATATCTTGAAATCATATTATTAAACTGAGTCACTGTCTGGTTTCTCTTCACAAGGGAGAGTCACGCACAGCTTGGTGTCCTTTTCTAGCAAGCAGCAAATAATCAAGGGCTCACGTCACACTCCACATGGCTAAAGACAGAGATCAGCCAGGCCTGACAGAAGGTTGGGGGAGTGACGGCTGCATCTCTCCAGACTATGAGCTCATGGAGTGTCTCTGGGAAAAGTGCATAGCCTAAAAAAAATATAAAAAAAAAAAGTGTGCAGTTTTTTAATAAATAAATATTTGAGGAAAAAAAATTATCAATATTTTTTAAGTATATTTAATTGTAGTATAATTAGCATATTGTGTAATATCCCAATATTTTAATTTGCATAGTGATTATAGAAAAATATGAATGCGTGAGAAAATATTTTGTGACATGGTTCATGCTTTGACACGTCATAAAACAATATATTTTTTAAAATATCAAATATTTTTTAAAAAATGAAAAATTATTCTTGCAAAAAATAAGTTTTGCTATTTTTTGGTAATAAATGACTATGTATTTCCTAAACACATTTGCACGTCTGCAGCTTTTTATCATTCACAATATACACTCACCTAAAGGATTATTAGGAACACCATACTAATACTGTGTTTGACCCCCTTTCGCCTTCAGAACTGCCTTAATTCTACGTGGCATTGATTCAACAAGGTGCTGAAAGCATTCTTTAGAAATGTTGGCCCATATTGATAGGATAGCTTCTTGCAGTTGATGGAGATTTGTGGGATGCACATCCAGGGCACGAAGCTCCCGTTCCACCACATCCCAAAGATGCTCTATTGGGTTGATATCTGGTGACTGTGAGGGCGATTTTAGTACAGTGAACTCATTGTCATGTTCAAGAAACCAATTTGAAATGATTCGAGCTTTGTGACATGGTGCATTGTCCTGCTGGAAGTAGCCATCAGAGGATGGGTACATGGTGGTCATGAAGGGATGGACATGGTCAGAAACAATGCTCAGGTAGGCCGTGGCATTTAAACGATGCCCAATTGGCACTAAGGGGCCTAAAGTGTGCCAGGAAAACATCCCCCACCCCATTACACCACCACCACCAGCCTGCACAGTGGTAACAAGGCATGATGGATCCATGTTCTCATTCTGGTTACGCCAAATTCTGAACAGAAACCGAGACTCATCAGACCAGGCAACATTTTTCCAGTCTTCAACTGTCCAGTTTTGGTGAGCTCGTGCAAATTGTAGCCTCTTTTTCCTATTTGTAGTGGAGATGAGTGGTACCCTGTGGGGTATTCTGCTGTTGTAGGCCATCCGCCCTAAGGTTGTGCGTGTTGTGGCTTCACAAATGCTTTGCTGCCTCGGTTGTAACGAGTGGTTATTTCAGTCAAAGTTGCTCATCTATCAGCTTGAATCAGTCGGCCCATTCTCCTCTGACCTCTAGCATCAACAAGGCACAGGACTGCCGCATACTGGATGTTTTTCCCTTTTCACACCATCTTTGTAAACCCTAGAAATGGTAGTGCGTGAAAATGCCAGTAACTGAGCAGATTGTGAAATACTCAGACCGGCCCGTCTGGCAACAACAACCATGGCACGCTCAAAATTGCTTAAATCACCTTTCTTTCCCGTTCTGACATTCAGTTTGGAGTTCAGGAGATTGTCTTGACCAGGACCACACCCCTAAATGCATTGAAGCAACTGCTATGTGATTGGTTGATTAGATAATTGCATTAATGAGCAATTGAACAGGTGTTCCTAATAATCCTTTAGGTGAGTGTATAATAACTTAATTCCCCCCTTTTTTTACACTTGCATGAAGTTTTATAATGAATCAACCTAAGGCAGAAGAGATATTAGAGGATGTATGGAATGACTGAAGGCTATAGCAACTTCTGCGAACACACTGTCTGAGAACAATGATTCAAAACTTGTTTAATATTTGCTTTTATCTGTCATGTGACCTTTTCTCAGGGCCGCACAGCTCCACTCTCCTGCAGCCAGAATCCATAAATCCTAAGGTAGCTATCATTCAAGATATACTGCCACATCTAAAACAGTCTGGCCAAGAAGAAAAGTATTGACATGTTAAATTGAGCGTGATGCTTCATTGCTCGCCAATTCTTCCTAAGTCAAAGTGACGCAGTCAGTGCTTTTTCAATGCCATGGTCGGATCAGGAGCTGCCAGCTGTGCTCTCTGAGACACTCGTGCAGAGTTTTGTCTCTCTAAACAAACTTTAGAAAACTCCCAGAGGAACAACTGAACTATTTACAGCAGTCTTTAAAGATACAAAGAGAAAAGAGCCATGATTCCCATGACAGCCAATTGTGAAAAAGAAGCTTTCTGTGGCTCGGACTAACATCAAAAGCAAATGAGCTAGATTTCTCAGGTGGCAGATGGTGCTTTCAAAAACACTGTTAAAACTCCAGATTATCACCAGCTCCAAAAATAAATGATCTATGACAAACTTTGCGTAAGTTTATGCATGATCAAGGCCCCTCACTGTGATGGTGATAACAGAGGACTAAAAAAATAAATAGCTGATGATGCAAATGTCTTCGCTGTGCAGAGTTTATGAACACAGAAGTCTTAGGGGCCCTTTACAACATTTTCAACTAAAAACTGAAAACTTTTTATGCGTTTTTGCTGTTCATTTACACGACAATGACATTTTGGGAGCGTGAAAATGCAAACTTTTGAAAACAGGTTTCAAAGTGCAAGTTTTTGAAAACGATACGTTATCGTTTCCATGTAAACGATAAAAACGCAAATGTGTGAAAACGGTGATGCCATGTGCATGTGAATTGCAGTCTATAGTGTTTCTTTACAAAGTGACATCGCCATCTACTGGCCTGGAATCAGAATAAAGCGTTTTTAAACGAACGAACAACAGATGGAACAAACGAACGAACTATAGATAGATAGAATTTCAAATTAAAGCTGAAAAAATCTCTACTTTAGTTTCTGAAAGACATATACTGTCTGCTCTCCAGCAAGAAAGAACCTGCAGGGATGCATAACAGAAAAAAATGGGATAATTCGCTATGTATTGACCGTTAAACAATGGGGTGCATCTCTTGCGCAAACCGTCATTCAGCTTCAGCTGTCCTTTTTACAACTTTAAGCATCATGCTGTAGAAGAAAAAACGGTTAGGAAAAAAAAAGACAGCACTCTTCACTGGCTGTATGTTTTGAAAATCACTCTACTAAGTCAATAGGACCTGGAAAATGAAATTAGGCTATTATGCACCTGGTTACCATGGCAATAACAAGACCAAGTGATCCCTTAGTGTCTCTCAAGTACTTTACGGATGGCCTCATTGACTAGTGCATTCTGATAAACCTCATTCCTAAAACAGTTCTGCTTGTTTTAATGAGATTTTATGAATTTGCTTAGAACATGAATATTCCAAAAGGAGCCATGAGCCTTGTTTTATTTAATTGCATTGGTGGTTCCTTTTTCCTCTTTTCATAGGTTACAATTTCTACCACCTTAGGCAGGTCTATTTGTCCTCAAATACAAACAATGCAGATTGCTTGTTCATCTGCATCAGTATGTAATTAGCTTATTCTAAGCTGTGGTCCTGTTTGCTGTGCCAAATGCCCATAAGGACCAACTGTGTCTTAGTGATCATATAATTCTGTAAATTACAGACCATACCAAACAAGAGATTAAACCAGAATATAACACAATAAAACTGATTTATATTAGCCCTCCTGAGATATGTAAGCCTGTCTGTGGTTGTTGAAAAACCTGCCTCTTGACAATAAATGGAATGAACTGGCTGGATCTTATCACTGCATTAGTCTAAATTATATTTAGCTGGCAAGTTTATGCTGTGAAATGTATTCAGATAGATCATGTGCTCATAATTCCTCATAGTGTCACACAAAAAATTATTGTAAATTATGACAAATAGACAAAATCATAATACATTATGAAGGAAAGATATAACTGGCTGTGTGTCACTCTACACTGCATTACAAGGTACAGAAAAAGACCCCCTAATTCAGTTATTTAACACAAGTAATCCACCATTTTGGGATGAAAATAAAGCTGAAATTAGAGAATTAGCCAGAATTTGCATTTCATCTCATTTTAAAAATTCTCTCTAAATCCATAATTATAAACACCTCATACAATGTGAAAAAATTTGATGAACAACCTACCATATTAAGGCTGTGCTGATAAATATTTTAATCCAGGTTACTATATTTGTATGTGCTGATCCAGTTTAATTGCTAAAAGTTTAATTTCCCAAGTATTTAAAATGTTTCATTTTCACATCCATGTTTTTGTTAAAATGTAACCTCCATCAAAACTTCAAATTCAGAACTAGCCTCCACAGACACTTTACAATAAGGTTCATTAGTTAACATTAGTTAACTGCGTTAGTTAACATGAACTAATAATGAACTGCACTTCTACAGCATTTATTAATATTTGTTAATGTTAATTTCAACATTTACTAATACATTATCACAATCTTGTTAACATTAGTTAATGCACTGTGAACTAACATGAACAAACAATGAACAACTGTATTTTCATTAACGTTAACGAAGATTAGTAAATACAGTAACAAATGTATTGCTCAGGTTAGTTCATGTTAGTTAATACATTAACTAATGAACCTAACTGTAAAGTGTTACCAAATAAATTAAACATTTCTGAAGAAGGCACACTCCACTGATGTTATATACCAACTTCCAAAATCTTTACTAGTTGTACAGTATCAATATCAATATATCAATAGAGTAAGCAGGCCTACTGGTGAACTTCGTACCTTTCCATCAATGGAGGTCGCGGGGTCGCTTTGCTATTCAGCGTTCCTTCTCTGCACTCCCACTGATAGTTGCAGTATCATGCCTCTACTCGACTTTCATCGCTATGGTGTAGTTTGCTTGGGTCACTGAAAATAGCAAACTCTCACTGAAATTAAATAATATCCTGTTGCACTGTCAAAACCAATGTGAATGCTCATTTAACGCCAATCCGTTTTAAAATGGCGGCGCGTGATTGGCTGGAACTTCCTTAAGAAAGGCAAGGTTTTAACATGTACGTAAAAAAATTAGACGTTTGTATTGAGGTTAACCATAATACAGTTGCACTTTTCATTGCAAACCAGTTTCAAGAGGTCCAATGATTTGCTTCAACGTTTAATTAAAGAGATACCACACCTAAAACGTTTTACATGCTAGTCGATCCGCGTGAAAGACACATACATTGTATATTAAGAGTTGCACATTTACGCGCAACATGTGACAATCACAGGGCTTAATATTGATTGACACATCATTGTGCTCTCTCTCTCTCCTCTTAATTCTATTGCTGCTTCCTTCCATGTGCCCATACTTGGGTCCCCTCCTCCTCTCTCATCATTACGCATTCAGTCTCACTCAGCGCTCTGTTCACCCGCAGCTCATTGCGCGCCAGACGCTTCACGAACCCGAGTGCGCAAGACCTCCGAGTTTGAGATAGGATATAATAGTAGACAAAACAGAGTAGTGTTATTGCAATGTCACACTGGGACACTCGATAGAAATCTCCATCTATTATTCAATCATTTGCATACTTCAAAACCTCTATAAATCAACCGTGGCGCTGAAGTATCCTCAAACATGAGCACCATCTCGGATGGCGGTGATGTTTTTGATGGAGATATGCGTCCTGACGCTTCATGACAAAAGGCTCCCAACTCTATCTTTCAGCGTCCGATCAGCCGTGGCAAAGAAGAGGAGAGAAGAGCGCAGGATGAAAAGCACTGGGTTACTACTGGGTTACTTTTTGATGAAAGTTCTTGTGTGCGACGCGGAAGGAGAACCTGGGAAGAACCTGGATGGTCTGGTGACGGCGTCCGGGTCCAACGACTCTAGAGACGTAGGAAACGGTCTCTCTGAGACCCCTCACACGGAGGACAGGTGTCGGGGCTATTACGATGTGATGGGTCAGTGGGATCCTCCGTTCGTGTGCCGGACGGGGAGTTACCTGTACTGCTGCGGGACCTGTGGCTTCAGGTTCTGCTGCGAGTTTAAGAACTCCAGGTTAGATCAGACCACATGCAAAAACTACGACACCCCGCCGTGGTCCATGACTGGCAGACCACCGCCGAAGATGATGGACCAACACGATCCGACTAAGGATAAAACCAATTTGATTGTGTATATCATATGCGGAGTAGTTGCTATCATGGCGCTGGTTGGGATATTCACCAAACTTGGCTTGGAGAAGGCGCATCGACCTCACAGGGAGAACATGTCCAGGTAAGTGACTTGGGCTGAATAGTTCAAGTTCAAACGCTGTTGCATATTGTGTGCGAGGTTGTTGTGGAGCTGCGCAGTTTAGGAAAGAAAGAAAACCAAACTCTTCCAAAAGCTATGTTAATAAACACTCTGAGCGCATATCTATTTTTATTTCTCCTATGTCATTTTTATTGTAAATTGTAATCTTATGCAGCTGAGCAGTTTATCCATGAAGAAAATGAATGATTTCAAATTCAAATTCGTCTTAAACCATCTATATCTATATGCAGCTTTATACACTGACTGTAGATATTAGTGTCTATTACTTAAGTCTTTTTTAAGAAGTTGCAAATTGCTTGTGTTGTTGTGGAGACGAGCAGTTTATTCCATGCGGGGAAATACAAATGAGATCTCCTTAATATCTCAACTGTTTCTTGTTGACAACAATGGGATTAAACTGAGGGAATATGGAGTTGTTTACATAAGTTTCTTCTTAAGGGTTTCAGAGGAGATCTAACACTGTCACAAACCGTTTTCTACGAGATATTAAAGTCTGCAATCAGATGTCCTGTCTTTTTTTCTAAATAAGGTATAGAACCCCAGTGACGGCTTTTGTACCTTTTCTCTTCGAGTCAAAATATTTATCAGACTCTTGCTATTTGAATTAATTCAATGAGTCAACAATTACCTCATTTGTGTCTGTTTTTATTTTGTCCTCAGGAGCTTTATTTGTTTTGTTTCACTTAAGTTGATATCAATAATGAAACACAACTGAGAATGATTTTGTCTTCAATGAGCAACCTCTAAGCTTGACAGTTTTCCTCTGGGATGTCATTCAGCATAGCTCAAGGCTTTCAGGGATTACACTGACTCTACTCTATCACCATGACCTTGTGTTAGTTTTTCCACAACTTCTACTGGTTCCATTTTCCTGTCTATCTATTTATCCTTCAGGCAGTCTACACCAATGACATGTACAGAAGTGCATAATATGCTCCTTTAGTTTCTTTAACAGGCATTTATTTGAGGTTCAAGGTTTAGTACGCCTATTTAAACGGTGCAATGTGCAAAGTAAATTTCTTTCAAATGAAGAAAAAAATATCTTTATTTCGATAAAAACTAAAGACCAGACATGTTTTCAGACAGAATAAAGCGTGGATAATCAGAGAGAACACAACATAGCATTCAGGTCTAATTCATCTGTTGATCAGCAAACATTCATCACCATCTCCGTAAGTCTAATTATCTCCATGGTGAGTCACAGTTTTTGTCTAAAAATCTGCAAACAAACGAGCACACACGTACGCTTACTCGTCTAAACATCAGTAGAGAGGTGTCCGTGACATTAGTAGGATAATGGACACTGATCTGTGTCTAATGATACTAATATTTCAAGGACATTCTATTTGTGCGCTGACCTTTCACTCTATCTTTCACTCAATTTAAGCATGAGCGAAATAAAAACTCATGTGGGCCATAGTATCCCATCCACCACCCACAGCCAGCCATTTACACCATTTTAATTGAGTGCCTTTTGAATATGTCACCATGCTGACTTGCACCATTTTAATTATTTTCATGGTAATGTAATGTATCTCCACAAAAAGTTATTTATTTATTTATTTTTACCATTTCGAAGCATGATGTGAATGAATCTATCGGTTTTATGTAGCCATATAACGTTGTTTAAAGACCCCATGAAACCCAAATGGGAGTTTTGTAGCTTTTAGCCTAGTCATGTCCATTAGGTCAAGTATATGTTACTCTAAAATGCTGAGAAAAGCTGTCTTTTAGCAGATATACACGCTTTAAATATTTATTTACTGGGAGGACAGACTTAAAATACTCATGACTCATCTTGCACAAAGGGGCGTGTCTAAATTTTTATCCAATCAGATGCACTCTAGAATGAGAATGTCCCTCCCAATAATACAACCTTTCAGGAAATAGCAAATGGAGTTTATGGAATCTGATATGAAATTAAAACTTAATGGGTATAAAAAAAAATAACACCTTTTCTGTTTCAAAAGGAAATGCATCAACACAGGAACGAAAACGACTGCAAGTTATTTCATGGTGTATTTAATGTACCACACTATCATTTTAGTCTAATATAACAGATTGTTGCACATTTAACATTTAAGGAACAAACTTTTGGATGAGAAAATGTCTGTCAAGAACAATATTGAATTGCTCTACGTTAATTAAGACGAGTAAACAAAGCCTTTCTCCATAGAGCCCTGGCCCAGGTCATGCGCCAGACAGCTCCAGGAGAACATGTGGAGAGGGAGGAGAGTTTGGCAGTGCATGGACAACACTACGAGAACATGCAAGCCAGAGCAACAGGAAACAACCTGCGTAAGTAAATCTGTTCCTTACCATCAGAGCTCAAGCACAACAAGTCGAATCCATGTCACTTAAAGCTTAGTTTAGCTTGTTCTGGAAAACACTCTCCGCTGTGACAATCCAATAGTAGCAGATGCATCTTCTTCACCCCAGAGAAGCAGCTGTGAGGTCCTGTGGCTATTCATCAGTAAATATCTTCGGCTGCTTGATTCGACTCCTACTGAGAACAGGGGAAGTAGTTAGAAAAGCCCATTTTTGGCGTGTCCGGTGGGTTGCAGTAGCACTTGTATGTGTCTATAGTGATCATTTAACATGCTGAGATAGTAATTACCACAGGCTAAGTGGCTGACTAACACACACACACACACACACACACACACACACACGCACACACACACACACACTCTGTCTCCCTTTTTCTCTTTTCACCTCACTCATGCTGTTATTTCATGCAAATAATACAAATGTGCAGGAAAATATGAGAAACTAGCAAATTATCACCTTAAAAATATCCAGTTTACTTTGGCAAGCGTGCTAAGTTCTTTTATAAAGTGAATAGTTTTGGTCCTGGGTGCTGATTGGTCAAAACGATATAGTATAAAACATATAGTTCTGGTCCTAGATGCTGATTGATCAATGCAACATATTATAAAACATAGTTCTGCTTTTTGGTCAATGCGGAAAATTATAAAATCGATATTTCTGGACCTGAATGCTGATTGGTCAATATGAAATATTATAAAACAGATAGTTCTGATCCTGGATACTGATTGTATTGTCAATACAAAGTCCAAGTCATGATATAGGCAGATTATTTTTGCAGCACTCAGGGACTGTATCTATTGTAAGGATGGCATTGAAAGATTTTGCATAGTTAAATAATGAAAAGGGTTAAATTATTAATAAGGCACTGATAAAGCACTCGAAGCTGTGCTATATTATGATCGCTACTGTATCCATAAGATAGCAAGACTTCTCATACTGTATCTTTTTGCTTAAATATAACTCGTTTAATTTAGCCGAGTCAAAAATGATTCAACAGTGCCTCTCAAGTCGATGTGAATGTGCCATTTGCCAAAAGATATTTGGCATGGAAAACAATCACAGTGAAGTTTCCTCCGTAAATAATGATTAAAATGAAATATTACAAGATAGGAAGTCTAATTCAATAAACTTCAGCCCACAGACAGCGCTGATTTACTAACATTGTCTCGTGGCATGTCACAGTGTTGCTATGGTGCTGACGGATTCCCGATTTGCGTCCCAGTTGTCTTCCGGATGTTTAGATCAATATGCCTCGCGTCGAGTCAAACAGTCACACTTTATTTGATAGCCTCCTAATGAAAGTCAGAAAAGCAGTTGTAGCAGATGTCGTATGTTCTTTTTATAGCCCGTGTGTTTCACTCCGATGTGCCTGGTAAGATATGTTTATGGAACTAAATTGCTGTAAAATGTCTGGTGGCTTTTATTTTACCACAGTGTAATTCAGTGGCCTGACAGCTGCTGCTTTAACTGTGGATAGGAAGAGTAATTTCTGAATTTGGATGGAAGTGAAAAGCTCTATGTTGATATGTGGCTGTTATTACAAAACAAGATGCACGCTTGACTTTTTCTGTTGGTCTCTGTTCATTCTCTGAGATGGAAGTAAAGGGATTTCATGGAAAGAAAACAAATCGAGCACTTAAAGATAGCTGTCTGTGCTGAAAGAGAGAGAGAGAGAAAGTGAAATCTGTAGTGCACACCCATGTTTTTCGGCAACAACACTTGAGAAGCAATGGGGAATGTATGTTAACAGGCTGGCTGAGTGATTGAGCTCGCTGCTGAAAGTGCAGCGGAGCAGAGCGGAGCGACATGCAGGTGCTGCTCCTCTAAAGAGCTGTCTGTACGAACGCTGGGGAGAAATAACATTATGAGTGAAGGGCCGTCTGCAGGGAACTCAGACATCTCGCAGAACAAAGTGAGGAAAACATGCACACCACTGGCCTGCTCACATTCAAGGCCCATTAAAGTGTTTACTGAGGAGTGCTGACTGGGACCTGGGGTTGGTTTGGCCTTGTTGTCTTAAACAAGGTTACAACACACGAGAAGTAAAGCAGTGAAAAGTCAAGAACCTTGTCGCTCATGAAAGGTAAGAAGTGCTTGTGTTCCTGACACACTGCACTGGGCTGCTCAAGTTTAGATCTGACCCTAAATGTACACTACTGTTCAAAAGTTTGGGCCTGTAAGATTTTTAATGTTTTTGAAATGAGTCACTTCAGCTCACCAAAGCCGCAGTTATTTTATCAAAAATACAGTACAAACAGTAACATTGAGAAATATTATTATAGTTTAAGCGGCGGCGTCCAGTGGAGTTCTGAAATGAGTCAAAGCCAGACCGTGTTGTCAAAGCACATTTTTCTGGTTAAATAAACATTACATAAAAAATGAAACCAAGTAAAGTTCTGTTTTGTATTTTTGCATCATTACTCCAGTGTTTAGTGTCACATGATCCTTCTGAAATCATTCTAATATGCAGATTTAATGCTTAAGAAACGTTTATTATTATTATTATTATTAATGTTGAGAACAGTTGAGCTGCTTAATATTTATGTGGAAACTGATACATTTTTTTCAGGATTCTTAATATCTGAATAGAAAGTTAAAAAACAGCATTTATTTGAAATAGAAATCGTACATTATAAATCTCTTTATAGTCACTTTTGATCAGTTTAATGTTTGAAAGTTTAATGTTTAAACTTTTGAGCAATTTATTATTATCATTATTTTTTTAATTTTTCTATTTGTTTGGTCATTCTGCAACCTTATTTTATAGTCAGGCTATCAAACTATCTCTTTTGATTGATTATGCTAATGTCTATAATCATTCTAAATGACTTTATGGCATATTTGTACTTAATCATAAAAATATATGCATTAAAAAGTTAGTTCGGCCAAAAATGAAATTTCTTAATAATTACTTACTTACCCTCATGTCGTTCCACACTTGTAAGAAATTTTTTCATCTTCAAATTGAGATATTTTTGATGAAACCCGAGAAGTATATCACTCCATAGACAGCAATATAACCAACACTTTCAAGGTCCAGAAAGGTACTAAAGACATCATTAAAAAAGTCGACGTGACTGTAATGGTTCAACCTTAATGTTATGATGCGATGAGAATACTTTTTGTTCGCTAAAACAAAACAAAAATTACGACTCTATTCAACTTTTTTTTATTACTATTCTCTTCTGTGTCATTCTCGTACGCTGTTTACATTCACTGCTTCCGTGTTTACATCTGAACGCCGGCTCACTATTGGCTAACGCTGTTCACATGAGCTGCACGACGCATGCGTGTGATGCTGACGCAGGAGCCAGCCAATAATGTTCTGACGCAGAACCTGGAAGTGCTGGACATAAACAGTGTACAAAAATGACCCCGATGAGAAGATATTGTTGAATAAAATCATTATTTTTGTTTTGTTTTTGCGCACAAATTTTTTTGGGTGAACTAACTAATGTCTTTTAAATTACATTTTGCATATCACCAAAGTTAAGAGCAAGGTAAACGCTTCCCTCCCTTTTGGTTTTCAGTTAGCCTTCAGTTAGCAAGCTAATGCCTTAGCCTACTAGCTTAGCACAGTGCTGACTGGTTAAGAATACCTCTTTTTTAACACACAATGACTCTACATTTTTGCCATTGAGGGAGAAAGGTGCTTTTTGCACACATAATGTTGTAGATAAACTGTCAAGCTGGGGCTAACTGCCAAATCTAGCCAAATCTTAGTCGATGAGACAACTGGCTAATTTAATTAAATGTTTGGACTTCCTTATTGAGCATATCTATGAATGGTGCGTCTCCTCCTCCTCAAACTGTCTCACTGCCAAAAATTTCCTGTCATTCTCTACTGTATCTACCTAATAAAGAGGCAAAAGCCCAAAACTACCTCAGCACAAGTAAATCAGTCACTGAAATGCAATTCATAGTCCCAAGCTAGCAATCCGGGTTTACCAAGCACAAGCAACTTGGTTTGGCTTGAATGCTTTATTCATTCACTGCCCAACCACTACAATTTTACATTACCACACAGATCAAACGCGCACAATAAGTCTGTGATGCCCAGAGTTCTGCCGTAAAGCTCTGGCCCAAACATTTACCATCACAAGCTGAGAGTTTATTTAAACAGGTGACAGCAATCATATATAATTAATTCACCCTCAGAGTCAGTGTTTGTACAGCACAGTTTTACCCATGAGAATCTGCTTAACTCAGAATCCGCTGGGCAAAGAAGCTAGCGGTGACTCATTGCTATGCCAGTTAACCTAATCAACTCTTAGTCTTGTTTACACACCAGAACTGCTTAGAGCAGTTTTTACAGAGCTTAAAGCACTAAACAACAGTTAGAGGTGAAAGTGGCATTGAAATGAATGGAAAAGCAATACCGTGTGGAGTTCGTAAGACTGCAGCTGAGTTAAAAAGTCATAGCTGATGAATCTATATTATGATAATGCTGAGCCTTCTCTGTGCTTACAGTATAAAGAAACCACAACAGAAGAAATTTTTACCAGGAGTGAATATTCCTGTCAAAAGTCCTTGAGTTCAGCTGTGGTTTAGTTACACAGATTGCTTTACCTGGTTTGCTGCACAGCTTGTTTCCATGGAGATGGTGAAAGATTTTGCTGACCATTGTTTTTCTTCCTTGTGAAATAATACAGCTGAAAAAAATATGGCAAAATAAAGCATCACAATGGGATCAGATGGATGTTATGCCAGATGCACAAGTGATTGCCCATTTAGCAAGATAGGAAATAATGACCTGCTCACAAATTCATCCATCTATCAATCTCAATATGACAGACACTCATCACATATATATATATATATATATATTTCACTATATCACAAACTTTGTTTTCAAAAAATGCGCTACAAGGAGGGCAGTGGTTAAATGTCTGAGACTAGTGAATCACAACCTATGTATATATATTGTGCACGTTGACCATCATCTAGACTACCACAGGTAGTCTTTAAAAACACTAATAATTTAATAACACTGTTAAATGTAAACTTTTGCAGATATCAAAATAAATATAAAGTGCTGTGCATTATCATGTTGTGATACATAAATTCACTTTTCATTTTAATGGCATGAAAATAATTGTCAGCTTATCGGTATGAGCCAGTATTTTAAAATCAGTGCTTCCCTATCTGAGATCTATGGAAGCTTGTTTCAGCCATGGAGTAAAAAAAAAAATTAATTAAATGAAAAAAAAAAAGGTAGTTGGGACTTTTATCACACAATTCAGAATTGTGAGATTCTGACTTTATAACTCGCAGTTTATATTATCGCAATTGCGAGAACTGTGAGATAAAAACCCAGCGTTGAGTAAGTGTTGATGCGTCAATTCTAATTGCACTGAATTAAAGTTACAAAGTGATGTTGCTTTAGTATCACGCTTGAACCCTCAGTTAATGTTGAAGCAGTTTCAATCACAAATCAATGGTAGTATTATTGGTTCAACATTAAGTCAAGTCAAGTCACCTTTACTTATATAGCACTTTTTACAATGAAAATTGTGGCAAAGCAGCTTTACATTAATAATAGACAAATACATTTTGGCTGCACAGCAGCTCCCAAAGAAAATGGTGTATTTTTTTAAAGATTGTCCATCTTAATCTATATATTATTGATTCATTCTGTTGCAAAGATCAATAGTTATTTGTTTAGTTAATTTATGTATATCAGCACTGGAGAAAACAGTGATGTAATCGTCCGGCTCAGTTCGCATACAACGGCGCCAATGCAGGCAAATCAAAAACACTGCTGAATATCAAGCAAGTGTCCCCAACTTAAGCAAGCCAAAGGCAACAGCGGCAAGGAACCAAAAAATGGAGAAAAAAACCTTGGGAGAATCCAGGCTTAGTCAGGGAGCCAGTTCTCCTCTGGCCAACAGTGAACACTTGCCCGATACTCAGGCAGAGTTACAGGTCATAAGTCCGATTTGGAATCGCAACAGTCAAAATATTTAATCCAGTTCCATCTAGTTTATCACGCTGGTATGGGACGGTTTGTTGGGGATCTGTGCCACTGGCTGATGTGTCGGTAAGGCCCTCACAAGGGATGAGCTAGTTAACACAGTCTCCGCCGACACCCCAGGGCCACATTACTGCCGCACACAGGCGCAGGTTCACCATCCGACCCGGACGCGGCCCGGATCCAGCCAATCACGTTAAATGGTAAACCTCGGGATAAGCAGAGAGACTAAAATTAGCGTAGACTCCATTCTTCTTCTGATGTAACGAGTACATCCGGTGTTATAGGAAGTGTCCCCGGTTCCGGCTGACCTGATCTATGCAGCCTAACATTCCTTTAATGGATTAACGGATATGAAGACATAAATTGATAATGTGTTATGTGCATTACAAAGTGATATTTTTTCAACATCACATTTGCACCCTCAGTTAATGTTGAAATAATGTTGAGATTTCAACAAAAAAATTCAATGATAATATCATTGAATCAACATTATGAAGTGATGTTGGTTCAATATCAAGTTTGCACCTGCATTTAATGTTGAAACAATGGTGAAAAAAAAATCAATGTTAATACTGTTGAATCAACATTACACCATGATTGATTCTACATCACTGATGTTGAATCAATATTCAAATTTGCAAAATTAATCAACATTACTATGATTAATATTGTTTAATTAGGATAAATATTGTTTGTTCAGTGTTAATGTGATGTTGATTCTAAATCACTTTTATTGAAAACAACTGAAATGTCAACATAAAATAATGTTCTGAACAGTATTAATATTTCAGTTCCACTTCAATGGTACGTCAACACATTTCTGACCATTTCATTTCATTTATTTTTGGGAAACCCTTTTAAAACATAAATGACACCTTTCCATCAACGGAGTCAATTTATTTTATTTGACAGTTTAACACAATCAATGACAAAGAGATAATTAAATGCTTTAAGAGTGGGGCAAAAAACGTTACAACCTTTAAAAATAACATTAGTTTCAGAAGTCTTGTGTCACAAATACAAGTGGTTTTCAAAATCTGGCTCGCATCAGACAACTGCCTCTTTTCCATTGGGTTCTCTGAAATCTGAAAAAGAAAGCATCATGTTACTTAAGAGCAAGTCAATTCAGTTGTCGTACATAGTCACATTCAAGAACGTTAATATACTAAACACGAAATGATTGAATTTTTATAAAGTGCTGAACAGAAACTATAATCAACTACATTTATAATACTGTTAAATGATGTATTTTTAATCTATTTATCAACACTTCAATAACACTATGGGAAAGTGTCTATTCTTTCCCCCCAAATTTATCTCCAGCCGTAATTAAACACACCTGAAGCAGATAATCGAGGTCATTAGGATCAATGAAAACGTCCAGGCAGGAATTTTGGAGCTAAAGACCATTTTCTGTGAAACTGCATAGCATTCAAGTAACAAGTTTATTTTGTAGATGATCTTGTCTGATATAGACCTCGATCTGTTTAAATATCACAAAATAGCAATGCCAGTCACTTTCTCAAACACAAGGTGTAGTTTTTCTTGTGATTGTGTTTCCGTCTAAACTGAATGGAGATCAGTTACATTCAAATTTTAATATAGTTTCAGTAATATGAATAATTAAGCAATAATGAGGGAGCAGGAGATAAGGCACAGGATATCATCAAGTCCCAGGTTAGGTGATAATCCTATCGACTACAACTCAACGTATTATCAATGTCCCGTTTATCAAGAGGGTTCTTCTCATTTTTTAATTGTCCGTCCTCATTTGCCTTCATCCATATTAAAGGAAAGAAGGCAATGTGCTTTGTAAGCATTGAGTAATAGATGCAATACATGGGCTGTGTGTAAAGTATGATATTCTTGCTCATGTTCATCATAAAACGTCTAATAAATATTACTAATTCAAGATGCGTGCACTTTTATGGAATTTAGAAAATGGATGGTTTATTCAAATACTTTAATAACTATATTTTTACATAAATTTATCTTATTAGATTCAGTAACACTAATCAAATGCAAATAACAAGCACAAAAGAACATAGAAATAATAAGAAAGATGACCCCACCCATGTGTGTTCTCAGCTTTTATTAGAATTTCAATGCTGATCCAACACATTTTAAACATTGAAATGTCAAACCAAACCAAAATGATGGTTTGGATCAAAACTCAACATTTCATCAATGTCACTGTAATGATGAGCGAGTCAGCGAATGAGATCCAAGTGCAGCTTAATTTACAGACGTAGTCAGACAGGCAATGGTCAACTCAACAGCAAACAGAAGTGGCAAGGAACAGGCAAGCTCGTAGTATAAATCCAGGCAATTGGTCAAAGGCAGGCAGATAAACATCAACAACAAGAAACAGGCAGGATCAGGAAACAGGAAAACAAGACAAGGAAAATAAGCTCGGAATTGTAATACCAGGATTAACAATACTTCGCAGTGTGGGTGTGTGTGAGTGGTGCTTTTATAGTGATGAGGTGTGAATGTAATTGAATCAAGGTAATGTGCTACAGCTGGCTAGGGTGATCAGTGACTGGGTGAGGGGCTTGTGGGAAATGAAGTTTGTGTAACAGAGTCCATGATGTGGAAGGGCGACCTCGGTGGCAAGTGGGTGAGACATGACGGAGCGGATTCATTACAGTCACCATGCTATCTGGGAAGTCACAGTTACCCTGGTTATTTGTTTTTATTCGGTGGCAGAAACAAGCGTACATAAAGATGCCATTAAAAATCTGGAATTAGACATTTTATTTAAACCTGTGAATTTTTCAGTTCATTTTATCACAGAAATTCTCATGCTCATAGTTTATGATGAAGAAAAAACTCATCAGTTGCAAAAAGCAAGCATTTTTGTGGTCTCAAGACTCCATTGTTTATTAAAAGTACAATGGTATCACCATCTGACACTTTCACTATACCACAGTATTTTTTTGTAAATATAAATATATGAGCATTGCTGATGATTGAGTTGCCATTTCATTCTTAAAATTCTACTGACCTCTTCTTAGCAGGTTTGTTATTGTAGTCTCTGGTAATGGTGCTGTACGGTGACTGAGATATATCAGGGGAGGGTTTGAGAGCGCAGCTGAAATTACAGTTATTGATTTTAATGAATTTAGGCAAGGACGGGTAGAGCCCAGGCAGGCAGATCAATTATCGCATCTTAAACAGAGTTCCCTCTTCCATCTAAAGCACCCCCCCTCCCACCCCCGAATAATTATCAGTTAATTTCCTGCCAGTCGACGGGCTGACAGGTAGGTGGCTTTGAAGGCTGCGATGACTGGCAAGCAATGGTGTGGACTTCTCAGATCGCATAGGCTCTAAGTTAACACATTATAATTAGAAAAAACCGCACACCATCAAAAACAAGCAAAACATATAAATAATCCCCGATTGGAGCTGTGACATGAATCGCGCGTCTGGCTCGTCAGAGGGTGCATGGAGCTCACACTGCTAAAGCAACTGTTGAAAAGATGAGAGCTGAGAAAGGCTGCTTTTTCATCGGCCCAAATTGGCTCTTTGAGAGCTGTGTCACAATAGGGGGTGGATTGCTTCAGACCTTCATACATCCCACCATCAGTCAAACACTCCCACAGCTTGAGCTGAAAATGGCCATAGATGATTGCAGAGGAGCAGTTGCCCACTTCACGTTAAAGGGGTCACATCATTGGGAATTCAGTTTGATCTTTTAAGATTTGTTGGAAATTAAGATGCAAAAATGACTCGTTCTAATATCTGTCAGAATCCCCCAAAAATTAACATAAGACCACCCACGTTTGCACGTCAACATTGCCTGTTCTGTGTTCAGAAACTTGGCTTTGAAATAATGGATGATGTGTAGCACCTACTGCTCTGTCAAAGCCAAAGAGCGGCTGGTTAGAAAAGAGGATCTCCTCTTTAGTTTATTTCTAACAAAATCCCTGGTCATTTCAGTATTTTAAACTAGACAGACATTTAAGGGATACGGTACAGTAACACCGCTTAAACGGCATTTCGCCACTTGAATAATTATGGGGACAAGAGATATTGATCTGAGAATAAACTGTTTTAAAATCTTACCTGTTTGTTATCTTATAATCCAACAGTGTTATAAGAATCAATAATTCTTAATAATTTCCCATAGCTCAACAAGACTATTCACACAATATTGTGTGCCAGTGCCGAATTATTATGTAGGCTGAGTTCCTCCGTGGCTCTTAATGCTTTTGATTTCAAGCGGAACTAAAAAAGTGAATAATCACCTATTGAATAGCTCAGTAGGCTATTTGTAGGCATATATTTTTTTGATTTCTGCATAGCTTTTTAAATGGGGATTATTGGTGTGTACATTTTCCAGTATTTTTTCCAAATGTATTCTTGTAGCATAATGGCACCCTACAAGAGCTGTTATTGTTATGCAAGCGCAGCGCCGTCATAAACAGCATGGAAATCATTCTTCACTTTGTGTTTGAACAGCACGGTTAGAATGACAGAAGGACATTCAAAGTCTAAATCAATGCAGACTTTGTCAGTAAACAAGACAGCATCATCAGAAAAAATAGCATCTTAAGAAATTGCATTTCAAAGAATGTCATTTCAAAGAGCCCAATTTCACAACGATTACTTTGACTCCAAACAATTAAAGTAACATAATGTTAAATAAAGCAAAACAAAAAAAGAACTCTTTGTTACGGTCGGGCTGTGCTTTTATTTAAGCATTTCTCCAGGTGTAACAGTGTCGTCCCCCTGCCATACTGGACGACTGACAGGTGACAGTGTGGCACATGAGTGTTACCTGTTTCTATCATTTATCCTTGGCACAAGCCTCCCACTGCAACTTGAGCACTTACGGTTGCATGGCCTCTTTTACCGCAGGTGGTCAAGCAAGGGAAAAGTATTTCCTCTCAACTTAAAAACCATGTCATTGAGTGGCTGTCAGACCACTTCCTCTCAGTCAAAATGTAAGCCCAGTGGTGATGTGCACTCCTGAAATGGGTCAGTCCAATCTGGATTTTATGGCACTGCTGTAAGAAATGGGTCCACTCCACTTTTTTTCTTTTTTTTTTTTTTTTTATTGGTCTACATTCTTCAGTGGCAGAATTTAGTCTGCGGGGCATTTCATCTTCCAGAGTTTCTGGACCGAGTGTTTGAAGCGTTTACTGAGAAAAAAAAAATTAGGTTATTACTATGTTTAGCATTTAGAGAGTGAGGCGGTTCAGAACATATAAACTTGACTTTATTAATGTACGCTGATTTTGAGCTTTTTTTTTTCAGTGTGTCTTCTTCCGGTTCCATGTGGTTAGTGCTTATTTACTGCATCAGTCCATTATAGTGAGTACAATGTTAACCATTGTGAAAGAAACTCAAAAAAAAACTATGGGGAATTCATGAGGAATTATGTTGATATTGTCGTCAAGTGATTAACATTTCTTCCTTAAATGTTCACTGTGGAAACCACAGGCTGTAAAAAAAAGTTAGTTAGTTAGTTAGTTAGTCACTTTATTGTCCACAAGTGGAAATGTGTCTTTGGCATCTCTGAATCCTTTCACTTTAGAAAAATGATACCAAAATATGCAGTTGTTGCAGATTACGTGGTTCGGAGCCTGAGTCTGTATGGGATCAGATTTGTGCCAATAAAAACGAACGTAACTTTTTAAGAAACTAACGAAAAAATGAATTGAAACTGAAAAAAAAATTAAATTGCAACCAAAACGTTTGACTTCGTTTTTAATACACTGCATGTTTTGCTAATTGTTTTCTCCATTTTCATTCGATGATTTGTACTTACAGATGCGTTTCCAGAGTTTTCATTTACGCTTCTGAAGTTTTCATTTACGATCCCAGAGTTTGCGTTCGATATTCTGGCACAATTCTCTCGCGGGGGCGGGGCTAGCAGTGGTGTGTTCTTATTGGCTACTGAGTTTCTGATTGGCAGCTTCCGCGACCTGGAAGTGAAGTCATGTCAGTGTTGTGTTGACATCTTCACATGTGCGGATCGTGTGAATGTGATCGTCTTAGTTTTGGGATCGTAAACGAAAACTTCAGAAGCATAAATGAAAACTCTGGAAATGCATCTGTAAGTACAAATCATCGAACGAAAATGGAGAAAACAATTAGCAAAACATGCAGTGTATTAAAAACGAAATCAAACATTTTGGTTGCAATTTAATTTTTTTTTCAGTTTCAATTCATTTTTTCGTTAGTTTCTTAAAAAGTTACGTTCGTTTTTATTGGCACAAATCTGATCCCATAAGTCTGCGCAGTAGTGGAGCTGCGGTATCACATTCAATTGCAAACACAGCTGTCAATAATGACGTTACACCCTGTTTTTATAGCATGAAATACTAGGAAACTTACTGGGAAAACAAACACTTGAACATATGTCTGCGTGATAAGAACAACCTAATGACAGAAACCATTTTCTAGCTAGCGTTCATTCGAATACATGGAGAGGGCGGGGTTTATGACATATACTGCAGCCAGCCACCAGGGGGCGATTGAAATGCTTTGGTTTCACTTTTCAGAGCTTGTGCATACACTTGGGCTGTGTCCAAATTCGCATACTTCTCTACTATATAGTAGGCGAAACACTGTGTGTGACAAAATAAAAATGTCCAAATTCACAGTAATCCTAAAACAGTAGGCAAAAAAGTACCTACATCTTCTGACAAGATTCTGAAGTACGCAAATGATGGACTCTTTACTATCCCGTAAGTCCACAAGAGAGGATGTGTAAATGGCAGTGAGGCTGGTAGATCATAAGATAATAACATGGGGAATGTAGTACGTCCGATTATATTCCTAGTACACATTCATACTTTATAGAACATACTTTTTTAGCAGTTTCAAAGTAATTACTTATTCAAAATACCTAAAGTATTACATTTCAGATGCAGCCTTGGTGTAAACACGCTCTCACTTTGCTCTTATAGTGTGCACCGCCACCTAGTGAATTGGCTGTATGCGACTTCAGAATGGTGCAGAAACCAGTACAGAACTATAAATGTGAACAGCTGCATTGGCCACCGTGGAGATGTCTATGGTGTAAAGGTGCAGTCACAAATTCGTGGACTCCTATGGAAATAACAGGATTTCATCAGCCAAAAAAAAAAAAAAGGGCAGAAATGTGGTAAATGTGACTGACAGTTATAAATGGCCTTTTCTCCAAACACAACACTAGATTTACTAATGTATAATGCATTTTTCTTCATTAACGAAAAATTATCTTATTGTTAAACTGTGAGCTCACCATTAAGTGAAACAACCGTTTTATGTCACTTCATTGAAGTGGCCCCAAAATACACTCAAGCCACTCGTAAAATCTCAGTTTGATGCAAAACACCATATCAAATATCATCTGTAAATAAACTGTAAACTCGTATATAAATCTACAAGGCAGTTTTTTTTAGCATTTTCAAGGTTTTTTGATAGCTCCATTAGTTTCATGTAGCATACTATGTCTCACATTTTGCATTCCCATGTTATGCCCTCTGGTCACTGTGGCGTGGCTCATTGAAAATCAAATAACATGTTTCTGCTGTTATCCATTTTTTTTCCCCCCAATCCCATTCTGTCTGTCTCTCAAGGCTGCATCAGTACAATGTGCAGCCATTTTCTGTGGAGGAGCAAACAGTATTACTAATAACTTTGGGAATATTTGAAGGTGGGTAATGGGTAATGCTGTGCCGATCTCTGTCCATTAATATTTATTGCATTTGAGACTGAGGGGATATTGAATATTTATGGATAATAACCACATGAGGCAGTACCACTAATGATGCGGTACAGGCAGAATTCAACAGAAAATGAATTTTGAAAATCGCATTTGTTTGCAACATAAGGATATACTGATCGTATAGTTGTGGCCTGAGACTTTAACATATCAACCTGTCTTCAAAGCCATGGCAGATAGCTAAGTTAAGTTAAGTTAAGTTAAGTTAAGTTAAGTTAAGAAAGAGGACTGTGAAAAAAAGGCAAAAGACAGGCTCAAAGTGCCAGAAAAAGTATGCCAAGGCTGCCAGAAGGCAAGGTTACCAAAGAGATGCAGAAGATATGCTCACAGTCTTATTGATATTCACCAAATACTCTATAATTTACCCTGTTTACTGGCATTTCTTTCTCTGAACAAAACATTGCACTGGCGATGAAAACCAGGGAAATCAAAACAACTTGAGGCATGTTAGGCTAGAGTTTGAGGTCTTGTCAGCCTGTCAGCCAGAAAGCAGGGAACCTTTAAAGCTTTAGAAAATAATGTCATCTAATGTTTTTCTCAAGTGTCTGAAAAACAAAATAAGACATTGGGTCTTTGTTGATTATATCGAATGTCAGATGATGTGGTAGGAAGTGCAGTCCACATCCATGTTTGAGTCTATGAGGCATATTGGGGTCCGTGTCCACATGTGGCATACTTATCCTAAACCAATGGACCACTGACAGAAAAAACATCCAAATTTCCAGGGGAGAGATGAATATGCAGACGTGGGTTTCCAAATTTAAGATGGCTGCCCACATGTGGAGTTATGTGGAGTGCGTAATGAGTCATGTAATGGCAGATCAGGAAGAAATCAAAGTCATAGCTTGTCTTGTTTTCTACTGGCATTATGCTGTTGAATCACATGCTACGCTTTTAAAAAATACCAAACAAGGAATGGGAAGGGTATTCATGCATGACAGAAATGACTACAGCGAATTTAAGAAAGACCTAACAACGCAGTGTAGGTGCATAAAGCCTTCATTATGATATAGTGGTGGTGAAGACTGAACCACATTTCCACTGTTCAGCACCCAGGAAAAGCTTTTACACAGGCTTCTGTGGATATTTTACAATCATTTGCTGCCATTTTGAAAAGTAAAGACTTGCACACTGCAGAAATCATTTTCTTGATCAACTTTATTCCACAACCTACGACAAGATAGTTGCGAAACAAAACTTTAAACTTTAAGTATTAAAACATGTCTTAAGAGAATACATGTCAGAGAATGTAATTGTTAATTGGCAAATAATAAAATAAAATAATATTGATTTTGAACCAAACTTTCCATCCCACTGTTAGATTTACGCTTGAAGCAAGAAAAGAAAACAATGTGGAAAAAACATATATACTGCCAGTAAAATGTTTCTGCTCTAAAAGTTGTTACAAGGTTAAGAAACTTGAGTTTACAAATTTGAGTTTATTTTAAAATGTTGCCATTGTTTACTCTCCCTTATCATGTTACAAAAATGTATGATTTCTTTCTTCACTGGAATATGAAAGAAGAGATTTTGAGAAATATTTTATTTATCCATACAATGAAAGTCAGTAGTCACCAAAACTGTTTGGTTATCAGCATTCTTCAAAATATCTTCTTTTGTGTTTCACAGAAGAAGTAAATTGAGTGGAATGTTGAGTTTTGGAATGGCATGAGAGTGATTAAATGATGACGTATTTTAAATTTTGGGTGAACTATCTAAGCAGCATTTCTGTCTGGTTTTCCAGTTAAAATATTTAAACATGCTTAAGATAAATTTAACAACTATTGTTAGGCTAATACTGTGGATTTATTTTAAGGCAGACATTTGACAGCTAGCCCGTCATCTGTAACAGGAGAGTCTGAAGGTCATAACACACCTGAAATTAGAGGAACCGCAGACAGACATCAGCCCGCCTTTTAAATTACCCATACATATATATACACATACCATAGCAAGATATCCACATACTCATGGAATGATGATAAATCCGTTATTTCTGGTCCAGCTTTCAGGCCAGTTCCAAAGTTATCTTTGAGTTAGATTGTCTGTGCCCTTCCCATGCCACTATTGTGTTTAGATCCCAAAATACTCTATTGCATTTTTAATGAGGCCTTGCAGACTATCTGTGTCTTTTTTTGACTCACTTTGGCTCGATTGAGCATGTCTTTTGTGTCCTTCTTCTTTAAAGAGATATTTCACTGAAAAAATTCAAATTCAGTTATCATTTTCTCACCCTTACAAACCACATGAATGATATTTTTCCCTTTTTTAATTGCATTACAGTTAATAGAGGTTTCAAACAGGACACAAAAAGCCCCTTTTCATCTCACTCAGGCAACTTTATTAGTGAGAACATTTTGTTGACGTCTCCATTAGAAAGAAATGAGCAATGAATCTCAATTATTGGTGTCTTACAGCTATAGTGAGGACATTTCTGATATGTGAAATGCGTCTCTTCATATTATTTAGTTAAGACTGCTTTTATCAGACACAACATGTACTTTCATGCCCCTCTCTAAAGTAATTAGCTTGGCTGATATCTGTTTTTGACCAGTGGGAAATAAGGCTGTAATTAGCCCAATTTCTGTATTCATTATCTCTTTTTATCATTGAGATACAGCATTAAGTGGGCTCCTTCAAACTAAAACTTGAGATCACAAATACTGGAGTTGGATTTAAAAAAAAAAGTTCTTTTGATGTTCTTGAACTTTTACTTTTGGTTTCCCTGTTTGTGCTGCACATTCCAGATGCAAAATTAAAAGCAGAATTAAAATATGCCATAAATTCACAAAGTATGCTGATTATGAACACTCATGATTTTTATATGAATCTGAATTTGTGTGTGCAGTTGCAATGCAGAATAATTTAAGTGCCTATGTATGTCCAAAAACCTGTGATGTAAAGATATTTGTGGTAATATTGGATGCATTATTTATTGGAGAAATGCAGGTATATTGATTATTGTTTTCTTCATGAAAAATTCAGCACTGGCCTTACTAACATATCTCCTTGGGGCAGTGTTTCTCTTATTGCAATATGCACCGAAGCATGTTTTTCCATTAGGTATTGACGAAAATGTCTCGTGCATTTTTTCCCCCCAAAGCTGACCTCGGTCATTTATTAGCAGTGGTAGATAAGACTTCTGAATCACAGTCCAGGAGGGAATCGAACTGTGCATGTGACATAACTAAAACTGGCATATTCATTAAGGGCTCTCTTCAAAAATGGGCTAAATTCCAATCAGACATCTTGGCAGAGTGAAACGATGAGAACCTAAAGCTGGGTGACATCTCACGCATAGCTGACATCTCTTCGCGGATAAACGGCCACTCGCTTTCTCTCCCTCTCTCTCTGAACCGCTCACAAATTATAGCAATTTCTGTCAGTCCAGCATTTATAGTTTTGTCTATTTTTAGCCAAATACAAGCAGCTTTGTTTTCTATTTAGCTCCTGACCAGCCAAGGAGGTCTATATTACCTGGAGAGAGCGAACTGTTAGCATTCCCATTAATCTCCATGGCAATTGATATCTCATGGATTCTTCAAAACATAACTTACTGTCTTCTGTGGAACATAAAAGAAGATATAATAAGATATAAGATATAAAAATAAGATATACATGTATATTACATAATTGAAGCTGAAGGATTAGTTCACTTTCAAATGAAAATTAGCCCAAGCTTTACTCGGCCTCAAGCCATTCTAGGTGTATGACTTTCTTCTTTCTGATGAACAAAATTGGAGAAATATTAATAAATATCCTGATGCATCCGAGCTTTATAACAGCTGTGAACGATACCAAATGAGTATGAGCTGAAGAAAGTGTCTCCATCCACATCCATCCATCAAAAACATACTCCACACGGCTCTGCGGGTTAATAAAGGCCTTCTGAAGCGAAGCGATGCACTTGTGTAAAAAAATATATCCATATTTAACCAGTTATGAAGTAAAATATCTAGCTTCCGTCAGAACGCCTTCCGTATTCAACTTACGAAGAAAGTGTAAGCTGGCGACATGTCACTTAAGCTTTTTCCGTAAGTTGAATATGGAAGGCGTAGGACGTAGTGTAAGCTTTTTGAACTGCAAGAGTTTTACACTTTCTTCGTAAGTTGAATACGGT
Organism: Zacco platypus; assembly: GCA_038088235.1. NCBI lineage: Eukaryota > Metazoa > Chordata > Actinopteri > Cypriniformes > Xenocyprididae > Zacco > Zacco platypus. Next base: position 29,327,131 of record CM076083.1, on the reverse strand, counting down.
CTGGCGGAAGCTAGATATTTTACTTTAAAACTTGTTAAATATGGATATTTTTTTACACAAACGCATCACTTCACTTCAGAAGGCCTTTACTAAAAAACACTTTTCTGTTAGTGAAACACATTACATTGAGTTAATGCCTACATAATATATTTTAATATTTTTTAGTTTGTGCTGTTATCAAGTAGGGTCCGTCACTTTTTGGGGTCCCCCTTGAAACATTTCCGTTGTGGTTTGTGCTATTTGCAGCGCTTTTTGTAAATGTAGCGCGTTTTTGTATATGCAGCGCGTTTTTGTGTTTGCATGTGTTGTGAGGATTTGCAGCACATGTGTTGTCAAACTGATGATCACGTTTTTTTTTATTTGCATGTGCTTTTTTTAAATTGCATGTGTTTTCTTATTTGCAGCGCATTGAGCTCTCTCGGCCACCGTACTTTCCTCTGCTCATACTTGTTGGTCCCGCTCACTGCCATTATAAAGTATTGAATTATTAATTACACAATTTTCTCAGCTTTTGGTTCAAAATGTTTTATTTAATAATTAATTTAGAAACATAAATTAAAGTCCTTGATAAAAACAGAAAAACACAGCTTTTTGTTCAAAATTGTTTTTTTTTTTAAATTATTTTTTTTTTTATGAAACATACCCACATTCAGGTGTTGATAAAAAAGAAAGAATGAAGCTAGAATTAAGTTCTGGGGGTCATGAAAATTTTGTGAATATGATAAAAAAAAATGCTGGCAACTTCTCTAGAAAACCCTGGTTGTTCACATTTTTTTTCCCTTAAAAAGAAGACAAAAATATTGATTAAGAAAATGATTGTGCAGTGTGCGGGTTTCATCATCTTTGCATGGAATGACTGTCCTCCACAAAAGATTTACTTTCTACTGTATCCATCCAAACGAGGGACCAGACAATTGTGAAAGATGAACCGCTGTCCTTGTGGCATCCTAAATCAAGCCTACTCATTACAGGATTGGAGGTTGCATGGCAACGCTACAAAGAAGGCCAAAGAAATTAAAGCTCTCTACAGATGAGGAATCAGAGGCTACTTATTCCCAAACCCATGACATTTCTCATGTGTCTTTTCATGGGTTTGTGATTGTACTGTTTGAGCAGTGAGCCAATCCAATTATCTGAAAGATGGGTTGGTTTGTGGGCCACAAATAATAGGGATAGTCTCCTTTCCACCTTCTGGTGCAAGCTGGTTAAATATATGATTTAGATACAGGAGGGAATTATTCATTTACCATAGTGAATATGTGATGTTAGACACTGTCTCTAGGCTTCTCACATGCTACATATTGGACCAACACACTGCTAATCAATGCTGGAACACCTGTGTGAAGAAACACACACTTACAGCATGTCTGTGAAAGGCATGAGGCCTAATTAGGGCTGGGTGATGAATCAGTATCAATATTCATTGAAAAAATCCATCATAATGATAATAAACTTTTGTGTAATTTCGATATTGCGCCTACATCTAGAAGATCAGGTGTGTTGTGTCTGCATGTTCAAGTCTCTGAAAAATCTCTCTTTACTCAAGCATGTGTGACACTCATAGCGTTTTCAATTTCTGTCGTCTCACTATATGAGGACGAGGACATGTACTTCGTCTCCTGAGCTGCTCTGTGAGTCACTTCACAAGCATTTCACCATTTATTTTGATAAAAACTATCATCAGATACAGAAACTTCTCCACAAACTGCCAATACATAAAAGTTTGAACGTATAAAGACAGAAGTTAATTAATTAATTTATTTTAAAATAAATTGCTTTATTTAATGTTTGCGGAATATGCAAATGAATCCCCGCCTCCACTCAGTCACACCAGCTTGGATTACCTGATCCACTCGGGCAACTGTAGTAAACGCCTAACAATGGCAAATGGAAATATTAGTGTTTTTCGGACGTATATGTTTGAACTAGAAACTGATTCAGAAGCAGTTTTTGGCACACTGCAGTTTTAAGGAGAAGATACTCAGCAATGATGTTGACTGATTTGCACATGGTTTGTCTAAAAGCACACCTCATATAAACAACATTAAAACTTGATTTTCACCACAGAAGGCCTTTAAAAGATTGATGAAATCAATCATTTCATTGGACACAATTTTTGATGATAAATTTCATAAAACACAAAATACAGAAACAGAAAACATCAAATTCGGAGAAAATTAAAACATATTCCAATGGGCCCTAAATTAAAAGATAACGTACTCTGCAGAAACAATCGAATTTACGTTTTACATTTATGCATTTGCAAACACTTTTATCCAAAGCAACATGTATTCAAGCTATATATTTTTGTCAGTTCATCAGTTTTGTTTACAGTCATCCTTGAAGTCTACAAACCTGTGGAATGTATTTCCTTCCTCATTAAGAGTATTACATGAAAACAATATTTTTGGCCATATCGCCCAGCTCTAGGCCAAATATGAAGCATCTCAGGTTTAATGGAAATAACGTGAATCAATTGTAAATCAGCATTGTGTCTTGTATAATGCCACAAGTGTCTCTCTGCATCAATACTAATAAGCAGGAGGTAGTATCATACTCTGCTTGACTAATGACCTTGTCAAAAAGAAAATTTGTCACTGTCAGCGGATATGAAAATCCATTACCTGCCACCATGCCTACAGCTGCTCTATCAGACCTAATGGATGCTAAAATCGAGTTAGAAACTCAGGACAGAGTCCGCAGGAACAGCATTTTAGAAGATAGGTGTGAAGAAGCAGGTTGCATTAGGTTAAGCTCAGCGTTTGAAGGATTGATTCTTGAGACACTCAATAATCATTCAGGAACTGCAGGACAGGCATTTCATTTTCTGCGAAGGGACCTTCTACCCTGCCTTTATTACAATTTCACTGCATAATGACTTATTCTCATCCCCTTTTTGATTGCAGAACTGGAATTAATCTTACTGCCTAAGAGATTATGGATCACAGTGCAATTAATTTCCTCACATTTAATTAGATATTCTGCACACCTGGTTTATAAGCATATTAACTGATGCATTTATGGGATATTTATGTTTAAGAGCCTGGAGTCTGAACTGTCAAACCGATTCTAATTGTCTGGGATTATTTACTTTCTGGTTACAGTCATTTCCTTTATGAGCTAAATTTCCAAACGATAAAGGTGATTGATTATATGAATCAAAATATGATGTGATTTTCTCAGTTTCTTAATTATCACTATAGAAATGCTCTTCAAAATAAAACATCTTTTTTATTTAGAGACATGACAGATTCTTGCTCTTTTATCTGACCTTTAAACAAACCATTATAGTCTCTGAAACATATCTAAGGGACTTTTACATTTAATATGTATTTGTTTTATAAGAAAATATTAATAGAGTGCTGCAGTGATGATGTCAAACCCCCAAAATGTTTAATTTATGAGTAAAATAAGGCCTGTGGTAAACATAACTTGACAATACTTGAACGCTTTGCTCGTAAATTACACTCCCCCATATTGAAAAAGCGAATTTTGAAGCTCTTCATTTGAACTCTTTCCCCACCAGTTTTTATTTACTTGGACTTTTTGTTCTACAACGTAAACAGTACACACTCACACCTATTTACTAGGTAAAATTATCTATTTACTTATTAGAAACATATGGTTTTTTATGTCATTTAAGACACAACACTTCCCCACCGTTGATGAAATTTTCAAATTGACAATCCATGTTTTCATTGTTATATGATAGGGGGTGCTATTAGGCATCTTCTGAAAGAGTACTGAATCTTCTGATCAAAACACAGACGAAGAAGAAACTGAAACAAGTGGTAGAAGCATACGCACATGTAAGCTAACTCTAGATCATTAAGCAGCATATAAAACTGGCTAAACGTTCAAGTATCATCAAGTTATGTTTACCGCAGGCCTTATTTTACTCATACATTAAAAAAAAACCCACAGGAAAATCTTGAGGGAACCACTGGCGAATTAGTCTTCCGGGTTTTGATGTCATTCCTAATCCATTTATTCTGGTTGCCTTCATTCGGTGGTGATACGTAACAACTTATAAGACAATGATGCTATTGCCAAGGTCATTTGTTTTTGCTGGGAATTTATGAAGTGCCAAAATGTATAGCTTGATTGGAGTGTAAGTCTACCAAATGTGTAAATGTAATGAAAATAGTACAAATGTTTTTTTTGTTGTTGTTCAGTCCTATAGTTGTTTTCATGTATATTTCTAAAACCAGATTATTGTCAGGAGTCTCTGAAATGAGAAGTAGTACTGTTGTTATCCTTATCTATCCTAACCCAAACATGGATGCTTTTCATTTCTGCTTAGTTTTACTGCTGAGAAAGGTGAGGGGGTGTACCTTGCTCCCTGTCCCTTTAGTTCAAACTGTGGAGCATGTTAGCAATGCCAAGGTCATGAACTAATAAAGTGTAGGCCTATGTCTTGAATAACTCTATATCTTGAAAACCTCTGGCAAATACACTACCGTTCAAAATAATAAAATTAAGGCTTTTATTCCTCAAGGACACATTAAATTCATCAAAAGTGACAGTGAAGACATTTATAATGTTGCAAAAGATTCCTATTTCAAATAAATGGTGTTCTTTTGAAATTTCTATTCCGCAAGGAATCCAGAAAAAACGTATTGTCGTTTTAACAAAAAATATTGAAGAGCACAACTGTTTTCCATATTAATCATTATATTAGAATGATTTCTGAAGGATCATGTGACACTGAAGACTGGAGGAATGATGCTGAGATTTTATCACAGGAATAAATTACATTTTAAAGCATATTACAATAGAAAACTGTCACGCTCTGTGTGTAGATGGTGGATGAAGAATACGATGATGAACCGAATAACAAACACAGGTACAATAGACAATAACCGACACGGGAGGAACAGAACGTTGGAGTATAAATACACACAGTGATGAGGGAACTAATAAGGCACAGGTGAACACTCAGGGACTAATGAGGACAGGTACAGACGTGACATAACTGAACTAAACATGACATGACAAGACTGAACTATACAAGGTATAACTGTGATAGTACTCCCCCCTTCGGAAAGGTGCGTCCTTGTGTCGTGACAGACTCGAAGGAGAAGGAAGAGGGCAGAGGTTTCGGTGGAGGGCGTGGAGCTGGTGACAGGCAGCAGCCTGGGGATGTTGGCCACGGGCACTATGGTGGTGTCGACGGAGGGAGGAGCCAGGGTGGAGTCCTGACTATGGGGGTGGACGAAAACCTGGGATCAATCGACGGAGGCGGAACCATGGTGCGTGGTGGAGGACTCAGCGGAACATCGCGGCCGACGGACCTGAGCGACATTGCAGGCCTGGAAATCTGGCGCCGAGCTGCAGGTTCGTGTGACTGAGGTTATGATTAGGCCTTGGCTGACCGGAGCGATGCTGGTGTGACTGAGGATGACGGGGAGGTCGTAGGAAGGGAGGAGCCTGAGGACGCTGTAGGGGTGACAGGTGTAGGTGCAGCCGCAATCCTGAAAATCCGTGGCGGAAGCTGGGCATCGACCGCCGGAGGCCAACCTGGAGGGACGAAGGAGCCCAGCGAAGCCTCCGGGCAGACGGGCAGAGGAGGCGATGAGGGAGGCGTGGGCCCAGGCGATGGTGGCGGGCTGATGGGTCGAGGTGGAGACACGGGCCTGGAGGCCCGAAGTGGAGCCGGGGACTCCACCTCAAGCCGAGCTGGTGGAAGTGTAGCCCGAGGTGCTGATGATGAGCCACCCGGAGTGAGTGGCGGGGACAGAGCCGAGGAGCTTGATGACACCAGAGGAACCAGTGACGCCGACGTGATCGGGAAGATAGGCAAGGGTACAGACTAATGGCTTCCGGACAGGACCAGAAGCGAAGATGAAGATTCAAAGGTTGGGAATTTGGGTGGGGAAAGGATTCGTGGACCACAGGTCGATTAAGTTCTGGTCCGCTCCTGGCTCTGCGCTGGACCGACCCGCTTGCATCGACTCCGGGACTCCAAGGTCTTCTGGCCCAGCTACGACCTTGGTGCGTGCCTCGTGCTCCCATGCTTAGGCAGAGCGGCCGCCATTCCGGAGCATCCCGACCAGATAACCTAGGTATGGCCTGGCCTCCAGAGAAGAAAAGGCATCGTCAAAGATCGGTCTTTCTGAGGTAAATGTAGCATTACGTCCATGACATATTGTTTACTAGCTGTTTTATGGACGGTTGAAACACCGTTTGAGTGACGATTACATGAGACACAGATTTCAATAAGCAGACCTGTATCTTTAAACATACCCTCTGATGTTAATTCATGTTTCTATTCATGTTATAACTAGTAGTAAAATGTGCACAGAACTGAAGCACTACAGCATTCTGTCATGCCACATTAAAGAGCGTGAAAACAGTGTTTATTGTTTGAATTTCATTAAAAAATGAAATCATCATTTGATATCAAAAGTAACCAATCACAAAGCTTATTGTGATTTAATGAATGGGGGGGCGCATTACAATGTCCTGTTCATTTATCAACTGAAAACACAATAGACTGAAAGAATCGAAAGATTATAGAACCGATATCAGTTCATAAAAATGAGAATCGATTACAATGAATAAATGAATACTCATCCTATAGTTTGAGTGATATTTGAATTTGATATTTTAAAAAAATCCTTCTGTTTGGTGTATTTGTTTTTAGTCCGCTAGTGTCTGAAGTGTGTTCAGGGAAGAGTCCTTCAGTAAGTCCTGTGATACAGATGCTACAATCTTGTAGCAAACAGCCATTCAGCTAGAAGAAATAGACGTAAAAGAGGTTTCCAAGACAACAACAGATCAAGGAGAGTTCAACAACTAAAACACATCTTAAGAACAGAAAAAGATCAAGCAGGACTTTTACATTGTAGCACAATGCACAAACACATACGGCACTCATTCTGTGCATAATTCACAATGAAACAAGTGGATGGATGGTGCCTGTTACATCTAGTATTCTGGTCTACTGTTTCCTAATTCCACTCCAGCTTCTGGCTGTATTTTCTCGGTCTCAAGCGAGTGGTTAGAAATAATACCCACAACATCTGGTTGGCCCCTCATGCCAGCCGGCAAAGGGCCAGTCAATTTGCCGCGCTCCTGCGCCCCCCCTTCAGCTGGCCAGATGTCTACTAATGCAATCTCTAGAATAGCATTTATGATTTACACCATCTGCGACTTTCAATATTAAAGTCTTTGCTGTAATCAAGTGTGAAAACTTGTGAAACAAACAATTAATTTTCCATTGTGACCATCGCTTGCCAGTGCTTTTGGCATTAACATGTTTTGACATTTGCAGTTCAAACGGATTCGATTAGTAGCACAGGAGAGCCTGGCTGGAGCTCCAGAAATCCATGACTAATGATCTGCTTCCTGGGGGTGGAGAGTGAATCACCAAAGAGAAAACTCACAAGTTGTGTTGATGGGTCGATGAAACAGACCTCAAGCAGCTTAAGATATTGTTAAATGTTAATTTAACGGACTCTGATGGGAGGTATCCCAACTGCTATGAGCTTAAACAAAAGAGAAGGCACTGAGAAAGATTTCTGAGGGTGTTAATGTGAACAACAGATTTTCATACAGTGATTAGCCTTCCCAAATAATGTGCGTAATACTCACACAAAAACAATGAGTAATACCCAGAAGAGGCATAGTCATTCAGATGCATGTGCCTCCTCAAGTGTTTTTTTAATGAATGCTACTTCTAAAAAAATGGCTTCTTTGATAGGTAAAACAGAAAAGAAATCACCCACTCACATTGTTTGTCTAAATTTGTCAGTCCAAACACAAATTACTTTTTGGCAAATTGTCAATTACAGTTACAATTTTGCCTATACATATTTTATATGTATTTTAAATGTATAATTAAGCATATATATATGCATGCATATATATATATATATATATATATATATATATATATATATATATATAAATAAAATCAATGACCATCCATATTTATTAAGATACAAACAGAAAATAAAGGAAATATGTACACAAAATGTACAAAAAAGAAAGCAAAAATCAGTATTTAGTGTAACCTCCTGGTCTTCTTCCAGTTTCAAAGAAGAAACTTCTCATCATATTTTGAAAGTTTTCTTGGCCTGCCAGTCGTTTTCTATTCAGTTTAAGTTTAAGAGAGGCAGGTTCCTTCTATTGCTATTCCTGCTATTTCCCAAGTGTAAGGGAAATACTTGCCTCTTTAACCTATAGAAGCTGTCATTTTTTTTCTGCATGCAAATTTCCTGTATTTTCTGGTTATATTCTAATAAAGAGACTGAGATATAATTTTATCTGGTCATTAAATCATTGCAGAAACAACATCTAATGGTGGCCTAAGACTTTTGCTCAGTAGTGTATTTAGAATTTTATATTAATTTTGTCTGGAGTTGGTCCCCTTGAACACTGAATGAAAACTTTACCACTGGATTAACGGATTAATGCTTCCTGCTCCACAAAGATGTGAAACGTTTCTTATTCCTTTCTTCGTGTTGTGCCAGGTGAGCCAGGACTGACACTGATTCCCCTTCAATCAATCAATCAATCAATAAATAAATAAATAAATACATTTAAATAAAGTTAAATAAAGTTAAACAAACAAGCAAATAAATAAATAGGTCCATGACGCCACTGGACAGATCACATTAATTTTAGAATGAAAACATTAATAGAAAAACATATTTACCTTTCATATCTGTTATATTTTTCTATTTTTGTCTCTGATTTAGAGGGTGCCCAAATGAACAGTGTGGGGCCTGGTTCATCTCTGATGCAAGCCATGACACAATACCCTGCGCTTGGACAGGTACCTGTAGCTCACCCCTATGAGCCATCTCAACCTGGAAAGGAGCTCAACAAGTACGCTTCGCTCAAGGCTGTGGGTAAGATGGCCTTGCCGAAATATGCCTTTATATGGGATTAATCAAAGTCTGTGCTCCTCTGAAAATAAATGAATAAACACATTTTTTTTAATGTTATATCTAGTTTTAAAAAACACTTTTATTTTTATGCGAACTGGCTTCCATAAATCTTTGCTAGAAAAAATTCTAGCAAGTCATCAAGTATTTAACATGGCTGTCTTTTCTTGTTTTTGCATTACTCTAAATACAAGAAATAATGTTTGAGACTCTTCAATATGGCGACCTTTAGTAATTTCTCTCTCAGTTTCTTGATCATGTGGTCTTGGTCTAAGATCTGGTTGTTGGACTGGCATGCTGGATGTTAGGTGGTCTAATATTGGTCGAGATCTGAATCGTAGGGGTCAGCATTTAGGGTCACTTACTTAGTGCACAGTATGTTCTCGCAATGCATTGTCATGGTATTTTATTTATTTGCAAACACTAACAAGCTCAAATGGCAAATGGATTTGCTGTTATTATTGTCCAACCCAAAAGAACCAGCTCATTTGTTAATTTTGAAACATGCCCTAAGTGTTTGTATTTATTATAGAAATTGTGTATTCAAATTTTGACTGCAGGAGAGCTGCAATACAGCAAAACATTATGTAATGTATGACCAGAGTTGAGGCTAACGCCTTACAAGCTACTTGAGTTACGTAATCAGATTACTTTTAAGGAATGCATTACTTTTTCATTTTACAACAAAAGTTACTTTTTCAAATTTAATTTTTTATTTTGTTGTTGTTATTAAAAAACAAACAAGCAAGCCCAGCCCATAGTGCGAAAAAGTAACGCAAAAGTAACGTAACACATTACTTTCCATAAAACGTAACCAAGTAAAGCAATTTGTTACTGTTTTAGGGAGTAACACAATATTGTAATGCATTACTTTTAAAAGTAACTTTCCCCAACACTGATTATGACATTATATATATTATATATTGTTGTATAAACAAATGCCAGACGTTTCTAGAAGCTTTTCATACTGTTTGTGATAATTAATATAATTACGGTAATAATATAAGTTCAACAGTGGTAACATTGGGTAGCAAATCAGTCACTTGTTACTTTTCACATCAGACTGGCATCAGAGTAAAGCCTATGAAAAGACGTCAGTGAGATGACAGCTAACAAACAGCAGACAAACAACCAGCAGAAGCAGCGATGTGTGATGACAGTCTTTGTCTGAGACTTTCGGCCACAGATCAAACTGCTCAGCTGCTAATCCACTGAAGTACAGTCTGTGCAGACCAATCACTGGGATAACAAAAAAAAGACAGTTTATAACGAGCGATGCCCAGGAGACAAGCCACATGGCGAGCCGTGGAGTAGTCAGAGAGCTGAAGCATCTGAGTTCCTCTGATGTGCGTTAATCTCTGCGTATTGATGTCAATGAAAGAGTTGCGTCAAAGATCATCACTTCTCTCGGCCGGCTGGCTTATTTTGCGCTCTGCTTCCTGGTATGAGGTTTAGATCTGTGGTTTGCACGACTCATTGGGGTGTTAAGGCTGTTAAAAAGGTCACCTGAAGGATATTTAATTAAAAAGTCTAAAATGTCACGCTGAAATGAGGAGGACTTCAAGCAGAGTGTAGTCAGTCCCAATTAAGGCCTGGCTGAGTTAGAAGGTGATACACCGTTAGCGACATTGCATGGACGTTATGAAGAAGAAATGATTAGTGACACTGTCTGAAAACACGTTTGGATCGTTTATACATGTTTGTTTAATCTGGTCTTATCAAGTTGTGAATCACACAATCAGCGATCGACTAGCACTGGTTGAAAATATTTGCAGCAAACAACATTAAACAAAACCTTTATTCCAGTCGCTTTTTGGATGTCAGAGTTGATGGCTGTGGCTGTGAACACATATTGTCCAAAAATAACATTTACAGTAATAGCTGCAAAATGACTGGGGTTTTTTTTTTTTTTAAGAGCACAATAATTACAGGTTCAAAAAAGTGGTTTCACCAGACAAATACAACCCCAAACCATCTTCTGGAAGAGCAAAAAGCTGCATGTTTCCATTTAATGACCAATATGTATTCAAAGAAACACATTTACTTCAATTATGAAACAAATAGAAACCTTAGGCAAAAAGAAAAGCATTAGCATGCCAGCCAGCCAGCGCCAAACTACTATCACAATGTCAAATGAACAGCTCTTCTTATAAATATTTGAAGCACTCTTGGTATTTGAAAGGTATTTTTTGTAAACAACCTTTTTCATAGTTTTTCATAGTGCGGTGTGTATGATTACCTCAATACAAAGACGTCATGAAATTCTAGATGGTGCAGGCTAATAGGTCCTTGCTCGTAACATTGTTATCTTTAGGACACAGTTAATTGATTCATGTTGTGTCAGTTGCCAATGAGCTTGCGTGCTCAACCTTCAAATACATAGGTAGCAGAGCATTGCGCTTTCAGAAACCCTCCACGTTCCCCAGCTCCACTTGTATAGATCTGCTTCATATAATTTATGAATGCTATATTGTACAGCGTGTCTTACTTGCTCACAGCAGCGTGTCGTGTATGTATTGGCAGTAGCAAGTCCCGTACTTGGTCTGCAGCAGCAATAAAAGCAGCAGCAGCACAGCATATCTATTCCAACAACACCAAACTATCAACATTATCACACTCATTACCATGCCAAACACAGGTGTAAAGAAAGAAATTGAAATTTTGACTTTATTTACTCACCTCATGTTGTTCCAAAAACATAAAACTCTAGAATGCTCTACTTTCAAGTCTTATTGAGCCGTATGATTAAGCCATATGATCTTCTTGAGCCATATGATAATGAGTTTGTATGAGGATAAAACAGAAATGTACACTACTGTTTAAATGTTTGGGGTCGGTATGATATTTCAATGTCTTTAAAAATGTAATATATTTCTGTAATGGCAAAGCTAAATTTTTAGCAGCCATTATTCTAGTCTTTAGCGTCATTATTATCAATGTAGAAAACAGTTTAACATAAAAAAAACGTAATTTTTCCAAAAAAAAACAAAACATTTAATTAATAAAAGTATTCATTTATTTAAAAAAATCTGACCACAAACCTTTAAGCGTAGGTGTATATTTTTGTTTATTTCTAAATGTTGTTGCGTGAAAAAGAGATGTGTGAAGCTCTTAAAAAAATGAGAACAAAAATACTAGGTTCAGAATGACGTGGAGGTCAGTAAATAATGGCAGAATGTCACTACTTCTCTACACAAAACATCCATTTTTATTAGTTGTTTGTGGGAGGAAACGATTGGGTCAAGTATTTTCTGAGAAAAAATGGCTCATTTGGGAAAAACAAGTGATAACCCTTGATCTATTAAATGTAGTGTAATTCTCTGGTGCTTTTGAGGAGGGGAGGAGGAGGGGGGATTTCGAGGCAAATCAGCAATCAGGTTGTTGTTTTTTTGCATCTGACTAATGAAGTGTTATTGAATTGTCCTCGTTTTTGCTCTCTCTCTCTCTCTCTCTCTCCAGCTGAAAAAGCGAATGAAAACTTCTACACTAACAGACGCCACCTAGCCGACCTGGCAGCGAAAGGCACTCTTCCCATGCACTCTGTGAGTCTGGAACAGGAGCCCACCAACCCTTATAGCCCCGAGCTGCCCTGCCAAAAGCAGAACGGACACAAGTCCAAAAGCACCAAGGTCCACAGTTCCCACCCGCTGGCATTTGGCTCGAACACCATCGCCAACCCGGGCATGCTGAAGAACTGGGAGGTGACAGAAACGCTAGGCCGACGGCAGACGCACGGCCCCAGGAAGCACAGCGCCACCGTGGAGCAAGTGAACGAGCTGACGTCCGCCCACAGCCAGCACTACCTGCCGCCACATCCGTACTTTGTCACCAACAGCAAGACTGAGGTGACCGTGTGACCGCAACAACTGGGTTTATCGAGCCCAAGCCTGAGTGGATGCGTGGAACGAGGATAACAAAGGAAGCCTGACTGAGGAAGACGTGTGGATTAGGACCCCGTCCTGCTGGAAAGATTGACCGAACGGTCTGGCTTGAGATCTGCATGGCTGTATGTGTGCTGTTTGTCTTTGAGCGGTTGTGCATGGAACAGGCATGCATTGGACTTCAGCCTCATTTGAAAGGGAAAGCGTAACATTACTCAAAGGAACTCTTTGTGTGTCCATTCCGTCACAATGCAAATGAATAACTCGACCTGTAGTGACACAAGGCCATCCGTCAAAGTGATGAGGACATGTTCAAACCTGAAACAATCAATGCAATCAAACGTTCTAGATGGGACCATTGTCATGATTTGCAACAACTTGAAAGCTTCTGGGAAAGTCACTCAAGTCCAAAACTCACTTTGTTTTTCTCAGAATCTTGTACATAACAGAATGTTACCAAGGATGCATAACGTCAAAAGCTTCCTCGGATACGTCACAGAACGTCTGTCTGGAAGATTAAGGATGATGTGAAGACAATCGTGTCTCTAGTTCTTCTCATCTCAACTATCGAGACTTTCCAGAGCGTGTGCACCAAAAGCCACCTGTAGCAATGTAACACGCTATATCCTGACAAACACTAGGCTTGTGCCTTTCTAAAAGAGGAACTCATTATCTAAGAGCTCTTGTGCTTTTCAGCAAGCACATGGTGTTTCTTCAAAAACAAAGATGCATAAAATATAAACAAATCTATTGTTTACGGCTGTCATATTTCAGTAGAAAATGTTGATTGTCAGTGTTCTGAAATACACATTTCCCCCTTTCTGTTTCGCCATATTTCCTCTGATGTGTTCGCATACTGTACGCCCCAATCTTTTAGTGCAACTGTAGACAGTAGAAAAAGGAAGTGCTGTAGGTTTAATGATAGACATTCGTTATCTTTCAGTGTTAGATATCATAAAAATTAATGGTTAATTCTGATACAGAACAAGATTGTCAAAACACTGCCATTGTTGCATTCCCAGTCTTTTTTTGGTATTGAAAACTGATTCAGTCGTTTCTTTTGTTTTTAGCATCATAATGTGAACCATTTCAATTAGCATAAGGGCAAAAGGCTGCATTCAATTTCGAAAACTGAGCATTTTGTCACCTACATCCAAATTATCCCAAGGATCTGGTTGTGAATAATGTGGGTTACATAAACTTTAATTGCTCTGAAACAAGTGGCTTTATCTCAGTGCACTTAAAATGTTTTTGACCTTCGTCATTTATTCTTACCTTAATTGAGCTGGCAAATTAGCCGGCTAACTCGTACTGAAAATAAAAGGAAATTTGCATATCTAGTAGCACAGCTTTCTGCAGTGTCACGTTCTCTTATTTCGCAAGTAGAAAACTCATGCTCGATATTTACAGGAAGTAGTAAACTTAAGGGGTAGTCACACTAGATTTTGTGTTCGTATTATGCTTTTTTTTAAGTTTGGTGAACTAGCCTGCAAATTCATATAGTGATGTTTGATCATTAGAGGATCTAAATGTCGCAGACTGACTTGTTGCTAGTGGCAAAGACGTCAACTTTAAGTTAAGCTACTTGCATGGTTTGCAGTTTCACTGGACACTGAACTTGAACATTTTGAATGCGTCATTATTAGGTCTGTCAAAGTTAACATAACACATGGGGTTAATTTCTCTTAATGCCAATAAAGAATTCATTCAAAATATCATCAAACAAAATGATTTTCAGTAAATTACCAGTTTTCTGTTAAATTTACAGACATTTAACAAAAACACAATGCAATGCGTAACTGAAAATACAGTTAGAATACCTGTGAAAAATCAACACAGAAAATTTCATTCTAACATTGTACATTGTGCCGTGACATCTGTCAGCTAGTAGCAACATTTCATGTGTGGTATTCAAAAAAAAGTCTTTTACAGCACATTTAAATATCATCAAAGTATAACACCTATTAAATAATCATTTGTACAATATTGGAACACAGCAGCAGCAAGTCAGCAACAAAAACCTCCTTTGTTTTATATGGTAAATAATCCAATTTAAAATTTAAATGAACAGTTTGAAATGTTAAAAATCCCTGGAGTAATGCGTAACATCATTTTGCCCAATGCACTGCAGGTCTAAAATAATTTTTATATCTAGTGTGACTACCCAAGTCACATATTAATAAAAAGAATTTTATTCCAAATCATGTTGAATGTAAAGTTGGGGGTAATTATTAATTAATTATGAGAAATAAAAATTCTGCTGCAAATATTTAACAATGTAGCAATTCGGAATTGTGTCAAATTTTGGCCTGTGCTTTCAAAAGAATTCCCTCTAAAAGAAAAACACTCCTGCAAACGAACACAGTCTATGTGCGTCACTGCCAAACAGCTTGCGACAAACCAGTATTTAGGGATATTGACATAATGGCTGCTGATCTGTCAGTCACTGAGTCCACTCAACATCTATTAAACCTGAGTGTTTCACTGCAGGTCACCTCATGACTCAGAGCGCACTACAGGATCACTCACCGGGGGGGAACATTTCTTGGAATTAAATCACGTAGTGAATATCTTTTCCATTGAAAACTCTGAACACTACAGAAATTGATTAGCACAGATAATCTCAAGATCCGCCGTGTAGCTAAAAAGACCTTCACAGCTGGATTCCAGGGATTTAGTCTGGCTGCACAATATGAAATCTCCATCGTGATATAGAAATCAGGCATGTGTGAAATAATCTATGTTACCAGTCAGGAGAGAATTTAATGAGAATTCATTGCGCCCACTGATTCATTTATTAGCATTGTTATTAGCCAAGTTAAGGAGTTATGCTAATATGTGACCAAAATACTAGTGGTAAACACAATTTGCACATTTGACGATTATTCTTTACGTTGATGGTCCACTTTAGACATTCTACTAACTAGAACTACGTGTAAACTAACTCTCATTGGAGTGTTATTAGCCTGTTAGGTCAGGGTTAGGTTAGTCTCAGCCTCAGACGGACCGTTGGCTGAACGTCTGATGCCAATGGCACACTTATCTGGAAACACTTCAGGGGTTTCGAAGTCGTCATCTGGTTGGTTGAGTTTTATACGACGCCACACGCCTTCGTGGAAGAAGAACACCGTCGTGTTTACAACTGTGACAATGAGCGCTTACGAGGATCAACTAAATGCTGGATTTTCAAAAGTATTTGAAGTTCACGGCTCCATTTTTGTAGTAAGCTTCTTCAACATTATTGAATGAATATTTTATTAGATGCTTCTGTTATTGTAGGGACATCGACTTTTCATTTTCACGCCCCTAAACAAAACGAACTGTGATTGGTTGCGTTACATGTCAGTCAAACTTCCACTCGGGCGGTGCCACAGCTGTTTATTGAATTCACCTTTTAGTGTGTTGAGATGTATGAAACCGCATGTTAATTTGAGCCTACATAGGGGGTAGTCTAATTACTGATTGCCGTTTCCACCTCTCATTGTGCCTTGCTGTTCATTAACAGACACTAGGTCTTGATTTTATGTTTTGATTCATACATTTGTTTCCTTTTATCAGTTTTATTGCGGTTGGCCTCAGATGAACGCATAGAAAGAATACATAGAGGTTTTTATCATTTGACATCAGCACAAGGTCTGTTTAGTCAGAGACATGATGAACTAATACATAACAGATGCAGTCGGCTGTACATTATACATCACAAAAGGGCTGAATATTAGCAGAACAACTTTAATGCTGTGATCATGATGGTTAGATGTTGAGTGAATGCTTTCTGACTGAAAACACATTGAAATGTATAGGCAGATGTTATAAGAAGCTGTGCTAAAATGACATTGCCCTTTATTTAATGTCTAAAAAACTCCATGATCCCACTGCAGTTGATATTGATGTTAGTTTGTGTATTTGTATCTGTAACTGGTTCATTTTAAACACACAAATGCGATTTTATAGAAGTCGGTTTTGAAAAGTAATACCTCAAATACTTTTGACAAGTAGAAACCCACCATTGAATTAATTGAATTCTTTGTTATTTGTTTATTCTGGTAATAGCTATGCCGATGGTATACTACTCTTTTATGATGTGATATTGTCATATTCTTCACATAAAGCCAGAATAGTTACACAATAGCTTGATATTTGTAAGTAGTAGCATAGTAGTTGCTGATCAGACCAAGGTGTCCAGTTCAGTGGTCTATATTGTAAATCACATAGAGGATTACAATGATACCCGGCAAACTAATACCGCCACAAGCTCAAATTATACTGAGAAACCATTTATTGAAGGGTTATTTTGTGATCCAGGTTTATTTGAAAATGTATCAGTATTCATTTCATCATAATACTGTGTGTACTGTACTTCAATGTGCTCTGTATTGACGATACAAAACAAAGCATCTGGGAAACAGAGCACTTTGTCACATCCTACTGCCGTGGATCACATTTAATACACTAAGGTACTTTTTTTTTTTTTTTTTTAATAATGTATTCTATGTAACATTTCTATGTGGAAGTTGAAAGTTTAAGCACTGTTGTACCGTTCACATCACAAAACTTATTTACAATAAATGTCTCTTCTCTATACAGTGTGTGGATGTTTGTGTTAGCTGTGCTGAAACACAGCTTAGTTGTTCCAAACCTTTATGAATTTCTGTCTTCTGCTGAACACAAAGGAAGATATTTTGTATAATGTGGGTAACCAGTTGTGGGGCACCTTTGACCTGCATAGTATTTTTTCATACTAAAAAGTAAATTGCTTAAAAAAAAAAAAACAGTGGTACCCCATAACTGAAAATTTCTT
This sequence comes from Zacco platypus, assembly GCA_038088235.1. Classification (NCBI taxonomy): domain Eukaryota; kingdom Metazoa; phylum Chordata; class Actinopteri; order Cypriniformes; family Xenocyprididae; genus Zacco; species Zacco platypus. The sequence goes on along the minus strand of CM076083.1, from coordinate 29,309,558 downwards.
CAAAATATCTTCCTTTGTGTTCCGCAGAACAAATACATTCATACAGGTTTGGAACAAATTGAGGGGAAGTAAATGATGACAGAATTTTCATTTTTGGGTGAACTAAGCCTTTAATGTGTAGCAACATAAAATGATATTGGATAAACAAGGAATATTTTGTCACCTCAGAAGATGTGCATTATAATACAATGAAGATGAGCATTCTGATTTGTGCTATTAGGCACAAAATGTGTCATTTGAATATAAGGATAAATATATTGTATCTGGCCAAGGGGTAAAGATTTAGCTTTTTGGCACGGCTCTATATAGATTTCTCTCTTTTTTCTTTTTTTTTTAAGGCTCTTAAAAGTGTGAAATGGACCTTGTGTGCTTCCTTGGATGTCACAGAGACCAAGACAGTCACTGTGGCATTGACCCGAAAGAGAGTGCTAACAAATAGCTTTCTCCAGGCAATACAGACCCCAGCTGATTCTGGCCAAGATCACCCACTTAAACCCAAAAAGGAAGATTCAGTCATCATGTACTCGTTCCAACCTGTCTGACTTACTTTCTTCCGTGGAACTTTAAAAGAACATATCATTTTGAAGAGTTGAACTGGTCGCTGCTTCCCACTAACAATTTCAAGCTTTCATGCGAAAAGAAAGTCATATGGGTGGGTGAGGAAACCATGGCAGAATTTCAGTCTGAGGTGACCTATTCTTTTAAATTGGGACATTTAATTTATTCCTTTAAATGTTCTTGAAATAGGACATCTGATAAGCATGGGGACATATGAATTTTGGAGGTATTCCAACGGCATTAACAGAATTGTTCTGTTGGAAAAACGATCATTAGATCTGCATCACTGATGTGCTGAACAGAGAATCAGGACTAACCTGGATTTTGCTGAATGCTTTGCTGTGGTCAACTGTGATCACCGTAAGTTTACAAAAGCTCAATCAATCACGTCTTCTCCCGAATGATGATTAATCACCTCATCTTCAATAATAACCAATAACATGACTGTCATCTACTTCATTGTAGAGGCAAAAGCTTTCAATTATTGCCTATTGTGCTCCTGGCCATTTTCTGAATAAAGACCTCACTGACCTTTAATAGCAAATTATCTGTCTCTTTTAACCTCTGCCCTCACCAAGTCTGTCAGCAGGTCCAGAAGTCAATCCCATCCGAATATGCCTACTTCCATACTACTATACAGTAGGCAAAAAACAGTATGTGAGCCGAGTAGTATTTCCGAATGAATAGTATTCATTAACACAGTAGGTGAAAAGTACACTCAATGACTGAAATGCACATTCAATGGACATTTGAGGCCACATGAGAGGATTTGTGAATGTAGCTAAAGCAATGCAACTGATGGCTTAGGTCACATGACAATAACAACATGGTAGTAGTTATAATATTTCCAAATTTCATTTATACTAGACACATTCATACTATAAAGGACATACTTTTGTTTTTTTGTTGAACAGTTTTAAAGTGAGTTTCGAACCAAATGTAGTCCCTAGAGTACAGTATACAATTTCAGACAGAAGGAATGTTTGGCATAGTTAGCATAGCCTCATTAGCTTCTACCAACCCAAACTCATGAGAAATTGTAAGTATTTTATGAGGTGATGATTTTTTTTTATAAATTTGCAAGATAGTGTTGGCTTCTGCTGTTGCCTTAAGACCATCTGGATAGCTTTCACCATGTATCACAAGCCTCCATAAAGTTGTTATTAAAACGGAAGTTGCTAGAGTCTTTTCTATTGAGACGTATATAAACGGCTTCTCGAACAAGAAAAAATGTAGGATGGGAATTGATTTTGTTGAGTGGAAATTTATTGGAGAGTTGTGGTTTGCTATTGGTCAATCTAATGTGAGTGACAGGTTGCCCCGCCCTCGCACCATTAAACACATGATGAATAGATGAATTTAAAAAAAAAAAATGATGTGCTCAGATAAATCATTTGTAATCAATACAACAATATTTAATAAAAAATAAGAATTGACTGTTTTGATTTCATGCAAATTCCAGTAAACACAACTGAGATAAATGTTTAGGATAAAAAGACACTTGAATTTAAACAAAATCTAGAAGATTTTAAGACAAAGTATTTATGAAGTGCACGTAAATGAATGGAAGGTAAGCTTGTGGTGTACCTCATATCTTAGAGTATAATTTAAAAGTGCCTGAAAAAACATTACATTCACACTTTTAAAAATAAAGCTTTGCAGCGATGCCATAGAAGATACATTTTAGGTTCTTTCAGTGAAGAGTTCTTAAAATAGCCATTTTTTAAGGGTGAAGAACATCTTAAAAATTGACAGAACCTTATCCTACTATAAAGACTTTTGTCGATTATAGAGGTTCTTCATGGAACCATAGATGCCGATAAAGAAACTTTATTTCAAACTTTATTTGGTAACACTTTACTATAAGGTTCATTAGTTAACATTAATTAATAATGTACTGCACTTATACAGCATTTATTAATCTTTGTTAATGTCAATTCCAAAATCTAGGCTACTATATATTGTAAACATTAGTTAATGCACTGTGAACTAACATGAACAAACAATGAACAAATGTATTTTTTATTAACTAACGTGGACAAAGATTAGTAAATACAGTTACAAATGTATTGCTCATGGTTAGTTCATGTTAGTTAATACATTAACTAATGTTTAACTGATGAACCTTATTATAAAGTGTTAACTATTATTTAAAACTACATTATTTACATAATAAGTACTCTTTTTAAAAGTATGCTGAAGTACCTGAATCTGAATGATTTAATTAATAAATTACTAGGCCATATTTCCTGGAGGAAGAGTCCAGCAATCAAATCTTTACTGAAAGGAGAGAGCAGAGTCTTTTTGACTTGGTAACAAAAGCAAGAAAGACTGATAGAGAAGCTATGCGGGGATTAAAGTATTGACATGCCGAGTGTGGCCTCAGAGCAGACAGTCTCCCGCCGCTAACACAAGCCAATACAAACCATCTCTTTCTGAGGAGGTGGTCAATAAAGGCTTATCTCCCGCCCCAAAACTTTGAGGCGAAAAAGCCTTTCAGGAAGGAATTAGCAGGCGCGACTCAATTCACTGGCAACAAATGACATGAGAAATGGAGCGTCTGCACATATATTCTAATTTTTAATGCATAAAAAAGGTTTTGTCCTAAAGCAATGCTATTTTTGCTTCCGACGCTTGAGAATTAACCTAGAAACCGAGGTAAAATTGTGTATCAACAGTGCGACTGCCTGTTGTAATTTTTAAAGTTCCTCTCGACAGTGACAAGGACATAACAGCGTCCTGTTTCTCCCATGACACATGCTGTTTCAGGTGTAAAAGTGTCTCTCACCTGCCTAAAGCGTGGCCTCATTATTATGGCTGATTAAACCCTTCAGTAATTAAGGCCAGGGTAGCGCTATTTAGAAATTATGCTAATTTCCCAGCCCTCTTGCAGACAGGGTCTCCCTGTGCAGCAGCGATTCCAGCACAGAATAGCACTAGAGAGCATAATAGGGCCCATTTGAATGCCTCCGCTTGAACGCTTGACTTTCGGAAGACAAAATATCCCCGTGATTGAATATTCCGTCAAAACGACGTGCTGAAAATTTCATTCACAATTGATTCCTTTGGAAAAATGAAGCAGAACAAATCAGGTTTTTCAGAATCCACAGTTCAAAGGTAGAAGGGAAGGAGGGGCTCTTACATTTTCTACCTCTGCCAGCAGAAGGTTTAATTGATCTCGTGGTCCACAGGTACACGATGCCACAGCTGCATTTTCATGTCAGGGAAGAAAGCGCCTTCTGTTGTTTGGCATCTGTCTCAGCTGTCTAGTGCATTTATGGGAGAAGAAAGAGACATGGGCTACTGAACCCGGATGAAAGGCGAATGGAAACGCAACTCTGATAAAAATCAAAATGACAAATGTATTTTTGTGGCTTGACAAAACCTTTTGGCGTGCTTCTGCATCTGCAAAGTATTTGCCCTGATAAAAAAGCAGAAAAAGTATTATAGTCAGTTGGTCATTATCATCAAATAAACCCTGACAGGGAAATCAGGATGCTGTTGAAAATATTGCAATAATGTCCAAATGTTGTTTAAGATTTTTTTTTAAAAAAGAAATGAGTACTTTTATTCAGCAAGGATACGTTAAATTGATTAAAAGCGACAGCTTTGTTAGGTGCGATCCAAACTCGAAAGAGGAACATACTTAATATATGAACCCAAGATTCAATGTGGAATCCACAACACGCACCAAACAACAACACAGACGATAACCGGCATTGAACTGAACAAACGAAGAGTACTTATACACAGAGAACTAAACTAGACACAGGTGAGAATAAACAGTAACCAAGGTAACAAACAGGGAGGAATTAGTAACTACAGGGACGGTAACTAAACTGAAAGGAAACACAGGAAATTCGGAAACATGAATAAAAACACAAGGAAACAATCTTCATTAGAACTTTCTATTCATCATAGAATCCAGAATTAAAAAGCTGCACAACTGTTTCAACATTTATAAGAAGAAATAAGCAAATCATCCTATTAGAATGATTTCTTAAGGATCATGTGACACTGAAGACTGGAGTAATGATGCTGAACATTCAGCTTTGACATCACAGGAATAAATTACATTTTAAAACATATTGAAATAGAAATTGTTACAATATTTATAACAACAATAGAATGGTGAGCAAAACAGATTTATTTAAAAAACATTGAAAAATTATACCAACCTGAAAATTTTGAATAATTATGTACCGGTAGGTCAATAAATGCATATTTAATTTTTGCTGAAATTAAGGAAGCATAGAAAGAGCGAGAGCATAGAGATGATTTGTCAAGTTGAGTTCGGCTTGTGTTATGCCCAATCCTCCCTTCCTCACAATCATCAATCCTAGCAATAAAATAATAAAGAGTCCAAAAATATAAAATAAATATGAAACAGAATGCATAGATTTATGAACACCCAGAAGTCTGGGTTCAATAAACCAGATAGAAAATCTGATCCAGATATTTTTTCCACTATGACACGCAAAAAAAAAGATGCCCTAAATGATAATGGCAACATATAGACAGACATTTACTCTTCTTTTGTGTCAGTAGAAATGGGTCATACGCTATTTTAGATAGAGTAGCGCCAATACTTCTGAATACGTCCAAGTTTGGGATGCATTTAAATGGGCCAGTGCCTTCGATTTGAACGCTTTCATTTTCAAACAAGTGGGAAAAGGGCATTTATCACATCTACTCCAACAGTTAACCTACTTTCACTTGTTTGCAATTGACTTGTGCAAGAGATCTTCCCCTAATGCAGAGTCCTGCGGTGCTCTCGCACAGCGAGGGGTGGAAATGCATGTTCATTTAGCGGAACTTTTGTGCTAGAGTGAACAATACGGAAACATACAAGTTAATTTTGAAAACAAGCATTGGAAAGGTACGTTATTGCGAATTACAGTCTCGACAAGCAGGATTTATTAAAACATAACAAACTCTAAAATTAGAAACAACCCATGGTGTTTGATTCATGGTACAATCTATGTTTCAGATCATAGCAGGTATGATAGAAACAGTTAGACTGACTTAAATAGGACATTTTTCCTTTGAGACATTTGAGCTCTCTTTGTGTTTTTCATCTACTTTGAACTATTGGATATGTGATTTCAACTAAATCCAGACTAATAGAATAAAACAGACACCAAACTTCTAGGCAAATGAATGTAGTGATTTAGGACAGGCGAGGTTTGCTCCTGGTCTTTCTGCAAGGTTCTCATCATTTTTTAACAGCAGGTTATTCCTTAAGACATCAGAACATCTCCTGCTCCCTGCGCCTCAGAAGATGAAAGCCAATGTTCAGGTGACAGACACTCAACATCAGGGTGCAATACGATTCTCCTGATTCTCCGTTTTCACATAAGTGGGTAAAGACAAGATTTTTACTATACAGGAAGCCAAAATCTGTGTTACAAATCCATTGATGATTACGCTAAAATCTGAGTTTCAAAATCTGCATGAGGAGAGGAATAATAAAGTTAGGTTTTGTTTAGATTAACTTGCAGGAGTAACCAATTACATGATATAATTGATTAATATAAAACACTATAATTATATACATAATTATTATAATTGTTTTTTTCAAGAAGTCTCTTTAAAAGTTCTCCAAGGCTGCATTTATTTGATCACAAATACAGTACTATTGTGAAATATTATTGCAATTTAAATAACTTCTATTGAAATATATTTTATAATTTAAATGTAATTCATTCGTGTGATCAAAGCTGTATTTTCAGGACCATTACTTCAGTCTTCAGTGTCACATGATCCTTCATCATTCTGATTTTCAGCTCAAGAAACATTATTATTATCAATGTTGAAAACTGCTTAGCATTTTTGTGGAAAACGTGATACGTTTTTTCAGGATTCTATGGAAAGAACAGTATTTATTAATTTATTACTCTTTATTAATTAAGCATTTATTAGTGTTTTGTAACATTATAAATTTCCTTACTGTCACTTTATCAGTTTAATGAGTCCTTGCTAAATAAACTTATACTTTATTTATTTTTAAACCTTACTAACTCCAAACTTCTAAACATAATTATTGTACATTTATATAAATTCGTTTTCTCAGTTGAAAAAAAATGGAGACAAAAGCCATTTGTCTCTATTTAATCTCAGTGCTGTTAAAGAGAATCAGTTGGGATATCACAGAAACATAATCTGTCATTTTTTTCCCCCTTGGAAAGGCAGGTCTTATTGCTCATGTTGAACAGGAGCAGTTTGATTTAATTCATATCATTTCACTCATTCCATTCATTTTTCTCTCTTAAGTTTATTCAGATGGCCATTAAATGACTAGAGACTGCATGAGTACATCCAGCAAATTTCCTATCTTCTGTCTAGGCTGCAATAGCACATCTGTCATCATTTTATCATATGTCTCGCACTGTTTAAATGGCCTCCAGTCATACCTTCAACCAGACATCTGAAATGTTTCTACTTTTGTCACCATTTCCCTCATGTAAACACATCAGATATCCAAAACCTGAACAGAAGTTTTGTTCAAATAGCGTCCAGTTTGGGTAGTGTCAGCTTAATGGTGATGGTGGACTGACCCGGTACCTCTTAAAGCCCTGAGGATGAGGCACAGGTCCAGCTAGCAGATGGGTGGGTGGAAGCACAAGCTGCTACTCCTGTTATAAATGAAATATGAATGCATTTGAGGCCATTGGTCATGTTTTGCTAGGTTTACATTTACTCTGGAGACTTTTTGACAGGGCTTTTTCACACTCCCTCGACAGCACTCTCAGAATTTCCTTAAATGTTTCACACATACAGCTATTTATCAAGTGGATCATGGAGCTAATTAATTGTGGCAATAGTCCACTTTAAGTTGGCATGACTGAGTTTAGCCTGAAAGACACAGACAGACAGAGTATACACGAATAGGCGTGATCGTGTAATCGAAAGTAAAACGCGAGCACACATTTCAATAACCCCGCATTTTGAAAGCGGCTCCCTGTCGCATGCAAATATCTCCCAATATGAAAGTCATCTCATGCTGGGCTGTGTAGTTGTAAGCATCTCTCAGCTCTGTGTTATGCTTGAAGAAAAATTTAGTCTCTATTTGCACTTGGAATATTGAGAGAGTACTTTGAGTACTTAAGACTAAGAGAAAACTGTGTTATTCATTTAATGGTAACACTTTATAATAAAGTTTCATTAGTTAACTTTAGTTTACTACTTTAGTTACATGAATAAGAAAAAAACAATACTTCAACAGCATTGATTCATCTTAGTAAATGTTCAACATTTACACATTATTAAAATCAAAAGTGTGCTTGTTAACATTAGTTAATGCACTATCATGAATTAACAATGACTGTAACAAATTATTGTATTTTCATAAAGATTATTAAATAAATACTATAGCAAATATATTGCTCATTGTTAATTAAATGTTAACAAATGAGACCTTATTTTAAAATGTTACCATTTTTATTTATGCTTTTTTATTTCTATGATTAATTTGTGGAAAGGAGTTCAGTTAGGAGGTCAAAAGTTGTCGAAGCTCATAAATCTTGTACACTTCTAAGGCCTGAAGAGATGAAATCATACCGGAGAGAAGCCAGTCAGTTGAGTTTGAGAGTCATAAACTCAAGTTTTAAACTGAAGAAAATACAACATAAACAATGACATGGCTTGGTTAAACTTGGCTAGAAATAAACATGGTAATGAACATAACCTTAACCAAGCCATGTCATTGTGTATGTTGTATTTGCTTAAATTAAATAAACTGCATTGAGTTCTCTAAGCAACTCGAGTGTTGTTCCTGAATACTTAACCTACAAAATGAACCCAGTTGCTCCTCTATGGTCCGTCAGGACAATCACCCCATTGAAGATTATGTTGAGGACTTTTGCAGACTTTGCTACCAGGTCGACTTCAGCAATGTTTCCGTCAAGGACATTTTTAGAAATGGAAGTATTTTTAGAAGATTATTTGATGCCTGACAGTAATTTTCCGGGGACTATAGCTGAGTAAATCGACCATGCCCTTCTCCGTTTCCTCGTATACTGTGGGATTTATGGATGAGAGGCTCCACAATCCCACAACACACACCAAAGCCACCACACCAGAGTGTCTTCACATCCCGACTGTCATGTCAGGAGTTATCCACGCCACCACCGCCAAGCCTGAACCCCTGCCACACCAGGGCCTGTTTACGTCACGCCTGCCATGCCAGAGTTTCTTCCTGTCATGTCAGCCAGGTCAGTGTCTGTTCACATCATGCCTGCCCAACCACAGACCATTCACCACTGCCATGCCAAGGCCTGTTCACATCAGAGAAGCCAAAGAATCTTCACAAGATGGCTGCCACGCCTGAGCCCTCAGCCAAGAGTGCAACCATGCCAAAGTCTCCAGAGAATGCAGCGCTGATCATTATCGCCATGGCCGTTTTATGTGTGTGGGCCGCACACACATTGGCTCCAGTCCCTGACCAGCATCCAGAGATGGTTTCAGCCCCTGACCAGAGGCCTAAGAACCTGCTCCAGGCCACGACCCCGTAGCTCCACCCAATACAACTGCCTGCATTGCCATGTTCCCCTGAACTGCCTGCACCATCGCCGCCCTGGAGGTGTCCTAGCCCTGCCATCTCAAGCACATGCCCCACGGCACAGGTCCGCCCATGTCTCCGCCCTGCCTGTGCCATGCCCAGGTTCATGTCCCATTCCCCTGCACGGGCATGCCCCACCATCCCTCCCCCAAGACCGCCTCTTTCCCACCACCCTCCTGGACATTGTGTAGTTTTGGTTTTGTGTTGGGAGTCAGGAGTCGCCCATAGAGGGGGGGGGATTCTGTCATGTCCATTATTGGTTTTGTTTTGATGTTTATGTTTCGTGTCTTAGTTTTGAAGTTTAGTCATGTCTTGTAATGTTTTCATTGCTTTGTTCCCGTTTTCCATGTGCTCCCTTGTCTGTGTCTCATGTTGCCATTGGTTCATTGGTTTGATTGTACACAGGTGTCCCTTGTCTAGTGATTAGTCCTTGTGTATTTAAACCCTCTTGTTTGCCATGTGTCTTTGTTAAGTATTATCCATGTACCACTGTTGTTCATGTTCATGTTCATGTCCATATAATTTCTAGGCAAGTTTAATCAAGCCATGTCATTGCTTTTGTTGTATATGTTTAAGATAAGTTAAATAAATTGCACTTGGGTTCTCTAAGCAACTTGCCTCCAGTGGATCCCTGTTATAATATGATAATTCATACTTAGAAAGTAGAACTGAAATGACATTCATTACAATATGATTAGATAAAACATTTCAAATGCACCTGCAGACTATTTTTCTAGTCATGTATTTCGTCATTGAGGATTTCTTAAAAACACTTTGTAAAAATGTTGTCTCGTTCTTGTGAACAATTATACTAAAAAGCCTTTTACTTAGTAAACTGTCAATCAGATAAACAAAGTGTGTAAAACAGGTGTATTAGCAAAGTTTCGATATTTTTAAAAAAAAAATTAAAAATCTAGAAATAATTTAAAAAAAAATACATTTTCATCTCAAATATGATAACAAAAACGCAAAAACGGATCAACACGAAATCAAAACGGATCGTATTTACTTTCATATTTATTACAATTTGTGGAATGTTCTTTATTTACATTCCAAAAATATTCCTCTCTTCCTTCATCAGTTCGTGATGGATAAAATTAAGTCCAACATTTTTTTCTTCCCTCATTGAAGATCACTTAGAAATAAGCCAGGCTGTGTAAGTATGGTTTGCGAATGACAATTTTCGTTAATTTACAGTATATAAGAGTAGATACTGAGCACTGAGGCTCGGCTGTCATGGCTAAAAAAAGCCTGAATGAATATCATTATGTAGTACTGTACGTTATCATTAACATCAGATCATTTTTTCCTGTGAGTGCTTGCAGGTGAACAGCTTTAACAGCTTTGTGAGACTGTAATGCATTCTGAACAATAACAAATGCTACATGTGAACGGGCTTTTCTTTCCCTCCTCAGTTGCATCTATTAGTAGTCTGTCTTAGCCATCACACTGACCTGGGTCTCTCACGAGCGGTGAGAAGGGTCGTCATCGTATGAATGATGCTCACATGTCAGGCCTACTGGCTTCCAATCATGCAGAAATATGGTTCACGTGCTACATATGGACAAAGGAATAGCAAATTACAAATAAGACTATGACACTAGGTGACTAAAGGTCATTTAATATCCATTTATAACTCTGATAATGTGTCTGCTTTATGTGTCTGTGTTTATGGGTGAATGGGTACAGCAATTATTCATAATTACACACGACTGCCACAAGGTTGTTTCTGGCATTTAAGGTTATTTCATGGTCTGTGCACATCTGGAGTTATGGATGGTGGTTTGCTTGAGTCTCATTGTGGTAACCTTGCAAGTTTAAGCTCCTGGGATGGAAAGCAAGAGCCGTGTAAGAGTGAAAACATTGTTTTCTTTGTTATTCAGCGGCCTCAAGATGGAGCAATTATCTGATCGAAATGTTTATTTTAATTATACAACAGTTAGTTCTGGTCCTCTAATCCGATTGGCCACATCAACTTTTTGTTAATAGAACTGTTGTATAAAAGCACTGCATAAAATCACTTTTGCTCTTGTAATCTTGCTTATACATGGTATACAGTATAAGTAACACTATCCATTTGTGATATTAGGTCTAAAATACTCTCTGGCATATTGATGTAAGACTAAGTGTAATCAACAGTTAATGGAGTCATGTAGAGACCTGAGCGGATGGAGGGTTATTGTAGCATTTCTAAAGGGCCATTTTATTAATTAACACTCCAGAATTACAGCGACCTAGAATCAACCTGAGATGTGACTCGCTGATTCAAAGCATGAGCTCTCAAATAAGTTATTCAGTTGAGCTCTTTCAAGTTTTTTTGTTTTGTTTTTTCCTAAATTGCTGATACTGCGAGTCACCTTGACGTTATGAGTTAAGGTGCATTAACACAAAAATAAGTACTAAAAATGGAAAGGTTTTTCCTTTGTGTTTTTTGCATTCAGACGACAACATTGTCAAAACAATCCTTGTTCACACGGATCCGTGAAAACGACTAAAAGCTGTAATATTCATGCTAGGCCAGTAGTTGGCGATGTCACTTTATAAAGAAACACTACACACATATACATAGACTTCACATTTAGTAACCTTACCAAATTCACATTTAGTAGTTTACACATAGAAAATAACGACATCGTTTTCAAAAATGTGTTTTCAGGCCTCCAAAACTCTGTTGTCATGTAGATGAATGGCTAAAATGCATAAAATAGTTTTCACTTTGACATGATTATATAGTAACTGAAAATATTTAAAGACATTTTCAGGCAAAAGTGTTTGGTTTGGTAACAACACTGGTACTTTGGTACCAGTCGATACTTACATTTTCACTGCCCACTGATAGACAGGCGTTTTCAAATGCAAATACATGCGCATTTGTGTGTGCACTTGTCAAAGTTTTCTATTTACAGTGTTTTTTGAAATTCAGAGCATTATAGCCAATCACAGATGTCTGTTGAGTTCTGCATGCTCACAAATTCATTCATACTAATCAACAAAGTGAACCAAGGTATGACAAGATGACAAGATGAGGGGAACAGGGAATAACATTAAAAACAAAAACATGAAAACATGACTATGACTAATTACAATGAACATCAAAACAAAAGACATGATATAACCTGAAACATGAAATACAAAGTTATGTCATAAACTCTAGATGGCGCAGGCTGATAGGTCCTTCACTCAATCTGTTCGCAATTGCATCGTTATCTAAAGGACACAGCTGGTTGGTTCCTGCTGTATCAGTAATCAATGAGTTCGCTGCTCAACCTTCAAATACTTAGTCAGCATTTGCTGTAACAGTTACTTTCAGACACCCTACAACTTCCCCAGCTCCACCTGTATAGATCTACTATGGGTAATTCATGTACGCTATGTTGTACAGCAGCAGCATGTCTCATTTTCTGACAGGAGCATGTCGTGTACGTGTTGGCTGTAGCAAGTCCCGCAGCAATAACAGCAGAAGCAGCATATCTATTCTGCCAAGACCAAACATATTACAATTGTCATATCCATTTCTATGCAAAATACTCCCAGAGTTGTCATGACAGAAATAAGAACATAACAACATAACACAGAACGAAAACCAGCTACTAAATCAGTAACATTTACCAGCTAATAAATCAGAAGTCTCAAAATAGCTTTCTTCCGTGTTGGATAGATCCACATTAAGTCTTGGAGTGTACATTTCAACCAAGATAATTTTTCACACAGTTAAATTAAATAGTTTAATATTTCCATGTTTTTGCTATACAGAAGAAACTGGTACAGAGAAATATTGGTACAGACTACTGAAATTTTGGTACTGGTAAACTTACATTTCCCTTAATCTTTTGAAACATGTCGTTTTGTTGTTTAGAATTCTAAATTACTTATGAATGATATTAAAGGAATGAAATAAATATATTACATATATGGAGCTAATATTAAATCTTCAATTAATAAAATCAAATCTGTGTTACTATACAGGTATTAAAAAACTAATTGTCGATCCCAAACCCGTCTCATGCAATGACACATATACTGAAAAGATTTATGGCGTAATTTTTTATTTGTTCAACATTGTCTGTTATATAAGCGAGAGCTAAAATATTTTTGGCTCTTACGTCAGTAAAGCTAAGTAGCTATCTCAGCAAAGTGCCATTGAAACCCTTCTGAGCCCATCACAATCTCGAATTTGGCAGTATTTGACAGTGGGATCTCGGTGGGAAATCACTCCACCCCTCCTACACCGCCCAGACAACACGGCAAAAGCATGTGTCAACAGGTTTTGTGTGTGTGTGTGTCTGTGTGTGTGTGTGTGATATTCTGTTGTGCTCATTTGATTTTCCTCTTGAAACATCATGATTAAATCACATGCTGTATGCTGAACGCTTCACCCCCTGCATATTCAATTGATGTGTATATTTGTGAACAGATGCACAGTACAGATCCACTTATCATCTTGCATTGGCTTGTTTTAAATTTATATATTTATTTATTTTTTACCATGTTTTGTAGGTACACTGTGAGATAAATACATAATGCAGAATAGGTAAGAGCATTGTGATTTTTTTTATTCTTCCACTAAAACAGACATAAACATGAATAGCAAAAAATGAATTTCCATTAAATGGCACTCATACAAGAACAAAAACATCAATTCTATGTAATCAGTCACATTTCAAAAACTCGAATGAATCAAGCAAGCTAAACAGTCAGACAAGGGGTCAGCGTTTGGTTGATTAGCACGGTCCCATTTACTGGTTGATGCTGCAACAACACAATTTGCCCGCAAAAAGCATATCTCCTTTGATGGCTATTCAGAAACTCCATTATTTATTATTGTGTGTTCTGACAAAATAATTGTTGCAGGCTACATGTAAGTGTTTTGTTATATTTTAAGTAGATACCAGTAAGCAATATTTTAGAGGGTCTGAAAAATTTATTTAACAGTTTATTTAAGCTTTAGACAAAATATTAAAAAAAGAATGCTGAGTGTCATATTTGTTGAGTATTATATTTGATACATCAGACTTTTATATATAATATATAGTATATGGTCTGGTTGAGAATATGGAGCTCAAAAAAACACCCCAATTTTATTGAGATAAAAATATAAAACTATATTCATTTTGTTCAGAAGACTAAATTGAAAAAAAAGTGCAGATTTTATTTATATGCCCAAAAAGTAGGATGAAATTCTGATAATGTGTAATGTAAATCAGTAAGATCAGACTACTTACATAAAATGTACATGAATATCTATGGAAGCTTGTTTCCGCCATTGAAATAAAAAATAAAGGTAACTGCGACTTTTTTTTCTCTCATAATTGCAGGTTTACAATTCTGACTTTTTCTGACATCCGAAGGTGTACTTAAAAAATATAAAGTAGCAATCAGACAACAGAAAGCAAGTAGTAGACTGCGTGCAACAAGTCTTTCAGTAGTTTTGATCATGCTGATAATTTAGAGGCCTGTGCATATCAAATATGATACAGTACGAATTATAGGGTTAATTAATAACATTTTCAGCGTCAAATCACACACTTCCATGAGGTCCTGCGGCAGCCGAATAACTGCCATTGAGATGAATGGGAATGTGAGATGACTGCCTGTGACATTGACAAATGCAACACTCCCTCTCATGGACATGGACACACACACACACACACCTCTAATAGATTAGCTTTCTAATCTCACAGTGATGAGTGAAGTTGACGAGCACACAGCTGGGAGCTCGAGACCAAATGTTGAGATGAACAGATGTCTTTAAGAAAACTCATTAGCATATCCATCTTGTTTGAATATGAGATTCAAGAGTGATTTTCACCTTCAAAACATTCAGAATATAATTTCTAAAGCGTTTTAGCAGGATTTACCTTTAATGTCAGCGCACATGCGTGATCAAACGGACATATACACATATATACATAAACCGCATCATCTGGGGAGTGGGATCCTTTGAATGAGTCCCAAGTGACTCTCTCCCCAGCCTCCTCATAGCTGATCACCTCTGCCTCCCGCTGAGCAGTCATGCGGCCCGGTGTGTGATTCAGACAGAGATGAACGTTCTGCTCCATTTAACGCATATGCTGAGGTTCCCAGCTCATGTACTTGGCATTCCTGAATGACATCTATCATTCTATCAGAGCTCTCTCACTTCCTGCAGCCAACTTCAGGGACACACACTTCAAACTTCACATTGCAACTTTATGAACTTTATTTATGTTTATATAATATATATTTGCTTTACCTGACAGAAATTAAGCATGTGACTGATGAATAGTGCAATTGACCTTTCGACGGCAGTTTGATTGACAGGCGATCTAACCAATCATAACCCTGAATCCGCCATTTTGTCTGACAGAGCAGTCAGGGGAGTTAGTAGATTAACATTGGTGAACTTGAATTTCAAAAATTGTGTGTACTCACGTTTTTCCTGTTTCATATCAAAAGTAACCTATTATAAGTAACCTAAAAGTAACATATATATATATATGTCTCCGCGCTTCCTTGGACACATCCCAAAATAGAAGATCGGACCAAAACAGAAGATGCAGGAGGAAAACCTCCTACTGAACATTCAAAAGAATGGACGGCCTTTGGAGTGGTGTGTGAGGGAGTTTTTGGACATTTCACATCAGGTGAGCTGGAGAGAGCCTATGATTAACACCTGCTTTCGGATGGGATTGGATGATCATTTATTTCATTCCATTTCTCCTTCCCATTGTTATACCTCCATAGCGAACTTTATTAATTTTGTCCTTCAGTTAGAAAATTCTGATTTCTATGTTGATTCCACTGAGGACAATTTAGACGATCATTCAGTCGCTATCTGAAAGCAGGTTGCCACTCCAGTTCACCAAGACCCAATACCCACCACATACCTCTCCAATGGTTTCGTCCATCTCTGCCCGTCATCTCCTGAATCTCCGGAGTCGCCTGAATCTCCAGAGTCATCTGAATCGTCTGAATCTCCAGAGTCATCTGAGTCGTCTGAATCTCCAGAGTCATCTGAGTCGTCTGAATCTCCAGAGTCATCTGTGTCGTCTGAATCTTGTCGTCTGAATCGTCTGAGTCGTCTGAGTCTTCCGAATCTCCAGAGTCATCTCAGTCGTCTGAATCGCCTGAGTCGTCTGAATCTCCAGAGTCATCTCAGTTGTCTGAATCGCCTGAATCGTCTGAGTCGTCTGAATCTTGTCGTCTGAATCGTCTGAGTCTTCTGAATCTCCAGAGTCATCTGAGTCGTCTGAATCTCCAGAGTCATCTGAGTCGTCTGAATCTCCAGAGTCATCTGAGTCGTCTGAATCTTGTCGTCTGAATCGTCTGAGTCTTCTGAATCTCCAGAGTCATCTGAGTCGTCTGAATCTCCTGAGTCATCTGAATTGTCTGAGTCGTCTGAATCTCCAGAGTCATCTGAGTCGTCTGAATCTCCAGAGTCATCGGAATCGTCCGAATCTTGTCGTCTGAGTCTTCTGAATCTCCAGAGTCATCTGAATCGCCTGAGTCGTCTGAATCTCCAGAGTCATCTGAGTCGTCTGAATCTCCAGAGTCATCTGAGTCGTCTGAATCTCCAGAGTCGTCTGAGTCGTCTGAGTTGTATGAGTCATCACCCACCAGCATGCACTTCAGAGCGCCCTCCAACGTGCGTCCCAGAATGCCCCCCAGGAATTACGCCCCCTGAGCTAGAAGAGGGGGCATTTTCTGCCATTAAGCCCCCCCCATATAGGGGGGCTATATGTCCTGTTGGGGTATGGGGACAGGGGCCACGGGGGTCATGTTCACCGTAACTCCGCCCATGACTCCACCCTGGACTCCGCCCTGGGCGCAGGAGATCCCGGATACAGCCTGGAGGTCACCTGGACTGCCTACTCCCGTCCACGACCTCCAGCATGACCCCCCCCCCCATTAGTACTCTTTTAGGCGCGAGGGGAGGGGGAGGTAATGTCACATGTCTATCTGTTATGGACTGTTTATTTCTTGTTTTCACATGTGTTTCGTGTTTTGGTTTTGTTCTCGCCACTCGTCTGTCTAATCATAATCAGCTGTGTCTCATTAATTACCCTGTTTTCTCCAATTGTCTTCACCTGTATATAACCCCTGTGTTTTCCCCGAGTCTTTGTCCGATCTCGTTTGTGTTTCGACGTGTCTGTGTTTCCTGTTCTTTGTATCACCCCTGCATTGTAATTAAATACTTTAATATATATGTTCCTGTCTCCGGGCTTCCTTGGACACGTCCCAAAACACCAGGAACAGGGTTGGGAAACACTGGGCTAGGATACTCGCCAAGACTTGAAACTTCCTGAGTCACACAAATCTTCTCACAGCACGCACGCGAGTTCTCTGTCGCGTCTTCTTGCACTTGAATGTTTAAAATAGCAAGACTTAAATGAGTGCACTTGCATGCTATCAACATTATATATATACAATTACTCTTTACTTAGAAGATATGCGATATAATGTTCCAGCAAGTCTGCTTGATCCATTACCAAAGACGCATGTCAAAATTATTCAGGAAAATAAGATTTTCTAATCAAAGTGACAAAATGATGTGTTGCAAAAATGAATACACACTCCTGAAATTTACTAAACAAAACTAAACAACTAATATTTCTGGTGTAATTTTAAGGCAATTTTGATCAATAGATAATTATGTTGAACCACATTTAAAGAGAAGTAATTTCTTGACAATTAAAAGTGCTATATAGTCCACTGAATCATTCTCAGACTTAATGCTGAAAACAACAAAAGCACTTGGGAGACTGTCAGGACACTTATTTCTTAGCACAAAAGAGGACAGTGGTACAAGAGGATTACCAAATCAAATTGTTTTAAGTGTGCAAAGATAGCACAGAAATAAAAAAATGTAAAAAATATTTGACTTGTGACAAGCCCCCTGAAACAATCAGGCCTTCATTTTAAGCTTTCATTTAGTGGTGAGTGTTTTTTTTTAGCTTGACAAAGAGCATTGTGAAAAGAGTGACTGTTAATCTCACAGAGTGACCTGCATGGTTATTGTCCACACTGGAACTGTAGCCAAAGCACAATAAAGTCAATTTGCCTTTTCCAAGGTCCACAAAATAGACTTCTGGGAATACATACTCAAGTTAATCATTTTGGATCTAACAGCATCCAAAATGTTATTGCTAAAGGAGGAGTGAGAAGTGCCTGCTTCCCACAATGAAGTTCAGTGGTATTAAAGCTCCTATATATGTATGGGTGCTGAAGGTGTGAGGGAGTTGTGCTTTATCAATGCTGTCATGAATTCACACACCACTGTGTGATGTAATACAAAAATTTTCTGCGTTTTTGAACATTTTTTCAACATAACAATGATGATATGTGTTCTCCCAAGGTGAAAAACCTTCTGTGGACATGTATTTCACCCAATCTTAACATTCTTGAGTACCTGTGAGGGATTCTGTAGAGACGAGCAACACTTCCCATTAAAGATAAGGGCATTTAAGGAGGTCATCATACAGGAGTTAAACAGGACAGGTGTGACAATTTATCATGAACTTGTACACTCCGTGCCAAAAAGGGTCAGAGCAGTATAACCTAAAATTATGGAGGACATGGTAAGTACTTGAATATTATACATTTGTTGACTCATTTCTGCAATCTTTTGTTTAATCTAAATTGGCTTATAAACTTATTGAACAGATATTAATGGCATATATGTCTCTGGTTTATATGTTTAATACATTTCAATTTTGCCATCTTTCCATAAATTGCATTAGTGATCATTAAGAAAATACATCTTATTTATGCGGCATATACACAATATATATATATATATATATATATATATATATATATATACATATAAATATATATATATATATATATATATATATATATATATATATATATATATGTGTGTGTATATATCAGTCTATGGTACTTTAATGAGAGGATTTTTTGTTCTCCAGGGTTCTAGAGGAAAAATCTCTTGACAACTGAGATAAACTAATGATGTTAAATCATCAAAGGAACTTGTTTTCTTTTGCAGATGTTTGATTTTGCTAGAGTCAGAACAATTTGGAATCACATTTGGACTTTGTTGAGGGTTAATTTTGAACCATGTGCGTACATGTTACAAGTGATGAGCAGAAAAAAAACAGTTAAATTACAATGGCAGTATGTACACGCTAACATTAAACATCTGCTTCATTAGTTAATGAATAGAAATAAACTCTAAAAGAAGAGCAGTGCAGGCCTTGAGAGATGTGCAGATGTGAGCACTGCTTTGAAGAGCAGGACTACACTAGATCACCTTGTAGGGGCCTCAGGTACCTGTAACACTAATTGCGGTTGTTAAGAGCTCAAAAACATTTAACAACTGTAATTATTCTGACATTCTACAAAGATTTTCACGCATACTGCAGGTTCACTGGAAAAGAGTAGCAATGGGTACAAACCACGGGCATGTCTGATATCCCATATTTTCTATGTGCCATGTGCTTAATACACCTCTTTTAGTTATGTTCAGTTTTTGACAGTGTGTATTAGGCATCCCTTCCTACATACAGTCAAAAACATTGACATGATCAGGAGAATATGATCGTCAAATGACACAAGCCATATTCAAACTTCAATTAGTGAACATTTAAATAGTAAAACAAGTGATACCTTTGTGAAAAAGAAATACTCTTTAGCATTCTTTTAATGTATACTTAAAGAATACTGACAGAAATACTACAGTTTGAAAATACATATTTAAATGCAATAGGAATGTAATGTTTCCTGACACTTGCAGTAATAATTGCATGTTAATTGAAATTAAATGAAAGTGTATAAAAGTTAGAATTTATATTAAATGCAATTAGCCGAACTTTAGAGTGCTTTTTGACTGACTTATACATCTTTGTATGTAAAAGCATAAAGTGTACTGCTGAATGTACTGACAACCATTTATGGTAAACTAAAATATACTTTAATGTTATTTTCATTTAAGCTCTTATGTCATGTTTTTAAATATATATAGTTGTAATTACACATTTGCAATGATGTTGTAATTTAGAACATTTACAATATATCAACTGTAAATGTAACATTGAATAACACACCACCGTTAAAATGATAATAAAGTACTTTACATGTGCTTTAGTGTGTTAGTAAACATAAAATAAGTGTTCTTAACTGTTTAAAAAAGCATAGTCATGAAATTTTACTCTCTTTAAGTACACTTAAGTGACCTTTTATTTCTTTATTTTTTTAATTCTTATTTCTCTATTTTTACTTCACTTTTTAAAATTTGAAGTACACTACAAGTGCATATTCAGTGTAAATAAACATACTTTCTTTTTACAAGGAAAATACTGTTCAAAATTGAAGAAAAAAAAGTGTTTGGAAACTTTATGGCTCTCAAACTTTTGTTTACATTTTGTTTACATACTAACCCCCTGTTTACATACTAACCCCCCCCCCCCAAAAAGAGAAAATTCTGATTGAAATAAAAAAGAAAGCCAAAAATAAAGGTTTAATTAATTGTGTTTTTAATACCACTGTATACCTAATATCTATTTACTAGAAATGTCAGAATAGTCATCTGAAAACGAAGTGCAAAAACTTCCAGTGACTTTCCCATAGCAAGGGAGCTTTTGTGGTGAAGGGGGCTCTACCAATTATCCACAGTCGGCCGCTCGATACCATTTTATCCGTCCATTCAAACACAGCAACACTGATGGATCACCAGTGAGATGTGAAGAGGAGGGCAAACTAAATCATACAGGCCGAGCTCAGATGTGTAGGAGGGCGAGTCCAGACCATGAAGACACAGCAGACAAAGTTAGATGGAAGTCCCATCACCTCTTCACGACACCTTTTGAAGGATTAATCCTTTAAGCGTCTGAAAGTTTGCCTTTAATAGAAACAGAGAGTGAGGATTAGACAGATAAAAATCACCTCTAGGGGCGACGCTCCCTGCCTCCACATGCACTGAGGTGAGATACATGTCAATGCTCAGAGGAGGAAGGGATTAATTGTTTGCTCCCCTCGGTGATACAATCATGTTTTACAACTGGAGCCCCGAGGGAGGACCAGACAGCTTCTGCCAGGCACTGTGCCTGCTGATAGTATTTTTTAATTGGATATGAGAAGTGAAGACTAGCTAGGAACAAGTCTTAGTCTCACTTAGTCTTGTGTAGACAGACTTCTGTAAAGCCACTTTCCCTTTCGATATGCTTCTCTCTCATTGCATTAATTCGCTGACACTTTCGGGGAAATTCAGTTATCTCTGATTGCTGAAGCCTGATTGGTTCATGTTTGCGCACCTGCACAGACAAACGGCATTTCAGCCCGCCAAAAAGAGTGGGGTTGACTGCCTATATAAGTCACACAGAAATGCCATATCGTCAGAATATTTCTCCTTCATTGTGAAGGTCCTCCTTCGTGCCCTGACTGTAGCTCGGACGAGCACCCTGAGTGCATCGCTTGCCTGGGATGTGCCAATGCCGTGGCTGCACTCACTGAGAGCAGCTGCTCGCGCTGCAAGAAAGAGAACGGCAGCTGAGAACAGTAGCTGACAACAGTGCTGACAACTCGGGAGCTGAGAATGATGTTTCTCCCCGTGACGATCAGGTGTGACTAATAGAGCATATTTCACTGTACGAGAGCATGTTTTCTCTGTGGTTTGTTTTAAAATGTCACATCTCTGAGCGTGCCGCTTGCCGAGGCAGCGCCCACGTCAAGCCACGTTCATCAAAGACAGATTGCTGCGCTTTCGGACCCCCCTTGCTCTCCACCGTTCTGTCCCACTCAGGAGCCTGAGAGCCAGAAACAATGGAGTCGCAGGGCTGATGGCCAGACAACCTCCACACCTGCTTCATGTTTAGCAGGCCAAGCTTCTCCATGACATGGATAAGTCTGGACCTGACTCGGCGATGTTTAAGGAGCTGTGCAGCGCAACATACTTGGCCCTGCATGCTACCATAGCCACCGCCTGGCCAAACTCTACCCATTTCCGAAGTGTCAAGGGCCTCGCCCTAATGTTAGAGCTAGACCCTATGCAGCCGAAGCAGTTCTGATGCCTCAGGATGGAGGAGGGAAGGGTTAAGTCCCACCGAGGCCAGACCAACTTCAAGCACACCTGTCTTCCAGTCCCCTCTTCAGTTCAGGGCGCTGGAGACAATTTGTTTGTTGCCGGTTCCGGATCCCCCTCCATCAGTTTGCGCACCCAAACCCCTTCTTGCTGTATTACTGAACCAAATAAAAAAAATTTACATTCTCATGAAAAGAGCATTCCTCCTCCTCTCAATGATGTAACAGGTGTCGTTCTCCCGCTTGAGAACGAGACGCAACCTGAGTACCATTTGCCACTCAACTCTGGACATGGGAGGCCATCCCCTGGAGTGTCGGGCTGGATTTTGGGATTAGTAAAATGAGGTTACTCGCTCCAATTCGCTCGCAGACCACCCCGCTTCATGGACATGATTAGTATTTCGTCTCAGATGACAGTTCTCATGTCCTCAGCACCAAAGTTTAGTCTCTGCTCAGTAAGGAGCCGCAGAGAGAGTTCTCACAGAAAGCAGTGATTCAGGCTTTTACAGTTCCTTCTGTTCAGACTCTCTCTTGCTCCGATTACTTTTACAAAATGTGTAGATGCAGCTCTCCTACATCTGAGATAGACAGGAATCTGAATATTCAACTGCCTCAATGATTGGCTGCTCAGAATGGGAGCTATGCATCCACAGATCTCTGCTCCTCAGCCATCAAGAGAACCTGGGATTCAGAGTCAACTTTGGCAATGGCTCTCCACTCCCCAGGCAATGAAGCTCTGGTTGAAGGCCCATGTCCCACCTCATGTGTGGCGCACGGGCACACATACTCTGAAGGTGACCCACAGCTGCGTCAAGGCCTTGTTCCCTTGGAAATGACCCCTCTTTTACCAGGATGGGGTAACGCTGGGCTCGGTTTCCAGCAGGAATGTGGTTGTGACAGACGCCTCCAAGACGGGCTGGGGTGCCCTGTGAGATGACAGAATAGCCTTCGGCTCATGGGCGACCCCTATGTCAAATTGGCACATCAACTGCCTAGAAATAATGACTGTGATTCTGGTTTTCAAGGAGTCTTCAAGGACGTGGATCTCTTCGCAGCAGAAAAGAACTCCCGCTGCCAGATATACTTTTTAAAGGAAATGGACACGCTAGCCCAGAAATGGCCTTGTCTGCACCTTTATGCCTTCCCTCCTGTAGCCCTGCTCCTGTAGTTCATCAGTCGGATCAGAGAAGAAGGATATTCAATTCTTCAGGTGGCACCACACTGACAGAACCAGCCTTGGTTCCCAGAAATGGTCCAGCTACTGTCAGCAGCTCCATGGCTCATACTGCTGAGGAGAGACTTTCTCTCCCATGTTGGGGGGTGAATTGGAACCCTCAACCAGAGTTGTGGACAGGAGCCACGAGGCCTTCTCCTGGAGGTCACAGGAATGATATCGGAGTCGAGGGCCCTTTCCACAAGGCGCCTTTATGCCCAAAAATGATGTTTTTTTCTCAAGCTGGTGCTTAGTTCAGAAACTAGACCCTGCTAAATGTGACACTGTGTCAGTTCTGCATGTTTCTGCAGGAAATGCTGGACATTGGGTGTACCCCCTCCACGCTCAAGGTATATGTGACAGCCATCGCAGTGAATAATGCCCAGATGGTCGGCCAATTGTTTGGGAAATACGACCTGGTCATTAAGTTTCTCAAAGGGGTTAGGAGGTTGAATCCTCTCCACCCTTGCTCGGTACCATCATGGGACCTCTTCACAGCCCTTGGGGCACTCCAAGACCCTCCCATTAAGCCGCTCGAGACAACTGACCTTCGGTCCCTCTCACTTAAGACTGCCTTTTGCTGGCCTTAGTATCATTCAGTCCCGGCGCCATGGGCACGCATTGGGGGGCCTGGCCCGCCCTGTGAGTCACTAGTGCATCCCCCTGGATGAGCTAACTCCACGTCCAACCATCCATCAGTGGTTGTTTGCACAATATATATATATATATATATATATTTATGGGCTACTGTTATCATAAAAAGTTATCGTTTTGCATATACATAACTCCTGAATAAAAATGTGTTTGGTTTGTTTTAAAAAAAAAATCTATATTTTAAACGGATTTGCTTGGTTTGTCAATAGCGAGCGCAGAAATGTTTGGTTGTGTGCCAAGTGTACCACTAACTTTAACTTTAGCTCTCATTTTTTAATCAACTTTATAGAGCTATCTCGTGACTATGGATATGACCATCAAAGTTGGCAGGAGAGATCAGCGAGGTAACGTTAGGTGAAAGCCCGAGTGTTGCTGTGACTGATGCACTATGGTTCTGCTGTGATCTTTGAACTATTTTTGCTGCAGAAATAGAACAAAAACAATCAATATTCCATCTAAAATGTGAATTAATTATTATTAATTTCTTGTTTATTGAACTGTCATATGAAATCAGTGTCACATTTTCAATCGTGATGGTAGTAGGCACTGTTGGTCGTGTGATGTTGCTTAACTGTATCATATGTTATATAAAAACTTTTATATACTGTTTAGGCAGGTGGGGCAGAATCCACCAAAATATTCATCCAAATATAGACCTCTATATAAACGTAAACCTCGCTCCAGAACAAGACGCTGTCAGTCCGGTTCAGCTGTGTGTCTGTCTCAAGTCAATAACAAGTTGGCATATCTCTTCTCCCTATGTGGAGTAAACTAATGAGAGTATAAATCCTTTAGTTTAAACGTGCTCATGTGAATACTTTTATATAAAGTCGTTCTGTTGTGTTTGTGTTATGTTTTTTCTGTTTTCTTGACTGGAATTCCTATATAAATTGCAATATTCTAAAACAACATTCGAACACAATACATACTACATTAACACAATTCTAAGATGACATTCTATGCGTCTGTTGTGAACTAAAGTCTGTCAATTATGAGGGACATTATAATTCTGCCAGAAGTGTCTAATGAGTTCAGGGATTCAGATACAAAGCTTACAAAATGTTTATCATAAACTAGCGTTAAGACCCAGAATCTGCCCTACGTAAATTTGTGGCCCTACGACGTGTTTAGTCTGCTTCAGTAGGCTAGGTCCAATGCTTTACAACTCTTGTATCACGTCAATGGAATGGCACGTTAATTCTTCCTCATTTTTTTTTTTGTCCATTTAATTCATAATTAATGTTATTATGCAATCAGGTTGATCTCGTTTGTGCCCCCCTGCAAAAAAAATGTAATGCCCGTCCGTGAATTTGTGTCTGGAGTTGGGTCTGGAATCATTCAAGCAAGTTGGAGAGCTGCGGGCTCTATCTGTGGAACCTTCCTACCTTGAGTTCTGTCTAAATGACAGCTAGGTGATCCTTAGGCCAAGAAAGGGTTATGTGCCGAAAGTGCTTCCTACCCCATTCAGAATGCAGGTGATAGCGCTGTCAGCTTTTCTGCTTGCAGTAAAAGAGCAAGCACCTCATCCACGCTGTCCTGTCAGGGCCCTTAGATTTTGGCAATCAGAGCAGCTGTTTGTCAACTTTGGACGCCGCACTAAAGCGCAGCCAGTTTTGAAGCAAAGGATTTACAGATGGATTGTGGATGCGATAGTATTGGCTTACAAGTCTGTGGACTTGTTGTGCCCCTTAGGGGTTAGGGCCCACTCCAGTTGCCTCTTCTTGGGGGTGGCCAGCAGAGCCTCTATCACTGGCTGCCGGCCGACTGGTCCTCGACGTCCACTTTCATCAGTACAACTTGGACATCCCTGCTTTTCAAGCACAGGTGTTGTCAGTCTAAAATGTTTGTGTACCGTGAATTCTGAGCACAGTCTGAGCCTCTCCTTATGCAGCTGATCATGGGGCCCTCAACCAAGCAACCGAGGAAAAAGGACTATGCTGCACAGCAAGTCATGCTAGCCGCTTAGTTGAAAGATTCGGACGTTATGGCATTTCTGTCCAACTTATATAGGCGGTCAACCCGTTAAGCGTCAGCAAACTGATGCAATGCTCGTAACCCTAGCAACAAGTGCCATCATTATTAAAGATCACAAATATATCACAAAATCTTTAGTGTTATGTTTAAAAAAAACTTTAAGATACTTTTTACTGACAGAAATTCTTTTTAAAAACGACCCCTTTGAAAATCGTTGAATAATTTTCCAGTTTAAATTAAAAAAAAAATCAAGAGGACTTTTAACACTGTGCTTAACCATAAATTGTCATCATTCTAAACCCCACTTCTAACCCTGAGCAAAGGAACGTTGCACATATTACAAGTGTGAAACATTCCATTGCTCAGCGGGGTTAAGCGGGGTCCAGAGCAGGGTTAGCACCGCTTTTGCGCTGTGAACCCCACAATCCAGTGCTAAACTTGCATGGTGTGAAATGATCCAGAGTTAGAATGTTACAGCTTGATGCTAATCAATCGACAGTCAATCGCGTACCTCATATTCACATGCTTTGTTCAGTTACGGAAACACTGCGCATTGTTAAACAGTAGTTTAAGCATTTTAGGGGAAAAATATCAAACTGCAACAGAAAACATTTATGGTTACTCATGTAACCCTGGTTCCATGAGATAACGAGAATGAGCATTGCATCAGTTTGCTGACGCTTAACGGGTTGACCGCCTATATAAGTTGGACAGAAATGCCATAACGTCCGAATCTTTCAACTAAGCGGCTAGCATGACTTGTTGTGCAGCATAGTCCTTTTTCCTCGGTTGCTTGGTTGAGGGCCCCATGATCAGCTGCATATGGAGAGGCTCAGACTGTGCTCAGAATTCACGGTACACAAACATTTTAGACTGACAACACCTGTGCTTGAAAAGCAGGGATGTCCAAGTTGTACTGATGAAAGTGGACGTCGAGGACCAGTCGGCCGGCAGCCAGTGATAGAGGCTCTGCTGGCCACCCCCAAGAAGAGGCAACTGGAGTGGGCCCTAACCCCTAAGGGGCACAACAAGTCCACAGACTTGTAAGCCAATACTATCGCATCCACAATCCATCTGTAAATCCTTTGCTTCGAAACTGGCCGCGCTTTAGTGCGGCGTCCAAAGTTGACAAACAGCTGTAATATGTGAACATATTCACACTTGTAATATGTGCAACGTTCCTTTGCTCAGGGTTAGAAGTGGGGTTTAGAATGATGACAATTTATGGTTAAGCACAGTGTTAAAAGTCCTCTTGATTTTTTTTTTAATTTAAACTGGAAAATTATTCAACGATTTTCAAAGGGGTCGTTTTTAAAAAGAATTTCTGTCAGTAAAAAGTATCTTAAAGTTTTTTTTAAACATAACACTAAAGATTTTGTGATATATTTGTGATCTTTAATAATGATGGCACTTGTTGCTAGGGTTACTTTCAGAATCGAAGGTGATTTCTGTTCCAAATTTTTACATTTTGCACACTCCGACAAACTTATAAACCTTTGTGGTTACTGAAATTCAGTTAAAAAGTTGCCTATATATGCTTTCGTGTAAAAAAAGAAAAATTTTCTGACACCCCCCCCCACTTTATGTAAATAAATAAATTAAAATAATACATAATTACAATTAAATAAATTGTGCAGTGGTCTTTGAAAAAAAAAATCCACTGGTGATGATTACACAATTATTTGACAAACAAAGTGCTGCTACAAACAAAGAGCTAATAATCAATATATGTAGTTTACTTAGAGCCTCAAACAAAACACTGAGTATCTGCCAATGATTTGATGCCATTAACCTGACAGAGATAAAGAGAGTGAAAGGACTTTAGGGGTCCGTAGGTGTGCTGTCTGGAACTATTGTGAGAAGAAAAAAAAAACTATTGAAACATTTCTTTCAAGTTATGAGGATGATAAAATAGCCCCTTTCATCTATCTTCTGTAGCCCATCTCGATTTGTGATGTCCGCGAACTCTTTCTGCAGTTTTGTTTACTGCTTTTACAATGACAGCTGAAAGACAAACAAGGTGCTCTCGGAATAGAAACCTAATTGAAACTCATTTCTGATGGAGCAGCTGGCACTAGAATGTGAACGCGGTTACGCACGGTGCTTTTTTCCATACCATAGCCACGAGCTATAAGTGGACCATGCTTCCGTCACACAAATACACAAGAAAAGACCCTCTCGTATGCCATAAAAGACACAGCATGAAACATCCACTGATGAGAGGAACTATACGGGGTGGGGAATTGCACCGCTCAGCTCGGAAAATGTGTCGGGGAGTTTATGGATTTTGAGGTTGCCTTGGCAACAGCAGCAACCGTTCTTTGAAAGAGCTTTAGAATACATTTTTGACAGTCTATTAAAAGCAGGGGGTGTGGTTAGGGTATAGGAAAAAAATGCACATCATTTACCATGTTCTTCCTGACATAAAAACAGGCTCCCCTTGGATCCATTACAACTGCACCCCAATACAGTTTTTTTTAATGTGTTGAATGATATGAACATGAGTTGTTTTGGCTTCTCCTCATTGTTTCTTTTAGGTGGAGTCTCGAACAGATCCATTTTCTACCCTTTACTAAAGGTACAGACAGCGTATAAAAGCAATTAAGAATCTGTTCCATCAGAGGAAATTACCATTCTTGAATGTTCATTTGTAGCGCAAATTATTTGACAATTATTGCATTGCATTCAATGAATCAGAATGTACAGTGAGGCTGGAAAGCTCCCCACTGGAAATATCACAGAAACCGATGACAGCCACTCAACTGAATATAGGTTGAGGAGAAGAGAGATCTGACATTATATAAACAGACACTAGTCAAGCTGAGAGTGGCCGCCAAAGCAGTGGAAGTGACAAATTCTCAGCGGGGAGATGGAGACGCAGCCCGATGGATCTGGCCGAACAATAGGGATGGCAACAGCTTCTGCTGCTCCGCTCTCTATGGAAACATGCAGAACAAGAAGGATTACGGCAGCACAGAGACCGTCCAATCAAACTGTGCTCGCAAAAGCCTCCGTAATCAAAAAGGCTTCACATGAGAATAAAGGTGCTTCTCTGAATCTTCACATGCTGATGATAGCCTTTGGCACAGGAAATCATTTCAATTACTAAAGCAGTAAAGATGTTAATTTTGTCTATAAAGCTGCAAATTTCCATTGGATTATTTTTTTTTAAGCCCTTACAGTCTATAAGGAAAACGTTGCTGCAACAACTATTGTCTTGCACCCCAAAATGTTGCCTTTGGAGTCATTTGATAGTTTGGAGGATTCTGTCAAAGATGTGGCAAACTATTATACATAAAACAGCATAATGCAATTGTATCTTATAATATCATGTGTGTTTGTGTGTAAAAACTGTAATTTATTCCTGTGTGTCAGGGTTATGTTAAGTTCTGTTTAGTTTGATTGTGTTTAAGTTTTGTTTTCCCTGTTCCTGTTTGCCTGTGTTTTAGTTCGACCAGAAAGACTCTGGAGGTAAGATAACGTAACAATGATATTTATAAACAATCAGCAAGCAAATAAAGTAAGAAAGTTCTTTGGCGTAGGCCCCATCCGTAGCTTAGATCCTGAGGGTTGCGGACTCTGCATTTCCTGCCTAAAGATGAAGGCAGGGGCGTAGCCGACCCCCCGGAGGTATGGACAGGGACCAGCCTGGTGGTGGTGGGGAGGATGGAGGTAAAGGTTGAAAACAGCATCTGCGAACTCAGACGTGTGTTAGTACCGATCTTATATACTACAAGTGTTGGATAATGATTGGTTAGATCTAAACTCAGTGACGTAACATTTGAGTCTTCCTGGCAGAACTTGCGCTAGAGCTTTCATTTCCTTGAAAGTTTCCATAATTACTCAGCTGTTGTCATAGTTTCTAATTTTTTGCACAACTTTGTCAGTTTCTGTTGATTAGCCTCCCTTGTGTGTTTTAGCCTTCAGTTCTCACAGTTCGTAGGCTACACATCGTCCCTCCACCCCTTATGCTATATTTGGTCCTCGGTCCTCATTTGCTCATCACACGGCTCCACCTTGACCTCCGGGACCTACAGTGTCATGCAATCTCTGTGTCTCCTTGGCTGCGCCTGGGTCTCAACCTCTCCTAGCTCCACCGCTGGTGGTCGGACATCTGACTCCTCCCTGGCTCCTCCCACCATCAGTTCTGCCGTGGGCCTTCATCTTGGCTGTGGGTTCCTGTTTTCCTTATAAAAGTGTTTGGGTTGAATCTTTGTCTTGTGATGACCATGGGATATGGTGTTAACTCTTCTTCTCTTATAACGACTTAAGCATCGGGTTAGATAAAAAAAAAAAAAAAAAAACATCATGAAAAGGTCAGTTTAGAATAAGAATTTAATATTATATTGCTTGAGGCTCATGCTACATATAAGGTCATAATATCAATGTCACTAGACAGCATATACTTTTGGATCCCTAGAAACATTTATTAATTGCCCTTAACTACATTGAAAAATTCACACTTCACTATCACAAGCCTGCCCAGGGTGGGAATTCCAGTGTCCAGATAAAGGTGGAATTGCTCTGCTGTTCTGCTGCCACAATATACATCCCTCTCCCTTCCTCTCCCAGAGTTTTTCCATAAAAGAGTGAAAAACGAAACAGCTCTCTGCAGTGATGAAAAACTGCAAACTGCACTGACTAGTCAACAAGTTCAGTATTTTGTGTCTGTGTTGACTAGTCATGGATCAAAAGGCATTGGTTATGCTTGTTGTATAGGCCTGCATGGCAATTGCAGGAAGAAATTTCCTTACAGAAACTGCATGTTGGCTGTGAGTTTTTGGACCATTTATGACAATGCAAGCAGCATGAATCTGGCAATGGAAATGCGCGCTTTCATTTCTCACCTGCACGGACACTCTCAGCTCTCACACAAATTTCCGCCAAAGCTTTGCTTGACTTGCCAGAAACAGCAAAGACTGCTGAAGCTGCATGAAGCTGCATTTATATAATTTAAACAAGGACTCTCCAAGTACTCTGTTACTTTTCTGGACTACTAGTCAACTATTAAACATTAGCAGATGGACAAGCTCTAACGCATATCAGGAATCAGAAATTGTTTAAGAATTTTCAGTGACGTTTCACAACAGAAAAAAGTCTAATGCTTTCAGGTAGAAAACACATTTCTGTCCCTTCTGTAGCAACTCGAAGTACACTTTCCTGCAGTGTTTATCTCCAAGCCTAATCAAACACATATTAACAAGCTAATCAAGGTCTTTAGAAATATTAAGCTGTGTCTGAAAGCTTAAAAATGCTGCTTTCAGAGAATATATGAAGTATGAAGGTATCAAGGCATGTACCAATCCAATGTTAGCTTCACTTCCTGTCTCCTGAGATGCCTTCATCTGACTGATATTTGAAAGCAGCATTGATCTTTCCTTCGCTCCCTATGATATCCCACAAGCCTGTCCTTTCCATTCTGCGACAGTTGAGCTAAAAAATAAAGATGGCATCTAAAAAGTTGAGATAGGTGGTTAGTTTGTGTGTAAATGTACATTTTTGATCAACTTTTTCCACTTTTGATGTTATTAGAAAAATGACTATTGTAGTAATTAAATATTTGCTTATACAACACCAAAGCTCGTGCTATTAGGTTGTAGATCATTAAACCGTTACACTGGCTAAAAAGTCTGTTCGAAATCAGTTTTGTGAGGTGCCTTCATGTGCTAACGCTGCCTGCAAAGTCATTGCCTCACAGGGCAGAGAGGCAACAAGTCAGCTGCATAAGCTTTCGGACAAAACCCTAGAAAGTTATAGACAGGTGAGTTTGATCAACGTTGAACTAAACTCTGCGGGAAAGTGGAGTTTATTAGCGGCATCCAATAGCCACATAAAGTCTAGGTGGTGGGATGGCTCATGACTCGCTTGCACTCAGTCATCCTTTTCATCAAAAGGAAGACTGATGATCTTAGATTGCATTCAATTTTATTTTGACAAGGCACGATACAGCATTCAGACCAATGCAATACGGTCAACAGAAAGTTAGCTCCCGCTATTCGCCCCTTCCTTGAACGACATCATTTAAATGACAGCATATTTTCAAATCAAAATGGAGAAATCCCATAAAAAGGTTTTGTTAGGGTACTCGTCCCCCTCAATGCCTATGATGGTTTTGGCCCTGATTCATTGTACATATTATTATTATTATTATTATTATTTTTTAACCAATGTTAACTTATTGAACCATGAATGGGGCTGAATCAGTCCAAGCAATGCCAAGACTGCTTCACGGTGATTCACGTGTGACCCGACAGCTACGTTTCAAACATGTTCGTTTAACATTTGGAGAGAACTGAGGGTTTGATTAAAAGTATGTTGTGATTTTATCAACACAGACATGAAACAGTGAGTTTGTTTTAATAAATAGCATAAAGAACATAAAATTCTAATTGACGTTATTTAATATTGTTTAATGCAAATTATGTATTTGGCTTGAATCATGAATGCATACTGAACTGAGACACTTGAAATTATGTGAATAATTGTAATAAATAGTGATATGAGCCTTCAAATGGCTTAATTAATGACTGCATTTCATTGTCTCTGTACTTGTACTCTAATACTTAGTTGAATCTAATCTATTGAGAAGTTTTAGTGCATGAAATATGCCATGATGTCAGGGAACATGTGATGACATGATCCAGTAAATCGTTTTTTTAAACTAGATAATTGAAATGAGTTGTTATAACAACTGAATCAAGAACCCCACCTGCTCTCTCTTTCCTTGGACTGTCTTGGCAATGTGCCTGTGTTTTTGGGTCACCCTGCTCATGACAGGATGTGTGTACCCTTCACAGCGCAGGCACAGGCTGACTGACTGAATAGATGGGCTGACCATGAACATTTATACTGGGTGATGTAAATGCTGTTAACCTGAATCAAATCACATTGGCACTACTGTTCTGCAAGTGCCCTTGAAAGAGAAAGTGCTTTGACCTTAAACTTTTGAAAAGAAACCGATTTTCTGATTCCCTCTTGAGGCCCGGTTTTCCAGGACCATGAGAAAGCAGGTTACCTACTTCAAAGTACCTGGATGTCAAAGAAAACATGTTATTCAGAGAAGGTTTTCAATGAACATCTACTGTTTATCTATCTCTGCCAGCGTCATGCAAAACAGGTCATAGAAACCCACAATATAGACTCATTTGCAAAAATAGATAAAAATGTTTCAATGTGGGTCATACCCTGCTGTTTTACTTTGAGCTTTGCTGCGGTTATGGCGACATTTCTCTGAATATTAATAGAAATGAAACAGGGAATGTGGCATGAAACTTGTGAGGAGCACCACTCAAGGCATCTGTTGATTGTGGCCCAGTATTGCCATCCTCTTCCTGCAGGGCCTCATTTCCCACCATCAGACTTTGCCTTACGTGATTAAGTTTCCAATTACTGATGTCTGCCAAGTTCCACTGGCTCCATTGAGCGGGTCTGGATCGCTCTTCCTCTTCTGAGGCTGAGAGCGGCGTGTTGGGAGTCTAAAATAGGAGAATGCTCTTGCATGCTGAAGCAAAAACTCATCAAGCAGAAACTCATGCTGAGTAGAAACATCTTCAAGGCTGATCAACAGGTATGTTATGAATGAAGGCCTATGTGAGCAAACTCGATGAGTGGATGGAAACATTGACAGCAAGATGATATTTAGATTCACAAAGCAATGATTTTAGTGGTGTTTACTGAATATTTATATTTATTTACAGTTTTTCTCCAATCGATTTGACACATTAATCCAAAGTAATGTAACAGTTCTCAAAACAGTTGACACTCTTAGTGATCTAAACCTTCACCAAACACTTTACGGCAAAATAAAGCAAAATAAATGCATTTATTAAAAGTATATCCTAACATGAAAACTACAGACACATTATCTATTGATTTTAGAACATTTTCAGCTGTGGATAACAAAAATGCACATTTATTGTAATGTTTTTCCAACAGGTTTTGTTATAGGGGTCATTGACAAATAAACCTTCAAAAAGGGTATTTTTAAAAAATCTTTTCAAAACTGTTGTAATGCATATTTTTGAGTCATGAACAATTTTTGACTTTTTTTGTCAGGTGGTACAACCAAATACTTGTAATCATTGTATCACCTGACATCGAAAGTGTACCAACCTACCTATACTTAAAGTTTGAGAGATCTACAAGCCTTTGCCACAATGATCTATTGATTTCCTCTGGATGTTGCATTATCAGGCTTCATATTTTTACCTTGACATATAAAACAGCATATTTTTGAATTTCTTATAAATAAAACCCCATTTTGGCCCTACCTTGCACTTTCCACAACACCAAACCCATCTGTTCTCATCTACTCCTTTTTTTTCATCCTCCTCTCTCCTCATATTCTCTCTTCCTTTCCTTCTCATTACACCCTTCCTCTACCCACACCACCACCTTTACACTAACACCTCTTTATTTTCCCCTTCTCTTGCATATTCTTATTCTTTTCTTGCTCTATGTATACTTTCCCTTTCATAGTTTCCCTGTTACATTATGCAATTGTGAAATGTGTAAACAGATATGAAAAGTGAATTTCCTGTGTTGTGTGTATTATTAACCAAGCAGCTGTTATTTTGTGGCCAATTGAAAACATATCATGCGCATTTGACAATATGACAAAGTCCAGAGTTTTGTTTATTGTGTTTACACAATTCACAAACATTGTCCAAAGTCAATAAAAAAACTGTGATTGTTTTTTCTTGATTTAATAAAGTTTTGGTATTAACTATTATGAAAATATTTGAGAACTTTATTCATAGTGTATTGATTCTCATGATTTGCAATATGTGCCAAATGAATGAAAGCGTACAATCTGTTTAAGACATTTACAAAGAGTTCAAATCCCTGTGTGAACTGTTTTGAGAATAGAGGTCCGAATGAGTCAAATCGATAGGGAAAAACTGTAAATGAAATTTATTGTATAAAACTTACAAAACTGTTTTGGGATGTACAGTTTAGTGTAATAAATCAAACTGATTTAAATTATAACTATATTAGAAAGTAGATTTCGAGTTCAACAAATTTTGATATTAAAGGTGTACTCTATAATAGTTACGCTTTATTTTGATCATAAACTTCAATTATTCTACAAACTTAAAGGTGCAGTACGTAATATTCTACACTCACACAAAACAGGAATGAGCGCAATTGACAACGAATGGCGATGAGCCTTACACTGTAAGTTTATGAGTTGATTTTTCCACATTGTAATATGCCTCCAGTCATAGAGCTTTTTAGATGCCAAGGCTTTTTAGGTCAGGTAAAATCTGCGAACTCTGACCTAGTTTGTTGGCTGGTTTCTGTGGATACGATACGCTGTGTTTTCCGCCAAATGGCAACCCGGGTGTTGAAATACTATTGGGTAAATTGGCAGTGGGTGAAATCACACAGACCAAAACAAAACAGACATTTGGACATGGAACACACATTTCAAGGTTTTTTTGGGTTTTTTTAAACCAACAGTCTACTAATACTCTAATGAGAGTTAGCTGACATGTAGTTGCAAAGTTACTTATAGTTAGTAGTAGAATGTCTAAAGTGGACCATCGAAATACGGTGTAACCATTATTGCAAAAAGTAATAGTTTGACAAAGGTGTCAGTGTAAAGTCCAAGAGCACTGCATCTTTGATGACTAAATTGCAGGAGTATCAAACTAAACAATGAGAAATCAGATACAAGTTGCTTCAGAACTAAGTAAAAAACATGCCTTGAGTGAGTTTGCAACACTTCCAAACACAGCGTCAGTTGTGTAGAACTGATTTTGGATGCGAGTCCTGTAGACTGCAACAGATTCTGAAAAGATAATCAAAAGGCAGATGGAAAAACAATGCAATTCCAGCTGGTGAAATACAAAGCCAACTGAAGACAACATGACCAGCTGAGAATAAAGAGCAAAGATATAATCAACACAGAGCCTACAATCATAATTCAAACATGCTCATTCAGTAGAAAGCAGTATTGAGTTTTGTTCATTCAAGGAGAAATATTTATCTTTCTCCAAGCCCAAAATGTTTTCAGTAAAACCAAGAATCTTTTAATCCTCTTTGCTATTAAGATTTAATCCCTGGTCATTTTTTCATTAATAAAACAATGTTGCAGTACTTCACATAAATTTGATTCCAGACTTTTGTCTATGTGTAAAGTCTGGTATATAATGAAGCTTATACTGCAACAAACTGAAAGCTCATTTAAATGATGGTGTGCAGAAATGTGTTGGCTGTGGTCAGGATTCATCTATATCCAGGCAAAATATATAAAAAAAACATTATTTTAAAGAGCTAACCCTGAAAAACAAACAGAGTATGCAGCTATGCTTGAGGAACTTGATGGCAAACTTTAAAACTCTAGTTGTCGGTCTTTGCAAAGCTGTCTTAGTAAAGTTTGACAAATCCAGCAACATTTTTTTCCTCTCAGAAACACACACTCTTTTGCAGAGCTGCATTATTGCTGAATCAACCTTGTTTCATAATTGATGAAATTATTTTGCAGCATTGGCACTGTTATTGAACTGAATTGAATCAACATTAAATTGACTCTAATTGGCTTGTAGCTGAATTAAACTCATGTCATAATTGATTTATATTATATCTATTGTATAAAGTGTCGTATAAACTAAGGTGACTTGACTTAAGTAGCAGCCTGCTAACATGTGACCAAACCTAAAAATTTGGCGCACCAACAACATAAAACGTCCATCAGTGTACAATAGTTTGGAAACTTGAAAGGGTCAAAACTATTGCAACTATAATGATTTAGGGGCCATTTTCAACAAAATAAATGACAACTTTTTATGCGCTTTATCTGTTCATTTACATGAAAGCAGCGTTTTGGGGGCCAAATTGTTGAAAACAGGGTTCAAAGTACAAGTTTTTGAAAATGATTCTGTTATTGTCTCTGTGTAAACTACAAAACTGTGAATTTGTGAAAACGGTGTCGTCATTCACATTACGTGTTCAGTCTGTAGTGTTTCTTTACAAAGTGATATCGCCAACTACTGACCGGGGATGAATAATACAGTATTTTTCGTTGTTTTTATGGATCTTTTCTTAAATATTGAATTTATAAATTTAAATTTCAATATAGAAGACAAGATATATATGTATATATATATATATATATATATATATATATATATATATTGTAAAGTTCCAACAATTGACAGAAATTAGAGTAATAACTTTAAAGTAAGAATAAGAATAATCACTTCTAAAAAAGTTAAAAATATAGTTTCTCCAAACAATGGCTAATTTCATTTCAATCCATCACCAAAGAAATGTCTGTCTCATTATGAAGCCTGTGTTTGCCTTATATGCAGTGTATTCACAAGACAGGCTGTCTGAATGTTACTATATTCACATATACACTAAATGAGCTTGTTAGCTGATTAGGGTGTATTTATTATCCTGTCAGCTTGCTAAGCAATTACATTACTCATAGTCCCCTGCAAGCTTCCTAGAACTCACTGTCACACATATATAATGATTTTACCCAACTCCCATGTTCAGTAGCCTCTCCAAAAGCTCTTAAGATGCCAAGAATGAAAGCGTGGATCAGCATGTCATCTTAAAAGTTTATATCTGGCCACAGGGAAAATGAGTACAAAATGCACAAGTATAATCTGCAATAAAAACAAGGCTGCTGTGTCTTAAGGGAGCACTTGAAGGACCAATTGATTTTTGGTGTTCGTGTTTTTTTAAACCTGAAATCTGTTTAGCCCTCAAGTGTATGCAGTAAATTGATTTCCTCAAATAAACATGACTGTGTTGGTTGAACATCGCATTCATCAAGCTGCTTTGGAAAGCAACTGTCCTTCAATATCAGGGAGAAAACAATGATGATAGCAACAAAATTATCAACAACAACAACAACAACAATAAAATGGAATTTATTGAAGAATTTACTGAACACCTTTAAAAAGGAAGGGAAAATTTTATGGGTCACACCAAATTGGTTTTGGGGCTCACTGAGGATTCTCTTTGGTACTTTATACTTGTATCTGAACAGTACTGATACTCATTCAGCACACACCTCCTTGTCCTGTGTGGTATTGAGTACAACCTTCAGAAGAATTATAAATGCTCTTAGCACATTTATCTGTTATGGAAAAGAGAATTTCATGTAAAATCTTGTATGCCAAAAAGACCATGACAGCATAAAGGGTCTGTTTGAAACATCAAATTAAAGTTTATTTCAATTGATTGAAATATTTAATCATGATTACATTCACACATTAATGCTACGTTCACACTGCAAGCCTTTATGCTTAATTCTAATTTTGCTCGGATCTGATCACATTGTTGTTTTAAATGTGACCAATATCAGATTTCCAGCGTGAACAGTTATCATTTTCACGTCCAGCACCACATTATTTAAATAAGAAACACTGCCAGAGGGATGTTAAACAGGAAGTGTTTGTCCGAACTCACAATAGTGAGAGATTATTTTTCCTCCCATCCCCTATTTGTTCCGCCACCATGTCCCTTTAGTGGCTTGGTACTAAATCATTATAAAATATTGCATGGCCAGTCGTGCCATAGGCCTATACATAACGCTACACCACTCTGAATTCATAGGCCTACATCCCTCTCCATCCCCCGGCGGTACTGGTTGATCCAACTACGAGCTCAAATTACCTAAATGGAAAATCATTATTTTTTATGTTTGTTCAAAAATTGGATGCAACATCCCAAACTTGTAAAATGGACAATTAAACCAAGTGACAATTATCCATTTGTGAACTATCCTAAAGAAAGGGAAAATGAAAGTTTGAGGCCAACTTTTGATTTGGTTCATTTTGACGGTACATGAACAATGAACTGCAAAGCGTTACAAGGACCTTGATACTGTCAAATATGTTTTATCCAGTTTTTTTTCTCCCCTTGCCTCACCCCCTATCCTCATTCACTGAAGGACAAGAGCATGTGAAACAAATTCATCAGGTTATAAGTATACTGAATAAGAACAACCTGTGCTGATGAACATCATAGTAATAATTATAGTCTATTCTGAAGCCTCCATGTCCCAGTGGTCAGATTGTCCATCACCTTGAGCCGCAGCACCAGCAGACTGCTCTATAAATGGTCTTCGTCGTTCCCCAACTGTTGCTCAGAACTGGGACATGCATGGCATCAAAGTCACAGAAAACGCTGGCCTATATTATACTTCTAGGCCCTCACCCCTGTCTGACCCACTAACTCTGAGGAAAACTATTAATAAGAGCAAAGTGTGGAGATGGATAAAAGCAGACTGGGCAACTTCCTCTGTGTGAAGGTTAACACAGCAATTACTTTGATTTGCAGCATCAATTCCAGCATGAAAGTCTCAAAATTCACGAGTAGTGCCATTTATTAAAAGTCATTTTGTTTTATTTTTGGATGCACCCATACGGTTGTCGAGTTTTTTGGTTATCCGTTTTGTTTGAGGTCACATTAAAGGGATCAACTAAAAATGGTGTCACTACATTGCTACTAATCCGCGTCGTTCAGGCAGTTTTGAGCATTTAGATATTGTTGTTTGACTCAACAGCTTTCTGACTTAATGGTCTTACCGAACTTCTGGCATCTAACTTCTCGATATTATCAGTGTTGGTGTTTGCTTGACGTATTAATTTTCAGTAGTTATCCATTTTCAGGGGATCTCTTGCCCTTAAATGACTACAAAAAATAAGAAAATGGAGGCTTAAATGATTATTAAGCTATAAAACTTGCAGAATGTTTTAATGCTATAAAGACCTCTTTTATGTCAAAAGATCAAGGCAAATTTGATTTATCATGTCATGACGCCCTTTAACGCTTCTCTTTGCTCTGGAGTAATGAGTAATTTGTTACAACACCGGTCG
This sequence comes from Zacco platypus, assembly GCA_038088235.1. Taxonomy (NCBI): domain Eukaryota; kingdom Metazoa; phylum Chordata; class Actinopteri; order Cypriniformes; family Xenocyprididae; genus Zacco; species Zacco platypus. The sequence goes on along the minus strand of CM076083.1, from coordinate 29,269,741 downwards.
ATAGAATGTATTTACATTTGTATTTACAGTAGACTGTGATCGGTCTTGAATTGTCTCAGTGCTGGAGTCTCCATTGTCATAATTATACATAACACGACCACAGGGATCAAGGTTTGTTTGTCTGCATAGAGCTGGACAATAAAGCTTGCTCTTTAATAGATGCCTCCTTCCAAGGATTTTTCACAAAAGACAGTGTGTCATGGGCTTCACCCTCACTGTGGCCGCAGTGGGGTTTAGACTTCTCATAACAATGTGGCTCACAGCAAGAGAGATGACTGGGAGACTTCCATTAGAGATTCAACTCTTCAGGCAGAGAACGCATGATATTTAATACTTTTGATTCAAGACATGGAATCAATACAAACCTCCAAGATAAGGGATTGAGATCCATTTAAACCATGCTGGGTGCCCAATCTGACATTGACCTTTTTCATTCTGTCTCTTTTCTTTATTTAATAAAAAATGAGCCCTAATACTCTCTGAAACTTCACTGAAAGTGATTGCTTGTTAGTGTTACTGTAACAGGCATTCTAGCATTTCAGTCTTAAAGGGATAGTTCAACCAAAAATGAAAATTATCCTATGATTTGCTCACCCTCCAGCCAGGTGTATATGACTATCTTCTTTCAGACAAACAATTGGAAGTTTATTTAAAAATAGCCTTGCTCTTCCAAGTTTTATAATGGGAGTGAAGTTGGGGCAGATTTTAAAGCCCAAAACAATTCATCCATCAATTACAAAAAATAATCCATATGGCTCTAGGGTGTTAATAAAGGCCTTTTGAAGTGAAGCGATCCGTTTTTCTAAGAAAAATATCCATATTTAAAACTATAAACACAAATAGATAGCTTCCGGCGGATGACCATACGCATACTGTGCAAGTCGACTTCAGCCAAATGAGTAACCCTTGAGGGATGACGCAGGATGTAGGAGTATTGTAAATAGACAACTCTTGCAGTTCAAACAAAGAGCTGTGCAACAAACTCAAACTCCTGTTCTCTTATATCGAAATCCTCCAACATTACTCTTTAATTAAAAATGGTCAATTTAGACTTCTAATTCGTCACCGGTGTTCTGTTTTGCTCTATCCTCTGCGCTTCTGCGTTTGTCAGTACATCATGCGTTGGGTCACAGGTCACTCTTCTGCCTCAAATTGATGCGTACGTCGATGCCATTTGCCGAAAATTAGTTATTATAAAGTTTTAAATATGGATATTTTTCTTACAAAAATGCATCGCTTCCCTACCGAAGGTCTTTATTAACCCCCTGGAGGTGTATGGATTACTTTTATGATGGATGGATGGTTTTTTTTTTTTGCTTAAAAATGTGCCCCCTCCCCCCAAGTTGCAACCTAAGTTTAATAGACATGTTACAAAACCATGTTAGGATACCATAACATATGATAGATTCAGTAGCTGCTCTGTAGAACAGTAACATGGTAGTTTTATCCACACCATAGATCCTGAGCCTTTGTAGAAAATGCAGGTGCTGAGGTCACTTACTCTACTTAATGACCCCATTTTAACTGAGAATCAGGAAAATTCCCTAAATATTGATATGCTGTTACCTGCTCAACTTTGCTTTTATTTATTTGAAGTAGACTTGTGACATTGTAAATGTCTTTACTGTCATGTTTGAACTATTCAGTGTTTCCTTGCTGTTTAAAAGCACTAAATAAATAAACAACTCCCAATTTTTAAATGGTAGTGTAGGTTCACATATTGAATTCATAGAAATTCACCTGATGTTACAACAGTTTAATTCTGTTCTGTGTGAAAAATGCACTACAAAATGATTTTTAAAAATGTAACCCATTATATTACATTCTATTGCCTAACATTTGAAGATTTTTATTTTTTGGATGAACTAACATTTTTTTAAGAGAAGGCTAAGAATGATCTAGAGTGAAATAATCTCAGATATCTTACTGCAGCTGCTGTTTCCAGTGCACGTGAAGGCTTTTTCCATATTTTGAAGTGGGTTAATTAGCTCCTGGAAAGGCCTGTACAGTTGCCTGAACTCTTACAACTGCTTGTTCCTGATGCATCACTCAGGACAGTCGGGCAGTGTAGGACATAATGAGTCATTTGCAGTTTGAATCACTTCTGCGACTCCAAAGTACCCTCATTGCCGCTCCAATGGGTAGAAAGAAGTCATGACAGGCCTCTTAGAGAAGAGTCAGAGCCACAGAGTGGCTAATTTTCCACGGAGGTACAGTAAGAGCAAAACCACACTAATCAAAATGCCTCTGTTCGACTCACGCTGATGTGCAGTGATGAGTCCTCCTGCACTGTAAGACTATTTAATAATTCATACACCCCTTTCTGCTGAGTATGAGATGGTTTGTGTGTGCGTGTGTGTCTCAGAAGATAACAGTCACAGACAAAGGTTCTGAAGACAGCAACCTCTACTGCACCCACAGTGATTTCTTTGTAACACTGAATGCTGGAGAGGGCACAAGACTCGCTTTTATTTGTAAGAGCAGGGTTGGCATTTGCTCTTGTCAAAAATAAATAGCATGCTTAGTTTTAATAAGAGATGTCTCTGTGTGCAGAATCACAGTTGCTTCAGTACAAAGGGGCTCATATTCCCTCTGATACATGAACGAGGCCATTATTCATACCGCAGTGGAGATTCATGAATAGGAGATATCTGAATCAGTTGTGTCAAGGTTTCTTAAGTCCAAAGCTAAAGAATTTCATCTCAGTGAAATGCTAACATTTAACTTACTTTTATTTCAAAATGCACACATTTGAATGTAACTGTATGTTTTGGGTAACGATTTTTAACCCACTTTGAACAGTGAACAATGTTTACTTGTTCTCCGTGTTACCTGGACAGAGAAATTAATGTTTATTTATCAGCAAATGACTTTAGCAAAATGGCTTTCGTGAAAATTACATTCTAAAAAATGCTGGGTTAAAACAACCCAAGTTGGGTTGACAATGGACAAACCCCATGGTTGGGTTAAATAGCTGAGCTAAATAATACTACTCAGCAGGTTTGGCAAACATTTACCCCAACCGCTGAGTTGAAACAACCCAATTGCTGGGTTTGTCCATTTCAACTCAACTTGAGTAGTTTTTAACCCAATATTTTTTAGAGCATACAGATTATACTTTACTGATTAATTATTCTGGCTGAGCCCTCAGCTGTAACGGGTGCGTATCCAGGGAAGAAGCATATGATGAATAAAGTCCATAAACATATAAATTTTAATAATCACAAGAGAAACTCTACATACTCTAAACAACAACATCACTGGACAAGGACTGAACAGAAACTGAGGGCTTAAATGGAAAGGAACACACAGGGGATAACGAGGCAAATTAATGACACACAGCTGATGACAAATGAACTGAACTAATGACTAAATCAACAACTAATGAAAACAAGGAGTGGAGGGAGAACCAAACACAGAACACATGTTACGAACACAGTCCAAACAGAAATACACTTAACACCAGTATGTGTTTTTCAAGGCGACCATTATTTAGAACGTGTCACTTTATTGTTTCCATGATGACGTGTCATTGCTTGTCACGTGACACACAGCAGCCACAATAGCTGTATGAGTGATGATATGCTTTTATTTAATTTTTCCTTTTTTATTCAAAATATTCACAAATTTGTTAGCTATAGCATGAAATATCTGATATTCCGATTGTCAAATATGTGCAAGTGGAAGTGTTTTGCTGTTTAAACCCCTTTATAATGATCGCGTTAGTTGAGCTATACGTGCGATGGGCGCCGCCATGTTAGTTTGCGCCACAGTACAGAGAATCAGATCTATTGGAGTTACAACACGGGAATTCATCCACTTCTCCCGAAATACATGAAAGTAAGTGAGCTGGTGAACTGAGCGAAGAATAGAGTAAACTTTAAAGTTACTTATACAATGTGTATCTGATAGGAATAAAACTTATCGTCTAAATATTATGGAAATATGATGGACTGAACGTTCTAATCAATATGCGCCAAAGGGTTAACAGAACAGTTATTGTAAGGGTAGGTTTATCACTGAAAAATTTTATTGTACTTTGTCTTTTGTCTACTCTTTAAACAGCGTTATGGTTTAAAAAAAAAAAAGGAACATATTGGCAACAGCTTTCTTACCTGTACATGACAAGAAGTGTTTTGCTTATGTGTAACTGACATAGTGGCATTTTCTTTCATTCCTCCCTCCCTTCCTCCCTCTAGCATGAAACACTGTTCATGGTCATTCAGTTTGAAAGGTTTTTCCATCGAGGCGATCTCCCCATATTTACCTTTGTTTTGTTTTTTTTGCAGCCTTTAGCCACTGCCTACAATGGATCCGTCACTGGAAACTAAAGTGACTCACTCCTGCTACTTTTACTATTTGAATTCATTTACCTGAGAACAATAAAAGTCGACACAAATTATGACTAAAAGTTTGCTAAGAGGTATTTCCTACTAAAGTGGTATTTGACTCTGTTAAGCCTATCCATAGCAGACTGGTGGGAGTGGCCTTGGATGGCAACATGCCCAGTGCATTATGGGATTTGAACATTCCCTTTCAAGGGAACTTCAACGCTGCGTCAGATGAAGCTTTGGGAAAGCGACAGCGTGAACGCGTCTGATGCTTGAATGTCAACTAGCCACAGGCGGATGCCGTCATGACCAGGAAATATTAAAGCACATCCGCGGTGATCGCTCACTAGCTTTTTTGCTTCAGCAAAGCACTCTGTGTTATGAAACTGTTTGTCATTTTTATTGTTGTCTGTCCCGATATTGCACTGCTCAATTCAGTTGACATGTTTGCATACTATATCCATCTTGCAAGCATACCAAGCCGACCTGCTAAGGGATTTGGATGGCGGCGAAGGGATTGGCCCTGAAGCAGTTCGAGAACTGCGTCGAGCCACAGATCTGTCTCTGAGAGCCACCAAGGAGACCGCCAGAGCTATTGGTCTATGGCAGCCTTGGTGGCCACAGAGAGGCACCTGTGGCTCAACCTATCTGACATTACAGACAAAGATAGGGCCTTTCTCTTGGATGCCCCGCTTGCGCCCTCTGGCCTCTTCGGTGACGCTGTTGAGACAGTCGTTGTAAAAAAGGCCACCCTGTGGAAATGGACTCTCCCAAACTCCCCCGCCTCTGTTCGTGATTTGGACTGTTCCGAAACTTTCCGGGGAGTTGGAATACAAGAGATTATGGAGAGAAGATTGTAGATGGGCTGGTTTATTATAAATAATAGTTAAGTTAGTCAGGAGTGGTGCTATCTGAAGATTTGATGATTATGTGTGTGCGTGCATACTAAGAGTGAGTACATTTGCATATTTACTGCATATGTTCATGAGCGAGATTAAAGATCGCTATCGCGGCATTCCGCCTAAATGTTTACATTAGTAATTAAGTTCGCACATTATATTTGCACATATTAGCACATTATCTTCCTGTGTTGTTTATCTATACAGTATTTAATGTTAGATCTCCATTACATAGTATAGATTTGAGACGTGTCGCGGGGAACATGTGCGGGCATGTTTGTTCAGTGCATTAGACGCATGCGCTTTTAGCACTAAATGCGTTAGGCATGTAGTGCAGTAATATAATCATCTGTATGTATATTATCTATATATATATATATAACTATTTGCTGCTTACTGCTTATTTAGTACTGTTAATAGATCTGTTATTGTTCAACTGTTTATTTATATTTTGTATATTGTTTGTTTACAGAACCACACACACATCCACACCCTGATCTATGTTGTAATAAACATCTACAAGTACTCCTGGTGAGACGTTGTGTTCTAATCGGACATCCTGTAGCCGTTCAACTAATCCGAACCAGAAAAGATACGAGTGAAGAGTAGTTTTTACATGGTCCTTCGAGCCGGAGCGAGTGAACTGCTACAGCCATGTCTCACCCAGATAGAGATCCTCCTGCTGTGCGACCAAGGAGACGAGTTAACCCCCCAGCTTACCTTGAAGACTACGAGCTCAGTGGACATGGGTCTCAACGACAGCAGCCACGGTCGCCTAGCTACCAGGGTAGACTGGAGGATGAACCACCAAGTACTACAGGTCGTTCTGTGTCCACTTCACCAGTCAGTCAAGCATCAGAGCACACAGAATGGATATTGAACGACCAATGGGACAGCACTGCTGAAAAGCTGAGAGAGGAGAATGCTTCACTGCAAGCACAAGTGAGACAGTTACCAGAGCTTACAGCCATGTTAGAGGAGATGAAGCGGGAGAACGCAGCCTTGCAACGACAAGCTCGCCAGCTCCCTGATATCATTTCGGCAGTCCAAGAGATGCGTCATCAGAATGCTGCGCTTTATCGTGAGCTTCAAAGCCTGAAATCAGACCAAAGACTTCCACCCCAGTCATCCACTGCACCGATGCCATCACAGCTCTCCCACTCACCAGCTTACATTCCGACTCCACAGCCATACTATCCAATACCTGCCCCACGCTCCAGACTGCCGCCGGCTGCTAAGAGACAACCGTGCCCAGCTGTGGAAGAGGAAAACACAGGGCTGATCGAACATCTGAGCAACATGAACATTTCCTCCTCCTCAGATGAAAGACCCACCTTTGCAGCACAGTATAGCGACTCGCCACAGTTCAGATATCCAGACTCTCCCCTGTATTCTGTGTCACGTCAGCTGCCTGAGTTTATGGTCCCATCACAGGACCACAGGAGGCCAGCCCATACTGAATACACATCAGAGCATGTCTTACCTTCATCTAACCAGGAGAAAATCTACAGAGGTCCAGCTCCTACCATTCCATGCCTTACGTCTCCTGACCCTAGGGAGTTTTCAAGGCTGAGAATTGCATTAGAGAACATTTTGCCTGACGACGCCTCAGAACACTTCAAGTTCCAAATCCTCACAGACCACTTGAAACTGGAGGAGGCCCTCCTGGTGGCGGACTCTTATAGCAATTCGAAGTTTCCCTTCACGAACACTATGAGAGCTCTGAATAAAATGTATGGTCAACCTCACCAATTAGCCCTGCAACGAATCGCGGAGCTGATGGATGGTGCTAACATACGCAGCGGAGATGTGAAGGCCTTCCGAATGTTTGGGCTGCAGGTGCGTTCGCTTGTCAGTATGTTGCAGCAGCTGGGCCACAAAGGTATTGTAGAGCTGGAATGTGGATCACATGTATCTCGACTCTTGAGTAAACTACCACATGACCTCAGATCTAGTTTCAAGAGATACACTCACCCACTGCAAGTTGCTATTCCCACACTGCTGGACTTTGCGGATTGGCTGGAATATGAGCTTCAGGTACAGGAAGACAGTAGCCATTATACTTGTCACTCAAAGCAAGACCCTTCGACATGCATCAGAGAGGTGAGAAGAGAGGCTAAGCAGCCTCGCAGACCAACTACTATTTTCCTGGGTACTGAAAAGTCACCGTCCACACTGACATCATTTGCCACGTCTAAGCCAGCTTCAGTCAGAGCAGAGAAGCTAAAGGCCTTTTGTCCATACTGTGACAACAACAAACATTATTTGAATGGCTGTGACAACTTCAAGCTTCTCAATAAAGATATGAAGATAGACTGGATAAAGACAAAGAACCGATGCTGGCGTTGTGGTCGTGGACATCAAGCAGCTAACTGCACACTAAAGACTCTCTGCCCAAACTGCAACAAGAAGCACCTTTTGGTACTGCATGACGTCAATGATCAAGTCAAGCCACCTCAGCAGAGTACAACTGCTTCAAGTGCAGTTTTATATGTTGACCGTCCAACAACCAACAGTAAAGTGCTGCTGAAAGTGATCAAGATTTTGATCAGGAGTGGTAACAGGGCGATGGAGGCTTATGCTGTGTTGGACGATGGATCAGAGCGAACCATCATTCTGCATGATGCAGTGGAGAAATTGGCACTTGTGGGAGAGCCCGAGGACCTTGTGCTTCGCACAGTGAGACAAGATACCCAGGTCATTCACGGGGCGGCAGTGACCTTTACTGTGTCCTCCACTGTTAACCCCAATAAGACCTACAAGATCCGTAACGCCTTCACAGCCAAAGTACTCGGTCTGGCAGATCATACTCATCCAGTTAATGTCCTGCAACGGAAGTTCAAGCATCTTGCCGGGTTACCACTACAACAGCTGAACAAGGTACATCCTGTGCTTCTCATTGGCTCTGATTGCCCCCACCTTATCACACCTATACAGCCAGTCAGACTGGGGCCCCCTGGTGGTCCAGCAGCAGTAAGAACACGTCTGGGATGGACACTGCAGGGTCCAACTCAAGAACTGGGCAGCCATCTTTCCCCTGATCAATGCTTCTTCACCTCGTTGCGGCCCATCAATGACCTTTATGCAAATGTGGAGAGACTGTGGCAAATGGACGTTCTACCCTACCAGAGTGAAAAGGTGATCACCAGGTCACGCCAAGACAAAGAGTCCATTCAGCTTCTGCAAGAAAGCACTGTGAGAGTGGATGTTGATGGTGTCCAGCGATACGCTACTCCTCTGCTACGTGTTAAGAACATGCCCTGTCTCTATGCACCTAAGGAAGCTGTCTTACCCCAGCTACGGGGAATTGAGAAACGGCTTGTAAAGGACCCAGATCTGGCTGCAGCATACCAAGAGGAGCTGGCCAAACTAGTGCAAGCTGGGTATGTTGTCAAGCTTAGTCAGGAGCAGGTGGACAGAACAAAGGAAACCTGGTACATCCCACACCACATGGTGCAGCATAATGGGAAGAACAGAGTAGTCTTCAACTGTTCATTCTCATACCAAGGGCATAATTTGAACGAACTTCTATTGCCTGGTCCAACACTTGGTCCATCACTCCTGGCAGTTCTTCTGCGCTTCCGGGAACACACTATTGCCATCAGTAGCGACATCCGCGGCATGTTTCATCAGGTACGCCTCTTGCCACAGGATAGACCACTGCTGAGATACATCTGGAGAGACATGCAAAGAGACAGAATCCCTGATGTCTATGAATGGCAGGTACTGCCCTTCGGGACCACTTGCAGTCCATGTTGTGCTTCGTTTGCTTTACAGAAGCATGTTATTGATCACAGCCAACCAGGAGAGGACACACGTGTGTCTGTGGAGAAGTCGTTCTATGTGGACAATTGCCTTCAGAGCTTTGCCTCCCCTAACACTGCCAAGAATCTAGTCGACAAACTCTGTAGCCTTTTATCATCCGGTGGCTTTGAGCTACGACAGTGGGCCAGTAATGACCCGTCAGTTATCAGCCATCTGCCAGCCGATATTCAGTCTCAGAACAGCATCCTCTGGCTCCGTGAAGGTCACCAAGATGCCCAGGAATCAACTCTTGGCCTTCATTGGAACTGCCAGTCAGACACCCTTTCCTACAAACGACGCAAACCTGACTGTCAAGTGCCCACTATGCGAAGTATCTACCAGACTCTTGCTAGCCAATATGATCCCCTTGGCTACATTGTACCATTCACCACTCGAGCTAAGGTAATAGTACAAAAGTTGTGGGACAAAAGGAGAGAATGGGATGACCCACGGCTACCAGAGGACCTACTAGACACTTGGAAACACTGGGAGAGTGAGTTGGAAGGCCTGCAGCATATCACTTTACCCAGATGTTACTGCAGCAAGGAACTAGACTGCTCTACTAGTCTTAGGCAGCTTCACATCTTTTGTGATGCCTCAGAAAAGGCCTACGGCTCTGTGGCTTACTTAAGAACAGAGAGCCCTCAAGGAAAAGTGGAAGTGGCCTTTGTGACAGCTAGATCCCGTGTCGCTCCCAAAAAACAACAGAGCATTCCTCGTCTGGAGCTGTGTGCCGCACTCACAGGGGCGCAGCTGGCAAAGGTCCTGAAAGCAGAGCTAACATTACCACTCAGTAGCGTCATTCTGTGGTCTGACTCCACTACAGTACTGACCTGGCTTTTATCAGATTCTTGCCGCTTTAAGGTTTTTGTGGGAACCAGAGTAGCAGAGATCCAGGACTTAACTGAATGTGATACCTGGCGCTATGTACAGTCGAGCAACAACCCAGCGGATGCCATTACAAGAGGAAAGTCTCCCTCCGATCTTACCAAAGACAGCAAATGGAACCAAGGCCCAGCTTTCCTTAGACAGACACTCGCCAGTTGGCCAGAGATACCATCATTAGCCCACATAACCCAAGACAGTGAGCTGAAAAGGTCAACATTCTGTGGACTGGTAACTTCTACTCTGCCATTACCAGATCCTCATCAATTTCACACCTTTTCGGGCTACCTAAAGGCCCTCATAAAATCCTCGGATGAGAACTCGCCCTCAATTGCCACTGCAGAAGACTATAAAGAAGCCGAACTCACAGCCCTTCGTCAGATTCAGGCAGAATCATTTCCAGATGAGGTGTTGCACTTGAAATCTGGTAAACCCCTTCCAAGCAATAGCCGATTGCTGTGTCTGGCCCCTGAACTGGATAACAGCACCAATCTCATTCGTGTTGGTGGTCGTCTCAGACAGATCAGTCCGCTAGAAGAGGATAACATCCACCCTATTGTCCTTAACCCACATCACCCACTCACTAAGCTGATCATTAAAGACTATGATGATCGTCTGCATCACCCTGGACCAGAGAGGGTGTTCTCAGAACTTAGAAGAAAATACTGGGTGTTAAGAGGACGAGCAGCAGTCAGACATCATCAACGGCAATGCACTGAATGCCAGAAATGGCGGGCCAAACCGCATCCCCCCAGAATGGCAGACCTCCCACCAGCCAGGTTGAGAATTCACCAGCCAGCTTTCTATTCTACGGGGATAGATTGCTTTGGTCCCTATCTCATAAAGGTGGGACGCAGAAATGAGAAACGTTGGGGGATCATTTTCAAGTGTATGACCACCCGTGCAGTGCATATTGATCTCCTCACAAGTCTGGACAGTGATTCATTCCTAATGTCCCTTCGTCGCTTTATTGCTCGGCGAGGCAAACCCTATGAAATCCTATCCGATCAAGGAACGAATTTCAGAGGTGGAGAAAAGGAACTTCGGAATGCTTTTGCAGCTCTTCAGCCTGAGATCCAGGCTCAACTTGCAAGCCAGCAGATAGAGTTCGTGTTCAACCCACCTAACGCACCACACTTCGGTGGATGCTGGGAGCGGGAAATACGATCCCTGAAAGCAGCACTGCAAGTGACCCTCGGAGCACAAACAGTCACTGAAGAAGTACTGCGGACTGTTCTCATTGAAATAGAGAGTATACTGAATGCCAAGCCCATTGGCTACACATCTTCAGATATAGCCGACCCAGATCCAGTTACACCCAACATCCTGTTGATGGGGCGGCGAGACGCATCACTGCCACAGGTGACATACCAAGATTCCGAACTCCTGAGCAGACGAAGATGGAGGCATAGTCAGCTGCTAGCTGATCACTTTTGGAAGCAATTCATCCGTAACTACCTACCCAGCCTGCAAACCAGACAGAAATGGATGTTAGAGAAGGACAATCTGCGAGTAGGTGAAACTGTTATGATTGTGGACCAGCAGCTACCTCGTGCACTTTGGCCTGTTGGAAGTATTGTTCAGGTTTTCCCGGGGAAGGATAACCGGGTCAGATCGGTGGAAATCAAAGTGAAGGACAGAACTTACCTAAGGCCAGTGACCAAAATCATCAGCCTACCTCCTTTACCTGAATGACATAACAATAACTCACCACATTGTTAAGCCTTTTAAATTGTTCAAATTCACATTGTAAATTTGGGGGCGGCTGTAAAAAAGGCCACCCTGTGGAAATGGACTCTCCCAAACTCCCCCGCCTCTGTTCGTGATTTGGACTGTTCCGAAACTTTCCGGGGAGTTGGAATACAAGAGATTATGGAGAGAAGATTGTAGATGGGCTGGTTTATTATAAATAATAGTTAAGTTAGTCAGGAGTGGTGCTATCTGAAGATTTGATGATTATGTGTGTGCGTGCATACTAAGAGTGAGTACATTTGCATATTTACTGCATATGTTCATGAGCGAGATTAAAGATCGCTATCGCGGCATTCCGCCTAAATGTTTACATTAGTAATTAAGTTCGCACATTATATTTGCACATATTAGCACATTATCTTCCTGTGTTGTTTATCTATACAGTATTTAATGTTAGATCTCCATTACATAGTATAGATTTGAGACGTGTCGCGGGGAACATGTGCGGGCATGTTTGTTCAGTGCATTAGACGCATGCGCTTTTAGCACTAAATGCGTTAGGCATGTAGTGCAGTAATATAATCATCTGTATGTATATTATCTATATATATATATATAACTATTTGCTGCTTACTGCTTATTTAGTACTGTTAATAGATCTGTTATTGTTCAACTGTTTATTTATATTTTGTATATTGTTTGTTTACAGAACCACACACACATCCACACCCTGATCTATGTTGTAATAAACATCTACAAGTACTCCTGGTGAGACGTTGTGTTCTAATCGGACATCCTGTAGCCGTTCAACTAATCCGAACCAGAAAAGATACGAGTGAAGAGTAGTTTTTACAGTCGTCGACCGTTTCCAAGAGGCCAAGAAGCAGGCGGAGGCTTTCAAAAAGTTTCTACCATGCCGCCACCAACCCTCTGGGACTGCTGGGCGTGAGTAGTCCCACCGTCAAGCTCCTTGTACAGAGCGCAGCAAAGGGAGAGTGTCGTTTCCCGAGGCCCATCTCAGAAACACGGGGGGCAGGGACGACACTCTCAGCCCAAGCCTTCCAAACCTAAGATGGATCTGTGGGCAAGATGTTGATGCTGAGTCAGATCGTGACGCAAATCAGATCCGAAGACTAGTTTGTCACGATAGATCTAACAGATGCATACTTCCATGTCTGCATCCTCCCACAACACAGGAAGTTCCTGAGATTCGCCTTCGGCCATCATGTACTTGTCCGTACAGACAACACATCGGTTGTCTCTTATATAAATCGACAGGGGGGTCTGCATTCGCGTCAACTTTGCAAACTGGAGCACCAGATCCTCCTGTGGTCCCGGGGGAAGATGCTCTCCTTGAGATTGATCTTTATCCCAGGGGGACAGAATATAGGAGCAGACGTCCTGTCTCGACAGGGGCAGAGGGAATGTGGAGGTTAGTGGAATGGAGACTTCACCCCGAGGCAGTGAAGTTCATATGGGAGAGTTATGGCCAAGCAGACGTGGATCTCAGAATACGACGCACTGTCCACTGTGGTTCTCTCTCATGCATCCAGCTCCTCTCGGACTGGATGCCATGGTACAGACGTGGCCAAGGCTTTGTCTGTACGCCTTTCCCCCAATCGTTCTGCTCCCAGGAGTTCTGGAGAAAGGGAAGGAATAAGTCTACTACTGGTAGCGCCTTACTGGCCAAACCGGATGTGGTTTTGGGACTTATTGTCTCTCCTAGACGGGCCTCCCTCAGAGATCCCACTCAGGAGGGACCTTCTGTCTCAGGCAGAGGGCATGATATTTTACCCCTGTCCAGAGATGTGGAGCCTATGGGTCTGGCCTCTGAGGGGTGCCAGCTCATAGAATCTGGTCTCTAAACCGAGGTTGTAGAGACCATACTCCAGTCCAGAGTTCCTTCCACGAGGAAACTTTATGCGCAAAAGTGGAGGTTATTCACCGCATGGTGTGCTACAAGACAGCAAGGTCCAGTTAACTGCCCTGTCGCCTCAGTGCTAGAGTTCCTGCAAGATCGGTTTTCAGCAAGATTAGCCCCGTCCACCCTAAAGGTGTACGTGGCGGCTATTGCAGCTTACCATGTCCCTGTGGGTGGTATGTCAGAGGGTAGAAACCAGTTGATTTCTCGTTTCCTTCGTGGCACCTTGAGGCTTAGGACAGTAGCATGCACGAGAGTTCCTGCTTGGGATTTGGCCATTGTTTTAGAAGGCCTATCTACAGCGCCATTTGTGCCACTTGGGTCTGTCTCAGACAAGTTTTTAACTCTCAAGACCATTTTCCTTCTGGCCATCTCATCCCTTAAAAGAGTAGGAGACCTGCAGGCCCTATCGGTATCTCCCACGTGTCTAGAGTTTGCACCTGGCATGGTTAAAGCGTTCCTTTACCCGAAAGAGGGATACGTTCCCAAGGTTCCTTCCCATGAACCGCAGCCTGTAGTGCTACAAGCTTTTTGTCCTCCTCTGTTCTCGGACTCAGACCAGGAAAAGCTGAATTTGGTCTCTCCAGTGCGAGCATATGACCACAGAGCTGCCCTGTGGAGAAAGTGTGATCAGCTGTTTGTTTGCTTTGGGCCACACAACAGGGGTCTCCCAGTGTCCAAGCAAACGGTGAGTAAATGGATAGTCGAGGCCATTTCTATTGCTTATGAGTCGTCTGGGCAACCGTCTCCCCTGGTTGTCAGGGCTCACTCTATGAGTAGTATGGCGGCCTCTAAGGCTTTACTATCGGGGGTCTCCCTCAAAGAAGTATGTGATGCGGCGGGTTGGTCCTCACCGCTCACCTTTGTGAAACAGTCTCAACCTGGACACAGCTCCAGGTTCTTCAGTGCTCTCATCTTGATGTGCCACAGTTTCACACAGACAGGCATTCGCAAGTATGGCAAGTATATATCATTCCCAAAGCGTCATCTGACGCAGCTTTGAAGTTCCCTCAAAAGGGAACGTCTCAGGTTACAACTGTAACCCTAGTTCCCTGAGAGAGGGAACGAGACGCTGTGTCGACCTGCTATACTCCCTGCATACCTGTAATTGTTTTGCTTGAGCTTCCTAGTGAGCGATTGCCCCGGATGTGCTTTAATACTTCCCGGTCATGACGTAATCTGCCCATGACACTCATTCTCGCTGTTGGCTAGTTGACATTCAAGCATCAGACGCATTCATGCTGTCGCATTCCCAAAGCGTCATCTGACGCAGCATCTCATTTCCTCTGTCAGGGAACTAGGGTTACAATCGTAACCTGAGACATTTTCTAACTATTTGGCAAAAAGGAAGACAACAGCTTTTTTTCTTTGTTTCTTTGAGGCAGCAGATTTCAAACATTTCTTCACCTTTCTAATGCACAGGCAGCCAAGTTTTATCGAAAGCCCATTTTTCCAGCAGTGAAGTATCCCTTTAATTAAAATACATTTATTGATAGTTGTTTTAACTACATACAGTGGGTACGGAAAGTATTCAGACCCCCTTAAATTTTTCACTCTTTGTTATATTGCAGCCATTTGCTAAAATCATTTAAGTTCATTTTTTTCCTCGTTAATGTACACACAGCACCCCATATTGACAGAAAAACACAGAATTCTTGACATTTTTGCAGATTTATTAAAAAAGAAAAACTGAAATATCACATGGTCCTAAGTATTCAGACCCATTCAGTATTTAGTAGAACCACCCTTTTAATCTAATACAGCCATGAGTCTTTTTGGGAAAGATGCAACAAGTTTTTCACACCTGGATTTGGGGATTCTCTGCCATTCCTCCTTGCAGATCCTCCCAGTTCTGTCAGGTTGGATGGTAAACGTTGGTGGACAGCCATTTTTAAGTGTCTCCAGAGATACTCAGTTGGGTTTAAGTCAGGGCTCTGGTTGGGCCATTCAAGAAACATCTCAACTTTTCAGAATGCCGCAAGCAGGTCATGTGACAAGAACCATCCAGTCAGCTTCACCTTTTCCCTTACCCTACTGGTAGCCTAATTACCTCAGACAAATGCAGAGCCGTTGTGCAGGAGAGATGGTTTCACGGCAGAAGCTCTGTTTGGTGATGCTTGGGCCAATGTTTCTCAAAAGATTATCAAACTGGTCCTTGCCAACTCTGAAATAGGCTTTGAATCTCTCATCATCCAGACAGAGCTCTTGGACAAGTTTGTGAAATTCTCAGTGGTTTTTACGTATTTGAAGGATGGGGTGAACCCATACACTGCAGGAGTTTTTTTTCTTCTCCATTAATAAATCTTGTACTAGAGCTCCTGCAAAGGCTTTTCAGTGATGGAAATCCATTGAAACGTCCGCATAGTCGTGGAGAAAGCTGTTCATGGTTGCATAGCAACGACAGACGCCACAGGAGCTCAAGCTGCCGAGCTCTTGCAAAAGAATGAGGAAGCGGCATGGCCACGCTTTCCACATGTTTTTAGGCGTGATATGTGAATGGGCCCTAACCCATTATTTTTTAACCCATGTATGATCTGCTGTTGTGAAAAAATGATCAAGTTCTATATAAATAGTGTCGAGAAGAACAAGAACACACAAACAAACACTAATAGAAAACACTTGTTGTAGAGGTAAGTGTTAATGCCTTCTGTGCCCTTTATAATGAAAAATGAACTGTACATGTTCTGAAAAGTGAGATTAATTTCTTAAGAGTAACATGTTCTATTCCTGTGAGAATAAGGCTGAATAATTAAAGTCAAGGTGATGAATATTTGAAAAGGTCCAGATCCCTCTAGTTTAAAAGGCCATTTTGAGCCTCGAGAGCCCAACAAAACTCTACTCTCAATGCCTTTTCAAATCATATCACACTGCTCTGCTGGACCTGTTTACATGGAACATTGTGTGGGTCCCAACAAAACTCACACAATGTTTCGTGTAAACTGAGGCCCGGGGGTTCGTGTGGTGGGAGGTATTCAGATCTTCACAGGGGGGCTAAGCGTACAGACAGAATGGTGACCCTATAAATATAAAGGAGCGTAAGTGAGTAAATCCCATGAAAACAAATCCTTATGATCCTAAAAGTAGGTTTTCATTAAACAAAATGTCTTCTGCTTTTTACATATATTTGAATATGATATGTGTACTGTTCATCTGCAGTAAAATGATTTGTATTCTGTTCCTTTAAAATTCACTCATGCCTGCTGTATTTCCCATGAGTGGAGTTAAGTTTTATTAATAATGTGTATTAAACCCCCTTGTCTGTCTTACACTAAACAAACACTCACCCACATGTTACCATGGGACTATGCAGTTTCTCAGCGTTCTCTTGTTGTCAGCAGCTTGTGGGACAAGAGAGAAGAAGATGAACAGCTGTGGGTTTCAGTGGTACAAGATAAACATCGTTTAGGAACATTAACCAGGGGAAGACAACAAATGTAATGGGTTTTGGATTCAGGGAACATGGCAGTGGCCATAATGATTTCAGCAAACACTTCTAAAACTACAATAATGATCATTTAATCTTTGTGAGTCTCCATAATGCAGAACAGTGCAAGTTTTAGAATTTGAATGCTTTAAATACTGTTCCAGCTGTTGTAACGGGTTGGTGTCTTATCACAGGGTAACGCTAGGTCAATGATCTCATGTGGTTTCTCTATTAATCAGGAATTCACACGTTAATGAATGGACTTGCAACAAAACATTGTGCAAATCGATAACTCATCTGGACTATGCACAGCATGTCCACCCCTGCAAAAGGTCATGACAACTGTCTAGTTGCATTATCAGTAAATAAAATCAGAGCACGTCTGCTCAGGACAAACTGTTCATCAAGAACATATTCAAATTATAAGGATTATTAGTTTGTTATGCTTTTGCAAGTCAAATGAATGAATACTGAATTATATTTTTAAATGTTAAATCTATTTAAACATCTATAACGAGAATTAACAAACAAACAAATACAACAACAAATAGGGGGGAACAGTAGTGGCCAAAAGTGTCACAGTAGTGGCCAAAAGTGATGGAAAATTGGAACATTTTCACCCTTTTATTAGTGAAAAAAGATTCTGTAAGCTTTTTTTTTTTTTTTTTTTTGTGATAACGCAATGAAAAATCCCAAATTGTGGGAACATAATTTTTGGCCGGGCTGCCATACAAAGAAGTTATGAACACAGGCAACAATGAGAGAACTAATTACATATTAATAACATTAATGCATTTTTGCATAGTAAAATAAAACCTGTAGCTGCAATTTGCCTCTTTTTGCCAAATAATCTTGGCATAATACTTTAACCAAGTTTAGCGTTGTGTCCTCATATTTAAAATATTTTAAAAAATGTTAAATATTTTCCTAATACTTTATGGTTTAATCAAACTTGTAGGATCATTAAAAAGATATCCTTTTTCCATCTTTATGGATTTTAAAAATATATTTTAACACTATAATTACAGAAATATTTAATTGATAAGTAATAATTTCTTAAAATGAGTACATCACTTCTGCTAAAAAATAAAATAAAAAAATATAGGATTCTGACTTTAATGTCCAGCTCAAAAAAATGACAAAAGCACCATATACGTACAGTAACTGTGAGCACAGAGAAATCCACTGTAACATAACAGGGAGGAAAGGCAAAACCAAGACGGTTCAAAAAAATGCATCCTTACCAACTGAGCAACTGGAAAAGTCAGAGAAAAGCTTTTGGAGGAATACTTTTGGAAAGGCATTAAGTCAAGTCTGGAGTTTGCTGAAAGCCAAACACAAAATTTATGGATGAAAAATTGAAGAGTTGGCCTAGAAGCAAAGCACAGTATTTGGCAAAGATAAGGTACTCAATGTCCAAAAAACGTCATTTCCACCATCAAACATGATGGTATCACCAAAATGAATTTGAAAGCCTGATAGAGATGGAAGTAGACCTATATCCGTGAGAACAACTAAAGATCTATATTTATTGGAGCTGTCAAAATAAGATCTATATTTAAGAATAATAATCAACATGCAGCAAAATGGACAAAAAAAAAAAAAAAAAAATCAGAAATCTTATGGTTAAGATTCACCGCCAGAACCCTATCAAACCCTAATCGAAAATCTTTGATGTGACCAGCAAATTTTGTCCTGGAACAGCATATTTAAAAAAACAAAATATTCAAATATGTGATAAATCTAAATGTGAAAATGTAGCAGGATACTCAAAATTCACAGCTGTAATTATTGCTAAAGGGTTTTCTGCAAAATATTGACTCAGGGTGATGAGGGAGAACTGAATCCTTCTGTAAATGACAAATCATCTCTCACTTTGGAGAAAAAGATGTTCTAGAATAAAAAGATATTTGATTAATGTGTTGAGTACTGGGTTATTAAAGAGAGAAAACTTTTTTCCCGTGTGTTTAGAGGAGTAACAGGAACAAAATTCAATTGAAAATTCAATCTCAAGGCAACAGACATCCCAAGTCCATCGAAACATTACACTTTAATATGCTTTGAGCCCCGGATCCATCACTAAGCTGCATTTATGATAATCATTCATGAAAATGTTTTGAAACTGACCTTGAGGTTGAATAGTGAAAAACAATTGCTCATGTGCAGCAGTAAACATGCAACCCAACGTATAATTCAATATAGTGCTTCTAAAAACACAGGTATTTAAAGGGCAGAGTGGAAATACAGTAAAAGTTCCTTTTGTTAAAAAAAACTTTGAACCAAGTTTCATGCTCACTGAAACTTCCTTACATCAACACATCTGTAATAAAAAGACAAAAGAGTCATATAACAGCAGTGGTCTCATCTGAATGTTAAAAATGTGACTCCACAGTGCAGTATGAATTTCCCAATATTTCCTGTTGTAGGACCAAGCATGAATAGAAGTCATTTACCCGGTGCCAGCAGACATGCCTGATGCTGTAGGGTTTCCTTTAAACTCAGCGTGAGATTGAATTACCATCCATTGCCCTCCTCATTGCTACTAACAAGTCTATTTCACAGCTCAGCTTCTGCTACCGCCAAACTTATTAACATCCTCTAGAACAGGGTACCAATCTAATTCCTGCGCTATACAGTACACCGCGTGTTTACACAAGAGACTACGATTGACTTTGCTTTCTGTATGTATGTTGTATATGCTCGGATGAATTAATATGTAAGACTTTTCTATATAAAAGAAAGTACGACTCAATACTGATCTTAAGAAAATGCAGTTTGGTTAGTCGAACAAGGCTAATGTTTACATATCAAGTGCAGTCCAGCTTAAGCAGGTGGTACACTAACAAAAAATAACCTTTTTTAAGACCTGTACATGCATGTATGGTATTGTTTTTGATATACCTTAATGTACCTTGTAAATACTACAGTAGATATAGCCTGTGTTTACTAGCACTGAATTAATTGCTTCAGTGATTTAGATGTAAACAGATGATACCACACCTACAACAGCTTGTGATCTGTCAGATCTGGTCTATCCAAAATCTTGACAGCGGCTCATGCATGAATAAGCATGGGTTGTGATCAGCTAAGTCACCTTTATAGCCAAAAAAATTACAAACCATTCATAGGTTCCAGGCTTAATTAGTGTGATTACCAATTGCTAATTCCTTACCAAGACATGAAGAGAAATAAAATCTGTGCTTGTGCAATCTGTGCGTAATGTACAATCTGTGTACATTACGCAATGTATTTCACACAAGCCCTGGCAGATCAGTGACGCTGCCTTGATGTGTTCTGCCTTCTACAGCAGTATCTGAACTCCCTTGTGAAGTGCACTTAACTGTATTGAATGTGCACATAATGGACTTCAAATCTTAAAATCATATTTATAAAAAAAAACTGCATTGCAGATGATTTAATATTAATGACATAAGAGGCCATGGTGTACTTGGAGTACACTTTCATGAGTGTTTCTTAAGACACTTGAAGGTGCACTATGTAGTTTTTTCGACTGCTAGAGGTTGCCTATTCAAAACAAAGGCGTAGCTTGATGACGCCAAGTTTGAGCGCAGAATCTTGGGACATGTGGTCTTCACCTCACAGCCGGTGGAAAACGTTCATGGATGCGATTATTAACGCTACTGTAGTATGAAGCAGAGCAGGACCTAGTGTTGTGGGAGCTGAACGAGGCCGCTGGAGCGATTTGTTAATGAACGTGACACACACCTCACGAACAGTGGGACTTTTATTATGCCACGGTCGCCGGCAACGCTTCTGCTTTTCCGGGTGAATATGAGGTAACGGAGCTCTTTTTATCATATTAGATACATATGAGTGTGTTGAAAATGATGCTATAACGTTAGCGTTTACTCACCGGCTGCTGTGAGACACTTGTTGCACACATTTTAAATGCTGGATGGCTTGTGTTGATAAATGGCATGCAATTAGTTTTATAACATATTGTATGATGGAGAAAATTCGGCATTACTGTTAAAATAAAGCTGCATCTGATTATGCTATGTTCGCTACTTGACAAAATAGTGTTTTTCTCTGAGGGATGATAATGCATGGTACTTGCAGCAAATCAAGAAAATTAAATTTAAGCAATAAGAGTAAATCTGTTGAGCTGTTATGGTGACGTGTATCCAGGAAAGCGCAGAGACGAAGGAATATATATAATGAAGTCTTTTAATGAAAATGCAGTCAGGGAGAACAAAAAACACGTCTATACACAAACGAGAATGGACGAGGACTGAGGGAAAACACAGGGAATATATACAGGTGCAAACACAGGGAGAAACGAGGTAATTGACAAGACACAGCTGATGATGATGATAAACGAGTGGCGGGAAAAAAACAACACAAAGAGCACATGTGGAACATAAAAAAACAGTCCAGAACAGTTATACATGTAATATTACCACCGTCTCCCAGAAGGCACGACCTCGCGCCAAAAATAGTCCAAACAGGGAGGGGGCATAGGCGGAGTTTCACTTTTGTGCTTGGGGGGGGCACCTACCAGGCCAGCAGACCACGAGCTCAGATTTTTTTTTTATATCATATTTATATATCATACATTCTACATATAAAATACATTTACAATGAACAATGACTTTATACAAAGAATAGCTAATAGAACAGACTCTTTATAGTTGCTGTTTTGTTTTGCATCGGCAGTGATAGGGTTAACACGGGGAGTTCAGAAGTGCGGCGAGTGTTAGACGGGTGCGCTTGTTACAGTGTGTTCTTCTTCGTTCCGATTAAAGTTCATCAACAGAGCCTCCCTTGACCTGTCATAGAACTACTTCAGACATTACAATATCTTACCTAATGCAGAAGAAGCCGCCTCTTTTTCCGAGATGCGTAGATGTCCACTATCTTCTCTTCTGATCGATTTGCAGTGAAATCGTTCGATTTGCAGTCAAATCGATAGTTGAAGTAGAATTAGAAAACTCCACACTTTTAGTAGTGGATTTATTAAAAAAACGACGAATTTTGTTTATTCAGCGCGTAAAACAGAACAAGAAGAGCGTCCACTCACGTACCGCGATATTTTGAGATTCGCAAATCGCGGGAGAATGTAATAAAGCTACAGTAATAAAAAATTAAATACAGTAATTAATAATTAATTAGCCATATCTTACTCATTCTATACACAGAACTAATAAGATAAGACAAATAAAACGAGAAAATATGAATTCTGTAATAAAAAAAAAAATATTCAAAGCACAAGGCAGGCATTAATTGGCTCTGGTCTGGGGGGGCAGGGGGGGTGTGGCCTTCTTGGCATCTACGGCCACGGACATATGACCCCCCCCCCCCCCATCCATTCTGTTCAACAACAATACGAAATCAATGCAAATTCGGAAACAGCCGTAAGCCTACAGTCCTAACCAGACACAACGCAACAAGCGAGAAAATTTATCTTTTTCCATCCTAATCAGAGTTTGTTTATTTGTTTTTCTTTACTTTTCCTTTGTCTTTTTGTACTAACCAGCTGCGGGGATAGAAGAAAGCTTGAGAAGAAATGAATGTTTAAACTGTCAACTCATTTTGTAAAAAAAACAAGTATTCTATGATTTTAAAAAATTGTTTCAATCACTCAGTATGTATTTTAATCGTGTTAAAGTGGCGTAATGTTTATGAATTTGATACTGTAGCTACTTATCCATTTCGTTGCGAATGGAGTGCGCGTGCAGAGAGTCACGTTCTTCTGATTGGCTGTGGTTTTTGATTGATCTTTTCGCGTCTCCAGTCGAGTCTGGTTTGGACAGATAAATTGCTTGCCGCTGGAAATCTGATCGCATCGAGTCTGGTTAGGACACAGCGGTAGGCTGTGTAAATATGCTTTGCAAAGCTGAAATTTCTGCCAAAAGTCAGCTCAAGCACCAACTGTTTAATGTCACGATTGCTACAATCTATTTGAATTAGTTTATATCCATTTGTTTGCTTTATGCATTCGTTATCCAACGAAAGTTGCATATTTAAATTGTATCCTAATCCTGCAGCCAACAGAAACATAACAAATCAGAAATGTATTCGATTTCAGTTCTTTTAATTCTTTCAGTTTTTTTAATCCACACTTTAACATACATTTTGATTAGATAATCATCAAGTGTTCTAAAATAGAACCAAATAACGAGTGAAAGTATACATATAATGTGCCTTTGTGCATAAAGACGGACATTTTTAATTTCAACATTTACATTTTAACATTTTAAAGCCACCTCTTACATTAGTTATAATGCACTATGAATTAACATGAATGATCAAGATATACTTAATATATTAGTATTTTTTATATTTAAAACGTACAATAAATATTTTGGCTTTTTTTAATTCAAAGCAAACAAAATGAGAGATAAAAGAGAGTTAAAACTGAACACAATCTTGCTGCTCAAACTGTGTATAGACCATTTTTTATGAATATTTTCTGCTCCTTCTGTATTTTTGCATTTACTTGTACTTTTACTTTCAGTACTTAAGTATGTTAAATATAAAAAAAACAATACTTTTCATACTTAAGTACAAAAAATATCACATACTTTTACTCAAGTAATATTATAAACAGTGACTTGAAGTACCAAAGTCATTTTCTGGTAAGATATCTATACTTTTACTCAAGTATGGCTTTAAAGTACTTTATCCACAACTGAAGACAAGTGTGCTTGACATGCACTGAGGAAAAATTATTAGACAGACAATTTCATACAAAAATTAGCGACTGACAAAATGTTAGCCACTGGCGAAAGTACATGGGTCCAGGACCAAAAAGAAAATATATAAATAAAAGAATATTAACAAAGTACCTGACTCATCCTGAGGCACCATTTTACTTTGTTATTAACCTAGACTTCTCCCCACATTTATCCTGTCCTTCTGTTCCTCTGTGTTATGTCCTCCTGCATTAGCCCAGGGCTTCATGGTAATAGAGCAACTACTTTCATCATTCCCTTTCCCTTGCCGTTTTTATCTGTTTATTCTCGGCTAAAATGCACTTAAACCTTCTGATTTATTCCTTTCATCCCTACATTGTGTGTAGGTGGATGTGGTTTGGGCATTTAACTTTGTTTTTAGGTCAGGGAAAATGAATTATAGCAATTATTGAAATTAATTTATATAGGGAAAGTTCCTCAGCAGAGTGACTGAAATCTCCATAATGCACTTTCTCCTGCACACTGCAACTGTGAAGTAGGTCTATCTACTCCTACAAATTTAATAAGTAGTGTAGCTGCTCTGTGTTGAGTGTTTTGTTTGTTTGCATGGAGGATTTTCTGGGAAACAAATTGCCTAAATATTGCAGTTTTGGATATTTTAATTTTTTAAATTAT
Source organism: Zacco platypus (assembly GCA_038088235.1). Classification (NCBI taxonomy): domain Eukaryota; kingdom Metazoa; phylum Chordata; class Actinopteri; order Cypriniformes; family Xenocyprididae; genus Zacco; species Zacco platypus. Next base: position 29,245,454 of record CM076083.1, on the reverse strand, counting down.
TATTATTATTATTTAATAATGACAAATAGGACACAGAATCAAGTGTGCTTTTGTAACAGAGTTACCAAAGCAGGTAATCAAAGCTGTTCTTGACAGCACAACACATCAAAATTGTGATTGAGATATTGCTTCTACACAAAAGTTCAATAAGAAAGAAGTTAATACTGAGAAACTTACATTTTAAATGCATTATTACCAGTTACTTTGTCTATTTTCACTCGGCCATTGAAATGGTTCCAAAAAATTGCACAGAATCAACTGTTACACGTCTCACAAATTTTGCGTTACCAAATAAATCGTTGAACGAATGATTCAGTGACTCACTTAGACAGACACTTGTTTAATTCCTGAATAAATTAAATTAGTGTTATTGAATGAATCAGATGAGTGCATGATTCACTGACTCACTTAAACAGACACTTGTTTAATTCCTGAATAAATCTGTATTTTTGAATAAATTGGTCAAATGAATGATTCAGTGGCTCACTCATAACTGAATGAATTCTGAAAAAATCAGTAGCTGTGTCCGAAATCGCATACTCCCTTGAGTAGGTACTTACTTTGAATAAGTAATTACTTCTCAGATGCTAAAAAAGTAAGTTCTATATAGTATGAGTGTGTGCAATACGAATGCAATCTAAACATACTCCATCCAGCATGTTGCCCTTATCACGTGTCAAGTGTCTATCATATGCACACTTCAGAATCTCGCCAGAAGGAGTACACTTTTATGAGTATTGTGAATTCGGACATCTTTTATCACATAACATTTTTCACCTGCATTTTCAGATACAGCCAGTGTTATTGAATGAAACAGATGAGTGCATGATTCAATGACTCACTCATAAAAGCCGTGACTGCATCTAAATTATGAATAGTCCACTATATGGGCCAAAAATAGTATGTGAAGAGTAGTATGTCTGTTGGAAAAAAGTACCAGAATGCTGCATGACCAATTGGATTAGAGGACCCGAACTAACTTCTATAATTCGTTTTTGTTTGTTTCTAAATAAAATGCCTATTTCTTAACACGTGCCGTTTTTGTGTATAAAAAGTTTTGGTGGTAAATCTAAAGGGACAAATACTTCGATAATTCAATCGGCACCTTTTCAAACATAGATCTGTTCCTTTCTCTACATCTATACTATTCAACGTAAAGAGCATGAAAATCGGTGACCTAAAATGGTCTTTAGCATGATGTGAAGTAGCAGTCCAGAACCCATGTGATCTGTGGCAGGTATTGAACCAGATATAATTAGACCGTGGAATTCATGTCATGCTGTGATTCCAGATATCGAGCTTTTCAAAGGCTTAATCGAACAAGAAATAAAGGCCAACAAAACAAGACCTGATGAAATTGATTTTCAGAGTTCTTTGCTGGCATCACCTTTTATTACCTATTAAATACATTTAGATTTAAGAACTACAAAAAATGTTTTCTGTATGTCTTGCCTTTATTTCTATTGTTACATATGTTGGTAAGTATGATTCTACTTTCAGCAAATTACATTTTAAACAAGCATGTGAGGAAATATTCGGTTAGTTTTGAAGAATGATGTGAGGTGTAGCAGAAATGTCAAAGATGTCTTGACATTTATGGTTCTGTAAAAGGCACACTAGGAGCTTGAAAGTAGATGAAATCTACTGAAATGGAATCGTGAGACAGTCTGCTATGTGCTTATATGCACTTTTGTCAAAAAAAAAAAAATCTACCAGAGCATCTACCACTATTATATATATATATATATATATATATAAAAATGTTTTTTAAGTATTTCAGATATTCTTATCATTAATACAGATGGCTCAATGAAACCTTGACCAGACAGTGGAGTACAGACCAAGCTTTAAAGTATTTCAGTCACAGTATATTTTGTTTTCACCTTTTCTGAGCAAATCTGCGATCTCCTAACACCCATTTAGACATCAAATGCATACCACCAGTTTGAATGGATCGTGCTGTCTTTAAATAAAAGAAGAGTTATTATAATTATTATATTATATATGCTAGACTCACAGAAGTTAATAATACCTGGAGAACCTATTTCTGAATGGCCGTCAGAGGAAAAAAAGTATGAAATGTATTTATGGCATCTAAGGACAGGCAGATACAACCCAGTTTGGCTTCTTTTAGCTTTGTTTCTGTCTTTTCCAGCATTAAGGAACTGTATACCGTATCCCCAGGTGGCTGTTCATCTTCAGGCTGATGAAATGCTTGAGCACATGATAAATATTTAATCCACATTTGAGATCAGCGGCCACACTTTTCAAACAATCCTGGCAGAGGTCCTCAGTGGCTAATTGTCACACCTATGGCATGCCAATGAGGTTACAGCGGGCAAGAATCAATGCCGTCCCATCAGCCCCAAGGCACAGCTGAGACCCAATCGGATACTGATGGAAAATGGCAAATGTAAGTAATGTAATAAACCAGAACGGGGAGTGATCCATATTATGCTAAATCATCATAGCTGTGAGCATCATATGAATCAAGAGTAATCTGAGGATCTGTTATATAGCAAAAAGATACACAACATTATTGATACATAACATTCTTAATAACAGACTTTTTTTCCCCACAAAACTATTTTTGATCAATGTAACAAACAAACAAAAAATAAATAATAATAATAATTATTTATCATAATAATGAAAAAATATAATATCGTCTTTAAATCGTCATTTAAACCACATTTGAGTTTTAAAGGTCTTTCAAAGACTTGCTTTAGGTACTTTGTTCAACTATTTGAATGTCAAAGTCACCCTGACATTTGTAATGCATTTCATTTAGTGTTCGTATATAAAAAAAATAAAGCAATCTGATAGCTTTAAAAAAAAAAATCATGATAAAATGAATCTTAATTATAGTGAATGTCTAAATTAACCTTAAAATGTCAAGTTGTCAATCTGCCATCCTAATAACAATGACCTATTTAGATGAAGTAACTGAAATTTCTTAAGTTGTATCAATTTTCAACTTTATCAACTTTACTTGCTTTGCAAAGTTATTAGAACTTTGGAATAACACAGCCTAGACAGGTACTTCTATTCTATTCTATTCTATTCTATTCTATTCTATTCTATTCTATTCTATTCCCCTGCTGATGCTCATTGCAACTCAGTAAGACTCTGAGAAAATCCCTTCCAAAAATTCCAACGTCTGCCACAGCACTATTTATAATATCTTTCATTGGTGGGCTGAAACAGACAGAAGAGACCCAAACTTCAACTCTGAGTAACGGATGCTTGCTAATAAAACTAGATGCAATTCTGTCAAAGAAACAATAGGAAATACAGTGCACAGTGCACAGACAGTTATTAAAAGTGTGACATAAATGTAGAGCAAGGAAGTTGCTGACAGCAGCTGTAAAAATATAGGTGTCAAATATGCACTGTCGTCAATGCATGGAGCTGTGAAAATAAATCGTGATGATCCAAGAGTTTGTTGTCCTGTCCAAGAAGATTCATCTATGTTTGCAAGTAGAAAGATTGCACCGATGTTTCAAACTGTCATTGGGGGGCAATTTATTCGTCAAACACTTCCAGAAACGTTTTAGGCTTCCATAAATGTTCCAACAGCCCCTTTCATTCCTGATGAAAATATAAGTGTGCACTATATGTAATCTTAAATCAAGCAATATAGATTCAGTCTTGAGCTGCTAATGTACCGAAGCGAAACATTTCCTTTTGATTTCAAAGATTTATGAGTACAACCAAGAGTTCAGTTGAATGACCAACAGCAGAGTGCTGGAGTGCACTGATGCCAGTCAAACACAAGCTCCCTGCCAATCAATGAACTAGGACACATGTGGGGTGGCTCAGAAACTCAAAGGATGGCTTATTCACATTGAAGTAATGACAACAATGATTTAAAAAAAAAAAAAATGTATTCATGTTTGTTTATTATCTATATATAATTTCTTATTATCAAAAACAAAAGTATTTTTTCAGGATTCTTTGATGAATAGAAAGCTTAAAAGAACAGTGTTTATTTGAAATATAAATCTTTTGTAACAATATAAAAGTCTTTACTCTCACTTTTGATCAAGGTAATGTCTCCTTGCTGAATAAAAGTATTAATTTACTTAAGTCAAACTGTCCCCAAAGTTTTGAATACATACAACTTCATACCCATCATGATTTATTAATTACAAAATTACAAAATGTCATTTAGTGTTTGGGGGTCACACCATGTAACCTTTTACAACTTGACCTAACCTTGCTTTGCCAAAAAAAATCACATTATCTTGCGTTAAGAGAGATGTGAGGGTTTCACTCCCGCACCATACACATGTCAAAATAGCCAGAGCAACTTTACAGATATGACAGATATACATGCACAGGCCAACATAAAGACTTATAACAGGCTTACCATAGTGAATCAGGGTAAGACAAAAATACATTTAGAAAGAAATACTGTTGATGTATTGACTCATTTCATTTTTTTTAACTTTAAACAAAAAAGTTACGTTTAAATAAATGAAAACAATGAGCACATGCAGAAGATGCTGAACTCCAAACCCTTAGGCCACACACAACAGAAACAATATGACAGAACCAGCACTTCATTTGTCAAATATACCACTAGTTTTCTGAACCAGTCAGTCAGTTTCCTGAGCCACACAGATTTAATGAAACTAGCTGACATTTCCTATCTAGGATAGCAAGGGGGAAAAAACACAGGCCAGGAGCCACAGTAGTGCTCTAGAAAGTCCAAGAACTGCTCATTTAGGATGGCCTTTAGCAGCATAGAAACTTTGAGAATGAAGAAGTTAAATCCCGAGTATGCAGCCTGAAGCGAGAGGGCAATGCAGTTGCTTTTAAGAATGCACTTTTAAGTGAAAGGGATGACATCTTGCATCACATTTATTTCACATAGCCAAAGGTGCTGGAAAAATAAAAATGTATCATATTTTTCCAGTTTTTGAAAGTCAGAAACAAACAAGTTTCAGGGTAGAAGCATAGAAGAGCCTGACTGGATTCTGATCAAAGCCACAGATAAAAAGGGTAGAGGGGGTGGACGTGGGTCCCTGGAGAGTGGGAACCATCTGAGAACAGATTAAAGTCCCATTCATTGATAATGAGTTGGGAACTTTGAAAAATCCCCATTGTGAAAACGTCATATAGGTCTGACCTGTGATCTGTCTCGCTCGGGAACACATGTTCATGTTGTAGTTCAAAACATGCAGGTGATTCAAAGCAGAGAGACCTCTTCTTTTTATGTTCATATTAAAATAAAAGACCAATTCGCCATTTTACAGCTTTTCTGAAACAGGTCTAAAACTATAGTTTAGTTTAATTTAACTTTATTGTCCATTCTCTTTGTCACAGAGCAGAAATCTGTCATATATCAAAGTACATTCACATAAATGCTTACAAGTTGAGACAAACACAAAATTAAACAGAATTAGATTAACTACATAATTGCTTGACACAATTCCAAGCAACCCACAATAAAATTTAAAAAACTAAAATTAATCAAAACAATCAATTAGATTGTTGCTATGTACTGAGTACTTAACTCATGAAATGAATGCAAGACTCTAAAACGCTTTGCATGACGCTTGAATTTGAACTTGTTAATCATTGCTCATTTATAGGACTTAAAACAGACCATGCGGTAATGCACAGTTATAAAGACTGTATGCTTAGATGTTGAAATTTACAGGAAAACTGGTAGTGTGCTGCAACCTTTCTGAGAGATTGCTGAAAACTGCTACAGCAAACAGTTTGTATTTGAAAATTGAGCAGCAAGCCCATTGGCTACTGATACAGCGGGAACCAATCAGCTGTGCCCTATAGAGAATGATGTGATTGCAAGCAGACTGCGTTAAAGTGCCCATTGTGCCATTTTTAAGGTTTCTAACATTGTTTGGGGAGTCTCTTACAACTGGTTTACATTCTCAAAAAACACTTTAATTTTCTCATAATATAAACCTCACTTCTCAAAGATTCTTAAACGATACGTTCAAAGCAGTCTAATCTAAAGCCCTCCTTTCTGTAAGCCTACTCTGCTCTGATTGGTCAAAAGAGCCCAGTCTGTTGTGATTGGTCTACTGCGCACAGCACGTGTCAGAAATGAAACGCCCATTGCCATAACTGAATTACAGTTCCGGAGGCTTATCAATTCGCAAGAGATTGTATACAATGTATGGACAGAAAAGATAGCATCGAATTTGCCTTATCATTTCAAGCCCGAGTCTGACAATGAAGTGGTTGGTCAACCAGAAATTCAATTGCAAGCATAAATGGAGCAGGACATTTCTCAGTGGTAAGTGTCAGCTTTAGTTGGCGGTATTTTAGAAGACATTAATCGACAATCTTTTAGACAATAGTTGATTAGCGGAACTACAACGTGAGTTAGCTTATTAGCTGGAGACCTACTGCTGCACTGGGTGTACACAATTAACATAACATACAAAACTGCGTATTCTGAACAATCGATAGAAAATATAAACATCAATTATTAATCATATCATACTTGTTATTCAGAAGAACAAGCTGGTCCAACTAAACTGGGTACTGACACATCTTTCAAGTGCTTTTTGCGAATCCCACTTTCAACTCCCAGAGATTTGAGAAGCAGTTGTCAGTAAAATGACAGGAACACAACTAAAGTTTGCTATAGAATCATTGAAAAAATTAATTTGAGCAAAACAAAATTTCTTTCACAGCGTAGGACACAGAGTCTTCTCAACATGATGTCAACCAGAAAACAGAAAAGTTAAAGTTGATTGAGGCTGGGTCAAGTTATTCGCGGGTGGACAACGTAGAACATAGACAGGCATTAGGCAAATGTGTAACTCGTCATGTGGGATTTGAATTACTGACGAAACGTTTAGGCTATTCAGAGTCGATTCTTTGTTTTGAGACAATAACTGTATTTATCGTGCACTTTCGGCTTCACAACTTTGCAGTTTAAATTCACAGTCAGTACATTACACATTGCACTTCTCCAAAAAAAGCACAGTATAGGGGCACTTTAAGGACTTATCAGCCTGCACCATCTCATATATATATATGTCATAGGAATTTTGACCCTACGCCCAGATGGAAGGATTTCAAGAGTAGAAGGGGATGAGTATGATCTTCACATAATGCCACTGCCATTTTTTCCATAAAATGAGAAAATAAGAGTTCATGTTGTTTATGCTCAGTGAACTTATTTGCCTGGTTAATTACTTGTGAAAGTTTGTTCTTCTGTTTAGCTGTTCTATTTATATACCATGAAGGAATGTTATGTGTAAAGATACTCTGAATCACTGATCTATGCAAGACAGTTTGGTAGGTATTTAAATGGTAGATCTTCTGAGACAGTCCTAGCTGCAGCTAAAAGAGGTGTTTGAAAGGTCAGAGTGTGGCATTCATCCCTCTAGCCAATAGCATTTGCCATCCTCTGTTATCTGGAATGATGTGGACCTGTAAATGGTGCTTGTTACTCAAATGGGTCACAAATTTGAAGTACTAACTCTGGCTGCCCATTAAATTAGCATTACTTTCCTCACAAACAAAAAGACTTCCTGCAATTGTACGGCTATTTATTCCTGTAGCGTTGAATGTTTCAGCCTCGCGGCCATCGGCAATGTCAAATCACCCCCGTGGTCATTAAAAATCTCAGAACAACTACATTTCAAGTCCTGCACTCCCTATTCTAGCAACCTAATGATACTCAAATGTCAGACTGATATATTTGTAATCTTACTGTAGTGCGACGGATGACTTGGTCGAGCAGTGGCACATTCTCGATGCTGTCCCATTATCTGGCAGCTGCTACATGCGACTGGATTTGCGGCTGATAACTTGACTTGGATTGGTTTCTTTTTCATGAAGCACGCTGGTGGTGTACAAGTGTAACACTGCAGTTATCAGGGAACATTATTGTACTGTGAAAATGGGGCATTTTGTTAATATATTCGCTGTGTGAGATCTGATAGTAAATCTCATAACCTGATTGTAATGCAAAATTATTCTCATAAATCGTTTGAACGCTTTAACAGTAACAAATCACTGTGGATATGAGGTGTTAAACTGCAATAAAACATTTCAGTATATTGGCCTTATTCTCCACAAACAAGCAAACAAACAAATAAACATCCTTAAATATAAGAAAATTGTGTAAAAATGACGTAAATTATTTTTTCTATACCTCATTTTTACATTTGAACTATGAGCTCATTGGTTGCCTTTGCTAACATTTTTGCAAAACTCCAAAAATGGATCTATGTAATTCAGGGTACGCAAAGATCTGACAACTGTCAAAACACTACCTGTTCACACGTAAAAACGCTATATTATTCATACCAGGCCAGTAGTCGGCGATGTCACTTTATAAAGAAAAACTAGTAGATTGAACATGCACGGCGTCACTGTTTTCACACTCAAAAAAAGACTATAACGTTTTGTTTTCAAAAACTTGCACTTTGAATCTCGTTTTCAAAAGTTTGCATTTTCAGGCCACCAAATCGTAGTTAGCTAAAATGTTTTTAGTTGAAAACAGTGTCATGGTGGCCCCTGGTGAAATGAACATGCTTTTAGTGCCACTTGACATTTGACTGAGAAAGTGTCACGAATCATGCAAAAATATGTCATTTTGTAGAAATGTTGCCACAGGCACATTTGTTTGATGAGCCATGAATGTAATTTAAGCACATTTTGTGATGTTTAGCCTATGCTTAAAACAAGAAAATAAAATCAGTGGTGGTAAGAAAAATAAACTTGATTCAAGACATTATGTGAAAACAAGTCATAAGGCAGCTTTGCTTCTCAAATATTTATCTTTTTTTACTGATTAAGATAATGGCAGAAAGGGAATGACTCTTGGTAAAAATGACAAGTTTCTTGGAAACATGGTCAGATAAAGTCCAGCTGCATTGATGTGAGATATATATATATATACCAAATTGTATACAGAAAACAATTTACATCCATCTGTTGGAACCAAAAACAACAGCATATGCTTTGGAATAATGGATTTCTCAAAACAATCTAAGACTGCCAAGAGGAAGAATATTTGTAAAAGATCTGAAAACTTTACATGTAAAAAAACAAACAGAAACATAGTCTAAAGAAAAGCCTCAATAAATTGTTTATCATAATGGAGAATTCTCAGAATTGGACATTGAAAGAGAAGAATGAGCACATAACATACTGAGCCCTAAAACATTATGGAAAGTGCGTTGAAGGTTAAAGGAGATGTTCAGTGTTTCTGTCTATTTCCCGCTCAGATCTCAGAGTGGGTATTGTGACCCATATAGTCATCTGTGTTTTTAGCCCTGTTTCTCTGCGCTCATCCCCAAACAGATGGGTACTGAAGAAAGCAGGCGGAGTTTTGGCTCCAGCATTAAATCATGACACCTGCCGCCCTGTTGGCACAAACCCCTCACACCACGGGCTGCAAAGGGCTCCTACAGCCCCAAAAAGCAGGCTGGTCTGTTCCTATGTATGACTCTGCGATTACCAAAACAAACTAAAGTATGACAAAATCACATCATTAGGTAAAGTTAAGGTAGTACAAGCAACAAGCAACAAAATAATCTCTGCTGTGACATCTGCCTGTGTGCATAATGAGTGCCTGAAGCAAACGGTTCTGTTCTGTCATGTCTTTTATTTTGAAGTTCTTTTCCGTTTCCTTTAGTGCCTGTTTCCCTGCTCTGTTTACTTTGTTTCATTGGTTACTGATTATGTACTTGTTTATTTCCATATATACATATTAGTTTCACCTGTGTCTAGTTTGGTTTCCTTTGTTCTACCCCTGTATTTATAGTCCTGTGTTTTAGTTGCATTATGAGTAAAATTACTTTGCTTTAGTTTTTTGGCCACTTTCTGAGAAGCAAGAATTACTTTATCAATCTCTCTTGACATAATGAAGATTCTAGCAAGTGTACACTAAGATCTAAATGTAAACTGGCCTCCTGGATGATTCAAGGTGTTATGCAAGTTTACATTTACATTTAGTCATTTATCAGACGCTTTTATCCAAAGCGACTTACAAGTGAGGCAATTAGGGGTTGCTCAAGGGCACCTTAGTCATGGTATCAAAGGTGGAGAGAGTGCTGTTTATTCACAAAACCCACTTTCAATTTCTGCCGGCATGGGAATCGAACCAGCAACCTTCAGGTTAAAAGCCCAACTCCCTCACCGTTAAGGTGGGAGTACCCACGACTACCCACAACTTTAAGTCTAAAGTGTAAATGTCTGACCCCAAGCAGCAAGTTTGCAGATTCATGCGTATTTCTTCATGGGTATTTTTTAATGCATAAGCCTCACGAATGGTAGGATATATTGCCTCCTGATTAACCACAGCCGTGGACACTGGTGCTATTCATAGACACTGTTACTCCACAGATGTCTGTGCCCCAGCTTCCAGCAGGGATGTGACAGTTTCCAATCTCAAATGTAGATTGGTTAATGACTCACAGCTCCCTGAGAAGCCTCTCTCTCTTTTCCTTTATCAATCCTGGATAATGCTTCTGTTGACATGAGCTGTATTATTATTATGGGTTTTTTCAGGGTCACACAAATGATGTATTTGCACAAAATAAAATAACTGTCGTACTTTTGATTAAAACTCTTATTTTCCCTGTTAGCAGATAATCCCAATAATAATACTCTGATAGATAGAGAAAGATATACTTGGTGATAAAACAAAGTTCATCTATCCCTTCTAGTGACACTGTTTCTGTTTGGAGTCAATTTGACCCCAGCAAATAAATCACTGCAAAATAAATGAATACATAAATAAATGCATAATAGACTGCCAGAGCTATCTCAACAGTATGTATAAGCATATTATAGCATGTGAAAATGCAATGCATTTATTCATGTTTTATATATGGGGCCTTTGAGACTCGGAACGCAAGTAATGTAACATTATCATTTCTGAAAATGAAAATAACATTTCTGTTATTTACTCAACCTCATGTCGTTCCAAACTTGCATGGCTTTTTTTAATGGAACACAAAAGAAAGAACACATGGCCCAAAACAGACCTTGAAAAAAGAAGTGCATTTTTTTGTATTGCATGTGCACATGTAAATAATAAAAGTATATTTACAAAACTGTACTTGCAGATAATAATAATAATAATAATAATTTTTAAAAAAGGGCCACTTAAGTGTTCTGAACGGACGCTCATGTAATATGTATGTTTTGTTTCTATGTTTCATTGGATTTCTTTTCCTCTGCTTCCCTGTGACCTGGACCACTCACTCTGTGTATTTTACCACACCAGACTAAGAGAGCTGTACATGGCACGCCTTCAAGCGGACGGTCCAAGGAAAGACTTTGACGCATTCATGGAGTGGGTGCTGGTAGTTCACCATCGGCTTGGCAGAGAACCACACCAGCCCCACTCCACATCCAGAGACCAGCTATCTGCCACCAATGAGCTGCACAATGGATTTGATAGTGTCCACCGCAGACAAGAGAGATCAGCCTGCTGCAACTGATGAGCCTGAGCTTGCAGAGAGGACAGGAGAGGACATCACCCTGGAGCCTAATCCCCTCGAAAGGTCTGACCAGGTGCGTGTGCCGGCCACTATGTGCATCGCTGAAGGAGTGCTAATGGAGTTCAAAAGCTTGCAGGAAAGCCCTGTCCACAATCCTGCTGTGGTGGATACGGAATGTATGGCCTCTGGGAATTATTTAGAGGCGTTATTTGAGGTTTTTGTGGAGACAGTTCCCCTGTTTCTCCCGTCCCCTCAGGTCCCACAAAACTCTGTCTCCTGTGTCCCTGCTGTTTCTGCCCAGCCCTGGATCTCCTGTATCCCCTGTGTCCCCACTGGTTACACCCTGCCCTGAATCTTTTGTGTCCCTGCTGGTTCTGCCCAGCCCTGGATCTCCTGCAACCCCACTGGTTCCATCCAGTCCTGAATCTCCTGTATCCCCGCTGACTCCGCCCAGCCCTTAATCTCCTGTGTCCCCACTGGTTCAGCCCAGCCATGGATCTCCTGTGTTTCCACCGGTTCCGCCCAGCCCTATGTCACCTGTGATCCCTCCCGTCCTCCCTCTCCCACCTCCTCTAACAGCCAGTTCTTCAGCCCCTCTTCATCTCCTACACATCGCTGTGAGTATCTGCATTGGCTCTTCAGGCCACTACCTCCACCTAGTGCAGAGCATTCCCTGCCTCCACCTCCAGCCTCTGAACCCATCATGTCACTGCAGCCTGTCGAACTATCCTGATGGCTCCACCAGGCTCCCTCATCCCACCAGCTTCGCCTTGAACAAAACCGACCATCATCGAAATCTCGTAAAGGAACAAAACCGACTGTCACCGAAATCTCGTGAAGTAACAAAACCGACAGTGATGGTGGGAAGCTCATCCTGAGTGGCTCAAATTATTGCTCGAAAAAGGCAAACTGTAACATCCATGTTCTGTTTGTTTAGTTGTGCTTTTTTCCCTGTAACCTAGTTTCCCAGTGTGTCTGAGTATGTATTCCATTCACCTGTTGTATTGCATGTGGTGTATCAATTGACTCATTTGCCCCTTTGTATTTAAGCCCTGTGTTCGGTACAGTTCCTTGTTCTGTCTACGTCAATGTTGAGGTGTTTACCCATTTTCCTGTGTGTTTTCTAAGTGAGTTCTATATTAAAGACTGTTTTCTGTGATTTATATGTCTTTGTGAGCTTTTTACTACCACAAATGAGAGCACACTTAAGTACTTCTTTTTAAAAAGTACATTTTGTAACAGTGTCAAACTAAAGTTTTACTTTAAAGTACATTTTTAATTAGTGTTTTAATAATATTTTGTCATGCTTTAAAGTACACTTACTTTGATGTGTTGACTAACATAAAGCAGATGTAATGTGATTATAGTTTTAACTGTGTGCTGTTTGATATTGCAATTTAATTTTTTAAATGTACTAAATTACATCATATGTATAATTACATGCAGTATGTTTAAATAAATAACACAATTTTCAATGGAAATGACATTGAAGTATATTTAATTTAAATATATAAGTATTCTGCTAAATGATTGTCAGTGCATTCGACAGTACTGACAACAAGTAATTATGAAATCACATAAAAATACATAAATGTCAAAAATGCACTATTCAGTTCAATTAATGCATTTTCATTTAATTGTAGATAACATTACATTCAGTTCACACTCACACTTTTAAAAGTATGCTACCTCATTCATCATTTATTTAACATAGTTCCAAACTTGTATGATTCTCTTTATTCCTCAAAAGACGAAAGGATCCATTTAGCAGAATGTAAGCGAATGGGGACCAAGTACAGCCATGGTGGTCACCATTCACTTTCACTCGAACAGAATTTACATTTTTGGATGAACGGAGCAGTTTGATTATGGTGAGACACCTAATCCCAGATTTCCACAGCACACATCTGCAGTTCTTCCTCTAGCAGATCTGTTTTCTCCCTAATCTGTCCCAATGTGACAACTGCAAGGCAACTGATTACCAGCGAATAGCACAACAGCAGAAAATATTTACTCCCTGCAAATGTTTACTCGCTCTGTTAATTACAACTCTGTTAAGTCAATTCCCCACCTGTTCTTTTAATCTGTCTTTTTAACAAAGAACCCAAATTAAATCAAACCATGAGTCACAATAATTATAGATTTTATCTCTTGTAGCTGCTGTACACAGATGTCACGGTTGACTCAAGACAGATTTTTATAGATTTGCAATAGCGTCACCTCGGGCAGGCTTTGCAGTGATTCACGCTCACTGTAATATATGTGTATAGTTCTGTTTATTGATAGGATCACCAAGCCTAACACTATCATTATGCCTGGTTCTGTATGGCATGGAATACTTTGACTTTGGCTGCTGTGTTTGAATGCATTGTGGACATCTGCGGTGGACATCTGCTCGGTGGATGACATATGAAATTTCTGCCATGTTCAGTGCACACTCAATGTATTGAAGAGTTCACAATGGCTGACACATACACTGAATCAATAGAGCTGTTCTGCCAATAGGCAAAATTCAGCCAGCAAGTCCCAGAGGACCTTAATGTGCAATGCCTTGTGAACAAAGCCTCCGTGGCAGGGAGTCTAAACAAAAGTCTGTTTGACCAGAATTGGTTTCATGTTTTGTGTTAAAAATTCAATACTTTCTGATGGCTGACGCATGGTAATCACATTTTGGTCTCTAAACTCAGATAATGTGCAGTGAGTCATGATTACACTGGTAGAACAAGTGTCTGTCAAAATCTTGTCAAAAGAGCAGCAACCTAAATGAGGTTTCTGTCAGAAAACTGCCTTTCACGGCTTAAACAATCGATTTAATTTGTCACTTAAACATCATTCGGCTTTAGTGAATAATATAGGTGAGAGAGAAATATTTAGAACTGAAGAAAAGCAGCTTGCGAATAAAATATGAAGGACCGAATAACCTTGTTTATTTCTGAAAATGAAGCTGTGGGGGAAAAGAACAAAACTAACCTTGAGACGTTTTGAACAGCTGGCTTCTGAGATCAAAGAGAACGGATCGTTTTGTAGCATTGCCAATGAAAATAGAGACTATTACTATGTGTTTCTGCTGCACGAGTACTTGATATTTACGCATTAGCAAAATGGAAATGAGAGGGGAAAATTGCATGTAATCCACTGCAGCCCAGTGCATCACTAGAGCTTGATGTTGACCTTTGACCTGGAATTGGAGTCGCATTATCCCAATGACTGGTCGCACATTAAGGCAGGTGCTTGTGAATATTCATAAGGAGTCAAATGCTACCTGTTCACATCAAATTCCGACACCCACTGGTGAGTGCCAAATATGAATATTCATACTAACATCGAAGTGTTCTGTTCTCAGCAGGTATCTCTGATGAAGGAAAAATAATACAGAATCCATCGACTCAAAACTTCAGAACAGTTTCAAAGATCAGCTTTCATGTACTGGAGAAGAAAACGTGCTCAAATAGTTTCAGACAGATCCCCTGAAGAATGCTTTGCATCCATACATTTTTGGGCTTACTAGTGTAATACTTTAAAGGCACAATGTGAAGAATTTCACTGCTAGAGGATGCCTGGACTTGGGAGCACTAACAAGGCTCTCAGAGACCATGTAAGCGGGACCCAGGGAACCAAAGACCCCGACAGTACGTACCCGTAGTGGGGCAGCTAGGTGGAACACAGGGACCCGTTACGGGGGGCTCTCTTTTGGAGGCAGCCCAAAGCGGGATCTGAGTGTGTTGTGCAACACTACCTGGCTCCACGGTTGGGCAGAGGGTGCGTGAGTAGACTTATATATGCTCTCAAACTGCCCACTGCTACCCACTGGCGACAGAAGAGGAGGATGGTGAGGTTTTTCATCTCCCACTGCTCTCCATGCCCTCTTGGGACCCAGAGATAGAGGATTTTGGCGAGAATTTGGATGCTGCTGGCTGTGGGCACCAGGAGAGGTCTACTCTGGTGAATTAGCTTGGGTGTCATGAGCAGCTCCGCCCATCTCCAGGCCGCCCATCTCAAGGGTGATATTTCACCCAACACTTAACAGCGGCTGAGGCAGTAGCATCGTCAGCAGGGTGTGCCGGAGTTTTGTTTTTTTTTCGCAGGGGATGACACCCTTGGCGATGAGCAGTCTGAGGGCAAGCCCACGCGAGCGATTCTGATGGCCCGTCGGGGAAGCTCTTGGCTGCCTCAGTCTGCAGAGAACTGCTGGGCCAAGTCCTCAACAATGTTGCTGAAAAGGCCACCTTGTGAGATGGGAGCATCGAGAAACCGCACTTTGACGACCTCACACACCTGCAAGGTGAGCCAGGAGCACTTCTAGACCACAAAGGTGGACATTGTCTGGCCAAGGGCCTGCACCTTGACTTTGATCACGGATAGTCAACATGCACAGCTCAGCTCAAGAACTACCCTTGTACATTAAGAGGGCCTTGGCCTCACATGCAGGGCAGAGGTGACCTGTTTTTTCACAGCCACCCCATCATCAAGGGTAGTGAGAGAGGTAGTGCAGATTTTGGCTCCTTTGGCATTCCATATTTATGACACCAAAATAATTCCATACTGCCAAGCTTTCCATTCACATTTGGTTTGACCCAGGAAAGCATTGCTGTCAACTTTGAATAACAGCCCTCTCTCCAATGCAGCGATCGACATCTGATCCTCAGCTAGAGCCCCAAATGAAACACTAGGTTCCCCTATGTGAAGGACCAGCAATCCCATCCGGAAGCTGCACAGCTTGCGATGCGCTAGAGTGGGAGGGGACCTGGGGGGTTGGTTCCCTGAAGACCTCTGCACTCCTCAGGTCACCCAAAATATTTCATCAAAGTAGACCAAAGTAGGGAGGGCGCTACAATGGAAAATAGGCACAGGGACTCCACCTCATTAGAGGCACTTGAATCTTGACCGTACACAAAGAGCGCCAAGCAAGCACAGGGTTGCCGTGACAACCCGTGCTGCAGCTCGTCGGCACACGACATCCAGAGGAGCGAGAGTTTTGTCCAGATCAGCTCTTGCTGATCTCCTCAGTCTCCCAGAGTGTTGAGCAGACCTGCGGCTGTGCTTATACACCCAAGCGGTGGCTGGCCAACAACAGAGGGGAATCAAGCATTCCGGAGAAAGAAGAGTTGACCGGCGTACCAACGTGGTTATGTTCTCATGTGAAAACATATACCACCCACGAACACCGTCTCAGCTTGCTTATGCCCAGGAACGTGAGACGATCATGGCCGTCAATGAGGACAGGAAACGACCGTATCCAGAAACACAAGCTCAGACCCGTGCGAGCTCTTCTAGGGAAAAATGCTCTCTTTTAGTGCTGGAGCACACAGGGGAACTGGCCAACGTGACACTGACAGGGAAAAGGTGCAGCTTGTTCAGTGTGCTCACCCAGAGCTGAATGATCAGCAGCTCATTGAAGGCGCTCACTCTGTTTGTTTAGAATCAAATGAAGAATGGCCAGTGGCATGCGCAGAAAGTGCATGCACCAACACGCAGAAAGAGGTTTCCTCCTGAAGAACTTGCTCGAAGAATACACAATTCTGTAAACTGCAGAGTATTCAAAGAAACGAACAGCCCGGCTCCTCGGCTCTGCTCATTCACACCCGTGCTACAAGGCAGAGCAGCTGAATGCAATAATCGCATGCCAATGTACATTGGCAGGTTTTAGATTTGCCTCTCTAGCAAGATCCCAATTCGTCGGTCCGACCGACTGAAAGGGAATTACATAATACTATAATACTTATTTTATATTAACTATTATAATTATAATATTACATTTTTTGAAATATAATTGATAATAATATGGAAATTTTTCATAGAAAACACTATCTTTCACCCCTGCTAGTAATGGCCCACACACACACACACACACAGGTTTGTTTTGTTATCAAAGTGAGGACACTCCATAGACGTAATGGTTGTTATACTGTACAAACTGTACATTTTATCCCCCTACACTACCCCTAAACCTACCCATCACAGAAAACATTTTATTGAAAACGTTACATTTTAAATAAAACATTGTTTAGTATGTTTTTAAAGCTATTTTAAATATGAGGACTCATGAAAGGAGTTTACATCATATTTCATGTTTATGTCATAATACCAGTGTAATACCCATGTCATTATACAGATTTGGGTCCTCATAAATCACAAAAATGCGCGCACACACACACACACACACACACACACATGCATACATTGAGGTGACAAATACATTATTGGTGGAATTTATCTAAAATTTGCCCAAGAAGAAAGAAACTGCTAATTATTGTCAAATACACATGTCATGATGTTTTAGTAACAAAGTTCAGGAGGAGCAGGTTCAGATAATTTAAGTGGAGAGTTAATTCAGTTAATCAACTCAACCAATGGCAAGAGGTATAAATACAGCAGACTTACCTCTGTTCATCTGAGAGTTTATCAGCATCCCTCCTCCACCCCATCTCCTCACTTCTATTTTTATCACAACCAGGGGGAGTACTCTGGGTTCGGGCCAAAATTCCAAACTCGGAACCCTCCCCCCAGACAACACGCCAAACACACATAACTTTTACTCTATTTAATAATATGTACATGTGAACTCGTGAATTATCCCACGCAAAGATGGTGGAACACTCGCCCATAAATAAATTCTGATACGTCTACCACCAATAGCGCTTCCCTCCACGTGTTTCACAAATCTCAGCTTGAGGCAGTAAACAGTTCAAGTGTCTGATTCAGTTTTACAGAATTCCCCTGAAAACCTTCATTGTTTATTGAAAATCTCAGTTATAGAAGACACTACTCAGGAGCTTAGAGGCTTTTATAAATCCCAAAGTCTCAAAAAACAGTTTTGCAAATGTTGGCATGAACATTGTTTTGCACTATCTTCTTTCACGCTGATGGTAAGCAAAAGTGTGTGGTTGTATACACTCACAGGCCCAAGAGTCTTCCTTACACTGTAGTAAGACGTGACGATCAGGGCAGAAAAATGCTTGGTGGACATAAACCGATATGGGATTTGCTCTTGTTATGATCAACTTAAATGAGTGTGAGAAAGGCCTGGAATTAAATTAGAGGAGGCAGGGCTGACTGAGCACAGCTGGATTATCCAGGCTTGACACGGACAGGCCTGAGTGAGACCCTGCTGGTCTCAAAGTGGAGCTCCTAATTGAAAGCCGGAATACCAAACAGCAGGCACTGATGGAGCAAACGAAACAAGATGGTACTGAGGGGAGTCCTGTGTGCTCACTACTAATTGGGTCTCTGATGGGTCAACAGAATCATTATCACTCCAAAACATGCTGATTACCGACATCTTGTTTATCTGTGCGTCTTGGCCAAATCCCTGGCAAGGTAATAACATTAGCATAATTAGCACAGCACTTATATCCATTCCGAATGGAGTATGGTGAGAGGGAGAAACAACTTTCTGCCTTATTTCTCCAATAATTTATTAAATAGCAAACAGATATTTTTAAAGGCCTAAGAGATACTCAGCAATCACATCAACAGCTCTCAAAACACTGCAGAGTGTCCTGCTGGAAAATTACCAGCTTCTGATGGCAGTTAATCTGTTATGACCTGGATTTTATAGCAGGAGTTCAAAATGTGTTCCCATTATTATATGAAAGTAGATAATAGTTTCATGAATGGTGACGTTTATCTGATAGTTCAGTTTTTCCATTTTCAAGATCACTGGCTATAATATTTTTTCTCTCCAAGCTTATAGGTGTCAATAATGCGAAGTCTGACTTTGTTCATTAAGACTCACATCAACTCAATGGTTCTGTAGACAATGTATTTGATCCTAAATGGAGTAAAAAAAAGAGGGTTTTGAGTTTGAGTGAAAAAAATGCAGCAAGAAGTTTATTGCCTGCTGAAAAAGTAGTGGATTTTGTGTGCTACTATCTATCTTTTATACACCATTGCAATAAACCTGCAGTACACGATGAAGCCATTTAAAAGATGACATTTCCTTACATCCAGGCTTGGGCTACACAAACTAGCCAGTAATAAATGTCAGTGATGCTTATCATTAATACAAAATAATGAACTCTAGCTCTAATGAATTTCTGTTTTTAAAAAAATGAAATGTGGCAAGAAACCAGTAAGGACTACTAAACTGAATCGTCTTAAAGTAATGATAACCGTAGTGGAGTAGCCATATCATGCAGTGTTGCTATTGTTAGCAAAAACTAAAACTATTAAAAATGGTTATGAAGTTGAAATAAAATAAAACATTCATATTAGATGAAAAACTTAGATGACAATTAAAAATTTTGCCTTGTCAACTAGCTGAAATAAGTTTAAAAGTTAAAACCAAAACTGCGTAAATTTTTGTGGAAAAACATTGTTTTGGTTATGGTTCGGCTCTGCGCTGTCTGTGCGAATGAACATGGCTATCCTACTGCTAATAAAAACGTTAACTACTAACCAGTTTAGATGGAAAAGATCTCAAGCTGACTAGCTGAAGACTTTACTCTAGCTTTACCAATTAACAAAAACGGTACTTCCTTGAAAATAAATTCCAGCACAGCGCTACAACAACCACAATGAAATGACCCTTCACAACAAATAATGTTTTACAATGAACTCTGTTAGAGAGCTATATATGGCAATAATTCTGTGCAGTAAAATACCTTGATCACCTGCTGAGTAATAAAAATCTCTCAGTTCCCATCATATCCGAAAAGCCAAGCCGATGTTGATTCTTGTTTTATTACAAGCTCTGGCAGATTCTCTTTTTGCCAGCAGACTCTCCTCTGTTCGTTTTTTTTTTTTATTTGCTTTGTAAAAAAAAAGAAAGTGATTCCCTGGAGGTTCGAGATTTAGCTGCTCCATGTCAATCTTTCTTTGCCACCTCACACAATATTAAGCTGGAGCAACTTAGGTGCGTTAGGTGAGCTATGTTGTAATTGCCGTAATTAATCTTGTACTTGTAAATTTCGTAATTACAGCTTTCTAAAAGCTCCTACTTGCACCACGTGGCTGTTGCAGTCTCATTTATGCATTGATAGTGTTGCCATTGAAATGCAACAGCTCCGAATAAAACGCCATGTGTTGTCACCTCGAGTCAACAGTAATTACAACATGGTGTGAACACAGTACTTTTCTCTAATCTCTATTTATGGATATGATGAGACTAGGGCTGCACAAATAAACGTAATTAAAACACACGATTTGGCAATTGGCTTCGATTTTGTTTTATTTTTTTTAAATGCGCAGCTTGTCAGCGAAGTACGGCTAAATGCTGCTCCATCTGAAAGGCAGAGGGCGCTCTTGCACAGAAACTTTAAATATGCCCTGCAGAAGAAAGATAACGTACGTTGTTCCAGGAAATGCCTATGGGCATCATATTATTGCTGTAGCTGAATAAACAGATTGAAACGCTTTGATTAAACATGACTAATAAATACATGACCACGATAATATATAGTTTGTCTGAGTTCTTCAAACCTTCTCTGGTATTTTCATGATAATAAAGTAAATTTATACTTCAGTGCTAATCGACACATAGCCTTTATCACTGTATAGAATACTGTGAAATATTCTTGTGTGCCTTGATCTGTGTAAGAAGCTACATCAACTCACAGAAGGATGTTTTCAAACACTCGACTGACATTATAAAGTGAGTTTGGAGTAAAAACATGCTATTGAATGCGGTCTTTTGTTGGACAAGAGATTGATAAGTGCTTTTCATGTTTGGAAATATGTTTGACATGTGTTTCTTTTTCAAATGCACGTTACTGACAGAGCTGTGCTTCAATGACAAGCTGCGCATAAAAAAAAAGAGATTTCATAATCTCACTAAAACAAAAAATTTAAGTGTAATGTCTAGTTTTGGTTTTGTGTTCATGTTCTTGTTTCAGGTCTTTTATTTTGTTGTCACTGCCATGTTTCATGTTTGTTTATCCATGTGCTCCTTCTGTCATGTGATTCCCCCGTTTGTCATGTGATCCTGCCATGTGCTCCTTATCATGTGACTCCCCTGTTTCATGTCATGTTTTGATTGGTTCACGGGTTTAATCATTGTTCACAGGTGTTCCTTGTTTGTAATTAGTCAGTGTATTTAAACCCTCATGTTTGCCTTGTTTTCTGTCGATGATTGTGGATTGTTTTTTCCCTGTACCACTGTGGTGATGTTCCTGTTCCTGTTTTGTTTCTATCATGCCATGTAAAGACTCTGCCATGCCATGCCATGTGAGGATTTCATTCTGTGTTGTATGTTGGATTTATGTTATGTTGGACTAAAATAAACTGCACTTGGGTTCTTTCAACAGCTTGCCTCCAGCGGATGGCTTACATTAAGTCCGATTTCGGGTTAATTTTGATTAATCGTTCAACCCTAGATGAGACAATTTCTCGTATTAGGTGTAAAATATAAATACTTATAATAGGCTTACCATAGTGAATCAGGGTAAGACAAAAAAAAAAAACGTTTTGGAAGGATTGATATTGTATTAATTTTGAACAGTTAAAAAGTGTTCCTTTAAGTTGAGGTAGGCCTAAATTAAAAATAATAATAATAAAAAAGCAGAAACTTACTAAAAGTGAAAAATAAATGGGGGTAAAGAGGTCTAATGGATGGAAATATACAATTAAAAGAATAAAACATTCTAAATATAAATCTACAATAGTATAAATAATACTAAAATAATGCTACTTTATTATGCTGAGGCAAACCCAAAATCACTATAAGACCAATGTGAATTGACAATAAAAATGATGAATTAATTAAAGTAGGCTAAGCCAAAGGCAGGTTTGAAATGAAGTGGAAATTGATAAACAAGCAGCTGAGCAAATAATTTTCAGGCTTTTTATGACAGTAATTATAGCCCTTCTAGCTTATTCAGGTGAAAGCCCATCCTTGCAAAGCAGCATGCCTAAATATTCAGTCTACAGTGTGAGTGTCTGCCAACAACACCGGGCATCATCAGGTCTGTTGCCATCATGGTGGCAGAAAGACTCTCTCCAGGGGGCCGAGGGGGCAGCTGCAAGGGTTTCTTCTGCCCCATTACTCCCACATAATTAGATCACCCCTAACAATCTCAACTGCTTCCATAGCACTGGTTGAGTCATCTGTGACAGCATCTCACCCGCACACACTCCTGAATGAAATCCTCCACTTTACCCCACCTTGACACTTCCTGCAGGAGTAGTTCAGCTCTAACTAAGGAAATCTGGAGAGTTGTGGAACAGAAAGATTCATGACGAAAAGATAAAAATATTTATGTAAACCAAATAAATTGGTTCCCAAACTGTTACAATGATTTTGGATGGCCTTTTAGTTTCTGAGCCCTTCAATGTGGAACACCTCTATAGAGGCACTGCCACTAAAACGGCTGTGGGTAGGGATTTCACAAAAGAAAAACAGAGCCTAAATATTTGGATTGGAGCCTGTTATATGTCGTTTGAACATGTTTGTGAATGCGTCTTTTAATCAAATATGAGTGTCTCAATAGCCAAATTTTAATGAAGCCCACTGTTAACACTGGCACTGCAGGAGTATTCATTGTTGGGCTTGTGGTGCGAAAGGATGCTAATAAGGAAAGAGATCAAAGGGAGGATGTTATGTGAGTTCCCACAAGACTTCATGGCCCATATTGATGTTCAGCTCCAGGCTTCCACCTGCTTCACTCCTTCTCTTTAAAAACCACACAGCATACTAGCTTCTGTCACGGATACAATTTCATTCCCATCATCCCCACTGTGACCAAAGCATACAACGACCAAAGACACATGAAAACAGCCTTGTACAGGATGGAAAGAGCTGTATTGACAAATCTGAGGTGCTGATAATGATATTATCAGCTTATTGCTAAATATAACTTGACTGGTATCTTCAAATATCATCACTTTTATTTTGGTTTAAGGATACTTAAATAGTCGAGCTCTTCTGAAGCTATTTTTAAAGGAATAGTTTATTAAAAAATGAATATTCTGTCATTATATTCTCACCCTTGTGTCATTCCAAACTTCTATGCTGTTAACACAAAAGGATAGTTTTAAAAAAGAATTGTCATGCAGCTGTTTTCCAAAATAAATAAAAGTTATAGCCTACCACTTGTATGCTATATTCAAAATATTCTGAAACTTCCATGAAATACAGATCCTGATTGGTCAGGATTCCACTGATACGTTTGAATGCATACACTAAAATGAATAAAAATATGCCTTCCATGAAATTTACACCGCTTTGAATAAAAGTGAGTCAAATGCGTACATGTAAATAAGATGGGAAAAAGCACTCATGAATCAGGAGAGAAACTGTGTACAACAATATTTCTACTATTCATGATAAATTAACAATCGGTTACTGTCGTAACCCCGGTTCTCTGAAACATTGAGTGGAGAGATCCACCTTTGGGAAGGGCATCCGTACCTGACCTCTGCACATTCATCCAATTACACCAAGTCTGGCTAGACAGACAGAAGTGCGCAGCCAATGCCTTATAAAAGCATATAAGGCCTGCAAGCACTGCCATTCTCCAGTAAGTATATTCACTTCTCGTGCGGCAAGTGGAGCAAAGCTGGTGGATCTCTCCTCTCAATGTTTCAGAGAGCCAGGTTTATGACAGTAATCTATTGTTCTCTTTCATCATCTTGTGTTCGAGATCCACCTATGGGACCGACATGGATAGGTCCCCGATTTCCCAATACACTCTCAGTGAGGTTCTGTAAGCCAGAGAAGGACGGTCGCCCCAAGGGGACGGTGCCTGACACGTACCATAATCAAGCAACTGGCAACCCTGACACACACACATAACTGCTATGCGCATGCAGGACGTGAAACGTGTGAGGCAAGCAGCACATATATACACACCCAGGCAGGAATGTAAATGCATGCTTAGTGACATGGCTGTACATGGCCTGCCAGTCCATTCACCCTTTGTTCCTTTATTACAAAGTGTAAATAGGAAGGGACAAAGGAAGATAAGGAGGAGCTATTAAAACCCCACTCCTAAAACAGAATGTGCTACCGAGGTACTGGTGACATCCAGTCAGTAGTAACGCGCAAACGTACGGGGAGAAGCCCAGCTGGCAGCAGAGCAGGTGTCCTGCTGTGACACTCCCCTGAAAAAAAGGCAGCTAAGCCCCTCGTGGAATGAGCTCTGACGTTTCTTGGGGGATGCACTCCCTTCGATTCATATGCCAAAGCTATAGCTTCCACAAGCCAATGTGAGAGGCGTTGCTTAGATATGGGATTCCCCTTGTGCCCATGAAATAAAGAGCTGGGCGTTCCTCCGGAAAGTACTAGTCCTGGGTTTATATACATCTGTAATGCACGAACAAGACACAGAGCATTTAGCCTCTGATCCTCCTTGGAGGAAAAAGGTGGACAGCTTCAAAAACTCTGATGTGAATGCAGGGAAGCACTTAGACATAAAAGCCAGGTTGGGCTTAAAAAAGAACTTTATCTCCACTTAAAAGAGAATTTAGTGCACGAGGAAAGAGCCGAGAGTGCATATAGCTCACTTACACATTTAGCTGAAGCCAAGGCCAAGAACAAAGCTGAAGGACAGCAGCTTCAGGGGCTCAAGAGGGTAGTGAGACAGAGCCTCCAGCACCATGGAGAGGTCCCATTCAGGAACAGTTCTCCTGATGACTGGCAAATAATGACGGGCACGCTTCATAATTCTGCGGATTAGAGGATGCTACCCGACTGTCGAGCCCTCAAAGCCCACATGACAGGCAGAAATAGCAGCCAAGTAGACCTTAAAAGTGGGAAAAGGCCGGCCTCTATCCAAAAGGTCTTGTAAGAAATGCAAAATATCAGGAACTGAGCACTGATATGATGTGAGACCATGCCCATTATAACACATTTCCAACCATATTAGGACCATGTAGAAACGGCCCTGGCATTTTGTATCGTAGCAACCACATGCTTGGGAAGGCCTAACCTGTTTAAGCTGTTGTTCACATTCACCCTGAACCTGAGAGATGTGATGTGTGTGAGCACATGGCAGGTGTCCTTCAACACTTTCTCCTTCCACCTGATAAGCCAGTTGTCTATGTATGTCAAAATCCGTAGCCCTGACATTCTCAGGGGAGCTAAATCTGCCTCCGCACACAGATAAGTCACAGGGTCGAGTGAGTGCCCAAGAGCACCCCTTTCTCAAGAAGAGCTCTCTTCTGTGTTAGAAAAGATAACACCGCTGAAAGTGGGGTTTTCTGGCAAGCTGAAGTCTGCACCCCTTCACAACAGTTTGAATCCCCCATTCGAGAGTCAGTGTGGTGACACTGCTTGTGCACTTTTTCTCGCCAATTTCCCTTTTGAAACGGAGAAAACACACTGGGCAACACTAGGAATAGTGAAGCCTGTGTGCCCTTTAAGTAGTCACCAACTAACAGATAACTTCCATCTTTTGAACGGGGGAATACGAAGTATTCCACACCAAGTGGTTGCACTATTTCTAGGGCCGGGAGGGGGTCCCAGGAATTTTCCGTTATAGACGTCCTGCTCTTGGTCAGAGGTACTTTGAAGGGCTGGCAATTCGATGAAGAGGAGAGCGGCTGCTCGGTCACAAACCTCAAAGAAGACTGAAAGCAGCGGGGGCGTTTCTCTGAGCGTCCTCGTCTTCCGAGCCGTTGAGAAAGCCAGCATCGTCCTCGTCCCTGGCAGCCAGGTGGCTCATCCATAAACAGGGAAAGAGACTGCGAAAGAGACCTTACCCCGGGAGTCCCCCGTGTGACCACCTGCGCCTTTTCCCCCATCACAGTCGGACAGGCATAAATCAGTGTGCTAGGCCAGCGGTTTTCAAAGTGTGGGGCGCGCCTCCCCTGGGGGGCACCACAGCATATCAGGGGAGGCGTGGGGAAAAAAAATATGAGAAAAATTTTTCACCCAGAAGGCCATAGCTGTGAATTCGCTGCTGTTTTGCAAGCCCGCCAATTTAGGTATATGCCTATTAATGCAATGGAGCGGTTTCTGAGCCCACCCGATTCAAAGTCTTCAACTTCAGGGCTTAAACCCAAAAGACGACGATATGATGATCAGTATTTAAGTTTAGGATTTACGCGGACAGGACCAGCTGATGAACCACAACCTTTATGTGTGGTCTGTCAAGATTTTTTTTTTTTTTCTTTGCTTCATGACCCTAGTATGAATGCAATCCAGATGTAATATATTTGCCATGTCGTCACTGTCATGTAGCCTATCAGCGCCAGTTATGTTATCATTCACAAATCCCATGGCCTCATGGGATAGTAATGTCCATCATATGCGCACTTCAAAATCTTACTGGAAGTAGGTTATCCGGGTTTGATTTGTTTTTTTGTTTGTTTTTGTTTGCCTATAATCTTTTATGAGAACTGTGAATTCAGACATACTTCCTTGGTCACATACTGTTTTTCACCTACTATATAGTAGGGAAGTATGTGATTTCGGATGCAGCTACTGTGGCTGCTTCTCATTTATAATTTGTGCATCATTGTTTCTTTTCTTTGCTTCCTTTCCTCTCAGCTCCACCCCCTTAGGATGTGAGGGAAGGATCCAAGGATGGAAGAATCCTAGGAAATTTTATTTGTATATTGGAATATTTTTGATCACTAAAGTGTCACTTCAAAGTGTCCTCAGCTGCACTCAAGGGATTTGCCCTTTGGTTAAGAAATTCATAAATAATATTAAACCAAGATGCCCTGTTGAAATATGTGAGATGTATGGTTTATTCATACTGCAGTTGTAAACCATAAATTAATATTATTGTGACAGATGTGAAGGGGGAGGAGAATTTATTTCCTCTTCGCATACAGCTCCTCACTCTTTGTTCCTCGCCTCCTCATGGTGCAATTGAGTCCTTCCAAATGGCTAACTTTGATCGGTCACACTATGTATCATATCACATTTTGGGTTTTTGACATGAGGTGAGTAATGATTAATTCACCCAAACTAATTTAAAGAATAACATATACATATACATATATATATTTGTAGAATCAAAAGCCCTTCTCCAAAAGCATGATCACAGGCTTATTTTCTTCTTTGACAACTGATCTCAAATTCATGATGCAAAGTATAGTGACCTGTTTTTCCTTTAAGAAACAACCGACAAACTGTCGTATTTACAAGATAACAGCTTGAACTTGAGTTAAATGGTCAGCACATTTCCTCAGTCAGCAAAACACATTCAAAAATAAATTCACATCAGATATGGAGTGCTGATAAAAGTCAACTCCCATAATTGGAAACATGAGGGCAAATTGTTCTAACAAGTACAAGGCGATAATAGCGATAATGAACCACTCTAAACTTTCCTCACTTGACAGCAATATAACTGATCCCACTTGAAGCAGTTTTCCTTTGGATAAAGTGTTATTTTAACACTGTTTCTATTTTCATCTAAATGAAAGGTCCTTAAAAAGTTAGTGGATCTGTATAGACAGAACCCTCCAAAAGTATCTGAACAGAATCATCTGAGACATATCCAGAGAGAAGAAGATGATGGTGTGTATTAATAGGACTTGGGCTGTGCTGTAGGACTGTCAGAAGGACTGAGCTGATCATCAACATATCATCTTTCTAAACCTCCCAGTGGAATGGAGCAGGCAGCTCCATGAACTCCCCATATCAAGTTTTACCTCAGGAAATGGACTGTTTTCCTCAGAATTGTATTTCTTTTTCCATTTGAGCAAAGAATTACCTTGAGAACTGAGTATATGATGAAAAAGACTTTTTTATGGACAAAGCTCTTTTCTGATGCACATAAACTTCTGAAAACGTGAAAAAAGAAAAAAAAAAATGTCCAATGAAATGCAAAATGAGGAGACCAGAGGGGGACGCAGCTGCTGCTACTCAGTAAACATTGGAATTGAAAGGACCTCTGGACTACCTCCAAGTCTCAGAGTTTATCAAAAAGTTTTACTGAGGGGATTGCTTTCCCAGATCTGCCTAAGCTGGTTTAACTTCAGTATCTATTTAGGTGTATTTTGATGGCGATACCAATAGCAAACAAACGTTTGCTTGAGGGTAGAGCAGAATTGCCAGTGGCTGAGCTGTCCTTGCTATTCAATGATTTTGTCTCGTGAAACCTATCTAGCTGTGCGTCTTCAACTCCCTAAACACCAGTGTACTGTTTATCTTTGCATGTGAAACAGACTCTGTAATAAGATATCGCTTTACATTAGGGAATATGGCCTTATTAGCAGTCAGGAGAAACAGTGCATGTCATTGCTGACAATATGATTGAGCTAGAGAACAGACACCGTCTGGACACATGGAATATCATTATTTTTACAGCAGGGGAACATGGCATTAAATGGCATATAATGGACAGTTTTTTTTTTTAAGTTTTTTTATCCAAAGCAGTTTATGTCACAGGAAGTCGCCCTGCAGCAAACTGACATGTCGTGGCTTGCTTAAGGGCGCCATGGTGACGGGGCATCTCACTAATTGTTCAGTTTGTAGATAACCTCATTAAGTCCAAAAACTCCCAAAACTGATTTCGAACAGGCTTCTGAGGCAGCATAACAGTCTAATGATCTACAACAAAATAGAAAGCTTTGGTGATAACCAAGCAAATATTTAAATAAAATATACTAAAACTTTTAGTTTCAGCCGAAACTTTTTGATACTATTCAGGGATGGATGGATGGAGGGAAAACTTCCTGTGTGGGTGTGACCACAATGACTGAAATTCGCACTCACAAATTAAAATGAAGCCAAGTAATTAATTATAAATATAATTGTTTGATTTGAATTTACATTTAAATGGAATGTCATTATCTCACAAAGTTTATGCTTCAGCAGAGATTCTTGACGCATGATTCTTTGCATGTAAAACTTGAAGGCAATGTGACTTTGACTTGCTCCAATAACAGCAGTCCGTGCCATCTTAATCAAAATGTCCGTTATTATTAGTTGGCAAATAAGTGAACAGCACAGGGCAGTTTTGCTTCCTGACTTAGAAGTTCAGAAAAACCCAGTCATGAGACTTACAAATCCGATCTGCTTCGCTCTCTGCACACTAATGAACATTTTAATCAGTGCAGGCTTATTAAAATATATTTCACCTCCAATCTCTCATGATCTACTATCGGCGGTTAGGTAAACAGGGAGGTTTTTTTCCCCCCAGAGGTGTAAAGACAGATTAATCAATCAGAGTAAGGCTTCTGAATCCTTCTGACTTCTGAGTCAGGCTTGACATGCTGTATAACAGACATTAACTGTCTGGGTTGGATGGGAAATGACTAAACCCTGACAACTGAGATCCAAAGAAAGGCTTGAAAAGTAATTTTGGCTCATTTTCTAATGACACTTCCCATTGCTTGTGCCTAAAAATAAGATGTGATATTACAAATCATCACCCCGTGCATTGTTCAGTCTAAACCCCTTGACTATTAGGCCTGCGTGTGCTGTGGTGTGAGGGCAAAATTGTTCGCTATTCGCACTGCAGAATAAATCACAGTGCTTTTATTAGCAGCTCTGGCACGCTGGTTTGAAATAGGCACAGTTTTATGAAGACTATTACTAGAAGATCATGTGGGGCTTTACAGCACAAAGAAAGAGCTGCCTGAAATTTGACAC
Organism: Zacco platypus; assembly: GCA_038088235.1. NCBI lineage: Eukaryota > Metazoa > Chordata > Actinopteri > Cypriniformes > Xenocyprididae > Zacco > Zacco platypus. The sequence continues at coordinate 29,215,520 of CM076083.1, read as the reverse complement.
ATTTAAACCAGAAAGCAGGTCCATTGGTTCACCAGCCATGTAATTAATCCAAAGCAAAAACAAACAGAAGAGAAATTTTAATAAGGCTGACTTACTATGGCGCAAAATGACCAACAACGTTGCTGGATATACTGGAACTGTCAGGCATTGCAGGTGAAGTCATTCGTTCAGTAGTTAGCAGAGCCGGATAACAGAGATAATGGGTTTTCTCATCCCTTTATTGAGGTTTGTCTGACTCATGAGGCTGTTAAAAGTCTGAAAATAATGGTGAAATCATGTGGCAGCAGCTTACCATCCTTACCTGTCACAGACAGACTGTTATACTCCCAAAGAGACCCTTGCAGAGAAAACTACTATTCATGTAAATAGCACTGACTGAAGTAATTACTCCGTCCCCTTGTGAAGGTCTAAGAGGTGGTCACAGGTCAGAACAGATACAAATGGTTATTTCTAAACACTATCCATAGAGATAATGAAGGGAACAATTTGAATGTATCATTTAGTAGGTTTGTAACTGTTGTGCCTAGCAACAAACCTTCTGCTGTTTTGTGCTGAGAAACAAACTGCTGTTCCAATTTGTTCCACAGCATGAAATGATTAACTATAGAATGAAAGAACAGGCAGGTAATATAAAATATTTAGTTTCATGTTAATCTGTCGATGTTTACAATAAATTATTTAATTTTATTTAACTAATATATATTTGTTTTGACTGACTAGTAGAGTAGAATAAATTGCAAAAAAAGAGCATAAATCTTGCTGGATGTATGTGTGTATACTTGCTGTGTATGTCTATAAGTGTGTGTGTGTGTGTGCGTTTTTGTGACATATCAGGACACAAATGTGTATAATGAAATGGATATGACACTGGTATTGCAACTTCAACGTGAAATATGAGGACATTTCATACGTCCTCACATTTCAAACAGCTTTAAACTAAACGATGTTTTATTAAAAATGAAAAAATGCAGAATGTTTTCTGTGATGGGTAGGATTAGGGGTAGTGTAGGGGGATACAATGTACAGTTTGTACAGGATAAAAACCATTACGCCTATGGAATGTCCTCACTTTGATAGCAAAACAAACCTGTGTGTGTGTGTGTGTGTGTGTGTGTGTATATATATAGTAAGTATACAGTCTACTAATACTCTAAGGACTGTTGACGCGTAGTTGCAAATTTACTTCTAGAATGTATAAAGTGGGCTATCAAAATACAGCTCTTTACCTCATTTTAGTTGCCTCACAACTCCTCTATGACATGCTTCACAAAGACTTTCAATGACTGTTAAACTGTCTTCAATCTTGTTTTAGCGCTTAGCAAAGTCTTGTAACACATAAATCCATTACATTTACTATAGTATCATTTCAGAGTCTGGGAAGAGGATTTTGCTCTTGCTCAAAGCTGTTATGCAACAGTTCTTTGTCTCAATCTCAATTTTATATCTGTTATCTCTCAACACAGGGATTTCAATCCAATGAGTACCGCATGGAGAAGATTACTACATATTGAAAAAGGCAGTTCTAGAACTAATACTGTAATTCTAGTTATGTATCATGTATGCAGTTCATAAATAAAGAAAAGCAATGAAAAGAAGCTTCTAGAAGGGTAAGTTTCAGCAGATACGTGGATTCCTTTATGAAGATGGAGGGGAGACCACAGAGAGAACTGAACTTCAGCATCACACGTTTTAGTCCTCTAACTCAATCTGGCTTCATGTCCTTTAGGCCTGCTCACCTCCGCAATGCTGAAGCAGCACTACAACGCCCAGACACTAGTTTGCTCAGCCGGTTGACGCAAAAGGCCGTTAGTGAAACGTGCCGCCAGCACAGTTCTGAACAGGCTGAGTGTGTTTGAGCAGCTGGCACTGTCATTCATCCTGACGCCTCTTCTGCTCATGGTGAGCCACAGCCAAATGACAAAGCTCCAAACCTTTGTATATCATTGACTGTAGGAGAATGAGTCAATTAGAGCTGTTTGTCAGGCGAGAAGCGATCATTAAAAGCCACCGTGTGGCAGATTACCCTCTAGTGCTGACTGCCTTCCATACCTGAGCTGTTCCTTTGCATACTCTTCATGAATATGTAAGCACTTTCTTTCTTTCTTTTTTGCTGTCGGGTACCTTACTTTGTCCTCAGAAGATGCACATCTCACATATAGAAAGAACATTATAACAGACAATGGAAAGTGGTGGAAAACAGACCTGAGGCAAGGTGAACTTGATGAGGTGGAATCATCAGTTGCCCTGCTTTCTACATGGAAGAGTCAAAATAGTCATTGTCAAAAAGAAAAGGAAAGGTGTTATTTTAAAATGTTCTTTTTTTTTCTTGTGTGTGCCATTAAGATGACGATAAATGACAATACAGCAGAAAATGTGGACTATTTCTTGGAGGTAACTCTGCTAAACTTGATGAAATCTTGTGAGCAAAAGACTGTACTTCCCTCTACTGGTGATTTTATGGCAATGTGTCTTAAAATACAAAACTTTGCTTCCTTCTTGTCCATCAGCTACTCAGTCATCTGCTACAATGCTTCTTTTTCCTCATCACTGTAAGACTGAGCCTAAACATTAACATATATGTGGTCAGACGTGTTGCTCCTGTGAATATTTCTCAGGGTGGATTTATTTTTGAGTCAATTTTTTGTCAAGTCAAGTCACCTTTATTTATATAGCGCTTTTTACAATGCAAATTGTGGCAAAGCAGCTTTACATTAAAAATTGGCAAATAATTTTGGCTGCACAGCAGCTCCCAAAGAAAATGGTGTCATTGTCCAGCTTATTCTATATACATTTTATTCTATATTTTGTACAGGCACATATCTAAAAGAAAGGGTTACCTAGAAAGGGTTAGCATTACCACCACAATGGCCATGTTCATTGAACATCCATTCATCTTTTGTGAACCCTTGAGACAACCAGTCATAGTCTCCTCTAACTGGTTGAATCTATCTCTGGGTCAACAAGTTCAATACAGTATGTGAATGAGATGCCTGTATTGATTTGTGTATGAGGGCAGAGAACTGCAGTGTTTGGCAGAGCAGGGTCCTATCTCTGTTTGCCTTTACAGTAGTCACCACTTCTTAACATTCTTTAAATGCCACTGAATATCTAGTTCTAGTTCTTCAAAGAAATATTACCATTAAACTGAAAGCACTTTTTCAGTGTTATCATTCTCTTTGCAACTTAGGTCCTGCTTACACCTGGTATTAAGATGCGTTTTGGTCGATCGGATCACAGAGAAACATACCCGTGTACACCTGGTGTTTTAATCCATCTCTTTTGTCCACTTTCGACCACTTCTGTCCTGATTTCTTCGAGGGGAGGGTCTATGAGTGGGTAAATATATGGGCTTCCTCATATAAGAAGGTGAAATAACCGCATCTGCAATTTGCATTTGCACTATGGGAAAAGAAATATTACCGAGAGCATTAGCTTTCATTTCTGCTTTGACAGCCGTGAGACCATAATGAACATGGTAAGTGGATGTTAGAAAACAGAAATATGTAGAGAACATTGTGCTCAGTACGTTTTTCATCTTCAAACCAAACTTATAGGGTTAGTTCATCCGTAAGACCTTTGTTCATCTTCGGAACACAAATTGAGATATTTTGATGAAATCCGAGGTTTTTTTCTCCTCCATTGAAAGCACACATTCAATGTCTAGAAAAGTAGAGAAGACATCATTAAAATAGTCAACGTGACTACAGTAGCTCAACCTTAATGTTATGAAGTGACGAAAATACTACTTTTGTGTGAAAACAAAACAAAAATAACGACTTTAATCAACAATTTTTCCTCTTCCCTGTCAGTCTGTCAAGCAGTTGGCGCAGTTCTGTGTTTACGTTCGAACGCCAGCTCATTATTGACCGGCTCCTGCGTCAGCATAACATGCATGCCGTCGTGCTGCTCACATGAAGAGGCATCGGCCAATACTGAGCCGCCGTTCGGACGTAGAACCTGGAAGCTGCAACAAAAATAGCAGAGCACATTTTTGTTTTTGTTGTTTTTTTTCCGAGCACAAAAATATTCTCATCTCTTCATAACATTAAAGTTGAACCACTGTAGTCACGTTGACTATTTTAACAATGTTTTACTAAGTTGAATATGGTCATTTCATTGCTTTCAATAGAGGATAAAAAACAAAAGACTAATCAAAATATCTTCATTTTGTGTTTCAAAGGGGAACGAAGGTCTTATGGGTATGGAACGACATGAGGGTGAGTAATGACAGAAATTTCATTTTTCAGTGAACTAACCCTTTAAGGCTTCAGCCGGCAAAGTTTGAACCCCATCTGGCTAGCACACTTCCCATAATGTTTATTGTGTCAGTAGGAGGAGAGTAGACGGTCTTTAGCAGCTGTTTGAACACTTTCAACCAACGTCTACACCACAAACGCAATCTGGTCGATTACAGTTTACTACCTCTAGAAATGGTTGAAGGTGGACAAGCTCAAAATGTTTTACACCCCGTTTACACCTGTGTTTAGCGTCATTCACTTGTGATCCGGTCGACCACAACAATTCTTAATGCCAGGTGTAAACAGTCACAATCAGAAAACAGACAATATGACTTTCATTCAGGCCTTGTTCCTTAGCCTGTTTAACCCCGATTAACTTTTAAGAGTTGGATGTCTTCCAACAGATAACCACAACTGGAGCAAGTACCATCTGTTAAATGTCACTGATGGCTCGGCAGATTTACATGAACTTTGGAACACCGTTCAGAGAAAGTCAAAGGATTTTCGTCAAAAATGTGTGGGAGTATTAGACAGAAAATTCTGTGAAAATGCATTGACAGTCAAATTAGAGTACTAATTCTGTACAAAATATGCCAAATGGAGTTACATTAATATCATCAAAATGTTATAACATCCCCACTAACACACTTTTCTACAAATAAATACATGTTCATATATATTTACACTGTGCCTGACAGTAAATATTAAATCAAAGGAAAAAAAAAATATTAACTAACAAGTTTGGCTAGGATTAATGTTAATATTCAACTGGTAAAACTGAAGCAACAGCAAGAAATGAAAACAGCAGAAATGAAGAGGTTAATTCTGTGCAGGTTTTTTTTTTTTACGTGATATATAAGGGCAGAGGAGGTTCAGGGCTGTCACACACATGCCACTCTTCTAGTGAACACCTGCTGGACTGCTGTCACAATAAACGGTAGAGCCAAAATTCTAAATTTCTATAAATCTATCATTTTTTTAAAATGAATGCATTTTTCCATTGCTGTTCATAATGTGATTAATAATATCATAGTATAATAATGCGATTTTGTAAATGCATTGCAGCTGAACTAATTTCCCAAAACTGATGTTGAAAAAGTATGTAAATAGTGTTCGATGTTGACATTTCAATAATTGTCTCTTAGTTGGGATGATTCCCTTTGTACTGCTATTGTTGTACACACTGGGGACATCAGTGGTGTTGGCAGACCCCAACAAAGAGCAATCCAGACCCTCAGAGAAGCCGAGGCTCTCGGTAGATCCAAAGCCCTCAGAGGAACCCACTGACCAAAAAAGTGAGCCCTGCTCAAAGGGATGTACCTGTCTCCAAGATGACTACAGTCAAGAGCTCAACGTTTACTGTAGCACACGCAACTTCACCCAGGTTCCCTCCGACATCCCTCTGTCTACACGCTCCCTATGGCTGGATGGAAACCTGTTTACTAACTTACCAGCGGCTGCTTTCGAAAAGCTGTCCAAATTGGAGTTCCTAAACCTGCAGAGCAGCCTGCTGGTCTCCCTCGATGGCCATGTCTTTAAAGGTCTGAATTCTCTTGCTCACCTGCACCTTGAGAGGAACAATATTCGTTCATTACCTGGCACAGTCTTCCAAGGCACACCCAACCTCGCGTCGCTCAGTCTCAACAATAATCAGCTGTCTCGAATAGATGAAAAGTTGTTCGCTGGACTCAGCCACATTTGGTTGTTGAACCTAGGATGGAATTCACTGTCTGTCCTGCCTGAGACGGGGTTCCAGGACCTACAGGGATTACGAGAGTTAGTTCTCGCTGGGAATCGTCTGGCGTATCTCCAACCGCAGCTATTTCAGGGTCTTACTGAGCTCAAAGAATTGGACCTAACTGGAAACCATCTAAAAGTTATCAAGGCAAACGTGTTTGTGAAACTACAAAAGCTGCAGAAGCTTTATCTGGCCCAAAACCAGATAGTTACTGTGGCAGCTAGGGCATTTCTGGGCATGAAATCATTGAGATGGTTGGATCTCAGCAGAAATCGTCTATCTGTACTTCACGATGATACTTTCCTTGGTCTACACAGCCTACACGTGCTTCGCCTGTCAAATAACTCAATTAGTTGTCTAAGACCTGGGACGTTCCGTGATTTGCAGTATCTTGAGGAACTCTGCCTTTGTCACAACCAGATACGAGCTTTGGGAGTGAGAGTTTTTGAAGGGCTGGGTCATCTAGAGGTGCTCATTTTGGAGAACAACTTGCTACAAGAGGCACGCATGGGCACATTTATTGGCCTGAATCACCTTGCTGTGATAAAACTTACTGGCAGTTGTTTTCACAGCCTACCGGATCAAGTTTTCAAGGGTCTGTCAAAGATCCACAGTATTCACCTTGACAAAAGCTGCTTGACAAAAATCTCAGCCCAAAGTTTCGCTGGTCTAACAGGTCTTCGTCGCCTTTTCCTGCAACACAACAACATCTCTACAGTTGAGCGTCAGAGTTTTGTGGAACTACAAGGCCTGCAACAGCTTGATCTAAGGTTCAACCAGTTAACGTCCATCACCTCACACACATTTTATGGCCTGAAGAATCTTGATTACCTGCTACTGTCAGGCAACGTACTTCGCAATTTTCCTGCCGAGGCCTTACTGCCACTGCAACACCTGTCTTGGCTGGATCTCTCTGGAAACAAGTTGGAGTTCATACTTAATGCGACTATATACATGATGCCACGTTTGCGTTACTTGAACCTGAAAGACAATGTACTGGTCAACCTTCCAGCTTCTATACCTGATAGCTTGGATCAGCTCTGGCTCTCAGGTAACAACTGGAAATGTGACTGCAGTGCTAAACCCTTTCGCGATTTCATCCTACAGAAGCCTCAGGTGGTTCCACTGCAGGTTGAAATGCTTGGGGAAGGTGAGGAGCCTCATACACTTGTCACAATATACAATAACATCACATGTGCCAGCCCACCCAGCGTTTCTGGACTCGACCTGCGGAACATCAACAGTGAACATTTTCGGGACTGTTAATTTTACGTTTCTATTACGTTTTCTATTGAGTCGGTATAATTCAAATCCATGTCAGAGCTTCCATTCATGACTTTTATTTATCTCAAAACACGTTTTCTTTTGTGAAAAGATCTTAAAAAGATCCTCAAACCAAGTCATGTAAAAATAACAAAGTTATTGGATATATGTCAATTGTGTTGATATATTCAGGCAATTATATATTTTTTGGAAATAAATTTAAATAAAGACTAGTGAAAAAAACGTAGGCGGTGAAACGTAACATGTATAAAAAAGATGTTTCAAAACGTTTGTGTGTGTTTGTGTGTGAAAGATTTTAATGATGGAAAAAAATACAATGGAAAAAGTGGTTTCAATTCAATTCACATTTATTTGTATAGCGCTTTTCACGATACGTATCGTTTCAAAGCAGCTTTACAAAGAATGCAAGTCAACATTACAATTTAGAGTAATCAGAGTTGACTTTGTCCAAATTATGTAATTTCAAAAATGTACATATATAATCACAGAGTTAGCTAACAATATATTAATTTAAGCAATGTATTAATTTAAGGTAGAAACAATGAGCTCATGGAAGTAATGAATATTTTCACTCCATTACATGCCATTAAGAATATGTTGAATATAAATTTCCATAAAATATTTGAAAAATAACTGTACAATCAAGTATCAAATGTAATATTACAGTGTTGGCTAAAAGTATTATGGCTTAAAAATATTTCTTTTTCTGAGAATGTCTAGCTCTTCTTTCAAAATAAAACAAATTTTGTTTGTTTATGGTCTCCAAAAGGACATTGCGCAAATGCTCATTCTGATAAACCAAACCCAAATATGGCGATATGTACACAATATTGATCCATGCTCTAAGTCCAAAGGCCTGCTGTGCAGCACCTTCAGGTTTGAGTACCTATTTGTTAACCACTTCTTCAGAAACATTCAAAACAAAATCAATTACTTAAATAACAATTACATTTAAAAATTAAATGTAACTTTACTTAAAGCTGCAATATGAAAAATGCTTGCAGTAAAATATCAAAAAACCAGTAGGCCAGTGTAATGTATTTTGTTCAGTAGAGTACTTACAATATCCCAAACTATTTGTAAATCATGAGAAAATCGCAATTTTACGTAATTCTCTCATTAGCAATCGCTCCAGCGGCCTCGTTCATCTCCCACATTTTCCACCGGCTTTGAGGTGAAGACCACATGTCCCAAGAATCCTCGCTCAAACTTGGCGTCATCAAGCTACACCTTTGTTTTGAATGAGCAACCTCGAAAAACTACCAACGAAAACGACCGATGAAAAAACAACAATGTGCACCTTTAATACATCTTGTAGAGTTTGCTAATAAAGCAGTTAATATTGGCGACTCGGTTTACATATGGTGATACTACCATGACAGGTCCGTTTTAAACAAGTTTTACATTCATTTATTTCTTCAACTATGAGGCTTTTAGGAAATAAAAGAGTTTCACTAGATTCTGACTGGTTTATTGAATTTGTCCACTAACAACACCAGTGGACGTGGATATATTACATAAAAATTGCATAGAACTAGAAAATGGTACACAATATTGTACTTTTTTTTTTGCCAATTAAAAAATCTAACTCAGTATAAAGGTAAACATATAAAGTTAAACAAGTTATGTTTTTTTTTATTTGATTATTTTACAATGTCGCACAATCTTTCCACCACATTTTTATTTTACCATAGCATATTGTGCATCCCAAATACCTACAATTAAATAATATTTTCACACTTTTTGCACAATTTGACAGAATGTGCAAAGACAGCTTTGAATACAAATTCAATTCTATTCTGTTCACAAATAATATTTATTTAGTTTTTTCATATGTCACATCTCATACTTCAGCTCAATCTCCTCACACTGCCCTTGAAACTGAAAATATGTGACTTTCATAAACAAAAATAACAATATTTGTTCATTTTTTATTAATAATAATAATAATAATAAACCCAACACCTGGGACATAAACTTATTATATGAAGACGTGTGTTTGATCGAGGCAGCTGATCAAAAACTAGCTATTCCTGTAAAAACTAATTTAGCAAGTTTTGCACCAAAACATCAGTGATTGAAGAGATACAAATAGTGCATTGTCTGTACAGGCTGCAGGCCAGAAATTCAAAATAAAAACATATATTAAAAAAAAAAAACTACAAATATAAAAATGTCACTTATTTAACTTAAAAACTTATGAAAACCTAAAAAGTTCTGTTGCTGCTTTAAATATAATCAAATGGCTGTACAATTAATTTCAACTTGAATTATATTAAAAATGACTTCAAGTTGAATCTTGTATAGCAAATAAAGTTGAAATTGCTTAACATATTTTTATGAGTAAAAAACATATGTTGCCATGACTTAGGGTGAAGTCAGCACAATTAGGACACTTTTTGGTAAACTGTGTATCAAATACAAATAAATCTATGCAACCTACACTATTAATGTTTTAAACAAATGCTCAAGGCCTCTTGTATATCCATATGGTTTTTGAAGGAATATGGGTGGTTGTTAAAAGTATACGATTCAAAAATTATAAGAACCTATTTTAATTTTCAGCTGTATTGGGACACACATAGTTTGTGCTTGGATAATAAAGTTGCTAACAAAAGGATTATTTTAAAAAATGTGTACAATATATATAATTTTTTTTCAATAGAAATTTTTTTAAATGTAAAAGAATAACTTTATAAACACTAGCAGACTGTGTTGATGATGATGATGATGATGTTTCATGCTCAGCTCTGGGTTCCTTTTTTAAAGTCTTTTGGAACCAGGAATAGCCAGCTGTTTTTGGTTTCAGAAAATTCTTTAATTCCAGTAGCTTTTGAATAATCAAAAGCTTTTTATCTCTGCGAAAGATGCTTTAACATGGTTGCCAGCTCCTTTCTTAGATGACTTGACAAAAATAGTTTTCTCCCAGAGGCATGACATCCATTCACAGCACCTTTCACTCTTTTTTTCAAGGGTGGATTTTGGAACACATGCCCTGGCCAAAAAAACAGTCTAGGTTCCTGGCCTGCCTGGACTTACCCTGTACTCATTCTTTCTTCTCTCCACTGATTATACATTTATCTTCTGTTTGGCTGAAATGTTTTCCAATTTTTTTTTACTTTCTGCCTTTATGACATTTTCTGTAAAACAAAACAGTTTCTCTCATTAATCAATATATTCATTTTCTATTTAATAGGATGTCCCATTTTATCTAACATGTTAAGGTAATTTGGGACAGTAATTTGATATATTTAAAATAAAATGAAGAAACATACACATCATTGCATAAATGTAATTATCAGATGAAATAAAAATGTATATTTTAGATTATTATTGTTATGTTATAGATTGAAATACTGTTTGTATTAGAATATAAACCTTCATTTTATTAGACAAACTACATAAGGGCACTTAACATTTGCTTTCTCATCAGACATTCCCGCGCTTGAGTAGTAACCACGCCCACGTGATTTATATTTGACCAATCAAATGTTGATATTAAAATTAAGTATTGTTATTGCAACATTTCAAGACCACCCACCATTATCTATATTTTTTTTTAAAGAGCACTATACCAAAAAACTTATTTGTCGCATTTTTACAGTGCATGACACAAAATAAATATCTCTGCCTATCAAATATCTTTATAGGAAGTCATGTTTAGAATTTTTTTAATTATAATGAGAAAATAAATATTTGCCTGTCTTCCTGTAATATTAGTCTGAGTCAGGTTAGAAATAAACATGAATCCATTCATAATCAAGAGTCACTGTCAGACATTTCTCCTTAAAGTAATCGCAAGGATTCACTTGATTTCTTGGATATTTTATAAAACAATTGGGCTTTTTAAAGTGTTTGATATGTGCTTCGCTATTTTCAAATTCAACCCCACAAACACGCAAATCTTGCTCTTACAAGTTTTGACGACCTCGCGTCGTAAAGATAGCGTGTATGCAGACGAATATTTAGCATTTATTTTTGACAAGCATATAATATGATAGGCAGAAAGGATGTATTTCTCACATCTATTTAGAAAAATAGCAAGGCCCACTCGTAGCTGGTGTAACACAGATCAGCTATGTATGTTCTATGGCAAGCCGTTTAGACTTTTATTCATTTTCAGGATATGAACTTGTGATATCAAGAATTACATTTCCACTAGTTAAAATGTTAATTCTTGATATCAACAATTGAATTTCTACCAGTAAAAATGTTCATTTCTGATATCTGAAAATGAATTCCTGATATCAATATAATTTCTGATATCTAAAACGGCTTTCTTACTAGTAACAATCACATTCATGATATCATGAATTAACATTTTAACTAGTAACAATTTAATTGTTGATATCATAAATTTGCATTGTTACTAGTAAGAATTTTATTCCTGATATGTGAAACTGGAATTTCAACTAGTAAGAAATCAATTCTTGATATCAACAATTGAATTTGAATGGCAGCCTATGGTGAGATTTCACTAGTAAAAATACAATTACAGATATCAACAATTATAGTTTATACTAGTGGAAATTGAATTGTTGTTATCAAGAATTGCCGTTGTCACTAGTGGAAATCTAATTCCTGATATAAAGAATTAACATTATAACTAGTGAAAATGTAATTGTTGATATCACAAGTTCATATCCTGAAAATGAATAAAAGTTAAACCGGCTTGCCATAATGTTCTAGAGCGCGTGCGGTCGCCGTGACAACTACAGTTAAGTTCGTTGGCGTCTCGAAGACAGACCGCATTCAGTCAACCGCAGCTGTTGTTTACAGTACTTGGAAATAAAAACCACCTAGCTCCTAAATATGCAAAGGAATCCGCATTTATACGACCTTATATCCAAGACCCCATCCCTTGACTCTGACCTGTCATCAGTAAGTTCAAGCTGTGTTCTCTGATGACGATTTTTATTTATAATTTGTAATGATTATTTCTGACAAAGTCAATGAGGTCCAGCTTAACTGTGATATTTAATATCAAAAGCGTTACAATAAAAGTAGACGAACTGAAATAAACACGAACACGCAACATTTCACACAGCAGTCGGACGATGAAGAAGAGATATTTGTCCTTCAGCGACCACGAGTGATTCACTTGCTGAAAGAGACCCGGATGAATCTGGAGTGTGTTTCACTGAAAGAGCCAGAAATCAAGGTGTGTGTGTGAGTGAGTGTGTGTGAGAGAGAGAGTTTATCTCTTATAACTTATAAGATCATATTGTCTAAGATAAAGCATCTATGCAAATCTGTGTATCGTAGCTATTCACTTCCTGGACTGATGATGACCCAAAAGGTGACTCTAATCCTCAGCTTCCTGTCGGTCACAAAACAGAAGGATCACTGAATGAAAGCGTGGTACATAAAACAGAAAGCAATGAGCCTTTGCAACAAAAAGCAAACAAGACTGGATGGACAGCGACCCGGTTATGCCCGGTTTTATCTTCGACAGTAAGTTAGGTTGTATATAATAAGATTATTTGACCACTGGAAGTAAATAAAAGGTATGTAACAAATTATCATCAACAACCTCTTGATACTTTGGATCTCGACCAAGTCCTTCAGACTCAAAAGCAACACAAACCTCTTGTTGAACCAATTCAACCCAATATACTCAAAGGTTGGATTGCAAACACTGTTTTCATTCATTTAGACTCCATGTACATTTCAGATGAATATAAGAGAGAAACAACATGAAAATGATATAATGGAGCAGCTGGTTGCTTTTTGTGAGAAGAAAGAATATGACACACACGTTTCATCTACGAAAACCCATAATATACACGAATCATCCCTCAGGTAGTCATATCATCATATCTACTGCTATCATGACAGTAAATTACACTACCGTTCAAAAGTTTGTGGTCAGTACGTTTTTTTCAGAAATGATGTATTAAATTGATCAAAAGTTACAGTGAAGCTGTAAAGACATTTATAATGTTTCTTGAGCATCAAATCAGGATCATATGATTCAGTAATTGAAAATCAGGGATAAATTACATTTTTAAACATCAAAAGTTACATTAAATTGTAATAATATTTTAGACTATTACCATTTTCACTTTATTTTTGATCAAATAAATGCAGCCATTTCTTACCAAGATTTCTTTAAAAAAATATTAATCCGACCTTATATTTGAACAATATTCTCATGCACTGCAGGTTAAATGTCTGTGACTTTTCCCAGGTGTACTGAGAAACAGATGAAGGACTTCAAAGTGACCTCAGCAAAACTGCCACTCAATCAAGATTCTCCCACCATATATATTGACTTGCGCGACGACAAATTTCAAACAAAACAATCAGCTATTAGCCAGGTTAGCAGTGTCATAACTCCTGTAAACATAGAAACGGAAATGAGCTCTGCTAAGAGGACGACTAACACAAACGCAAAAGCAAATAGGCAGAAAAGGTAGGAGATCCCATAAATCAAATAATTCATTTTATTCCAGGTAATGAACGGCTGATGTAGAGTAAAATATACTCCCACTAAACCTAATAACCTCAGTTATAATGCATGCTATTTTTTCATTTCTAGAGAACTTGCTAGGAAGCGTGTATTACTCCAAAACACCAGACAGTCAAAACAAAGTGTGGTAGAGATGTCTGGGAGCTGTAGATATCCACAAGAATTTGCTGAGGCTAGGCAGAAAAACTCGGGGAAAATCATAAAGGAAAAACAGCTTCATGATTTTGACAGTAGCTGCAGTGAACCTCGTATTCAGCAGGTCAATGTCGGCTTTTCTACTTCAAAATTTGTCCAACATAAACAGAATTCTCAGTCTTCTCACATTCCAGCTGCTCAAAACAAACAAAGGTACGAAGTATTCGTACATTTTCATCCCTCTCAGGAATATGCATAAACTAATGTAATAACTGTATGACAATGCACTAACACAGTCATAAAGTCAGATGGCAGAAGGATCAGAAGTTCTTGCAAACATTCAGACCTCAACGTTCTGCTAATAACAAGGAGGAAGCCGCTGAGAGGACTGATATTCTTTATGAGCCTGTGAGTTACTGGCAGATTACATATAAAATTTAAAAAAAGGACATCGTTTTCATATTTAGAGTAACACTGCTGTACTCACTCCCATAGGAAGCATCCTACCTTCCCTCAGTGAACACCCTACCTGCGGATCTACAGATTCGGGAGAGTTTGCTGCTGACTGTGTCCTTGTCCAGTCCAGGGGTGGTGGCTGGAAGAATGCAGAGAAAAGCACAAATAGTGGATTCAGTCTTCATCAAATCACATGTTTACAATGCGCTCATAGCATGGTTCTTGTCTTTGGTATGTCTTATTATTTAAAGATACAATTTATGGCAGTGAAAACATGCATTTCATCTCTCTGTTACCTGTTTTGTGATAGACTGATCCCAAAAACTGCAATAGAAAAGGTAGCAAGATTGATGCCCCTTTCTGGGTGGCTGGGCTGCAGCAGTTTTATAAGGAGGATGGCTTGGCATTGTACATCTGTGCCATGCCTCTCGAAGACGGCTGTAGGAAATCCAGGGTGAGTTCTAAACATAATCCTCTGCATATTTTTGTTATAAAATATTTGGTTCATTTAACAATGCTTTATGTAGATTTCACACTTACAAACACTACAACAGATTCTGTGTCTGGCAAATATTATTTTAAAAATAAGGTCTTTATTGACTTTTATTCAAGTTTATATTGGAATATGATATTTTTTCTTATAGACGAGGGAGGTGGAAAAGGACGAGAGCATGTTTTACAGGCGTGTTTGCAAGTTTTTTGCTCAGACGCCATTGAAGACCATTGCATTCTGGGTGCCTCAGCTTAATCATTTGCTGGAGGCACAGGCTTATCCTTCACATGTCCACATGCCCTCATCTTACCTGGACCGCTTCATCTCTGTCAACCCAAATATAGAGGTCTCATTTGATTTATACATCCATTTTGTTGACAGCTATTGAGACATTCTCTAAATCCTTAACGCACTTTGTTTCAGGCTGTTGAAAAGGTCTTTAGTGTGATCCCAGGATTCTATTGGCAAACTCTGGAAACCGAAGACCAAAAATGTCAAAGAGCAGAAGCCATAAATTCTCAAGAGTGTCATACTGAGGTGATAGTCTTTCAAAAATGCCATTTTATCTTTCAGTTAACATATATAGTTTTGTATTGCATGGTCATTTTTTTCTTTTTCTGTCAGACGGCACTTGTTCTGATAAGCAGAGCACTGTTTCTTAACCCGCTGGCAATGCATCACACACTTGAGCTTATGTGCAGATCAATTCTAGATGTAAGTGGTATCCGTTTCCTCTACCCGCCCCAAGAGCTACAGACAAACTTTGCAGGTACAAATCATCTCCCACCATAATTACACATGTACACATATGGCATGGGTTAATGCATATCCTGTCTTCCAGTCTTCAAGTCAGTTATGCATAGTGAGGGACAGCCAGTGCTCACTGTGGCTTTCCGGGGTCCTCACGCTAACTCAGTGTGGCAGGAGATCACAGGGCCATCAGACCCCCAGCTGGCAAGGCGGACAGATCCAGCATCCATCAACGCCCTGTACCATCACAGTCAAGACCAGACCCTGCTCTACTCACCCCGTCTTGCCAGTCTTGTGCATCTGGGGCTCTGCTTGTGCTTTGGTGGTAGAATAGCAAAAAACACCCTGTCAATGTTAGTGTCTTAGAATGTTAGTATCTTATTACTTCTCTCATCATTTACGCACCCTCTTTTCATCCCAAACTCGAATAATTGTCTTCCTTGTGCGAAACACAAAGATATTTCAAGAACCTATCAGCTGCTTTTGTCTATATTATGAAAAAAATCAATGGGAGCAAAACCTTCAACTTCAAAGACGACATGAAAGTAGCATCAAATTAATCCATACAATTTAGCGGATATGTTTTAAGTCTTTTGAAGCAACATGATCACTAAGTATGATGAACAGACTGAAATTTAAGCCTTTATTCACACTCAAATCAAAGGAGTACATTTAACATGGCGATTTAAACCTAAAACATGACATTTGGTGATTATGAGACATTAACTGCTATTTTATGTAGTCTATATGTGTGTGGGCTGATTTTGATTTAAATTAAGTCATTCATTTACATCTTCATTTCATCATATAAGGTGAGCATCTCACTTCAGAAGTTCAAGTTGTATGGATACATTTCACTCTCTGCTTTTTGGAGCTTGACAGTTTTGGGTTCTATTGACTTACATAATATACACAAAAACAGATAAAATGATTCTTCAAAATCTTCATTCTATCTTCTTGCGTTTCTTAGAAGGAAGAAAATCATACATCGTTTGGAATGATATGAGTAAATGATGAGCGAATATCACGTTTGGGCCAACTGTTCCTTTGAACTACCTGCTGACTCTGGTTATCGCTCTTAACAGGGTTCAGGACTCAGTGGAGGGTGACAGAGGAGACAGATCCCAAATTCTGACATCTTCTCCAGCAACTTTATGTGCCACTGTAAAAGGTGACTAGAAAATAAAAACTCTGTCATTATAACATTTCTAACATCTAATATATCAAACTTTCTACCCCTTTTCCCTTTGTCCCCACACAGCAGATATATTTCTCCTAGTTTCTCCTGTGGTTGGACCATGCTGTTACAGCTATGTACTATCTGCATGTGCAAAGACAGGCTTCAGTCTGTTGGGACTTCAAAGGGCACAGATCTCCAGGAAACAAGCTCAGTCTCTGGGTCTCACCACCAAGCAGGTGAATAAACCCAACTGTGAGCTTGTACTAGTACAAAGATATATTGAAATTGAGAGTGGGACACTACCATGACATTGATGTTGATTGCATTTGTCTGGAAATGCTGTCTGTCTCCGTTAGGTTGCAGCATTCTGTCATGCTCCCTCAGTGTTGCTGGATGGAGAACAGGTTGAGCTGTCCTCTCATTGTCTTGTGCTGCTCATGAGGAGAGAAAGTGCAGTTAGACACTGTTCCAGACTGCCGATAGGTTAAGCATCAGGATGGCACATTTCGTGCGAGCCACTTATTGTATTGTATGTAAAGCTGTACAAAGATGCTCCAAGAATTAAATGTCCTGTTTCTTTGCCTGATGAAGGTTTGATGAATGAACTTGCAGCACAAGGTCTTACTGGATCAATCCGTGCAAGATTCACAGATCTTGTTGTCCCACATGTCTGCTTTCACACTGTACCCTACTCTAAAACCCACCACAATATTCTGGGTATACATTACATTGCGTTTTCATAATTTACCCAATTATCACCCAAGAGTATTTTGACATTTATACGATGTCCTACAGGTGGGCTCATGTGGACACTGCCAGATTGTAGCCACATGGTCCTGTCCAAACACACGTATCCCTCTTGGCCAGATGCAGAGCAGGTGGTGGTTCTCACATTGACTGGTCAAAACATAATGAAGAATGAAATGGGCGTTCTTCATAAAGTTCTCAGGGGAGATGAAGCAGGTACATGAACTCTATCTAAAACAGGTTTCAGTCCTGCTCACGGAGGGCCACCTTCCACCAGTTTAGCTCCAATCCTAATTAAACACACCTGGACCAGCTAATCAAGATCTCTAGTATCACTAGAAACATGTTAGAGCCAAACTATGCTGGACCTCCTAGAGCAGGACTGGATATCCCTGGCCTAAAACTATACCTTCACAAAAGTACCTGTGTACTTCTTTGAAGAAATCACTGTAAGTTTCAGCATCTGGTTACTAAATCTACTTTTTCTTGTACAAGCAGGACAAGATGGATTTGAGTTGCTGGCATTGAAGTGGAAGTCCAAGCTGTCTCAGCGGCAGGCACAAGAGTTGAGTCCTTTTGAGATTGGGGACAGAGAGTGGCAGAGCAGTGTGCAGAGCTTGACATCCACCCCTGCCCTGGTCTTGGTTCTGAGGAGGGTGAGGGCATTCATCACCCTACGTAGACTTTTACCACAAAATTACCCAGGAAACCTGCATGTATTGATGTCCCCCACTCCTGAGACAGCTTTCAGACAGACCTGCCTCTTCTTCTCGGAGGCAGAATTGGTCCCTGGTGAGGATTCAACTACAATCTTACCGGTTTGATAGGGATGATCTTTTTAGTTGTTCCAAACGCAGTTTACTTAACTTAGGCATTTTCAGATCACAGCTGTCGTCCATCATTGAAATTCCTACCACTTCATCACATTGACACTCCTGGTATGTACAGAACCAAGCCAAAATATATTTTACCCTCCCATGCGCTCTGGGAACTGACTGTCAATCTCTGACAACCCTCAGGTTTCAGAAATCAGTCGCTTTACAGTTACATGACAGTGGGTAAGTGATGTCTTCTCAGAACATGTCCTTTTTAAAGCGGTCTTTCATGGCTTTTTCTCTCAGCTTCCTCCCTCTGTACTCTACAGGCCCAGAGCCACTTTTGACTCTTGCTCTGTTCAAGCCTGGAGCCTGGAGCCACTGCTTTGGTAAAATTCTCACCATGATCAAACAGAATGGATATACTCTAGTGGGCTTACGTGTGCTTCTGCTGGACTCAAACTTGACAAATGCACTGATACATCCACCGGCGCAACAGGTCACTCTATTCTCTTCTTCCTAAATATACTAAAAAGAGTAAATCACATTTATTCTAGACCGTTGTGAAATAGAAGTACACTTCAGCATACCTTTAAAAATACTTTTAAGAGAACATAAATAAATAAAGAATCACTTTTAAAGAATATTAAGCGCAAACTGAATGTTTTCGGACCCTTAAAGGTGCAGTAAGCATTTTCTGAGAATCATTAATATATGAACACACCATGCAAGAGTGGATGTCTCTTCATCGTAGCTGAATAGAAAAATATAGCGAAGATGATGAATGAACGACAAGGAAGAACAAACATTGAACATACAGTACACAAGTTTTTAGTTAGTCGCCAATAGCACACACTCAAAACCAATGCTCCAATTACTCCCATCTGGAGCAGAAACAATGTAACCTCAGCATCCATTTTCAGGCCTTCTCTCTTAGGACTCTGTTGCTCACTCTCTCTTCTCCCCATCAGTAGTGGACACGCCCTCTGCTGCTGATTGTTGTGCGGCTTGGCCCGATCCACTTTCAACTGCGTTTCTCTGAAATCGCTTACTGCACCTTCAATTGCATATTAACTGACCCTTCGCAAAGACCCGCCCCCTTTAGTTACTGTTGCTATGTCCAACAAGCCATGTGCTCTCACGCCACACATCATGTTCTCACGGAGTAAAAAATACATCCCGGAGCAAAGAGGACACTGACAACACGTCGACAGACAACACAGAGCAGGTTACTTTTGATATGAAACAGTTTCATATTTAATATATCGTAATATTTTAAAGAAGTTTAAACAATAAATAGCGTATAGTGTCTCTTTAATGTGTCGTGACAGATCGCTGTAGCTCCTTCAAGCGGCTCGTGAACCAACATCTCTTCATACTAGTTCATTTATAGCATCAAATAAACATGAATGAACATCAGAAGGAATGTTGTTTCAAGTTTAAGTTCCCAACATTAATCTACTATCTCTCCTGACTGCTTTGTCAGACAAAATGGCGGATTCGGGGTTATGATTGGTCAGATCACCTGACAATCAAACTGGTCAATTGGAAGCAAATTAAAATGTATTATAGTTTAAATTTATATTAAATACAGTTAGCTTAACTTTAAAGAAATTTTTTGACCCACAAATAGGACTTCATATATAGAATTTTTATCTAATGTCTTTGAAATAAGTGTACTGTCAAATTTACAAGCATTTATGGTAAACTAAAATATACTAATATTTACTTTACGTAAAAACTTGAATATTAGTCAACACATTAAAATAAAAGGATGATAAAACAATGATTTAAAATGCACTTAAGTGTACTCTCTTTTAGAAGATTTCAGTGACTTAAAGACTTATTTAATTACAATTATATTACCTGTAAGTACAGTATTTAAAAAAAAAAAATACACTGCAAGAGCATATTCAATACAATTGTATGCACTTCTTTTTTTACAAGGGGATATTATACAGAGAACATTTACTAATGATATAGTTCAGCTTGAAGAAACAATATTTCATGTTTATTTTATGTCCAGGAACCCACTGAGGAGCTGGAGTACTTGAGGTCCGGCCCCTCGCTGGCTTTGGGTTTACTGAGAGTGAATGCAGTAATGAGGCTGTTGGAGCTGATGGGTCCTGAAGACCCAGTTGAAGCCCATACTATAGATCAGACACTATGGAGGGCCCAGTATGGCTCTGACAGGCTGCATAATGGCATCTATGGTCAGCACTCGGGCAAAAATAATCAACCGTTAAAGTCTGGTCAGAGCACACTAACATTATTTGTACATTCTTCTACAGGATCTCCATCTTATCGAAAGGCTGTGGAAGACATAAAACTGGTATTTCCGGAGGGTGTGTGCTGCACTGAAACTTCAGTTATGAGACACGAGAAGGTATTGTAACGAGTTTGTCCTTCCAAAACGTATATTGCCGCTATAGTTAAACATCTCTTCTGTCTTATTTCAGATATCCTGTTTGCGTTCAGATCCTGACACTAATTTGGACTGTGAACAGTTGAACAAACATAGAACTGCTGTCAAGAACACATTTTCATCAGGATTCGGTCAAGGCAAGGCACTCTTCCTCTTCCTCACCCCTCTAACAACACATTGACTCAGAAAACCGAGTCAATAACACAAACATAAACCAAAACCTGTTGATGTTTTACTAGCTGCGATCGACCTTTGTAATGAGGATGGGAACTGTTGTTGTTTATCTGTGTTTTGGTGCCAGTAGGGCCTTTGGTCTGCAGTGCTCTTTGTCAGACCACCTGCCTGCTGATACCTTCCAACCTCCTGCAGCAGAGTCAGCCTCCTCTGTACTCGGACCTACTGCAGCGGCTGCTTAGGACAGGCTGCCACCTGGTGGCTGGAAAGCTCTGCACGCCAGACAAAAAACAAAGGCAGCACATATCGGAGTTACTGAGGTCGTCTGCTGGTGGAGCACGTCTACTTGAAGGTCCCTGCCTTATCATTGCTTTGCAAGCAGACAATGCCATCACAGGCTTTGATATCATTCTTGAGAGGTACAAGCAAAGCTGAAAAACAAATTGTAAAAGGTTACAGCAGACTGTAATACAAGTAATATGTAATTAATCAACACATTTGTGTATTTTCCTTCTACTGTAGAGTTTGTAGGGAGAGACCAGACTTTAAGAGAGTTACCATGAAACTTCTTTACCCAAACTCTAAAAGAGGGGTGAGTCTACAGTAACATCTTACACTCATAAACATAAAGCGTTCCAAAAGAGAGTACACTTGCATGACGGTTTCTTAAGTGCACTGTGGTAATTTCAAATGATCGTTTTACTTTAAAGTACATTTTAATTCATTTTGTTTTGTCATGCTTTAAAAAAGTACATTTATTTTGATGTGTTGAATAATATACAAGTTTTTGCATAAAGTATATATTAGTATATTTTAGTTTACCATAAATGCTTCAGCAAAATTGGCAGCCTTGTTAATGTGCATAAAGACATTTGTACATTTTAATATTAAAAACAGTGATAATGTAACAAGTTAGATGACAAATATATTATTATACATTCTTTTAAGATTAATCTATGATTCTGGATCAAAAAAAACAAAACATCACGTTCTACCACGATTCTGTAAATGCAACGATAGACAACTAAACAAAATAACAATTTACTTGAGGTTCTGACAAAATGTTCTATTTAATGTTATAAATTAGTCTATTTATAAATGTATAAAATGTTACAATGAGTCTATCAAAAAGTATTATTTTAAATGCATTCATAATGTGAAGAATTGTTTGAAATTAATAAATGAAGACTTGTTTCGTCCAGTGTTTTTAAACAAATCTCTATCAAATGCATTTTAACAGTCACTGGTATTACAACCTTAATTTGAAAGTTCAAAGGTCATTTTGATCACTGACGCATCATCAGTATGTATGTATATATATGCATACATGTATATATGTATATATATATAGTGACAGTTGTGTTGAAGTAAGCTAGAAATGCACAGGTGCTGCTCAATTCGACTATATTTAATATTCATTTTGACATTTTGAGTTTGCATCTATGTACATTACACATACTTACTCCACGAACATGGTAAACAGCTGTTGGTGGGCCGATGCCAAAGTATAGACACTTCTCAACCTTTTCACATGGAGTTTTTGACATTGTTGAATGCCGTGCTTAAAGACGTCGCTGTCAGCCGGCTTACATCACTTCAAAAGATCCTACTGGTGGAGCGAATGCAACCAGGAAAATGACCTTGAAAATGTAGTTCTAGAGGGACCGTCCTGGAGGCTAGTTCCTATAAATGACTTCCTTTCACTACCTGGTGCGAAAGCCTTCAATGAAGAGTCCTTTTAAAAATTCTTAGTTTGAAGAATATTTTAATAATCTAAAAGAACTATTTTACATTATAAAGAAGCTATTTTGTAATTGAAAAGATCCACTGACGTTAAAGTTTCTTCCTGGACTCATATGGCGCTTTTATAGTGTGTGGCACGACTTGGCTTGGCTTGCTTTTCCACTGCAGGTTTGTAGTTTGTTCAAAGTGGGTGGGATTATAGACTGGATCCATTCCTTAGCTGCCAACAAATGGAATCTGCTCCTTGTCTACTGGCAACAATATTTCTTTTTTTCAAGCTGCGTGAGATGGTCGTTTACAGCAAGTCGTTTAAAAAAAGTTGTGCGAACAAATGATACTGCGGTGGGTGTTGCTGACCATTTAAATCTAGCTGGTTTGGTGTGTCATGTCATAAATCCAATGACGCTGGTAGTGACGATTCTCTCCGACCAATCAGTGATCTGAAGTGTTTACCACGGTCACATTTTAGTATCGGTACGGCTCACTTGGAACCTCAACCGAGGTGGTACTAAAAAAAGTACCATGCACTAGGTACTGTAAACAGTGGAAACCGTAACATGCAGTGGAAAAGCACCAATATATGCCAATAAAGTACTAATATTTTTAAGAGTGTACTTTAAACTGTATGACTTTTCTGAACATTTCTGTGTGCAGGCAGTGAAATTGCTGCGTTACCTGTTTGATGATCACAATCTTGACCGTCTTCACAGCACAGCACCACAATAACCAGGATTTATTCCATTATAGGTACATGGTGATGAATATTTAGTTTCCTATGATAATTCACATGTGATTTACTGACATGTGTTTTTTTACACTGTTAAAGAAGATTGTTTTAATCTTACTTCTGCGCAAAACACTTACTTAGTGTTCCTAAATTGGATATTAAATCAAGAGTAGTAAAATTGTAACCCTTAAATGGATTCCAACTCCACACCGGAACAAAATAAAGAACTGTTATGTCTACTCGGCAACTGATGACGCATAAGCACACGAGGGGAATAAGACAAAACACTCGAGCCAGGTTAAAGATCAAAAATTATTTAATTCCCATGATGACAAAAATAATTCCATGAATTCTGTAAACCATTGCATAACTGCTGTAGTGTAGACAAGTGTTAACAATTTTAAATGATACACTACAAGAAAAAGATTATGCATTATAAATAATACCATCTTAAGTAATTCTAGTGAAGAAAAACCTCTCTGGCCTTACACGGCATCAAAACGTACAACTATTCCATAAAGAAGCCTCCATAACTTAAACACATAAGTCCCAGTAAATGTTTTAAGGTCTTGTGTTGACAACACATACACAAAGTATTATAGTGACAGCAAATTGTATAGTATTTCAACACTAATTAGAATATAAGCTGTTCTATATATTGATGCATACTGTACCAAAATAAGGGATATGTTTCTTCCTCGTAATATAAATGTTTTCCTCATTTTGACTTTTGAGCTAATAAATCTGTGAGTTGCAGTTTCCTTTGAAAATTGGACATCTCTCTCTATTCTACAGTTCTCCTGTAAAACCCTGAGAAAAATACATCTCATATTTCCATCAAATTGTTACATGGATAAATACACAAACTTGAAAACTGCAATTGTTTAACTTAGAAATTTATTTGTAATGTATCGCAATTCACAAAACTAGTGCTACATCATTATAGATTAACTGTTCTCCAAGTTATTCCAGTGACCCATTTTATATCTAATTTGAATGGTACATTCAATATTCAGGGATTTAATGTTCGAATAACCGTAACATTAATTATAGGGAACAGTGGTTCCAAAAATTCTGGCATTTTTTTTATTATTATTTTTATTATTATTATTATTATTTTAGCCTCTTACAAAAGTTTACTATTGTAATTGTCCCCCTCCCCAGCTAGTTTGCTAAAATTTAACCAGTTTCATATGTAATACGTATATACAAGATTGCATAAATCCTTAGGTTCAATAAATCACACTACTGATAGAGAACAAAATTAGAAAAACAAACAAATGAACAAAAGAAATCCACAAGAATGCAAAAAGAAATGATTTCCACTGCAGAGCATTATGGTAAATTTCCAATACATTAATTTACACATTGCTAAACAAGAGTCCTTGGTGCTTCTTTAATTACAGATGTCTGGTCTTACATCAATGTTTAAATGGTCATCTTAGATTACAGTTGGTATTAAAATGGCTGATGCAGACAGAGGGGATTCAACGGATCATGCTGTGGTTTAGATCCGTCCGACTAAAAGATTACTATCTGCCATTATTATAAATTTCGTACAAAAAAAAAAAATCACTGTTAAGCAAACCAGTCTGAAGTCCAAACTTGAAACGACTACTTTTTATAACAATTCCACATTAATTTTGTCATACTTCATAAAACTGTTCAGATCAGCTGCTACTTTTAACACGCTTGGTAGAGAACACAACTGCAAAACACCTTAACTGTTCCTTTGACAGTAGACACTGTGTACATGCTGACTTTCAGCATTAATAAGTCTTTCTCAATCAGAATCACTTATTACTCAAAGTGAAACATTGAAAGGCATGGCAGAGTAATTTTGTATTATTTTAATACACTGGTCTGTAAAAAGTCTGTGACAGGACTCTCGTGCATTGAGAAATACAGATTTAAAATGTCCCAAGGCACTAAAATTCGGTTCATTTTGTAAGCTGGGCTTACCCTTTTGTTCAATCAAAAATACTTTCAATGTGGTTTTATTAAAAGGCACAAATTTGTTCCAAAGAGACTTGATCCTTCCAGGATTTAACAATATTATCAAGCAGAATGGCTGATCGTGAATCAGACATTTAAGTGCAGGTCTACTTGTTTTTTTTTTTGTTTGTTTTTTTTGCTTTGTTGAACAATTATATTTTTACTTATTCGTTACTATTACAGGCAAATGTAACTAGGCCAAAAAGTGAGGTTTAAGGCTAGGAATATTTCAACATTATATATTTTAACCCAATGTCTGTTTCAGCCATTTCAGCTAGCATGAGCAAGGGACCCATTTTACATCACAATCAAATAAGTTCTACACAGCCATGGTAGACAACATTTGACAATACAATAATAGACTTCAAGGATAAAAAAAAAAGAAAGTTAAAAGATTTCTTATTTCATATCCAAATTCTTGAGAATCCCAACTAAACAGACAGAAAAACAAACACCAGTCAAATGGAAACTAAAGAAAGCACCTTGCGGGCTGAGATACTCTTTTAAATTCCTGACAGCATACAAGTAGTGCACAACAACTAATGTTTCAAAACTGATTTCAGAATTTTACGAGTAAGTACTATTTGTATAAAAAGAAATAATATATACTTCAAATAAGCACTAATCCATATGGCCACTTAAGAATATTAACACAAATATTCATTCATTACTATGACATTCCTTCACTGTTGATTACAGCCAATTCAATACTATGTTATCGTTTTTACTGAGAAATCGAACAAACAAAGAAAAGAAAAGAAAAAGAAACACAATCTTTATATTAAGTTAAAGAATTGTGCTTCATTAGGATTTTTTTTGAATGCACATTATGTAAATAAGGTAATAGGGTTTGGTCATTTTTCCAACTATTTCCTCAAAATGTTAAAATGAAAATGCAGTTATAAAATTGAAGTGAGAACTAAGAATAGTAAAGGTCTTTGGTAGAAACTACAAAAATGGGCATTCAGTCCATTAATATTGTCAGCAAAAGCAGTTGGCATAGTTGTCCTGTAAAATTAAACATTGAAAAACTGACATAGTAATTGTACACCACTTCAATTGAACTTTGAAACAAGTATAAACTACAATACCACTTTGGTTCATTTGAGTAAAGTCCACATTTGATTCGACCACACTCTTGATTTTTGAAATAAATGTGCGAAATACCACACATTTCAACCCCATTTTATTAGTTCGACAAAACCCTTTGTTATGGTCCAGTAACCAAATAATGGTACCAATTCCTTACGTCTGCAAAGCTCTTGAACACTTGAGTGTTGGAAACATCACACCCAGAGCTGCTTTGATCCATTTCAACCTATCTACGTCAACCGTCGTACGAACGAGAACATGTCTTTGCTAATCAAACTAGAAAAGATAATCACGTAGTCAATGCATTTGAAGCACCGCACAAAAATATTTTTCGCTCGACTGTGATGCCTGACCAACAACTGGATAAGTCTGCTCAATACATTTGGCAGTGTGATCTAGAGCTTCAGCTGGTTAACAAAAGTTACACACTAACACATGCAGTGACAAATCAGTCCAAAATGTCAAGAACATGAGCTACATACAGACCTTGTGGATTTAGATACAATGCAAGAAAGAAAGCAGAGAGAAATCATATATACACTGTCTTTGCCTCGTGAAGCTGAAAGAAAGAAAAAGAAAGAGGGTCTGGACAAGCAGATCCTCAATAACCATCCCTTTTGAAGTAAACTGTTTATCCCGATTTCAAAAGAACAAAGAACTTGCACCTTTGTGTACCTGACAATTTACCGCACAAACTCGTTGGTGTAAATATGAAAGGAACAGGGAAAAAAAAAAAAAAAAGTTTCAGATAACACAGTAGCAGGTCATTTCAATTAGATTACCTAAGCACATTACACTGTCGAATTTGGATACGAAAAAACACTAACGATTTCTGTCTGTAAACACTACAGAGCACTACAATTCTACACATTTCAATAAACAGAAATGTACTAAGCCAGTTTTTGCAATCAAAGAAACAAACACATTTCCTGATTTGAATATCCCTACACATTTAAATTAAGGATGATTCAACATTTCTAACAATAATGAAGCTGCACCCAAAAAGCACCATCGTTAATGAAGAAGAGGGAACGATTGTTTAAGAGCTCGGGCACCGACCAGGGTTCCAAGTCTCCCGGAAATACGTTAGTATTGAATTGGGCCGGTAACTGCTCCGATAATATGGTACTACTGACAAAATACATAGTTTGCAGAACTTTTCACCAGCTGATGGGTTTTGTACTACAATCCTTAACTCTTCACAGATGCTTCAAATGTTTGTAAGGCAAGGCACTTAAGAGGGAGTGGCCAGGAATCAGATACATGTTCTGACATATCTGAAAGGCTAAAGTCCAAAAAAAAAAAAAAAAAAAAAAACATAAGAAAAAAAAACTGGTCGCTGAGGACTTCAGAACACATGTGCTCATCTAACAACTACATAATGTTTATCTAAATAGTCCCTATAAGACGGAGAAATCGATTTACTAAATGCCTTAGCATACAGTATGTGCCTTACTGATATTACAGCTGCTGGTTATGCCTAAAATGCATTCAAAGTTTGCACTTATTTGATTGAAAAATTTAAGTAACAATGAAAGTAATATTAACTACTATTTAGTACTATTTTATATGAAAACTAACAAGTTATATACACTATACCATGATTTAACAGTAAGAAAAAAATGAAATATTCTATTATGTTTCACAGTACACATAAAAGCTTCATATTTTAGCATATCTGGGAAAAAAATATAAATCTTAGAAAAAAAACAACAACTACAAAGCAGCTTAAAGCAAAATTTCTATTAAAAAAAAAAAAAAAAAAAAAAAAATACCCTCAGACAAATTTCCAAGTCAACAAAGTGCTTTTAACAAGAAATGAATCCTCTTCACACAGCTAGTAGCAATAGTGGCGTCGGACCGATGATTTTGTTGCTAACAGTCAAATCAGGGCCAACTGACTTAATGCCAAGGGGAAATTGTTTAATGCTTTATGAAAATGGATAAAAATCTAGCTTGTACAGAACAGGTATTGCATTTAAGTACTTTTATAAGTCAAACACCACTTAAATTCTAATAAAACAAATCAACTGAATCACTATATGAAATACTGAAACAAAAAAAAAAATGCTATTTAGAAACTTTAAGTATAATAATAATAATAATATTATGTATTAGTAGTTCTTCAAAGGGCTAAATCATTAAATAGTACCTTGGATAGCTGTACATCACCACTTCAATATTTTCGTCTTACAGTAAGGACATTCCGTTTTACCAGACGCACAGTTCTGACAAAGTACATAATGTTGGCAAGGCTGCAGGACAATGGAACGATCATGCTTTTGGCAAACTATACATTTCTTTGACTGAAGCTGATATATTACCTGTGTTGAGAAAAAGAAGAGTTAACATCAGTCACACTCTGACAGATTTAATGCAGTGCGTCATGCATGACTGACTCGTGTGGATGTTAAACCGTGTTGCCGTCTAGTTGACGAGAAGAGTACGACGGTCTACTTAGAGTGTGTGTAAATGTGACATGGTGGCGTATGCGTGTTGGGACCTGGTCCTTCTTACCCCGTCTATGAGGTCTAGGTCAGAGCGCAGCTGGCTCTGGATGGAGCGGAGCTTTGGCAGAGGGAGCTGGTCCAGCTCGCCGTAGCTGCGCAGGAGAGGCGTGTTGGGGGAGCGACACAAAACGTCAAAGTCTCCCTGCAGTTCCTTCAGCTTGCGCTCGGTGTCCTCTCGCTTCTGCTCTGCCAGCTGCCGCTCCGCCTCCGCCGATTTAGCTTGTTCTTTCGCTTCGTGAGCGTCTTTCTGCCACGCTTCACAGGCCTATGAGAGGTGCGTTTTAATGAGACGTTCCATCTGATAATAATGACTAAACTGATTTTACACCACCTGGGCTTGTTTCAAGCTGCAAAGTTAAAGGAGTGCTGCAGGTATGACATATTTTGATAGGACAAAACGTGGAAACGAGTTCGCATTTGATCATTTCCGGTTCCATCGCCCAAAAGTCAATGGGTTTTTTGGATGGGTTTTTGGTTAAATGCCTGAAATAATGTCTGTGGTGAACACAAGATCAAAATATTTTTAGGTTTAAAATACATACATACAACAGGTCATTAAATACATCTGTAATACCCCCTCGTGATTGTTTTTAAAGCTTTAAAGTAGTTCTGCACGCTTAATCGAAATTAACCGGAAATCGTGCTTAAACTGCTTTGTTTAGTGCGACTATGAAATCACAAAGGCTGCGACTTTTTTTTAAATGCGCTGCTTGTCTGTGAATCACAGCTCTGTGATCAGTAGCAAATGCTTCTTCATCTGAAAGCCAGAGGGTGCTCTTGTGCAGAAACTCAAAATATACCCTGCAGCAGACGGAGATAACAACATCGCTGTAGCTGAATAAAAAGAAGATCGAAACGCTCTGAACGATTAACATGACTAATAAACACACGACTGCCTTATTCTGTGCAAAAAGCCACATCATCTCATAGAAGGATGCTCAACTGTCGTTATGAAGTGAGTTTAGAGTAAAAACATGTTAGTAAATGTCTTTTGTTGGACAAAATGTTAAAAAATGCTTCTCATGTCTGGAAAGATGTTTGACGCATGTTGCTTTTTCAAATGTACATTAAAAGCAATTCAAACTCAGTGCTTTCAGATGGATTAGCATTTGGAGCCATACTTCATTGACAAGCTGCGCATAAAATAATCAGCCTTTGCAATTTCATAAATCGCAATAAGAATTGTGTTTAAGTGATAATAGTGTTCAAGTTCAATGTTATTGTTCGTATAGTTATTAACTCACAGTTATAATGTGATGCACATAGGGATTTCCTTGAACTACATGCGTTTTCTCACTACTTCGCTGTATAATTGGAGTTTCTGCACGAGAGCGCCCTCTGGCTTTCAGATGGAGCAGCATTTAGCCATACTTCACTAACGAGATGCACATAAAAAAAAAAATTTAAAAAATTGCAGCCAATTGCTAAATTGCCTGTGGTTTCATTTCAATTGATCATGCAGCCCTACTTTAAAGTTTATTGGGGACATTATCACCCCAAACAGGTAAACTCATCTACCCACTAGTCTGCTTTTACAGCCTCAGGCCCCGATCACACCAAACGCGTTTTGTGCAGTGAAATTGTTTTCTATGGCAGTGAACGTTCTGCGCCTCGCGTTTTAACCACCTGCTGCGCCTCACGTTTTTGCAGGAGCGCTCAGAATGCTTGAAGTTGAAAAAGAAAAGCAACTGAAGTTGAGCAGAAAAAGCGCCAACGTCATTCGTGTTTTTTTTCCATTGTCCAATGGAGTGAATGGAGAAAATGGGCTTTCCATAGTGCTGACGAATGTTTATAGTTCTTTGGACACTGCAAAGATGGAGCCCTTTGCTTGTAACGTACTTTTTTTTTAAGTTTCTGCTAATATTATAGTTTAACAGCAAACCAAAGAGCGCTCACTGACAGGACAGCTGATTCAGTGGTTGCCTAGCAACATAAATAACCGCAGCGCACTGCTCTTCAGGCAGTGCGGTGTGCCTCGCGTTTCAGACCTGAAAAATGCATTCAGTGTGATTGGGGCCTTATTGTGTTTATACTCATGCCCTTGCAACTGTTCTAACTCAAAGTTTCAGGAGAAATGTTTTTAAAGAAAGACTGAAGGAGTTGTTGGAAGCTGAATGGTGGTGATGTTGAAGCCGTGTGAGTAGTTCATTTATAGCCACGTTTAACTTTTTACGTTTAACTGTCTATAGCATTCAGGCTTACATAAACACAGGGCTCATTTGTGAAGATTTTCATGATGAACAGCTAAAAATCATTTTGCTGTTCACAGAGCTTATTTTCTTTAGTAATCCAAAAGCCAAATGGAAAAATCCTATTGGGTTTTTGTTGAGGGAACAAAAATACATCATCACTGCAGCACTCAGTAGCTTGAGGTGTCACTGTAAGATAATGGCATCAATAAGCAAAGCAGTGTCAGACTATTTTCTACAACAAACTAGGAATGAATCTCTCAGAGACAACTTACAGGAAACCTAAATGGCTGCTTGACAAAAGGCATCACTCTCATTTCACGAGGCCCATGAAAAAGCAAGCACATCTGACCTGTTTGACTTGGTGCCAGGCATCCTCCCATTGCTTTATCTTGCGCTTGGCTTCATCCAGTTCTCGGAGGAGCCGGCCGATGTCTGCGCTGCTGGAGCCAACTGTGCTGGAAGTAAGGCTGCTGAACACTGGAGACGGGCTGGGAGAGAAGCTGCCACTCATGAAGTCCCATATACTCCCTGCTCCGCCATTCAGACCTGAGCCAAAATATATATTAAAATAATATTAGACCGTGATCATACTTAAAAAAAAGTTTGGGAAAATAATAGCCTCAGCCTCAGATGGCACGCCCACGGACCACCTGATGCACAGTGCGTGCACACACACACAAAGTTTCAATCTGTTTAGCTGGCTGCTACACAATATATTTTTTGTTGGATTTGCCAAAGTTTTTTTTAAAGTGTTTAAAGATGTTTTATGTAAATAAGATGAGCACAATTGTATATTCCTCTTTGTTTTTATGTCTACAAAAATTTTACGTTTACGTTCTGGTTTATTCTTGTGATATGATCAGATAATTGAGATTTCCCAACATTTAATTAAATCAATAAATAGAAATAATAATAAAAAAATGATTAATACTTTTATTCAGAAAGGATGCATTAAGTTAATCAAAAGTTACAGTAAAAACATTTGTTTTATAGATTTCTATTCCAAATAAATTAGTTAATTCAAACTTTCTATTCAAATAATTTACTATAATATTTACCATCAAAACTGTTTTTTACACTGATAATAATAATAATCAGAAATGTTTCTTAAACACAAATCA
This sequence comes from Zacco platypus, assembly GCA_038088235.1. NCBI lineage: Eukaryota > Metazoa > Chordata > Actinopteri > Cypriniformes > Xenocyprididae > Zacco > Zacco platypus. Next base: position 29,183,233 of record CM076083.1, on the reverse strand, counting down.
TCATGATTTCAGAAGGATCATATGACTGAATACTGGAGTAATGATGCATAAAAATTCAGCTTTGACATCACAGGAATAAATTACACTTAAAATATATTACAGTTATTTTAAACTGTAAAAATATTTCACTATTTAATTGTTTTTACTGTATTTTTGATCCTATAAATGCAGCTTTAAGGGACTTATTTAAAAAAAAAAAACATTACTCAAACTTATTGACCCCAAACAATATTCTTCAGTAGTAGTTTTTGGCCCTTCTCATCTTGAATATGACAATCTCCAAACGTTACAGTTCTCACCTAAGGAGTTCTGCGTAGATGTGGGTGTTCCTAGAAGGCCATGCTCGGTTTTAACAGGCGGTGCCTGTGGCTGGCTCTGCTGGGAGGCCATTCCAGTGAGGAGAGACTGGGACAGGGATTGAGACAGCGAGCTGAGCGGGGAGGCGGATAGAGATGACGAGGAATGCAGAGAGGAAGACCGAGCCAGAGAGCCAGGAATATTGACAGGAGCAGAGCCTCCTAATAACCTCTGACCTATGGTGGAAAAAAGTGTTTAAACATTAACCGCATCATATACAAGCCAAAACAAGCAAAAACTAACAAAAACAATAAAGTCATACTTGTTAAACCAAGGCCATTGTTGTCTTGGTCCTCTAGCTCTTTGTCGAGGGACGCAACATTGATGTCACTAAAATTTAGGTCAAGTGCAGATCCTAAGAGCAAGAAAAGTGGTGTGAATCAACACTTTTGCATAGAGGATACAAAACACAAGCTACTTAATGAGACGATCCTGCATAAAGCCGTTAATGATGTTTTGTTACGTTTTCTAAAATAGAACAGCTTGAAGTGATAAAAGGCTTGATAATTTAGTCTTCCATCCTGCAACACACAATTCATTTCAGCTCATATAAACTCAGCCTATAATAACCATACATCAAAGGCTGTGTTTGGGTAAAAGCCATATATTTAACTCGAATTAGCTCATAGAAAAGGTAGACGTGAAGGCAAAAGCACTTACCATCCACTGAGCTCTGTGCTGCTGAGTCACTGCTGCTGCTAGTGAGCTTTAGTGGACTCGCTGACTTATGGCTAATGCATGACCACAAATACTCTTCCTTCGACTTCACTAAACGCTTGGCATTTATCTGCACTGCCTTATCTGGGCTGTCTTGTGTACTTTTAGATGTAGCGCTTGGCTAGACTGCTCTAAGACAAAAGAGCGCTGGAGAGGAGCTTACCTATTACTGACTCCACAGTATTGCTGCCTGGATAGAAAGGCGTGGCTTTTGCATTCATGGTTGATAAAGTGGTGGGTGACGAACTGTCAGATCCGATACTGGAGGCCAAGCTGGACGTGATGCTTGATGTTATGCTGGACGCTAGTGGATTCACCACTGAGAACACACCGCCGTGAGCCTGTGAATCAGTCGTGACATGGGTCAGTGTCAAATAAGACTGTCCACGATGAAAAGAAGGAAAGATGTAGTTTAAAACAAGTTCTTATAAATGTACTGTTTATGTTCATGTAAGTTTTATAAGGCTTAACTATTTTTAAGTTTTAGCAATATATAATATTAGTCCATTTAGCTTCCATTTCTTTATATTTCAGTTTTAGAACTTACATTTGTTTATTTCAGTTTATTGCCAAGGAAACATTTCTGATTTCTGTCAAATCAGTTCATAGTTTGTTTTATTTTAGCTGTATTTCAATTAACGAAAATGATTTATGTTTTAGGTGGTGATAACAGCATGGTTTTAAACATTAGTTATGATTCCATCACCCTGTTTTTATGTGCACTTTGAAGTATTGCATCAGAAATGAGTGATGGAAATGCCAAATTTCTGAAAAAAAAACAAAAAAAAAAATCCCTTAATTCACAAAAAACTTTTGGATATGTGTGCGAAAAAAAGGGTTAATGCGAATAAAAGGAGATGGAAACGCATTTGACTCATAAACTGACGTAGTGAACATTAAACCCACGTGACTAATCAGCTGTCATTCACTGTTGGTTACCAATACCACCATCATTCACTCGAACAACTTGATGGAAATGCACCTATTTAGTTTGTTTTTTTTTGCCAACTTTGAAAAGATTCGCTTCACGTTTGGATGGAGACCCACCTACTGTTACATAAAAATAAAAAATAAAATCTGCAAATACAATACTTGTTATGGCATTATGTTCAGCTGATATGTAATGTTATATGGTTTCCTGGAAATGAGGATGAAAACATGATAACCTGGTCCACTGCTCTAACCACTTCATATATGTGCTTGTAAGGTTGTAAAATGAGTGAATATGAGGACTAGGTTGCTTTACCTGTTTGTCTTGGTCCATTAACTTTTGATTATTTTCCCCAGACTGGCTCTTCTGGTTCTTTGCCTGAAATCAGATAACACATCCTATCATGTGACCTGATGTTGTTAAGGCAACCAGGGGTGTTATTATGTAGGCAATTGCTACCTGCTCAGGAAAAGAAGACCAAAAAAAAAAAAGAAAAAAAGTAAACCGCCCTTCTATGGTTTAAAGATGACTGTTATAGTATTCCATTACAGCATGCTTCGTTTTATGATGACCACAACATGGTTATGTGGCCTCTGGGTGTTGTTCACACATTACTGCAACATTTAAATGAAATATTTTACACCTCAGAACATGAAGAGAAAAAGCAAAGTTCATGTTGCATTTCAAAGTCAAAGTATTAAAACCTGTGCACACAAAGATACCACACCCACAATCTCAAAGACTGACGTGAGAGTTTCGAGTTCAACAACAACAACAACTGAATAATGACAACTAAAGACAAGTGATTTTCATTTGACAGCAAATGACTGAAAAACACAACAGAAAAGTGGTGAAATGAAAATGACCCAAGGGCAAATAAATGAAAGTGAAGTTTGCAGTATGTGTCATGCCTGCAGTCCCGCTGGAGTTCCCTTTAGAAAAAGGGCTAGAGAAAACGGTCATGTGTACCTGATCCTCCCGTTCAAAACCTGGAGCTTTGGGATAGTTAGACGTCGGAGAGGAAACACTGGACGTGGTGGACTCTGAACATAAGCTACCATTAGTAAAGCATTTTGGCCTGCCGATGGGTCCAATTGGGGACAAAGAACTGTTGCTCCCTGAGCTTGGTGTTACAGTCGGACTATTAGAGCATGATACCTAAGGAGAAAAGCACAAATGAGCTTAAAAAAAAAAAGTGGTTTTGGAGCCAGCCAAATAGGTGATTTTTCGTGGTTGATTGGGTAGATGTGGATGTGAGCGGATTCAGCTCACAATAATAGAAAAATAGCTCAATCAAGTCTAATTTTTGGTGTGATGTGAATCAAGAAACATTTGAGTAGAAAGCCCTGATCTGAATTTGAGGTATTCTCGCTTTCCAACACAGACTGCAATAAGTAGAAATGAATGCAAAGAAAACAAAATGAAACACTGCTGAAATGAAAAGAAAAGCAGTAGCTCAAACAACATAAATGATCAACTGCTTCCTAAAGGACTGTTCTCTACCACAGACGTAACACAGATGCAAGACAGGTGTGAGAAGGAGAATGCAAACATACGTTTCCTGTCTGGCCGTTGTTACTCGCACTGCTGGTGATGGAATTCGTGTTGGTGCTCCACTCGTTGATTGGACACTCTGGATATTGCTGGGAGCCCAGCTTGGACTGAGAGCCCGACTGCATTGCTGAGAGCAACGTGCTCATGGTCTCCTCTGTGGAAGGAATTCCTTCAGACACACACACAAATATTCTTTAGAGTCGTGAACTTATGCGGGAAAAAAAAGTGATTTTTCTGATAAAATTGATAATAATAATAATTATTATTACCACATAAAAATATTATTATTTTAATATTTCTCTGTAAAATTATTACTTTAATTTACATTATTGCAACATGTAATGTATGTCTTAATTTCTTAATTCTCAAACATTAAACCACCAAGGTTTTATTTTTGCGGAAAAACACAACAGCGGGTTTATCAGTGCTTATCATTGCAAGTTTGGTTGGTACATTTTGTGTTCCAAACCACGTTATAAGTGATGCAAACCAAGCCGTCTGAGACAGAAAACAGAGGATCTTGATCTTCTTTGAAACATGCGGCACATTGGCTACACTTTATTTTAAGGTGTTTTTTATAGTGTAAAATACATTTAAGTACTGAGTAACATTAACAACATATACTTTCTATAGGGTTAGAGGATTAGGTTTTGGTTTACTGTTAGTTAGATATCATTTTGCATAATTTACTATTAATACTGTAGTAAATACATGTAAAAATTATATGTTTAATTAAATCACAGTCTTTGCGATTTGATAATCACACCTTATTTCGATTAATCTTGCAGCCATACATAAACTACATGAAATCACTGCATTTCAGGTATTTAATAACTACAACACACACACACACACACACAGTGAAATCATTTATCCTTATAATCATGCTTACTTTCCACATGTGCAAAAGCACAGAATGGTCCCCTTGGACAGTATCCAGTTTGCCTCATGTCGTTGCATTTAGTAGATTTGTAAATCTTGAAACAGACATAGGAGTTGGTGAGATGAAGGGAATGACGTAAATCGAACAGATTCAAAGTCACTCAAGTTCAACGTTTTAAAGGTGTGGCAGTCTCACCTCTGGGTGGAACTGCTGTTCGGTGCGAGAGTGGCAGTACTGACAGCTGTCCCCGCTCTCACACTTGGAGGGTTCGCCCCATTCATCGCCGTGCTTTACACTCGGACAGGGCGTCGACCTGCCAAGAGGGATTCAGATTAATGTTGAGATATATATATATATATATATATATATATATACACACACACACACAACACTGTTCAAAAGTTTGGGTTCGGTAAGACGTTTAATGTTTTTAAAAGTTTCGTCTGCTCACCAAGGCTGCATTTATTTAATTAAAAATACAGTAAAACAGTGATATTGTGAAATATTATTACAATTTAAAATAACTGTTTTCTATGTGAAAATATTTTAAAACATAATGTGATGTCAAAGCTGAATTTTCAGCATCATTAGTAGTCTTCAGTGTCACATGATCCTTCAGAAATTATTCTTCAAGAACAGACTGTGTCACCTAAAATACATCCATGAGTGGATGTGACGCCACTTCCACTCACGGATGTGTTTTAGGTGACATGGTGTGTCAACTTGTTTTGTTTGGGAATATTTGCTTTGCAATTGAAGTGATTGCTTCACCTGTATTTGAACTTTCTGGGATTTCTTCTCCTATCTCTGCTGTTGTGATAGTGGGGACAGGCATAGCCCTGCCTGCATAGACGTGGAGGCTTGGTGCACTGCTCAGTTTTGTAGTTGGCCAAAACAAAATTGGTGTCTGCAAAAGAAAAGGGTAACAGAAATTGAATATGAGTGACCTGATTGAATATAGTGTCATTTTGTACCCACTGCCACTGAAATCTAAAACCATCACCACTGAGATCAGTTTCATTTTATTCCTGTTATACTGGGCTGGCATTAGTGTGAGAAGGTTGTGTGTCACCTTGCCAACGTGGGTCCTCATTTAGGGTCTTCTCAATCATGGCCTGGCTGGCCAGCACACCTGGCTGCAGGTCAGGAATTCCCTCCCCAGATCCCAACTGGCCGTTCTGCAGAGCTTCCTGTGCCTGGATCTCTCTGTAAACATGATTATACAAGTTCAGAAGCACCACCAAAAAAAAAATCCCCCAAGATTGGTCTTGATGCAACAGCTATTTTCACATACACGTTGCTAGGCAACTGCTGAGATGGCATATTTTTTTGTTATTTAATCACTGGTAAGCCACATTTTCAGGCCAGAACCAAACCATTTGCGGCTACGCTGTGCAGACTGCTCGGCAATGCAAGAGTAATTAATGTCATTAGTAAAACAACAAATAAGGTACATTTTTGCAAATTAGATTAAACACCTTAATAAGTGTTCGCTGGCTGCTCGCTTATGAATTGAATACATATGCAACTACCGATGGAGGTGCTAATCAACTGAAAATTTGTGCAAAGTAATTGTCATAACAAAACAACGTTAAGCGCAAACTGCTGTTACTTTGGGTTTCACAGCTTTTACGTTAGTCAGGGGTTGGGAATCCTGGCAGAAATCCCCCGCCTTTGAAAAACAGGAATTTGAGAGCAACACGGCAATGAACTTCCTTTTCCTACTGCTGCCCTTTAGTGTAAAAATTACTTGTTCTCTAAAGGTTCTCTGTTCACACAGAGACGAATGTTCGGTGTCAAAATTCGGTGCAATAAACAGTTGATTTCGAATGGCCGGCTGTTAATGAGCTTGTTCAGATGGACAGAAACATCTGCATGTGAAAGATCTCTTTTCCCCTCGCACTGCGAAAAGCACTGGTCAACAAGAAGATTCACACTTAGAGCCACTAGCTATGTTTACATTCAAAGTTTCAAATTTAACTTATGCACAAAACTGGAATTTCACATTAAAAATCAGCGATAAAAGCAGCAATTCCATCCCATCATATGTTCAAGAGAACAAAATCGTCACTTCCTGGGAAACTTGCGAAAATATCTGCAATAAAAATGGAAGTTGCTGCAATCGGAGAAGCCACTGTGCCTCTTTTTTCCCTACATCATAAATCACTTAACACAATAAACGCTGTCTTGTTATCTTGCGTTCGGATGCTGGTGTTTGTGAACGCTAACACGTGAGACGCTTCCGTGAGGGAATTAAACCAAATCATTCTGGTGACAGACTTTGACCAATCACATCATCTGCTGAGGCAAAGTCATGCGAGTTTTTGTTGCGCACCGAGGGTTTTATGCTGTAAATGCATTTCCATTGTAGTTTATGCGTATCTTGTTTACGGATACAATTTATGCGTATTTTTAGAATTTATGCATATCTTTGCATTTCCATCCAGGGTTATTTACGCGATATGCCAAAAATGCACATAAAAATAGGTGGATGTAAACTACAACTTGGTTCATGAATAGACCATCTTGCTAAGCGACAGTGAAAATCAGAAGAAGAATCTGGATCCGGCTCTCTTTTCTCTCTACTCTTGCATTTGGTGTCGTTTGGTAAATACCATAACAAATGCAAAAATCCTGAATGGCTGTTTGAAAACGTGCAAATACTGTTGGACTTCCTTTCATCTCTGTGATAAGCGCTTGTCAGAAACGGTGCTGCAAGCGCCACCTACTGTCAGAATGTGAATTTGCGTTTACATTCACCCTGTCATGCCAATTTTTACGCATTTGAAAACTATAATAATATTAATAAAATTAAAGGTGCAATAGGTGATTTTCTACAGAAACATTTACATTAACATGGACTTAATGTGTTTTTATGAATATATAATGTCTGTAGAAGGCATAGGACCATAAAATGCGCAAACATGCTTTATATTCGGTCCGAATTAAATAATACCAACAAGCTTACGCTGCATTCACACCATAACTACCGTAGTTAAGAGACGGCAACCCATGAATTTCTAACCGGAGCCGTTCAGTCAGAATTATGGGATTATGTGTTTCCATGTAAACAGTATCAACACCAAAATTAATCTGCAGCAGTCAGGTACAAGCTCTCCAAAGTTGATTACGTTCATTATTGTTGTTATGTCATATTATTGTGCTTTGAGACATGAGGTAGTTTAACGCCGTCTTATGCGTTGTGCGTTGATGCGTTTTGGAGGCGGCGTGGGTTTGGACAGCGATTTGCAGGGAGGGTGAGATCGTATGCTTTCAATGCTAGCAACCTAACGTTAGCCTTTCCTGGATCACCTACTGCACCTTTGATATGATCAAAACCAAATTGGGAAAACATGAATTGCTTTGTTTGTAGAAGAATCCCTAATTTATACACAAGCCAAGGGACAGGACCATACATATATGCACCTTTGCTAAAGACACAGAGAGGGAAAAAAACCCACCTAATATCATAAACTGGTGGCCGAAGGTCATGTGGTCCATGAGCGAAGGCGCAGTGGAGGCCGTTCTTCACACAATGTCCACGGGCATCTGTCTCATGGATGCAGGTGCCGGTTTTGTAGTAGCGTAAATGGTACTTGCGCTCTGTGTCACCGGTGGTCCGGTGTAAATAAGGGCAACTGTGAGGAGAAAAGCACCGGCTCGTCAGTATAAATGCTGAATGAAAAAATACATTCTGATACTTTAAACAATAATTAGTAATACTAATAATATGTAATCTAAAAAGATAAAAGATAAAGAGATGTTGAAACTGCATTTACCAGTCATACAACTATTTCTAACATACCACAATGTGAGATTGAGTGAGATATACACAGACAACTAAACTTTTTCATTGCTATGAGAGAGCAGGACAAATGTGTGGAAGCATGTGGAAGAAAGCAACTGCAAACTACACTATATTATAGTACTAAATCTACTTCTATTCCCAGAGGCAAAATGAGTTTGATTTGAGTGAACGAAGTACACTTGCTGTCGCTGGTAAAATATGTAATTAAATTACTGCTTGTTTTTTAATAAGGCTGTTTCTTGTTTCCACAGGGGAACATATGCGCACTGTCTTAAAATAATTACTGTAACTATATTTAATTATCATCAACAACTATAACTATATTGAAAACATTTTAAAATGCATCAACAAATATATTAGAAAAGCTTTTTTGGTCACTTAAATATATGTTAAATGTACCATGAAGAGACATGAAGAGCAACAAGCACCAATGTCACTGCAAACCTCTTTCACAACTTTAAAACAGTCAAACACTTGTGAAATACTTCCCGGCTGTAACTTGTTTTGCAAGATATGTTGGTATACAGTGGATATATATATTCCATTACATGGTATGACATGATGAAATATATGTGCATTCTTGGTGCTGTTCACAGATAAATGCAGTTTTTAGTTTTAAAATGCATTAAAATTGACTGAAACATAATAGGTAATGCATATTGCTGAAACATGGCAACACAAAGCAAATGATCAGATTAGGAGAACCAGATATGTATAAGAAATATGCATTTAATTTAAGACATAGAAAGGCACAGAGAAAACGGGGCTGTGACAATGGCACCAGCAGCCCAGAGGAGAGCAGATTTATGCTGAAAATGCTACATACCCAATAATCTTCTCAAATATAGCAACTGCATCTTGTTCAGGTAGCAACAGTAACTATGGCAACAGCAATGATGTCACCATAGGACGGCTGCTACAGGATGAATGAATGTGTGATCTTTGGCTACGCTGAAACTATGTGACATACACTGATTCGGCAAAGAAACAGGGCAAATCATTTTTCATAATTATTTAAATATTTGAGATTCATTTGAGCAAGTCAGTCAGACCACAAAATGCGTCAAAATAATAATAATAATAATAATGCAGTGACCTTCAGTTCAGGTGTTGGTAAAGGAAAAAAATACAATACATTGTGGTTTGAATCAGATTTGAAAAATAGGTTTAATTACAGATAGAATTAACATTATTTTACTAATGATTGTACACCCTTAATCATTTTATCATAACATGTTGGTGTTACACCATATAGGTTATCTGCCAATATTAGAGGTTTAATAAAATATAATGGGTTTGTTCAATATTTAATTGTGAATGCTTGTTTCTGCTTATTTTTTATATTCTTGATTGCTTTTTCTTTTATGTAGCTTTAATGTACAACATTAGATTATGGCTAATATTTAAAGGGATAGTTCACCCAAAAACGAAAATAATCCCATGATTTGCTCACCCTCAAGCCTTCCTAGCTGTATATGACTGTATTCTTTCAGATGAACACAAAAGGTGAAAAAGTAAAACGATGGGTTTTTGTAAGAAAGAATATCCATATTTAAAAACTTTCTAAACTAAAATAACGAACTTCTGACGGACGACCGTACGCATACTGCGCAAGTCGAGGTGCGCCAAATGAGTAACCCCTGACGCGATGCACAGCGCAGGATGTTTAGACACCTCTCGCAGTTCAAACAAATAGGACTCTGCAACAAACTCAAGCTCCTCTTCTCTTATATTGAAAAAATTCTCATTTTAGACTTCTAATTCGCCACCGGTGTTTTGTTTTGCTTCATCAGTACGTCATACGTCGGGTCAGGGGTCTCAAATCAATGCGTACGGCAGTCAACCGAAAGCATTAGAGTTAATAAAGTTTTAAATATGGATATTTTTCTTACAAAAATGCATTGCACCACTTCAGAAGGCCTTTATTAACCCCCTGGAGCCGGATTGCTTTAATGATGGATGGATGCATTTTTTGGGGCTTCAAAATTATAAAGCTTAGCAGAGCCAGGATATTTTTTTAACATAACTCCTTTTGTGTTCATCTGAAAGAATACAGTCATATACAGCTAGGAAGGCTTGAGGGTGAGCAAATCATGGGATTATTTTCGTTTTTGGGTGAACTATCCCTTTAAATATTAGCCGTAATCTAATGTTGTACATTAAAGCTACATAAAAAGAAAAAGCAATGAAGAATATAAAAAATAAACAAGCATTCACAATTAAATATTGAACAAACCCATCATATTTTATTAAACCTCTAATATTGGCAGATAACCTATATGGTGTAACACCAACATGTTATGATAAAATGATTAAGGGTGTACAATCATTACTAAAATGATGTTAGATTTAATTACAGATAGTATATACCATCAAATAGGTAGACAGAGATATCTCACAGGATTCAATGACTATTTCACAGTGTTCAGAAATACTACAGCATTCCCAAAACCAAAACAAAGTCGCCACATGCCAACACAATACAAACTTAATTACAGAAAACCTTGGCAAGAATCCACACATGACACTGTAGTGATACAGTAACAGTAGTAGTAATATAACACTATAGTAATCATCTCAACATTTACAGAGCCTTTGAGCTCTACTGCCTCAGCCAAGTTTAATTCAATTATCTACTGGATCATTTTCAAACAAATTACCTGAGAACAATATATAACAGGAGTATGAAAGTCTACGTTTAAATAATGCGCTTTGTAAACAAACGAGTTTTTATGAAGAGAGCGACTCGTAACCATTGTAACTGCAACGGACCAATCAAACAAAGAGTACGTGCATCGGAGAGCCAATCACAAGGCAGAGAACAGGGGGCGTGTCTTTGGGTTCACTAAGCGCAGCACACAAGAAGAAACACATCAGCCTGCCGAAGTTCATTTCCAAAATGAAGCATTTCTGTCAACACACACACACAGGGCAAACTGGGAACTGAGAGATGAAACATCAGAGAAAACTGGAAGCGAAACTCGAGATAAACACACATCGAATAAAAGACAACACCGTGAACGGCAAACACTGTATATATATTCATTAAGCGATATCCGATATACACGGGGGAGTAAAACATTAACATAAAGTAAACACTGTAGTGACTTTATAGGACAACGATCTCCTCAGCTTCATGTTTTATGAAGAGGGCGTGTGCTACTCAAAACAATGAGTCAAAAACACTAAGCTTAACGAAAATCCCCAGAGTCAGAATCGACAGATCTGATCCACAACACATCGATTTATTACAAATATTGAAACAAAAGCACTTGTTCGTTTCGAGCAGACGGATATAAACACGACTACAACGTGCAAATATCCTCAAAATGCAGTATAAATAAATAAATAAAGTTACTTACTCGTCTCCATCGGGACATATTCCTGTCGTTTCATCATACTTCGTACAATATACATCTGGGCTGTAATTAAAAGTCCCGTCTCTTCTCCGTATGGGTCTCCGTCTTCGCTGGTTTAGAAAATGCCAGTGGAAACACGTAAAGGGTCTGTGCTGTGTGCATTTGTGCTGCAAAAACAGTGGGCACTGCTCGGTCCTGAACTCCTTCAAATATCTAGGATTAAAACGGGAAAGGCACGGTCAAAAGCTGCACACATCAACCACCTCCGCACGCGTGATTGACATAAACAAATCAGTGTTGTCAAACTACGATGAAAGTTTGGAGCTGTGGTGGTTTTGTGACACTGCGTAGTTTCTCACACGCTGCCATTCCGCAGCAAAACTAGCCCTAGATACATATTTTACGTGATAAAACACAACTATAAACGTGTAATGTGCATTTTATGTGCTTATAAACAGCCAAATGGGAATTTATAGCGATAAAAAAATCAACTGTAGCTGCCACTGTGAGCCATTTATCAAGGCTCTCCACTACATTAGAAGCTTACGCCAAGTACTCCGCGATTAGCGTTCGGAGTTACGTACAATCTTCGACGTACGTTCCATTCAAACCAACGGTGCGTACGGAGGGAAAAGAACGTAGAGTAAGAAACACGGGCCGAGGAAGGAGGCGGATGCAGCTAACAAACCAGCCTGCTAGCTACATCTAGCGAGCGTCTCGACTCGCTCTGCTGCTGTGCAGTGTACATGTCTTCAGGCTTTTTATACACAAGCAGGCTTTCAGCAAATAAGCGAAGAGCACTTTCTTAAGTTTTAAATTGCACCTAGCGCGATAAACAAGTGAATACGGAAAACAACGTAACGTTTGGCGGAGATGAGATTGTTGATTTGACCAACATTGAGATTTGAGAGGCGCGTGCATTCGGAGGAATTTACAAAAGGAAAAGCACCATTTTAAAACGCACAGAGGGAAAGGAAACAGTACGCGTTACAGATATAAATCCGACAGTCGACTGTCGAATAGTCATCACGTTCCACGGAAACGCATTTTCGTCCATTTAATGTTTACTTTACTTACGTATAGTGGGTTGGTTTCTCGGTTTGAGGAGAAGCGCTCGCCGCCGTTTTCGAAACCGACGGCATTTTCAGTCAAAACAATAATAGCGCGTGCGCGGGGACCCGCTCGTCTACTCATGCTCTCGCGCGCCGCTGCAAGGCCAATATGAGCAACTGGCGGGACAAACAAACAGGAGACAATGACCATGCTGCATAGCAGCAGTGCCACAAGGATTTAATTGTAATTCCTCACACAAACCAAGTGTCTTAGACTGCAACGTGTTGACAAAATGATTCAGAAATATAACAAAATAACATATTGCTACTTATTTATGTAGTAGGCATTTATATTTCTTGATTCCAAGAGTCATAAAATAAGTAAAATCCTAAATGTGAGATCAGACACGTCTTATGTAGCCCACTATCTATTGGAAATATTTATTTATTTATTTATTTATTTTACTCAAAATTCATTATTAACATTCTCAGCTGCGGGATAAATTATAATATTCAAAATTATCCTAAAAGGCAACCAATGTAAATGAAGCGACACAACTTAGGAGGCGGAGATTGTTTTCTGTTAAACCAATGAGAAACGAAAACGTCAAATGGGGCGTGTCTAAGCGCCAAACCTCAGAAATATATAAATAGAAGCCCGTCCTCCTATTTTCAAATACGAGAGATACGCAGTGGGAGATTTATCGTGATCCAGTGAGGGTTGTGTGAGTAAAGTTTAATTAATTTTGGCGATTATTTTCAAGTTAGACAATAATCATAGTAATTCCGCTCGTGTTGTCGTAAAACAAAACCATACACCATTTACAGAGTTCATGTGACTTTCATATTTTCGTACGTAATATTGACTAGTCATTTGCTGGCTAATTTGTTGTTTTGATTATTACTTCGGACACCAAGTTACTGCCCTCGAACATGGTTAGATTTAATAACTGTGGCCTTTTTAGATTTGTTAAACTTTTACGCGGGCTTTGAAGTAAATGGCATCTGATAATTCTGTGTTGGTTTATCAGTCTTCGGTTTTTTTTGCCCGCCATTTTGGACAATGGTTTGTTCAGCTCGTTCCTGAAGAGGTCGAAGCGAGTTACCGGCTGTTCCCAATGTTGTCTTGCCTTCACTTTCCCCTGTGCATCTGCGCACTTCCCGACTCTTTCTACGTTATGCAGTTGCTATATTCCTAGTTGAAAATGAGTATCGTGGTAGGGTTATGTTTAGTCTGCAGTAAGAAGGTGAACCGGGTCCTGCTGCAGATAGAGGCTGATACCGGAGCCGCGGTTACCGAAAAAGAACCGCAGCGCCTGTCGTTTGCTGCAAATACACATCCGTGATGCTCGTTTGGTTTTGTTAAAGACCAATTACGTCTATTTTATAGCTGGTTTATGTTGAAGCGCTCATTGTAGGCACTTGACGTTGTACATCTTGGTAAATTGAGGTCTTTTTTAGATCATGTAGCTGCGGCTTTTGAGCGGAAGTGGTAAAGGCGAACCGCAAGACCCGGATGATACCGCCATTTTAAGTTACCGTTTGAATGTTATTTTAAAACGGGAAGAATTCAGTGCTTAAATGCTCGTTTTTGTTTCCAATTGTAGAGATTGAGAAACAATGGCTCGTACCAAGCAGACCGCGCGTAAATCCACTGGAGGAAAGGCGCCAAGAAAACAGCTTGCGACTAAAGCCGCTAGGAAGAGCGCGCCCTCTACCGGTGGCGTCAAGAAGCCCCATCGATACAGGTGAGTGTGAGAGGCCGTTTTGAACTTGACTTGCATGATTAATACAATAGTTGTTTTTTTGGTAAAATGTGTAAATCCCCCTCACTTTAGGCCTGGAACTGTTGCTCTGAGAGAGATTCGTCGTTATCAGAAGTCAACGGAGTTGCTCATCCGCAAGTTGCCATTTCAGCGTCTGGTCAGAGAGATCGCACAAGACTTCAAAACCGACCTGAGGTTCCAGAGTGCCGCCATTGGTGCACTTCAGGTGTGTGACATGATTTATTATTATCATTTACCTTTCTTTAATACACTTGAATTGATGCTATATTAACTTTTGCTTGTCTTTTTACAGGAAGCAAGTGAGGCTTACCTTGTCGGTCTGTTTGAGGACACTAACTTGTGTGCCATTCATGCCAAGAGAGTCACAATCATGCCCAAGGATATCCAGCTCGCAAGGCGAATCAGAGGAGAGAGGGCCTAATTTTTAATTTTATTGTTTTTTTTTTTAATTTTATTTTTTTACTTTTAATGAGAAACACTCAGAGTAAAAGCAATGGATTTGTACATTGGAGTCATTTTGTAAAGCATTCCTTACAGACTCAGGTTTTTAAAGTGAGTGTATCTAGATTAACCATTGTAGAGCTCATTGTGAAGTGGCTTTAGTTGCATGCATAAAATATTTATCACGTATCTTTTACATTGATCATTGGGTTGTAAATAAAATTACTCTACCTCAAAACTGCTTATTCTGTCTTATTTGACTGCTTTCATGATTTTAAGCCTTAGTTAAATGCCAAAATTACCACTACTGAAGGCTATTAGACGTCAGTGCCAGGTTTGTTTATTACAGTCAAGTTTGACTCCTGTACTTGTGGCGTGTACTGCAGTCTCTCACCACTAGAGGGCGCGCTCGTGTCGCTTTGGCGCAGTTGGCATTTTTCATCAAAGCTGTCAAAATATAGTTGGCAAGACTATCAAAGTACAAAATCTATTTACACAATTTGATAGTGGCAAATGAAATGTATACACTAGTCAAAAAATGCGACAACTGGCCAAATTAAAGCTGCAATGTGGTTAAGACCTAGATGTGACATACCAGTCAAAACGCTGTAAGATTATCCAAGTGTTTAAATTGGAGTATACAGTGCAGTATGTCCGTGTTTAATTGGGAATATAAGCTTTGTTGCACAGTATGCTTAGCTTTGTCCAAACTGACGGACTTTGACTCTGTGGACATTAGCCTTCACTGAACGAAGCTGATTAACAGGCTGTTATTCGACGACATTGAACATACTTCCTTCTCTCTAACTCCAAAAACACAGATGCTAAATATTATAAAATGCCATTGCTCTGCACCTGCACGTTTATCTCATAATCTTTCCAACTTGTCGACTATATTCTTGTCCTGAACGTGCTCGTTGTTGGCGCCCTCTTGTGGTCAGTGGTGAGTTTGCTCTATTTTTTATTTTTTTTGTAAGTATTTTAATGTTCTGGTTTAGCCCGTATGTTATATAGGCTCACTTATGGTATTATTATAAGGGCTAGACTGAAACACTCTTGTGCAATCCTCTTGATGTTACCTAAGTTACATCTGTTCTTCCTTTTTTTCCTTAGAGAAGATTATAATATGTAAATGTAATTGTGAATCAGATCTATTATTCAAACTCATATTCCCTAAGCATATGCATTAATTCTCACTCCTTAATTACCTCACAAAGGCAGTCACCCAAGAGTCTTGTGTTTTATAAGCTTTCAGCTCATTCTCCTGCAAGCCCCAATATTTCTGCAGCAGCATTTTTGTTTAAAAAAAAATAATTTGGACTAATTCAATTATGAAGAACTCTTTTTATGTGCTCAAAGGTTTGAATTGTTTGTGAACACAGAAAGCATGTAAACACTGAAAACCATAAAACAGCACGAGTTCCGATAAAAACGGATTCATTTAACCGCATCAAATAGAAATCTCACAGGCAAATGGGACGCAGTGACGTCAGATTCCTCAACCCTGAGCCCTGCTCCGGTCCCAGCTGCAGACACGCACTCTTCTCACAGTCTCTGTCCCTCACCTCTTGCTCTTTGTCTTTCTCGGAGTCGTCCCGCATCTATTTATTTGTATTTATACAGATACGAAATTAACATGTCTCGCTTTGGCTCTTTCCCAGGGGATCGACTGTGGGGGTTCGCGTTTCAGCTCTCGTCTAATTAGCCTGTCTGTCATTATTTCACTTGTCTGTGTCTTTTTGTGATGCTCATCCTAAGGCTGTTCTCATCATGGATTCTCAAATCTCTGTTAGAGGCACACAACCTTACTCGTGCCCTATAGGTCTGTGTGAGACACAAGTTTCCCAAGTCACTCTTTAGTTTCTGTTTTAATGTGTGGATTGGTTTGTATGTTAAAGGATGCTATTTATACTATTCATGAGTAGTTATTCAAACGATGCTTACATATTTTTCCCAGGCTGGGCTGTCACAGCTGGACAAACATGTCTTGGTTTTGCCAGGCTGTATCTTTTTTCCAGAGCTGCACATTTTGTCGCGCGGGTCCATATGAGCGATCACTCTCTATCGGCACCCAATACTCCGTACACTGAAACATGCAGTCATTATTCTGACTGATAGCTTGCTTCAAAATGCTTTATGTCCTTCTCAACATTCTTCTTTCTTCCTTCCATCCTTCTCAGACATTAAACTACTAACTATAAGTAACTTTGCAACTACATGTCGACTTATTCCACTAACCCGAACCCTAACAGTCAACTAATACTCTAATGAGAGTTGACATGTAGTAACAAAGTTATTTGTAATCAGTTCTATTTTTAAAGTAAGTTTTTCACCTAATATTTATATTCAGAGCTCAAAAAGGTCTGTGACCAAACCCGAAGAGCAAAGGTCATCCTCAGGACACCATAGGAAGTGATTTTTAAATCGTATCTCACCCCCAATTAAAATAAGAAACAATGCGAAATTTAACTTAAATTAAAATTCCTTTTTTTTTTTAGGAACATTAAGACTTTTTTAGATTGTAACATTATTTACAAGACAAAAATCACTGAATATCATTACCGTAACTAGTCCAGTCAAGTTACTTTAGAGTTTTTTTTTTTAATCATTCCCATTAATCTCATGATTTTTAGATTCTCATTATGAAAGTAAATCGCAGCAGCTTGTCTCCAGACAGGAGACTATCATTGCCAACAGGAACATAAACAATATGCACTTTTATTGACCAAAATGTGTATGAAAGTGTCTACTTTTTCATAATATGATAGGCACTAAAGTTAAGTTATGGTCTAGATTAGCTGTTTGTGCAGACCAGTCAATTTCCTGTGGCATTTGCCACAGATAATAAACGGGAGTGATTTACCTGCGGAGTGAAACCAAACCTATATTTTATTGTATTGTACTGCAATCATATGTTTATATGATTATCTTCTTTCAGACGAACACAATTGGAATTATACTGAATGGCACCCTAGATTTTGAAGCCCAAAAAAGCACGTCCATCCATCATGAAAGTAATGTGTGACCTCTGACCTGACATATCAAAATCCTCCAACATTTCTCTTTGAAAACTCTTGTATCAGACTTCTAATTCGTGACTGGTGTCTTGTTTTGCTCTATCCTCTGTTGTCGCGTTCGTCAAGGAGTCGTGCATCTGGTTCAAAGTTAACTCTTCCACTGGAACTAGACTCCATTTCTGGAAGCTGGTGATTCTAAAGTTGTGAATATGGATATTTTTCTCACAAAATTGCCTCGCTTTAGAAGGCATTTATTAACTGGAGGTGTAAGGATTACTTTTATGATGGATGGATGGATGCACTTTTTTGGGCTTCAAAATCTAGGGTGCCATTCACTCCCATTATAACTTTTTATATCTCTGATTGTGTTCGTCTGAAAGAAGAGTCGTATACACCTATGATGCCTCGAGGGCGAGTGATTTATGGAATAATTTTCATTTTTGGGTGAACTACACCTTTAATGTGAAAATGGGGATATTCTACCTTTCATGAAATCAGTTCTTTCAGGCTAAAGTGTATTGCATAATGCTTCACCCAGACTGTTATATTGATTAAACATCATGTGTAATTTACTGCTCAACTGGACTGATACAAATCCCAAGAGACCAGCCTTGGAATTATTTTTTGAAATCTTCATTTTCCTTTTATTTGTTTATCTTCGTTCTGTTTTACTTGGGAAAGAGCCCTTAGACTGCCACTGTGTTTATGAATAATTTGAGTCATATATTGTTTTAGCTCTGGGCATAAGAGGGCTCTCTCTAGGGGAGAATATCAGCTTCCTGTTATCAAGACAGACGCTCTTGTTATCATTTTGTAATCATTTCTATATATGAAAATATAGTCTTCATTCAAATGATACTCAAATTATCCTGACACATTCTTGACAAAGAGTGAAACCAAATCATTTCAAATCTCGACAATGAACAGTTTGATTCTAAATGAATTAGACCATTGTGGAATTACTTCCCACAGTTCAAAGTGATTTACTGCAAATGGCCTTGCTTTTGCTGATAGAGTGCACTCACAAGAAAGCTAGAGGAATGATAACGCAACAGATAACTCTGGATCTAGTAAACAGCAGCACTGGATGCCGCACTTCTGAAGTCTTGAATAATGTGTTTTGCTCACCACCTGCTTACTGACTCCAACTTCAGGGAAACAGGATCCGATGTCTGGGTTTAGAGTCCAAACACTTGTCCAAATGAGCAGTAATCCACCAAATATGCTTGCATTGAACTGAATTTACTTTAATGTTTGCCTAATGATGTTTTTCGTGTAAACCTTGCACATAAACTTCACGTTCTCAAACATCATTAGTGTTAACCGCTGTTTACGGAACCCCTAAAAGTGTCGGGAAGTAAATCTTACACTCTTGAAATTGTTGATATTTTCTCACGTTTATAACATCCCTCAGTAAAAAAAAAAATCCTAAAAAATATGCATTTATTCAGTCTTGCACCAGAACACACCAAGTCGTTGACTGCATCAGTTTCAATAACATCAATATATGAAATGGAGAATATATATCACAATGAAATGGGAAAAGGGTCGCAGGCACTTCGATGACTTTATTTGTTACCTTTGAATGGGTTCACAGAGAATATGGTCCAGGAAAATTCTTTGTTTTGACATGACACCTCTATTTATTTCACTTATCTGCTGTAGGCCAAGCTCTGCATCCGTGTCTTGTAATCCACTTCATCAGCGGGTGATTCACCCTAAATAATCCTTATTTCACCCAGCTGACTTAAACATTAAGCAGTGTTCATTATGTCAACCCTTGTCACTTCTTGATCAAGTTCTGGAAAGCAAGACAAGGCAGATGACAACTTCAGGAACTGCAGATTTCCAATCCTGCGCTACACTTCGGACTCGCCCCTGACAGGGATGTGCAAGTCCAGGGTGTGATTACAGAAGCGGTAGACCACGGACCAGCTGGCCTTCCTCTTGATGAAGAGCCGCAGCTTGTCCCTGAAAGTCTCCCCGAGGAAGCTGTAAATGATCGGGTTCAGGCAGCTGTTGGAGAACGCAGCCAGGTTGACGATGTGCCCGGTCAACGGGTAGTCGTGCCACAGCGTGGTGTCGCTGCGTTTCGAAGGGTCGGCTGTGCCTTGGAGCAGCTGGATGCTAATGAAGACGTTCTCGGGCAGCCAGCAAATAAAGAACACCAGCACGACCACCACGATCATGCGCAGGGCCTTCTGCCGGCGTGGCCACAGTCCCTTGTGCTTCTGGGCACGCATGAGGATACGGACGATAAGGGAATAGCACAAGCCAATGATTGAGAAGGGCACTAGAAATCCAATCGTCACCTCGAGCCACTGGATCTCGAAGACGTTGGCGAAGCAGAAGTGCACCTCGCCGGTGTGTTGAGTCTGAACGATGGTGAAGGGAAGCAGTGTCGCCAGGATGGAGGCCATCCAGATGAGGCTGCAGCTGAGTTTGGCGTGCTGCATAGTTCGCAGAGGACTGCTGCTAATGGAGCTGGCAAGAGCGACATAGCGGTCGAAACTCATCCATGTCAGGAAGAAGATGCTGCTGTACATGTTCACCTGGAGGAAAAGCGACATGAAGGTACAGAGGACGGCATAGTCGTAGTACTTCTCGTTGAGATTGAAGACCTCAATGAGCGAATCCGCCACTAGAATAAGGTCCGCCACGGCCAGGTTGACGAAGTACAGATCAGGGATGGTCATCTTGTCCCTGTGGTTGAGGTTGACCACTAAAATGAGGATGTTCCCAATGAAGCCAATGGGGAATAGGAATATGGTGTACAGGCAGGAGAGAAACAGGCCGATGACGTAAAACTCATAGGTGTCTATGCTTTCTTTCACATCGGTTAGGTTGAATTCGTACGAAGCATTGAATTGCTCAGTGCCATTCAAGTAAATCGGAATCACAGTGGTAGTCTGCTCTTCCATACTGGCCAAGTCTCTGTGTTAGATGCTGTGAATGGTGCTACATACTTCATTTGTGTCAGTGCCCAGTTCACTTTGTAGAGAGGATCCTTCATTTAGGCTGCATTTGCATTCTGATGACAACCGGTGCTTTACATGTGGATGCTCAATGTTTGGTAGATGCCATCCAGAAAAGAGATGCAGCCAGGGTAGAAGACTTCCATTTTCAGGGCAGTCTCTCAGCTATGGAGACTGCCTGGACTTGTGTAATCCATTGCACCAACACCAAGAGTCTCTCCTTAGGGATTGTGCTTCTTTTTTTTCTTTAGCACACTTTGCTCTTTACTCGTGATCGATCCAGTGCAGTCTGGTCTCCTCCAGTCCGTAAGCATGATTTATTTAGTCCACCAATGACACCACCACTTTGACACCTGATCGAGGGAGAGAGAAACAAGGAAAATGATATCTGAAGAACAAAATATCAGATTTTCTTGTGGTATCACCTGTTTCACTGACAGTATTAATGACTGAACTATTAAAAGGATCATCATTTACTCATCCTGAGCTCGTTCCAAACCTGTAAAAGATTCCATATCAAGGAACACACATATGTGACTCGTACAGTCAAAATGAGTTGGGCTAATTTTGAGTTGCAGGCAAAACAAGTGAAAAGTATAAAATTTTGTCTAATTTGAGGTTTTTGAACAAAAATTAGTTCATTAAGCCCTCGTCTAGCGATCACAATGCTCCTGATAGCAACTAAATCTAAAAGTATATTTATATGTACGTTTTCAGAACGGAGTAGCTTTCCTTAGACCATCAAAAAATGCCATATTTCTTTTTATCTACCCTCTTCTCAATGACTCGCACTTCCTCTCTGCAGAAGTTTGGTATTGTTTTAAAGCACAGCATTTCAAATTTGTGAATAATCAGCGAATTCTTGATGGCATGAGTCTGAACCAATGAAATGTCATTTCAAGGCTTGATTACTGCAATGCTCTTCTGGCTGGTCTGCCGTCAAGTGCAATCAAACCTCTTCAAATGATCCAGAATGCTGCTGCACGTCTTGTCTGCAACGAGCCTAAGAGAGCCCACGTCACGCCCCTCTTCATCTCTTTGCACTGGCTACCCCTCGCTGCTCGCATCAAGTTCAAGGCGCTGATGCTTGCTTACAGATCCACCACAGGCTCTGCACCTTCCTACCTCCACACACTGCTACAACGCTACGTCCCCACCAGAAGCCTGCGATCACTAAAGGAGCGAAGACTTGTGGTACCGTCACAGAGAGGCACAAAATCACTCTCCAGAACATTCTCCTTCACTGCTCCCTGCTGGTGGAATGATCTCCCTACTTTCATCAGGAACGCAGATTCCCTGGCAATATTCAAGAGACAGCTGAAAACTCACCTCTTCCGTGAACACTTAATCCCCTCATAAAAAAAAAAAAAAAAAAAAAAAAACCCTATCCTTCCCCCTTTTTTCCCTTCCTACTCTAGCTTATGGTACTGAGCAATGTATGATACTTGTATTGTGAGCACTTCCTGTGTGATTTGCCAATTTATGAAGAATCGCTTGTTTGTTTTCCTCACTTGTAAGTCGCTTTGGATAAAAGCGTCTGCTAAATGACTAAATGTAAATGTGATTTTCAAACTCATGCTGTCGTAAACAAAAGGATCTTACTCGCGCTGACTAACAGATCCGAAACATGCACACAAAGGCACCGTGATCCCAATATACACATATACACAGAATTACAGTATTTCAAAATATCTGTCTTGGCGAGTATTCCCGCAAACATTGTCATTGTTATGTCTTAAGTGAATGTTTGGTTAACTGTTGGGGAAAAACATCTGACGTGCATTATATTAGATCAGAGATATACAGTAGGTCTTAATTTGCTGTCTGTTTCATTAATGTTAATCAAACAATTGTGGAATCATAGGAAAAAAGTTGAATATATATATATATATATATATATATATATATATATATCTACACACACATACACAGCGATCAAGCACAACATTATGACCACCTCCTAATATTGTGTTGATCCCCCTTTTGCTGCTAAAACAGCCCTGACCCGGCTTGGACTCCAGTAGACCCCTGAAGGTGTGCTGTGGGATCTGCACCAAGATGTTCGCAGCAGATCCTTCAAGTCCTGTAAGTTGTGAGGTGGAGCCTCCACAGATCAGACTTGTTTGTTCAGCACATCCCACAGATGCTCGAATGGATTGAGATCTGGGGAATTTGGAGGCCAAGTCAACACCTCAAATTCGTTGTACTCCTCAAACCATTCCTGAACCATTTTTGCTTTGGCAGCGCGCATTATCCTGTTGAAAGAGGACACAGCCACCAGGGAATTCCATGAAAGGGTGTTCATGGTCTGCAACAATGCTTAGGTAGGTGGTATGTGTCAAAGTAACATCCACATTGATGCAGAACCCAAGGTTTCCCAGCATAACATTTCCCAAAGCATCACAAGCCGGCTTGCCTTTTTCCCACAATGCATCCTGGTCCCATGTCCCAGTTGCGTTCTCATTGCTCCATGGTCCAGTTCTGATGCTCATGTGCTCACTGGCACTTTTGGCAGTGGACAGGGGTCAGCAAACCATGATACACTGTGTATTCTGACACCTTTCTATCAGAACCAGCTTTAACTTCTTGAGCAATTTGAGCTGCAGTAGCTCGTCTGTTGGATCGGACCACATGGGCCAGCGTTTTCTCCCATCAATGAACCTTGGCCACCCATGACCCTGTCGCTGGTTCACCTGTTCCTTCCTTGGACCACTTTTGATAGATCCTGACCACTGCAGACCGGGAACTCTCCACAAGAGCTGCAGTTTTGGAGATGCTCTGACTCTGTCGTCTAGCCGTCAAAATTTGGCCCTTGTCAAACTCGCTCAAATCCTTATGCTTGCCCATTTTTCCTGCTTCTAACACATCAACTTTGAAGACAAAATGATCACTTGCTGCCCAATATATCCCACCCACTAACAGGTTTCACTTCACCTGTCAGTAGTCATAATGTTATGCCTGATCGATGTATATATGTTTTCTATAGATGTCGGTTTTGACTTGGTTTGTGTCAAATTTGGTGGTAGTATCAAAGGATTTTAAGGCTTGTTTGCTAGGGGATTTTGTTTTGGAACCTTATCTGAAAGAAAATCATACAGGTTTGGAACATGAGGATGAGTAAACAATGACAGAATTTACATTTTTGCTTGAACCATGCCTTTAATGAAAATATTATAATATCTGCTTTTGCACTTGATGGCAGTTTTTAATTGATTCACCTTAAGGATTGAGTGTCTAGCTTGTTAAAATGCAAAGCAATGTCTTAAACAGATGCATTGAAGCACTCTGAGCTGTCAAACCCATGTGCTAAACTCACAATTATTAAACAGCCAAAAGACGAGCTGTACAACTGCTTCATAGGAATAGATACGGTCTAACTAGATTTTCTTCACAGGAGCAGAGGCTAAACAGACTACATAACATTATGTTCATAACTGATTTTGACTACACTAATGCATCGTGACTTGGGAGAGATAAACTGTCCATCGTAGTGAACTGTGATCATTTTTCACTGACACAGAGTTAATGGGTGTCAAAAGAAAAAAGAATCTCATTATATTAGTAATTATAGATTGATTTGCCATAGTATCATGTATGAATAATGATGTGTAAAGATAAATCGGTAACACTTTACAATAAGGTTCATCAGTTAAACATTAGTTAATATATTAACTAACATGAACTAACCATGAGCAATACATTTGTTATTTACTAATCTTCGTTAATGTTAGTTAATGAAAATACAGTTGTTCATGTTAGTTCCCAGTGTATGAACTGATGTTAACAAGATTTTAATAATGGATTACTAAATTATGAAATGAACAAAGATTAATAAATGCTGTAGAAGTGCAAATGTGCATATTTTAATCACAATGAAGACTTCATAAATTTTGTAATGAACAAGAAACTCAATGATTTTAATGAGGTTTAAGTTTGAAAAATTCTTCAAACTTTAAAAGAATCAGCCCGGATTAACTTCCAAATGAAATTAGTTGACATGCAGCAGAAAAGTCTAAGAGCGACAGCCAGCTATCCAAAATTATACCACTTAGGGCCAGATTTACTAAACAGGGCAATTTAGTGTGCAATTCCACAAATATGCCAATAGGAGTGGCAAGTTTTGCGCGTGATCTACTGCTGAGTCGCAAATTAAAGAACACAGACGCTTTCAAATCATTTACATAATGACCAACGCAGTTAGCAATTAGTGTTGGGTCGCAAGTAAGCAGCGCTGATGCTCATCAGGTGCGGGTCGACACAGGTGCAACTTGTTACGTGTAATATATGGATAATGTCTTCCTCTGGCATTCCAAAGAAATTAATACGAGTGGAAAATATTTTCTCCCTTCTACCACACGCTCTCTGCGGTGTCTCCTCCCAGCAGCAACAATGCAGCCATGTCGTAAAATGGGTTAAGACATGCTTTTTTGGGGTGTTAAATAATTACGTAAATACCAGTAAATTGACTAGCGCAAACATTAGTAAATTGCGTTGCGCGGTTGATTTAAATACTCTGTGTCTGAAAGGGAATCTCCTACAAATGCATATGCAATAAGGTCAATCGCAAAAACAACTCAGGCCACACCTTTACAGCGGTAATTATGCTCTTCAGTAAATCCCGACAGTAGTTTTTTAACACCAAAAGAGGGTTTGCGCTGGCGCACGCTGTTAGTAAATCTTTTCAGCCTTATACAGATGGCTTTTTAAGAGCATAAAGACTTGGATATTTTGACACTGTAAATGGTTTTGACAATTCCACACACAGTACTATCAAATGTGGTGTTTACTTTGATTTTGATTGACAGTTTGCAATATTTGTCTCAATACAAGGAGAAAAATATGTATTTAGCAAAATATTTAACTTTAAATTTTCTGTTACTGATCTTATCTTGGATATATAAACACAGTGCACATTAAGTGGCCATTAAACTAAGCTTCTATAAACTAATAACATTATGTAAGGTTTGCTTTCGCTTCAGAAATACCATAACAAACAGAGAACTGTTGAGAGTCTGAGTCTGGTCCTGTAATTGTAATTTATTCTCAACTGCAGACCCATTCAGACTTCCTCACTGCATAAGAGATAAAGGAACATTTGTTATTGCTGAAAATTACATCTTCAAAAGACCCCGTAGGACAAGACAATCCTTTCCCAAAGGGAATCTGTGCATTTACTCACAGATGCAAGATGACACGAACAATTTATCAGTATATTCTTGATGGAGTAGTCACATTAACACAAGACAAGCACACGAGCACCCAGATAATTGAAAGGCTCATTTGGAGGAGACAGAGAGAAGAATGCTTCATCTGCTTCATTAGGTGTTCTCAACTATTTGAATTCTCTTCGCATCTGTGAAATTAAGCTGGAATAGGAGACTTTAGATTTTCCGTTGAAAAGACCCTCTTACACGAGCATGAATTTCCATGATGTTCCAGGCTGGTTTGTGCTGGTTCATGATGCTTTGGTGCTGGTCTATCAGGTGCAACAACAAAGCCATGCTATTCTCCAACAAAACTATACAGGTGAAGATGGTCCACCAGCATAGTCTTTCTAGTGAAGTGGGTTGACCAAAATAGTCTTGTTGAAAAATCCGGTAAATTTCAGTATCCTTTTATGACAAATGATTAATATGTAATATTTATATTTAATATTATATATATATATAAAACACATTAGAATTTTATATTTATATTTAATATATATATATATATATATAATTTTTACATTACTAATGTTTGGGGACTCATAGACCCCAGATATAAAACAAGTGCTGTTAATTTTCATATGTTTTTTTTAGTCATTTTATAGTATTTATTAATATTTTGAATTGAATTTTATTTTTATATTCTCAGTTTTAGTTTGACATTTTAGAAATTACAACTTATTTTGAAGGCAACATTTCTAATTGTCATTTAAGTTAATGTTTATCATCTAATATACCTAGCTTTATTTCAATGAATGAAAATAGTTAACAGTATCAACCCTGACAAACAGTAGCAGTTCAATCCTAACAGTTTACTTTGATTTATTTTATTGTGCTTTTTCTCTAATATGTTTTTCAATTGGTCAAACTGACCTTAAACAGATAGTAAAACAGTCATTTTTATGCATGAATACTTTGACTACCCTTTTTTTTTCAAGGAAACAAACAATCTAAGTTTAAAAAGTTAATTTCAAAATGACCGTTATAATTTTTACCACATACAGCATTGGGGTCTCAGGGAAAAAACACAAAATTTGGCATCCAAAACACAAAATTTGATGCTCACCAGCCGTTGGGTCTTTTCAACCAAGTCTGTCCCACAAATGAACTTAATTTCAGTTGTAATTCAACTATGATTTGATGTATTATTAATTAATTAAATTTGTGAGTCACAGTGAAAATAATAGTCAAAAAGTCACTCACTTTATTCACGAGGGCTTGCAATGCAGTCGGTGTAGAGTTGCCGCAGATTTGTAATCCTTTTAACCAGGACAAGATCCACCACCTGCGCCACCTACTGTTATAAGACAACTCGCTGCTGTCAGTGAGAAGAGAAGAATATCACTACAGCTTCCTTCCTTTCTGGCTACTTGTTCACTAGCCACCCCTCTACCTCCTCCTCCTCCTCCTCCTCCTCTCTCTGCTCTGACTTCCCCAAGCACTTCCACATGCACGTGGACAGCATCAATAGCAGGAAACACACCAACGACAGCTACTTAGCACAGGACATATGGCTCATTTCACCTCAGTTTCAACCGTTGAGACATCCATGACACTAGCGCTCATTAGTCTAATTCTAGTACAAGGAATGACAGAGAATTAGCCAGACCAGGTTGTTTTAAATGCTCCAGACATCTCTAATGCATGACTTCATCAAGGACTCTGATGATAAACAGTCAAGTATATTTAATACACTTGGTCAGACTTTAAACATTAAACATGATGTAAAGTGCTCCTATCCAAGTGAGATGCATATAAATGTCATGTGCTCCTATAAAAGACTTGTTCAAATAATGGCTGAGCTAAATAAACAAACGATCCCATTATAAAAGTCGTGCTAAGTAGCTGTATTGTTCAGTGGCAAATTTCAGGTTTCATTAATATGTTATAATATCTTCGGGAACATTGAGAGAATGCGAAAATCAGCATAATAAGATCATAAGTGAAATGTTAATCATTTAGCAGTGCGGTACAATGTTGGACAAAGAACTAATATGACTTTATTTTCTTTCTTTTATTTATTTTTTATTTTTTTGGAGAATGAGGGGTAGTGAAGCGTTTGCCAGGCATGAGATTACTGAACCACAAACTATCATGCTTGTAATTCGATTTTCTGAACAGGGATGGATTCTGTTCACCTTATCAGTTCCTCTGTGTCAAGCTGGGTTTACAGAAAGCTTGAGGGCTCTTTTATGTGCCGTCGACTACATCTTCAAAGAGGTTTGTGTACAACATCCTGAAGTCAATGGTTCGGTGAGAATCCCTGTCACACTGTCAGTGATGCTTCCTCTTTGTTATCACAGAAAGAACATTTCAGACTAGAGAATCAATAAATACAGAACTATAGAAACAAGCGATTCACAGAAAGATACAGAACTGCATATAATTCATAACTTAAAATAAGATGATGCTGAAATAATACTGATTAAACAAAACTCAGAAATAAAGTTGCCAATTTGAGGTAGAAAAATATGATTAAATGAAAATCTACCTACCTATCAGAGAATAATCAGAGAAATTACCCAGCACTAGTGTTTACAGCTGCTATATCTCTATCTGAAAGGATTTTTGCATCTTGCATTACACCAGTAAAATGTGTATAATCTGTAATTTGTGTGTAATGCCAACTGACATTTAACAGTCACATAATAATTAATAGTATATAGATACTGTGTATTATTCCATTGATGTAAATGTAAATGTAATTAAAATGTAATATCTGCACCTTATATGTTTTAATGGTTTAAATTATCTGAAAAACCATGAAACTATTAAAACATCTATGATAGTGTGACAACATGCCTCTCTATTAGTGCTGTATTAGTGTTTTCACAAAAGATCAGTTAAATGCACTTGTACATGTGAATTGTATGTATAAATAACAGGGTTGAAGATTCAGCCTAAATGAACCTGTCACTGATATGGGGCTAGTTATTTTTTATTTTATATATATAGGGTAAAAACAAAAATGATATGATCAGTAAGTCATGACAACATATGTTTTTAGTTATACAAGATTCAGCTCATTTAAGTCAGTTATAATTTAATTGAAATGAAATGCAGCCTGATTGTACTTAATTTACTGAACTGAAGTTATTTATTTTTACAGTGA
This sequence comes from Zacco platypus, assembly GCA_038088235.1. Lineage (NCBI taxonomy): Eukaryota > Metazoa > Chordata > Actinopteri > Cypriniformes > Xenocyprididae > Zacco > Zacco platypus. The sequence continues at coordinate 29,154,033 of CM076083.1, read as the reverse complement.
GCTTGCATGCAAAATGTGGTAACCATTTAATTATTGGATTTCTGGTCATTAAAATGAGTTAAAATCTTTATTAACGGATTATATCCAAATGTCAGATGTTATTTTTGTATTATTTATATACCATTTTTTCAGTTAGTTACTAAAGCAACATTTCTATGTTTTTCTAAGTTTCTCTAGTTTCAAATTTCTCATTTAATATTTATATTTTATTTTATTTCAGCTCAATTGACCCTTCACAGGCAGTTTGATTGACAGGCGATCTGACCAATCATAACCCCGAATCCGCTATTTTGTCTGACAAAGCAGTCAGGGGAGTTAGTAGATTAACGTTGGGAACTTAAACTTGAAACAACATTCCTTCTGATGTTCATTCATGTTTATTTGATGCTATAAATGAACTAGTATGAAGAGATGTTGGTTCACGAGCCGCTTGAAGGAGCTACAGCGATCTGTCACGACACATTAAAGAGACACTATACGCTATTTATTGTTTAAACTTCTTTAAAAAAATACAATATTTTAAATATGAAACTGTTTCATATCAAAAGTAACCTGCTCTGTGTTGTCTGTCAACGTGTTGTCAGTGTCCTCGTTGATGTATTTTTTACTGCGTGAGAACATGATGTGTGGCGTGAGAGTGCAGGGGTTGTCGGGCATAGCAACAGTAACTAAAGATGGCGGGTCCTCTTTATAAATAACCGAGAATTATTTTCAAGTTTTAGTTAACAATAAATTGCTATTTACAGAGGAGTTTAAGATGTGTTACTTTTATGCTGTTAATTTTGTGTTGAATAAAATTAACAAATCAAGGCGATGACTTGATGTAAAATAAACAACAGTATCTTTATTCACAGGATGTTCAATGAAGTAGTGTGGTAAACAGGTGAGTATGGAATTCAGAGTAACAGGTTCACACTTAGCTTCAGCATTCACTGTGCTCTGTTTGTTGCAGGTTCTTACTGGTATGCGGTGCAGACGAAGTATGGGCTGGATGTGAAGACGAACTGTAGGTAAACTTCCAAGGGGAGATGGGGTAAGTCTTTCCAATGGCATAGACAAGACAAGACAAAGGTGTATGTGTGAAGTGGCTGTATATATATATATATATGAGACCTAATGCGCATGTGCAGGTGAATAGAATTCAGGTGATGACAGTCTAGTGGGCGGAGCTGACAGGTCTGGCGCTGAGACCATGACAGTGGGATTTGTGTTTTGAGCTATTGCTGCTTTTTTTTTTTTTTTAAAGGTAGCATGACACCCACTTGTACCCTATTCGTGGAAAGTGTCTCCTGCCAATCCTGAAGAATGACAATATTATGCTTGTGCTTTTAATTACAGTCTCCACCTGCTCCCAAGTAACATTTTCCCAAAGGTATTGCTCTTAAATGGGGAGGCTGTTGTTTGTCTCCCTCTATTAAACTCTATCAATACAATTTTACACAGGGACTCATAGAACAATCTGGAGGGAACAGATTAATTATGATGCCGGGAACAACTGATGAGTTACAGACAGCATGAAACTGCTTTCTCACTTTACATGCCTGACCGTGTCCCTCTGCAGGGAGGTAATTACATTTGTTGAGTAGCAACATGTAGTGGAAGCTGGGGTGCTCTACAACCTGCGTGTATTAGTGTTAAATGCAAACTGAGTGTCACGATCTTCCCTAACACAGTTATGTCTTAATGGCATGGCGTGACGTTCTAGGAACTGTGCTCTCTCTAAAAACAATGTCCTACTGTGAGCTCTGAAGATCCATAAATTGAGTTGATACACTCATCATTTCAGAGATGGAGCACTAAATAAATGAACCGTGTCATTTGGTCAATGAACAATCGTTCTGTAGGCTCACAATTGACCCTTCGCCGGCAGTTTGATTGACAGGCGATCTGACCAATCATAACCCCGAATCTGCCATTTTGTCTGACAAAGCAGTCAGGAGAGATAGTAGATTAACGTTGGTGAACTGTGTGTAAAATTGTGTGTACTCACGTCTTTCCGCACTTGAAACAACATTCCTTCTGATGTTCATTCATGTTTATTTGATACTGTAAATGAACTAGTATGAAGAGATGTTGGTTCACGAGCCGCTTGAAGGAGCTACAGCGATCTGTCACCACACATTAAAGAGACACTATACGCTATTTATTGTTTAAACTTCTTTAAAAAATTACAATATTTTAAATATGAAACTATTTCATATGAAAAGCAACCTGCTCTATCTTGTCTGTTGACGTGTTGTCAGTGTCCCCTTTGCTCAGCGATGTATTTTTCACTTCGTGAGAACATGATGTGTGGCGTGAGAGTACATGGCAACAGTAACTAAAGGGGGCGGGTCTTAGCGAAGTATCAATTGACTGAAAGGAGAATTTGATGACAATTTAACTTTTATAACCGAAAGGACTCCTATTACCGAACATCTATCTACAAGGGTTGGTTTCTCACAAGAGCGAGCTAGTGACTGACAATCCAGAAGAGCGCTACACAATTCTTGGACTAAACTGACCTGTTTTATAAGAATCACCATAGCAACACAGCGAAGGTAAGTTAACGGATGATGGATTCATGACTGCTACCCTGCTGTGTGCTCATAGGAAAAACGTGCATCTACCTACAACAATTTTGCTACTACAAATCTACAATATATATATATATATATATATATATATATACAATTCACTGAAGTTTTCAGCTGAAGCACAAACAACCTTTATTTTATTACCTCTCACACAAATTATTTGCAGGTGGATATAATCAACTTATTTTTGAGTGGTTCTGTGAGGTCTAGTTTTGGTTTTGTTCATGTTTCATGTCTTGTTCATGTTTCAAGTTTCATGTTCATGTTTCTAGTCATTGTCATTGTCATGTTTGTTTATCCATGTGCTCCAGCTGTCATGTTATGTCATGTGATTCCCCTGTTTGTCATATGATCCTGCCATGTGCTCCGTGTCATGTGATTCCCCTGTGTTATGTCTTGTTCTGATTGGTTCTTGGGTTTAATCATTGTTCACAGGTGTTCCTTGTTTGTAATTAGTCTGTCTATTTAAACCCTCATGTTTCCTTTGTTCCTGGTCGATGTTTGTGGATTCTGTGGATTTATTCCCTGTAACACTGTGGGTGAGTTCACGCTTTTCCTGTTTTGTTTTGCCATGTGAAGACTTTGTTCCATGTTATGTTGGATCTATGTTTTGATTGATGGACAATAAATACTGCCCTTGGGCTCTCACAAACAACTTGCCTCCAGTGTATTTGCTTACAGGTTCCTTGCACAATATCATGTTATGACCTCAAAACATTTTTACCATTGTGCAGTTAAAACCCCACCACATTTTTTAAGTAGTAAACCAGCAAATAGAGGGTATGTACACAACGTCACCGTCGGCCGTTATGACTGCGGTTACGCCCACTGAGTGGCAGCATTGGTTTTCAGCGTGAATACCCTGAAAAACACACAAAACATATCCAAAACGGGAAAGAGCTTTGCGATTGACTGAACAAGTAGATTTGACACAAAATCTGAGATATACTTTTATAGACTGCCGAAAGGGAACCGAAGCAAATGGATGGCTACAGTTCAAAGAAACACCTCCAGGTAGATGAAGGATCTCCAGGCAGTTATCATTTGTGCCAAAATGTTGGATTGAGGTAAATCATACCTTATATATTGTATTGTTATATATTGTGTTCACAACTCATCAATTAAATCTTTACCATCTTATTCTGCATAATTGAGTGTTTTAAATAAACAGACAAAAACTATACAAGTTGTTGGGCTGGACGATATGACATTATATATAACATTGATATAATTGATCGATTTATACCTATATTGTATTTATATAAAGTATTTGCAGGCAAAATTGCTTTATGTATTTCCCGCGGCGTCGAAATCAGGCACACACAAGGAACACTTTTGATCCCAATCTTTAGTGTAACGTTTGTTTTACTCATGTTTCCCCTATTAAATCCAGTCATGCAGCTCTTTTGCCACTCAGTCCAGGGAGCGTGTTCCGGCGGGAAAGTGACGTCCTCTACATTCACCAGCACAACATGCACTTGTACTATAAAAGACCTCAAACACTAGAAACAAGCTAAAATTGCATGGTTGCCTCAGAAAATGTTTTTATCCAAGTTAACGTTTATTTTCAAACGTGACTGATCTTTTGGCGCCACTCACTGGACATTTAATATAACTGCCGCCATACGGACAACAGCCAACGTAATAAATCGTTGCCGCACACTTAATATTTCACTTAGAAAGAGTCGCGAACATGCAAGAACCTATATTATTTTCCAGAATGTCACAACAGGCACGTTTTTGTGAGGTTTGACTTAAACCGACATTAAGACCAACATACAGATAGGCGAGTAGACTGATAAAGACTACAAACGGAACCCCCATTCCATTTTTAATTTGCAGCGTTGATGGCATGTCACTCGAGCAACATTTCTGATTTTATGAATACCAACAGCACTGTTGCCAGTATGATTTTGTATACAGCAGTTCAATAAACAACAAGAAGCTAATATTGAGTTGCCCAACTTACATTTTACTAATAGTATTGCCACTTACTTTGTCTAGTTTTGATTCACCAGTAAGCTCATAATGAAGTCAAGGCAGAATCAACCTCCGGTTCCGAGTAAACAATAGCTATGTGGTGTTTCATTCCTGAACAAATTAGCATCTTTTGAATGATTTTATTACTAGCTCATAAAGACAGTTGTTACCAGTTACCACTTGCAGAAGGAGTGACTGAAAAATAATTGATTGATTAATTCATTGTAGTGTAGTAGGCCTAAGGACAGTGTGATCCAAATGAATCCATAACACAGGAAACATGTCTAACACAAAGATTAAAGCAATGCATCAACATGCCTACAAAGATCTGTCCAGTAAGCTTTAAGGCAGCTTCAGCTAGGATGACATTGACTAGGTCCAGACCAAGCATTTTACTGTAATATGAAGCATTCTTAAAGGATTTCACTTCTTTTTTGCAGCTAATTCCTCTGCTAATGTATTTTAGTAACCATTTAAACATGCTGTGTCAGAGTTAAGTCAGGAAATGAGAGTGGGAAGTGCACAAATATTTAATGTTCATTGTGACCCTTCTATATGTGTGCTTCTGCTGTGGATAACTTTTTATATCTGAATGTCTATTCAACAGATAGTTCATCCTGCTGCACTATTCTTTTTGAACACAGGGTGGAGTCAACGTGTAAATGATGGATTTCTCATGAAAGCTTTTTTTGAATGTAATTTTTTTATGTTGGTGAAAGGAGTAAACAGAACAATTCTGTGAATGCAGAAACATGTAACATTGCACCGTCAAATGTTCAAATGCTTTGTTGAATGGTTTGGTCAGATGTTATTTTCAGTGGTCAAGACAAAAGAGCAGCAGCTTTCTCAAAGGCAGACATGTTAGAGGTCAGTGGCCTTGAGTGAGTCAGTGCAGAGATTGTTGTGACAGATTCCTGCACCTGTGGGAACAGAGCCGAGGGGTGAACACAGCATTATGCCCCAGCTGTCTCCTCAATAACAAGCAGCAAAACATAACGCCTGACACCCTGCCGCCTCACCCGACCACAACACCCCTGGGATATGGGTGACAAGTAAACACCTTATTTTTTGTGACCTCTTCCTCTTTGTTCAAGTGAAAGCTGCAGTTTGTAATGATAAAATACTTTCTTTTTTATTTTCATTTGGGCTTTTCTAAAGCTCAGTGTTCACTGTTGTCCCCATAGCTTGAGAATTCCCTGCTACTCCTGTGACTAAAGTAGAGAAAGGGAATGCAAGAGGTGTATACATACATTCAGGAACACAACCTTTCACTTTGAATGCTTTGCTGAAAAAAAAAAATCAATGATTCACTGTCAAACAAAATGTGATGCAATCCAACTTGTTCCATACGCAATTTGTGATAATGTCAATTCTGTTTAAAATTCTGAGACCTAGTGAAAATAAATTTTTTTCTTTAATAAAAATGTTTATGAAATGAAATAAATAAACAGGTAGGCTAATATTTAACATTATTATCAGCATAAAAATCTAAAAGATTAATATTAATTTCAGAATCGGGTCGCGGGGGCAGCAGTCTAAGCAGAGATACCCAGACTTCCCTCTCCCTAGACACTTCCTCCAGCTCTTACGGGTGGACATAGAGGTGTTCCCAGGCCAGCCGAGAGACATAGTCTTTCCAGCATGTCCTAGGTCTTCCCCGGGGCCTTCTCCCAGTGGGACACGCCTGGAACACCTCCCTAGGGAGGCGTCCAGGAGACATCCAAAACAAATACCAGAGCCACCTCAACTGACTCCTCTCGATGTGAAGGAGCAACGCCTCTACTTTGAGCTCCTCCCGAGTGACCGAGCTCCTCACCCTGTCTCTAAGGGAGCGCCCTGCCACCCTGCGGAGAAAGCTCATTTCGGCCGCCTGTATCCGGGATCTCATTCTTTCGGTCATGACCATAGGTGAGAGTAGGAACGTAGATTGACCGGTAAATCGAGAGCTTCGCCTTGCAGCTCAGCTCCTTCTTCACCACGACAGACCGGTACATCGACTGCATAACTGCAGAAGCTGCACCGATTCGTCTGTCAACATCACACTCCTTCCTTCCCTCACTTGTGAACAAGACCCCAAGATACTTGAGCTCCTCCACTTGAAGCAGGAGCTCTCCACCAACCTGAAGAGGGCAAGCCACCCTTTTCTGACTGAGAACCATGGTTTCAGACTTGGAGGTGCTGATCCCCATCCCAGCCCCTTCACACTCGACTGCAAACCATCCCAATGGACACTGGAGGTCCTTACCCGATGGAGCCAACAGGACAACATCATCCGCAAAAAGCAGAGACGAGATCCTGTGGTCCCCAAACCAGACTCCCTCCGGCCCCTGACTGTGCCTAGAAATCCTGTCCATAAAAATTATGAACAGGTCCGGTGATAAAGGGCAGCCCTGCCGGAGTCCAACATGCTAATGGAACAGGTCTGACTTACTGCCGGCAATGCGTTCCAAGCTCTTACTCCGGTCGTACAGCCCTTAGCAAAGGGGCCCGGGCTCCATACTCCCAGAGCACCCCCCACAGGGCACCACGAGGGACACGGTCGAATGCCTTCTCCAGATCCACAAAGCACATGTGGACTGGTTGGACAAACTCCCAGAAACCCTCCAGCACCCTGGAGAGGGTATAGAGTTGGCCCAGTGTTCCACGACCGGGATGGAAACCGCATTGTTCCTCCTGAATCTGAGGTTCGACTATCGGCCTTGTTCACCTCTCCAGTACCCTGGCATAGACTTTCCCGGGGAGGCTGAGGAGTGTGATCCCTCTGTAGTTGGAACACACCCTCCGGTCCCCCTTCTTGAAAAGAGGGACCACCACCTCGGTCTGCCAGTCCAGAGGCACTGTCCCCAACCACCACGCAATGCTGCAGAGACGTGTCAGCCAAGACAGCCCCACAACATCCATAGACTTGAGGTACTCAGAGCGTATCTCATCCACCCCTGCTGCCTTGCCACCGAGGAGCTTTCCAACTACCTCAGTGACCTCATCTTGGGTGATGGGTGAGCCCACCTCTGAGCCCTCGGCCTCTGATTCCTCAGTGGAAGACGTGTCAGTGGGATTGAGGAGCTCCTCAAAGTGTTCCTTCCACCGCCCAACAATGTTCCCAGTTGAAGTTAGCAGATTCCCACCCTCACTTTAAACAGTGTTGGCAGGGCACTGTTTCCCCCTCCTGAGGCGCCGGATGGTTTGCCAGAATTTCTTCGAGGCCGACCGATAATCCTTCTCCATGGCCTCATCGAACTCCTCCTAGACCCGAGTTTTGGAGGTAGAGAACATGGTCCACTCAGACTCAATGTCTCCAGCCTCCTTCGGTATCTGTTTGAAGCTCTGCTGGAGGTGTGAGTTGAAGATCTTTCTGCCAGGGGACTTGGTCCGTTTGGGCCTGCCAAGTCAGTTCTTCAATGGAAGACAAACATCTGACTGGCTGTACAAAAAGTCACATGGTCAATTTGAATAATGACCTAGAAATAGTACAGATATTTCGTATTTATTTTACTTCAGAACATTTGGTTGTTTAAAATGTTTCTAAAACTTTGATTATTTCCAGGTTTAAATTATACTTTGACTGTGAAAATAGATTTTGGTCCTCACTTTATAATGCTCCCAAAGGAGAAAGTAGTTAATCTATTCAGAGAGTATTAATGCATTACTAGAGATTCATGTAACTCTTGACAAATATCTGTTAATCAATGTCTATGTCTGTCAATATGGCTATTTTCCATGTTGGACGAAAGAAAAATCATTAAGAAACATGTTAACATTTAGGTCATTGTTTACTGAACCATAAATGTGAGTTATGAGGTAAAAAAGGATGGAGGAAGAGTGTCATTGTGTGGGGAGCCATTTTAGTTGCTGGTATTGGTGAAATGCTTCACTGTGAAAAGTCATTTAATGCTTTGGAGTGCAGGAGAATATTGCAGAATGACTGTTTCCCACAAATAAAAAGTTATCTAAAGAGGAATGATCGAGGGTGTGTTTCCCAAAAGCATCATTTGCCAAATAACGTCGCAAGTTCCGTCTTTACTAACATAGTAAATGTTTCCCGAAACCATTGTTCAAATGAACATTCGCAAACTGCATCGCAAACTTGTGTGGTTGGAATGACTGCTCTCGAGCTCTGTTAGAAGTTAGTTTTTATGACATGTGGGCTTAATAAATCGTTATCTTGAGCAAAATAAGCAAGCTGACATTAAGCACAATGTATATATTTTATTTAGAATGTCATTTACATATTTTAGTTTGCACCGTTTTTGAAGAGTGCGTATGTGTTCTGGTAGGCTATGTAAGAACGAGCCTATGATTTGAATCTGGAAATAAAGCAAAATAACTGAGAAAAATGAGAATTAGTCGTCAGATACCTTGTCCATAATGTATAGCTAAAAATCTAGGATTAATTCAATCTCAAACGGATTCATTTAAAGAAGTTATTACTCCACCACCTGCGTGGCATCATTCACAATTGTGGCTGAACGACAGGTTTGCGACAATACGGTTTCAAGAAATAGTCGTGTTTCTAGTTGATTTGTTCAACAATGCATCGTACTATAGTAGTGAAGCAGCGAGTTTTGTCATTGTACGAGATGTGCTTTTTCACCAAGGCAATGCTCCTGTCCAAATTGTAAAGACAACCAAGACGTGGCTTGAGAAGTCCATCAGGGTCAAGTTTTTTGCCTGGTCAGAGTCCAGATTTGATCGTATTTTCTCTCACATTAAACGAACAGGGAGTCATTTTTCAACTACTCATGATCTGTTGGAAGCCGTTAACATTGAGTGGAACAACACTGACTCTTCTTCCTGTAAAAAGCTGTCTGCAAGTTGCTATTCCATCCTAATTTAGTTAGATCTACAGTATTTGTGCAATTCTTGCTAATTTCCTGACCAGTGATTAAAAAGACCATAAATGACCACTAAATATTTTGCCATTTTTGGCTTGGCCCATTTTTTCCCCCCAGGAGAGTATGTCAAAATTTTGTGGAAACAGCACATAAGGATGATGTGTCGTAGAGCTCCATGCCTGTGCTCTGGTGGAGACAAACTTGTCTTAGTGAGTAGAAAGACACGAGAGACATTCTCACTTTAATAGACACTCTCCCTGAGTTCCAACCCACACAACCACAGCTTCAAACACTGCCAACCTGGTCACTCACTCCTGTGTGGTTCCCATGGTCCAATTCTCAGATGTTCTGCTGACACCAGGATTTCATTGTTGTTGTATTTCCAAATCTCTGGTACATTTGCAAAGAGAAAAAATGCCGAGCCGGTCTGGCAGGATCTTAGAGGATTGGGTTTCAGCCATCTGCTGTATAGTCTGGGCCTCTCCATCAAGGCTGGACTGTCTTTCTACATCGGGACTGATTTATCAAAGCATTCAGTTCATGCCAGATCATTCTGGTGGTGCAAAAAGAGGAAGGGAGCGTGTAATCGCCTAAGGCATTCGATGTGCCAATCATAGATATTTCTGGTGGAAAAATGATAACATTATCTAAAGAGTGGTAAATCTGGGTCCCATGACTGAATTGTCCCATCCCATTTCCCTGCACTTATCAGGGTTAGAATAGAGATGGGTTGGGTAAACCAGACATGTAAATACAAAGCTCCTGACCCATTTTTATAATGTCATACAGAGAGAAAAAGTGTCAAACTTCAGATTTTTGACAGTTTTAAACCAGGTTAAGCCATTAGATAGGAAAATGTTCACTTTTAATCTGGCTGTGACTGTATTTTTATGTATAAATATATTGTTTTACTCTGTTGTTTTTATTGTGGATTAACTGAATCAGTTGCATTGCCTGATGTGACCCTGAACCTCTAAAAGGAATTGTCCTAATTTTTGTGAGAGATCTGGGTGAGTGCCAAGTCAAACAGCAAAAACTTTAAGCGACAAACCAAATGCGCAACCTTGGTGGTCTAGTGTGGCCGATTTAAGCCAGTCTCTGCGAAACAATTACTTTTTAAGCTCAACCCAAGTTTACTTTGAAACACGACCAGAGAACATAAGAGACCCTGACTTCTTGGGGGTAAATTGAGCTGATGTCCGGAGTTAGCACATTATTCGCATTGTGTTACCCAATATGTGGGATTTAAAACCTGTTGTGCAAACCTCTTACTTGTTTGGAGGTGGATTTTGAGGGAATTATTTAGAGTCTTTCAGATTAAGGAGACTGTGAAGTCATTCCTTGAGCCCACTGGAATGGTCAGAGGTGCCATTAATAGACTAGACATGGGCTGTTTTTTAATTTCACTAATAAAACAAAGCTGCCACGGTCGCTTGGCTTCTCTTTAGGTGGGGCATACCAACAGGATGTTGAACTTTCAGGTGTGAAAGTTTTATGTGGTGATGCTTCAGTAATTTAGTGGGGGAGGTGACTTAAATGCCTCATCCACCTGTCTCTGGAAAGCATGTTCTATTAGGTGATTCTAAGTTCTTAACCTCATCAGATGCAACATGGAATAATATATAGTCAGCCTGGCATTAAAGTTGAAACGGAAATGACTTCTCTTAAAAGAAAAACTGTAGTGTCCACTGTCAATCATTTGTAATAAACACTCCAATATCCCAAAAAACTCAAACAAACTAAAATAAGAAGTGTCCATTTTGATTTCTTGGTGTCTTTAAAGTAAAATAGGGGTTTATTTTGTGATAATGACTGACTGACTGCATTATCTGGTTTATAACAGGTATGTATATAAATAAACATGTATTTGTTTTATGTTATTTTATAGGCTTACCTGTATATTATCTAAAAGCTTCCACAAAGAAAAAAAGTACAATTACATCTATTACAATTTATCAAAAATTTACTAATGGCCCAGCAACAAGATTAACGCTGCAATAATGATGGGCCTACAGTAAAGTACTAAAGTAATCTGAGGTCATTTTCACTACAGTTGATAACTGAGACAAATAAGAATGATACTCCAGAGAGATGTGTAATAAAGTGAAGTACATACCAGGGAGTCATTGATGTAAAAAGAATAGATTATTGCTCGTGCTTGTGAGGAAAAAATTCTGATTTGCCCTTCATGAAATATCGCATAGGCATTTATGGCATCCATTATTTTATTCAGTCCATATGTACTTTATTCTACACAGATGTAAAAAAGAAAAACAGCTGAGCAAATTTGTGCTTTGACAGTTCTGGATTTGGCAGACTCAACACATCAGAGTTTTGTTTAGGTTGCATGTACAATACGCAAAAGAATTTCTGCATGCTTTGGCTAAATAAAGAGTTTGAATGCATATGTGAACCAAAGGCATGCAGAGGCAGTGAAATAATTATGAAGGGTTCCCTTCAAAGTAGATTAAAGGGCTGTCCTTAATGCAATGCTGCCTCCGTTTGGTTAAGCTCAAATTTCATACCCTCTAAAGTAATTACAAATGTGGCCAGTCAAGAACAGTTTGACTGACGGATCCATTGAAAATAAAATGACTGCGAATATACACAATATGTCTGTAAAGCTTGACCTGTTGCACATTTGTAGGTGTTTCTTTAAATGGGACTTCTGGCCCTGTGAACTTTTAATGAATAAACTGGTTGCACTTTATTTTACAGTATGTGCACTCACGTGTACTTACAGTGTACTTACCTAAGAAAGTACTGGGTAACATAAGGTAACTATATGGGTTAAGGTTAGGTTTAGGGATAGGTTCAGGGTTAGTATAGTTATTACCCAGTTATTGCAATTACTATAAGTACATAGTATGTACATGCAAGGGCATTTCCTCCGAGGTGGCTATAGGGAGGCAGAGCCTTTTTAAAAAAAAAAGTGGATGAGAAAATAATCCATATTACCAAAATAAAACAATGCAAACATTACAAAATTCAAAATTCAGTCACTGAGTTTTAACAGACCCCCTAATGCATGTGCTGGGTTTGGTGGGGGGTAATTGAAAATGAATGGGGGAAAATCACATGAAAAGAGGCAATGCCGCCGTCACACTATGATTGAATGTGATTGGTTATGATTGGCTATTACTTATTTGTGTGATAAATCCCACCTCTTGTTTTCGGGGATGCTAGTGAATGGGTCTGAGTCATCTGAAGGAATGAAATGATGGTGTTAATGAGAAGACTAATTAACAAGTATGTAAAATGCTCACCCACTGAGATGTCACCGCTTCATGTCACGTCAAAATCAAACTTGAAATGATTTGATATATGAAAAAAAAAAATTAAGCGAGGACTTTGCCTTCTCATTTCAGAACACCGAATGCGAATGATACATGGGGAACATGACTGTAAAAATGTGCTACCTATAAACATCATGACTTTTCTGACAGTTATTTATCTGCAATGTACAGCAGTGTATCCTAAATATACACTTAATTAAATATTAATTTTACAAAATTACAGCCTGAATGGAAATGATGTAGTTCACAAATATTTTTTTTCACTTTTTTAAATTATTTATATATTTTATTATTGATTTTATATTTTAAGATTGAAAGTCTGGGACAAGAGTAAAACATTTCTTCATTAAAAAAATGAATGAGGCATGGTAAAAAATTTCCAAAACGAAAAGAAAGGAAGTGCCTATAAGAACTCTTACATGAATTTTAGGAGTATTACACCAAACAGCATGGAATTTCACTTGTTTCATCATTGGTTCCTTGAACATTCCGACACTCACCCTGGATCCATTGTTCCATATCGGACAATGTTGTTCTTGTATTGTGACAGGCGGATATGTTGTGCTGGGGGTGGTCAGAAACAATTCTCAGAATGTCTAGAATGTTCCTCTTTCACAAGGGTTTTGTGGCGTGGTTTGGGGACGCCACAGGCACTCCGGAGAGACTGCACACAGTGCTGTGGCCTGAACGGGGCCCCTCGGTCTACTCCCACTCTGACCGAGCTTGCTCGATTCCAGACGTACACACACACAAAAACACACATACTGCTGACTCTGTTGTCTGGAGGTGCCCCCACTGCGAATCAACAGAGAATATAACAAAACACAGGTGAATTCATATTCTGTGAGCGTCAACACCACGGCGTCTTAGGTCAGCTAAGTAAATCATTCAGTAGTGCTTATTTAAAAGTCGACACTGGACTGCGTCTCTCTACAATTTACTCCATAAACATTTAGGTGGTTTGGAAGAGTGTATTCCTGTTTAAACTGCAAACAAAAATGTTTGACTTTCATACGTAATTGCAATAAAACATGTCCTTTTTGTGTCTTGATGTTAAAATGCTTCTTCTATCTTAGTCAACTATAAGTAATATTTCCCAAAATGTCTAACACTGGCACTTTCAAAACATTGTGCATTGTTTAAGCTTCCTGACCAGCCTGACAGCAGCAACAGTGATTTAACAAATAGTGTGAGTTTGGGGCGGGGCTATCTGTTTTTCAAACAATCGCATTTGGAGATTCTTTGGGAAACCTGTTTGATAATCATTGTTTTTACAATGCAGTTTCCGCTTTAAAAAGAGCTTAGACAAACTCAAACTCAAAGTGAAATTGTTAAGTGTTTAATATGCCAGATAATGTGTTTTTAAGAAATTAAGACCGTTGCCAACTGAAGAACAAGCTGAACGTGTCTTTAGTTGCAGATGGGCAACTAAACAAAGCGATTCTGCCAGAGAACATTTGAGTGTGGTTTGTGCTCCTGGGGCCTGGCACTATTCTGAGGCTCGCACCAAGCAAGAAAATATGTTTTGGCCTGTGTTACATAAACCATATTTATTTTCTTTGCTTTGGTATGTGTGAGTGTAGTCATCCATACCTGTTTTGTTGATCCAAACCAAAACAAGCTTCATCATTTGTCATTCGAAAAGCTGTGATGTTGTGAGTCAATGAAGAGCCGAGCAGGATTATATTCATGTTAGTTTATTGAAGTCTTTGACTCAGTATGGGACAGAGGATGACTGACACTTTAGTATCTAAATAAATCTCTGAGAAAAATAATACTGAACTCTAAAATGGCATGTGTTTTTTTCCAGTAAATCTCTGAAGTACAATATATACACATTCTTAATATGATACATACTGGCATTAGCACACTAACATCAGCCATAACATTGCGATTTGATGCCGTTAAATTGTTTATGATTGAGGGTTAACCGATTTGAATACCCTTCATGACTTTAAATACATTCTTTCCCTTGCACACACAAGTGGATTTAAATGACACGTGTCCACTCTTCCATTCACATACAGTGCTTTCTCTCCTAAATATGCTAATTTTGCATCCACTGACTCAAAAAAACAACAAGAGTAAAGACATTTTCGATAATAACATACCATTTACTAGCTTAAACTGTACTATTTCTCATCCTGCCAGTATTATTTTCTGGAAATGTCTACAATTTTCTCCCAGTTTGAGAGCATTGATGCATATTTCTCTATATATGCATACAATGAAATTATTCATGCAACTAATCTCAATAAAAGCTATTTGTTTTGGATACACACATCAGAAAGAAAAAGTTATCCCAATGTGATTTATCATTTAGAAGCACTCAAGTCAGATCAATACTTCTGGAAATTATTAACTGTATGTTCCAGAACAAATCTGAGTGGGTTTCTTCTTGGGTGTAAATCTGTTAAATGAAATGAAATATGTTTGATTGTACTGATAGGACTTGTGCAGCTTGTATTCACATCTCAAACATATGAATTGTTAACCACTTCCTCCTGGTGCATGGATCAGTAGTAACAGACTAAAGATTGAAAATGGTTTTTTAAAGAAGATTAAATTTCTAACTAGTTGACCTTAAAGTACGATCCATTGTCTAGTAGATAATTTCTATAGCTTCGTCTTAACCAGCTATACACAGTTGACTGGATTTAATATGGCTGAGCAGCTGTGCAGTTATGATGCACGTTACCTTAGCAGCAAGCGCTCAAGAACACACACTTACAACCACTAGCACGCAACCACAACATAAACACATCTTTCCCGCTCCCTGACATCAGTCTCATTGAGTTTTTTCGAGGTGCTGTAAAAGTTGGTTAGATTGTTCCAATGTAATGCCCATTGGTGTGTGAAATTGAGGTAATTATATTGCGTTTACTAGAGCTACCAGAAAGGTTTTATGGAAAGTGTGACCAGAAAACTCAATCTAGACTGAAGAGCTTATGGCGTTGTGGATCACAACACAGAGAGTCTGCGGCAAAATGTGGCCTTGAGCTAAAACGGAATGGATTGGTCTAAAAGCATCACATTAGAAGGCTATGCAACATATGCTGTAACAGATTACACACGTTCAACATTTTCCCCCTCCACCGAAAGGACCATAAGATGGGTTGAGATTTCCCCAGGCCCAAGAACCCAAAGAATAGACATAGCTTACACAAAAACAGCACTTAGTGGTTTCTTCTTGGTCGCCCATTGACCACATAGATGGACAAATAAAGTTAAGTGTTATGGAGGTTCCACAATTTCATAGAGACACATGCCACTCCTTGTGGTGAGCAAAATACTTCCTTTCAGCACACAATATATATCCAGGTTCATGTGCTGCCTCTACTTCTGTGGATTCGGAGTAAGTGCTAGTGAGGGAGAAGCAGGTCTGATTGGACACAAGCCCTCATTCATGTGACCACCTGCTGTACTGTTGAGTGTTCGTGAGGACACGATTGGTCCCTGCAGTGCAGCCTCTTTAGGAGCCGCTGGAGTTTATGCGAAAAGTTCTTGTTCATTTGCCTGTACATGAGGGGAATGACAAAGCTACTGCAGAAGGCGAGCAGCTCGGATAAACATCTCAGGAAGAAGTATGTGGTGAGTTGCTGCCTGTTGGAATGGCTCCCAGGAGCTCCAGCCACTGTGTGCACCAGTAAGGTCATGTAGTATGGAGTCCATAGAAGAAACTGCATGCACACAGAGGCCAGCAGCAACCTGTGGATGGAAGGATCGAGCCTTCCAGAGTCCTGGTCCAAAGGGGTGGACTCTTTCCTGATGCGGAGGATCAGCACGAATGCGTAAAGCACAGCCACTGCCGGCACCACGTACCCAATGAACATCATGATGGCGTCAGCTGCTTCTTTGTTCTGCATCTTGGAGCACTCGATGATCTTCGTGGAGACGTGATTGCACACATAGAAGAGCAGCGAAGAGAAGCTAGTGAGTACGGCACCGCCCCAGATGAAGCCGCAAACATGCTTGGTGTTGTAGACACTGGACATGTAGGTGCGCGGCAGAGCCCGCTCGATGTAATAGTCCAGACTGAGCAAAGTGGTGGAGTACATGATGACCAGAGAGGAGATGTTGAAGAGAATGAGGAGGGTGATGTAGATCTCATTGTTGTATTCCCACATGGGCCATCGTGTAAAACTAGGTCCCAGCAACTCTACTGGAGCCACCAAGTTGAGCACCAGACCAGCAATGGCTATGTTCACAAAGTAGACATCAGGCATGGTCATGGTGACCTTGTTGGAAAGGTTGACCACCACCAGCAGGGCATTGTAGCAGAGCCCCACTGGAAAGCCGACAATGAGGTACACCAGAGAGAAGACGGACAGAATGAGTCCAAAGTCCTGGCAGAGTCGGAGGTCCACGTTGTCGTCCGTCTCATTGTAAACCATGCAGCTCCACATTGCTAGACTTCCAAAGGTGTCTGCCCTGTCTTTCTGAATCAGCTGTAAGAAAGAATATGAGCAGTATGTTAATGCATTGGTTTGTTTTCGAAATTAAAAAATGCATTTATTACCCAACAAGATCCGGGGTGTCCAATCCTGCTCTTTGAGGGCCATTTTCCTGTAGAGTTAATCTACAATACACCTGCCTGGGAGTATTTTAGTGATCCTGAAAACCTTGATTAGCTAGTTCAGGTGTGTTTAAAGGTGCGTTCACGCCATATTGTAATTAGCATAATTACGAGATTTCTTATAAAAAGTGTTTACTCCCTCATGGAGCTAGTAATTACAGTTTGTATCGGCCAATTCACATAGACAAATGCCAACAAAGATCAACATCAAGTTGGCCATTGGATTTAGAATTTTCACACTTTTCTCTGTCATGTTCACACTTTAACAACAGACACTGACAAACGCCGACTGAACATGTTCAGTCGGGTGAAAACAAACCCTGACCAACGCCAACAGAACCCGACAGGGGTAACGTACTGATCTGACAAAACCCAACAAAGGTTTGTCTGTGCGGTTTGAACTGGCCTTAAGATGGGAAATTTCTGAGAACTCCTACTTGTATCAGCAGACCGCTGCAGATTCATTTAGGCATCGATTGTGATGCTATAGAAATGCATAATTCCCAGTCTGGGAACATGAACAACTCTGAATGAAACATCACATCATCGAGAGACTACAGTCATTACGAAATGGCGTGAACGCGGCGTAATTCAGGATGAAGCAAACTCTACTGGAAGTTGGAACTCCAAAAGCAGAACTGGACACCCTTGAATCAAATGTGCTGATCATTTCTTTAGGTTTAATATAATTACATAGTGTACCTGTAATGATAAATTTTAGAATTGTTCATACTTTATGCGTTTTCTGATCAATGGCTTGAAAAAAAAACTTGTTGTTTTATACCACAGCACAGAGAAGAAAACTGAAACAATTCATAAACAGCACAGACAAGGCACAAGCATTACATTTGGATAAACACCATTATTTCCACTTCCCTGCATATTACAGACTGAATAAACTCAGCACAATATGTTGCACTGGAGAGCAAACACCCTATACACAAGGATTTCATACCAGTCACCACATGCCATTGAGGTTCATGTTGTACAAAAAGAGAGGAAAGAGCATTATATGACATCAGACATTTCTTTCCATAATAACCCAGCTCAGCACCTTGGCTTGTTGGGGTGGTGACAATGCACGTGCTGTGACCAAAGGATGGCATAATTCAGCTCTGAGACTGAGGCGTGCAGATTTATGGCATGAGATGAGGCATGTAAAGACAGCGGTGGATGCACAGTGTGAGGTTTGGGTTCAGGCTGAGGTCACAGCGCGGGCACATGCAGAGAGCAGCTCTGCAGTCCCCTCATTAAAACATAATGACATAACACTCCCCCTGAACACAATGTGAACAACACTTACACACTGGCTACATTATTGTTTTATTTCTTTTAATTGGCTTCCTGGTCTTTTTTATTCAAACATTTGGGAAAGAGAGGAAACAAGCCAAATTTGAACCTGGTTTTCCCCTGTGCCAACAGCTCTTTACATGCGATGAGCTTATTTGTCCTTATTTATTGTCCTTATCTAAATGAATGAAGTGTCTGTAGAATATATTTTAAGTGAATATATGCATTGTAGAAAACTAAACAACAAAATCATAATTTACAATTATTTGCACGACAATTGTCAGGCAAAAAAAGTTTGTGACAGCCAAAGTCATTACACATACATAATGTCTTAAGAATATATTTTGCAGATCAAACTTTCAGACCAAAGGCTTCTGGCTATGGTGGGCATGTCAGCATGTATTTGGTAGTAGAGCTGGAGTCTTCCCAGACAATGCTGTGCACATCTGAGCAGATATAATGACTGTTGAGTGAGTGCTCCTATCTCTGCTTACATAACACAGTCACAGATCGGCTGTTTTGGCCTGGAGACAGGCAGCCACGGATTGCTCCACTATGGCTGTCGCTAGAGGGTGGAGAAACTCATTTACCCTTTTCACCTTGTAGTCATACACCTATAGTGAACCAGCATGTTTTTGCATCAACAGCTCTGTATGTACATGCAGCACTTTATATTGTAGTCTAACCGGTATATAACTACCAGTAAACATATTTACTTAAAATGGTTAAACTCTCATCTAGAGGTAAAACTTGTAAAGATTAAATTGTTTTCTTCACTGGCAAGAGACTCGGCCCTGTTGAGAACAGGAGAAAAGGTCTACCGTGGGAAAGAAAAAATATGTGATGACATGGTTTTTTTTTTTTTTTTGTAATACTCGGATTCCATAATGGTTCCAAGGCCATGCTGGCTTTTCCACATGAATTACTTTCAAAGAAACAAAATATCTTTGCTGCTAGCAAATACAATAGAGCAGCCAAGACTAGCCACTACCTGTGTCCCTATCTCTCACTTAAAAACAGTCATCATCCTGTTCCCTTCCTGTGACCATGGCAACCAATAGTGCAAATAAGGGCAGTACTACTGAGTTTCAGTTGCAAATTGTTAAAAGCCTTCATATTTACACGTCCACTGAACTGGTTTCATCCGAGGACAGGTCTTCAGACTACATGCTGCTCATAAAGGAGAGAATAGATGAAATCTTTTCAAAATCAGATGCTCGTTGCCATCTGAACAATTCGACTAGTTGACAAGTTGTTCTTAAGCCAGTCCTGTATAATTAGGGCCCAGATCAGTCTTCAGTGTCATATGATCCTTCAGACATCATTCTGATGTCCTGATGTGGCGCCCAAGAAACATTTCTTTTTATTATCAATGTTGAAAACTATGGAAACTTGTTTCTGCCACTAAATAATAATAATAAAAAAAAGGTAATTGAGACTTTTTATCTCACAATTCTGACTTCATTTCTCAGAATTGCAAGATATAATGTCAGAATTGCGAGAAATAAAGTAACAATTGATAAACTCATAATTCTGTGTTATTCTCGCAATTCTGACTTCTTTTCTCAGAATTGTGAGATTGTGAGTAATAGTCCTAGGTTATTTTTTTTCTCAGAATTGTGAAATGTACATTTCACAATTCTGACTTTATAACTTGCAATTGTGAGTTTATATCACATAAATCTGAGGGAAAAAAAATTCACATGAAATTTTTTTTTTAATTGAGAGGAAAAAAGTCAGAATTATGAGATTTAAAAAAAAAAAAAAAAGCAATTACCTTTTTTATTTTATTTTTTATTCAGTGGTAAAACAAGCTTCCATAGAAAACCACCGTTGTGCTGCTTAAACAGTGACCATTTTTTTTTCAGATTTTTTTTATTTTTGATAAATAGAAAGTTCAAAAGAACAGCATTTATTTGCTTTAACTCTTTAACGGTAGAGTACATTTTTGTACACAGACAACTATTCAACCATCCTGCCCATCCTTACTGTACATCCCTGCTTGCAACCAGCATCTTGTCTGCCTCAAGAGACCATGACCAAACACTGTCTAGGCTGAAGCATTCCTAAGTAGGTGCAAAAGGTAGCTGGCATCGCTGCTTACTGTAAAAGCGTGTCATATAGAGAATAGCTCTAACGCTTGCAGCTCATGGCTCACGTACATGAGCAAGCACGCCTGCAACGGTTAAGTGTCCATCCGCTCCGCCGCATTGTGTACCTCCCTATCGTCCCTGTTATTAACTGTACCTTCGTCAAACAACAAGAAATCTTGGCTGACCATGCATCTGGATGAAGAATGTTGTGGGAGTAAAACTAATGCACTTGTCACTTTCAGAGGAGAAGTCAACCCTCGGCCCGGCAGATGAAAAGAGGGCTGCTCCACACCCCTCATATCGCCACTGGAATGTACAGCAAATTCTCAGAATCGGCTGAGTTATGTCACATGATTGCATTTTCTGAGCTTTGTGTGTGCGTGCTTGCTGCGAGGGTTTAGCTAACTAATAGTAAATGAAGATGAGGACTGAGCGCTCTGCAGTCAAATCATGTTGTGCTACAATACATTTTCACTTCTGTGTTTCAGCTGCAAGGATTTTGAAAATAGAAAGCAGACTGAGAGGAAGCACGCTTATTTGCAGTCAAAAACAAAAAGGTTCTGCATTCACTGAAATCGAAATGACATGCAAAAAGTGAAGCAAACAAAAACTACAAAAATTTTTTAACCATTCTATTATTAACAAAAATCTAAAGAGATACGGTATTGCATGTTTAAAAATCTCAGTGATTACAATGGAAGTCTTTTCAAGTGGGACATTTTTCAAAATTTGAAAAGTACGTCATACAGGTTTCACTAAAAAAAACTGCAATTTTTAACAGAAAACAGTACTTTATTTATTACAGTATAGTTATTTTGCAGTAAAAACCTATTAAAGGTAGGGTAAGGCATTTTTCAAAAACACTGTTTGGAAGTTAGTCGGGCCGACACAACAACAAACCTGTAACCAATCAGTATTAGGGGGGATTTGACGGTCGAGGAGACAGAAGGAGCAAGAGGAAGATTTGAAGAAAAACTGAACAGAACAGAAAGAGAGATGAGACACAATTCAATGGGAAGGCCTGAAAACAGACCCAGAGGCTGCTTTGATTCCGCTTCACATGTGAGTAACACTGGGTTTGTGTGTCATGAGCTGCTGCGCTGTTGGCGACTAACAACGCACTCTTGTATTTACTGTTTGTATTTACTCTTGTGTACTGTACTTTTTCATTTTTTGTGCTTCCTTGTCATTCGTTCATCATCTGAGCTTTATTTTTCGCGAAGCATTCTTTGATTGTGCGTCAGCTGTGATAAACAGACATCAATTCTCGCATCAAACCCCCCCTTTAAGTAACTGTGAGTTCCCCTACCATATACATAACCAACTGTAAATGGTTAAATTTAATTATTATATGTAATTTTATTGTAAAATACTGTAAAATGTATGTTTTTTAAGTAAAAATATGAATGATCATATTTTATGGTGAAAAACTGACTGTATAAAAGATGGAAAACAAAATATCCCAGAAATAACTGTTTACGTTGATTTGGAGCCCGAGACTCAAACGCAAGCACAGCTGTCAATCATGACGTTGCACCCCATTTTTATAGCGTCAAATAACTAACTAAAACCAAACTTACTGAAAAAAGTAACACTTGAACATATGTTAGCGTGATGAGAACCAACTAATGACAGAAACCATCAAAATGTTTTGGCTTCACTTTTCAGGACGTGCGCGGCACACTTGGGCTTCGTCTGAAATCGCATGTTCTCCCACTATATAGTAGGACAAAAACAGTATGTGACAAAAAACGTAAGTTCGAATTCAAAATACCCGGATGACCTACAACTTCTGGCGAGATTGTGAAGTGTGCATATGATGGACACTTTACTATCCCATGAGGCCACAGGAGAGGATGTGTGAATGAAAGTGAAGTGACACAAGTGATGTTGGTAGGTCACATGATAATGACAGCAAAGTGAATGTAGTACTTCCGGACTACTTTCATACTACCTTCACATATAGAATGCATTTTTTTTAGCACTTCCAAAGTAAGTACTTATTCAAAATAAGTACCTACTCAAGAAAGTATGATGCACTTGGTGAAAAACAGTAAAAGAACATTCCCAGAAGTCCCTGCGTGCCATCACTTATGATTATATTTGATTTAAATAGCTTTCTTTCTTCTATTTGTAATCAGTAATGGTTAGCATTCCATTTTATGTTATTTAGTTTTCTTTTGCATTATTTTAGTGTCATGTGCTGATGATCAATATGCCATTTCTGTAATGCCAGAAACAGTACTGTTTTCAGGGTTGCCAGGTCTGCATACAAAACTACCCCAATGACCAATCAAAAATAGCCCAAAACTAGCCCGTTGACTCTAGCCCGAATATCAAACCTTAAAATATGCCACTCCCATACCTAAAATACATATTTTACAGTCACTGTTATGGATTATACACATTTAAAATTTTAAAATCACTATATAGTATTAAACATCATAATGAATTCATCATCTAGCACCTTCGTAGAATTTAAAATTAGTCATATATTACAATACAGGCATTTCTGTCAAATGTAATTTATGCAATATGTCAAACCTTTAACCATGTGGTTAAAGTAGCCCAATTACAATTTCAAAGTAGCCCATTTCCTCAGGAAAATCGCGGACTTGGCAACCCTGCTGTATTTATTTACAGTGAATTTCTGGCAACCACAGCGGACGGTTTTTACTGTAAATCTAACACTATATTCTTTACTTAATGGAACAACATGAAAGTGAGTGCATGTGCATCTAATGTATGGTGTTTTTACCCAAAAGCCCTCTTCCAGTTCAAAACTAACCTTGCAACAGGCAGAAATAGTAGTAGTGGCCATCTTGATATAGTGATCGAAGTGTGGCTTAAAAAAAGGCTTCTCAACTGTGTGAGCTTATAGTTTAAAAGTGTCTGGTTTGAAAGTAAGGGTGTTACAGACACATCTTTTGCATTTTGCATCTACAAGTAATTTTATTCGACACTGACTCGACGCGTTTCAATCTCTCGTCCTCCCACAATTCATTCGAACCTGCTTTTCATCACCTACAAGCAGCAGGGCAACTGATGACCAGGGCATTTTTCTAAGACCTGCAGTACTTTCCTGAAGTTGCGAAACATCAACAACGTCTCAATTAAACCTCCCGCACATATTTGTGCTAGTCGTCCTGACACCACCTCAGCTGTGTTGACCCCTGGGACGGCATGTTCTCTCAGCACTTCTTTGTAAAGTCATCAGCAGGAGAAATCACTCTGGGTGTTTTTGTACCGGGTACATGGTTTAATCGCTAGGCAGTCTTGAACCGAGAAAAACAAATTCACTGCAGGAGCGTCCCTGGTTATACAAAGTGATTCGTATATGATTTGCATAGCACAATTTGGTTTGTGCATCACTTTACTGGTGAACATTAGCCTATATTTTGATGGGGTCACTTTTTTTAGATGAAAACATATTTTTATTATCGACTGATAAAAATGTGGAATGAAATATATGGACTGAAGAGAATATGAGAGATCAAAGTTGACAAATGTATGAGAGAATTGGATAACAGGTTATGTAATCCTCTCATGACCAGCTGGACAGTCCAGACCATGTTGGAGAGTAAAGCGCTCGCCAGTGTCTTTAGGCAAGGAGGCATGCTTCTCTCAGCTGTCTCACATGACGTCTGCGATCTTCAACAGAACTCATAGGCACATTGCCATCCTCTTACAAGTCCTACATGGACCTGATCCAACAGTAACATAGCCTCTCTGGGGCTTTTTTTGTTGTTTAGGCAATAAAAAGTAGTCAATGTCACCTCCCAGCAACATCATTTGTACACATGTACGTTGCGAAATAAACGAATGGGTCATAGTATGAGACTAAATTTCCGGCAAATAAAAACAACATGGTCATGGTTTTGCATTTTTTCTCCTTAACACAAAATGAATGGGATTAATACTTGGAAACCTCAATATGTGCTACTCTTTCATAAACAAAACAAAACGCAAAAAATGCAAAAAAAAGACATTTTGATTATATTTAGTAAATATTACACTACAAAGCAGTGGTTTTCTTCTCAAAGGTCATTTGGTCATTAATAACCTTACTCGAGTTGAAAAACAGCCACTTTTCATTTGTTAGTTCATTACTTAGTTGACAAAACCAAGTAATGTTTTTATTTTTAAATATTAATACTATATAAAACATAGAATTGATAAGCTACAGTGTTTAAATGTAAAAATACAGTGCGTCCCTTAAGCTCTGTTGATGCTTACAGGATGTTCAAAGCCCATCCAGGCACCCTTCATGGAAAATATCAACGAAAATTATACAAAATTTACCGCACATAATCTCAAAAACAAACCTTTCTGTAAACACACAGCGAAAAAACAAAATGTGCAATGACTAAAAAGATGCGCGTGTTTGACTGAACAGTGAATATCATTGGTTTGTTTTTCATCCGGGCATTACACGTTTGAGTTTAACCTGTCTGATGTTGCCGTTTAACTTAACTGTCACATATAAGCCACAGTTAGAGCGGTAAACTGTTATAAAGTGTCTCACATGCATGTGACTGATTTAAGAGCGCTCTCTCATCACTGCTAACGAAACACACCGGTTTAAATACTACTTTAAAAACAACTTTTAACTCCGTATAGGGAGGTATTGGCTAACCTACTCACCAGAGGACCAGTTCTTGGCACTGAGACAGCTCTACGGAGGCATCGGGTTCTGCTGTATTTCCATTGACATTTCTCCTCGGATACTTTGGCAAAAGCTCCCAAATCGGTAGCTAGACTTCCAGGACTTCGTGTGAAATGAAGTAAGTAAAAATGCGATCGATTAAGTCGCCAATATGTGGCGTAAACACAGTTGCATATGGTATATTCGCCTCTGGTCCGTCAAAGCTTGTTCTGGAAAGGGGAGGACGCTGATGATCTTACTACGAATCGAGTGGTGCTGAACTCTACAGTGTGTACACACGTCACGTGACCCTCCCCCACAGTCCTCTTCAAGAGGCCCGACTGCAAAAGTATGAAATCTACTACGGTAGACCTATGTTGTTAATATTCATAGTACAAACCGTCGCTATTGGACAGTAACTAAACAACCCCCCCCTATAGGTGATTAATATTCATAATTCCCTTCTCGCTATTGGAAGGTTACCGAACAACGCCTACGGAGGCTCATTCATATGCATGAACCTAGCCTTTGCCATTGGAAGGTTACCAAGCAACGTGAGCGCGACCTTCTTAATATTCATAAGCGTCGCCCTAGCCATAGTAGCGTTCGTAATTTCCCTCAGTTCGCAGTCATTGGACGAGTGTAGTGGAGGGAGGGGTGACACACAACAACTTTCAACAGCACACTCACTCATTGTCGCGTTTAAAACCTGCAGCAGAAGAGGCTTTGAGTCTGCAGGTCAGAGGATTACCGCATTATTTAGACCTTTTTTAGTCTGGATGAGGAAACAAACCCAGGCTACATGCGTGATGTTGTTTTTATGGACCGTGAACTCAGCTCTTTGTGGTTTGATAAAAATGAATAAAGTGACATAGAGTATGATTAATTACTACCAAACAAACTAGATTATGGTTTTAAAATTTAGTAGTATTTAGTTTAGTTAAGTTAATTTTTTTTTTTGTAATGCCCTAATATTCAGAATATTGCTAAGTGAATATGCGTTTTTCAATAGTTGTTTTTTTTAAAGGTGCACTGTGTAATGTTTTCAAGCAAATAAAAATGTCAAGAAAATGAAGGGTACGTTACTTTCAGAAGAAGCTGTTTTTATTATTTATCATGTCACGCAAGCGAGTGAGTTACTTATAGAATAATAAGCCGTGTCTGAAATTGATTGTTTAAAAAAAGTATGTTTATACTGTATAAATGTAGCTAGAAATACTGCATTCTTCATGATGTCGTTGTCATGTGACACTGCCTCTGACATGACTTTGTGGACAGTAAAGTGTCCAATCTCGCCAGAAGTAGTTGGTCATCCTTGGTGTCAGCTCCTGTTTTATGAATGATGTGAATTCTGCTTTTTTCAAGTACAGTTGCCTGTTATCCACCTTATTTTTAACATAAGCGCAAATGTGGCCATTTGTTACTTGAATGTGCAAAGGCTTCCGATGTCATTCGCTTCCAGTTATTTAATCTGTACAAAAACAGTTTATTATGCCGCTCGATATTTCAAACTGGTATTTGCTATCATAACGAATGATCATAATCATAAACAAACTGGTTTGTAGCGCAAATAGTTTTACTGCGCTAATTATTTCCTTACAGCAGCGAATGAATCAGAAGTCTCGTATATGCAAAGAAAATAGCTTACTTTTGTTTTGCAAAATAAGGAAGTATGCATATTCGGATGCAGCCAAAGTTTATTGGCACTTCCAGCCAGTGCTCAAATACACACGAAAACCATCCACACAACATAAAAAATAGACACAGTATAACTTTTGCAGACACAACAACAGCTCTGGAGTCAATAATCCAGAGTGATAGTACGGATCAGCATGTGTCCGTTCAACCATTCCAAGTCGAATTAGTCCAAATAAGCATAAGACTATTAGAATAAAACCCAGTGACCCACAGCTCTCATTACACAAATCGAGGACGAACACTTACTGAACGTATCTTTAAAGTTTCAACCTTTGACGATGGTCACCAATACATGCTCTAATCAGCATTTGAGACTGTTAGTTATTAATTTATGTATTCATTATCATGTAGTAGATCTGTTTCCTCTTTCACCTCATTTTCAAGAACTGTAGGGAAGTCTGTTGCGGTTCTTCTTTCTTGAATATTTCGTAGTTAGTCTCTCTAATAATGTGACTAGTTTGTAAAGAAGCTTAAAGATTATGAGAAGTCCGACCCACTCTAAGAACATCCTTATTTCTGACCCACATTTTGAAATCCTGACCCACAGAGTGCCAGAAAGACGTTTTATAACAGCCTGTAATTACCCTAATGTTTGTTCTAGTTGGAACACAAGATGCTTTATTTTTAGAATACAAATTTCCATGTTTATAGCGTTTACTTATCAATCATTTCCCAGTTTATGACTACTCAGCCTTTTGTCAACATTGACGGCTACTGTACCTAGCAGTGCCCAGTTTGAAATTTGAGAATTTTTGGAGAATTTTATTTACACTTATAACAAGATAAGACACTGCAGATGAAGGAGAAATCTACATGATAAATGGATTTTTATTGCTTTGCATGGAGGAAACCTCTTAAAAGACAGACGCTCCTTTGACTCAGCAGCTCTGTGGAGCCTCTGGGAAGAGATTATCCTGCGGGCTGAGTGTTGTGGTTATGCGATGACCACCGTTAACTACGTCCGTGTCCACTAATGGCGACCACTTTATCCTTTTCTCGAAACCACGTGGACTTATGGGTCCTCCCCTTGTTTCTATCACAGTCCCATTTGCGACGGTAGGAATGCAGTTACAGAATGAAGCTGTGGCTGTTTAATCCTATTCAATTTTAAAAATGTAGAGGTGTAGAGACATGCCTACATTTGTTTGCAGTACTTACAGGCTTTACCTTCAACTTCAAACCCTTGCGCAGCAGAAAAATTAGAGGCCCGGGCCCCCGTTTCCTCCGAACAATTGGCCTAATCTCTTTTAATGTGACCTGGATTTGGTTCAATACATTTTGATGTGGATTTTTTATAATAGTGATTTGCAAATCACATGGGTCGTAATCCTGCCTGCCTTTGCTGAACTGTGCTGGATTCACATTTATCCAAAGTAATAGATGACACGACCCATAGTTTCATTGGGGCTGCTGGTGAGGTATTAAAGAATTAGTATTTTATGTTTAATCCTCAATGAATATGTACTGGCAGGACAGGGACTGCAGCACGTGTGATGAGCATCATTCATGATTACAGTAGGCCATTATGAGGAGAGGAAGATGATAAACATTTCTTTTAAAAGACAATGGGAAGCTTTGAAATGACCAATACTGACAAATGTCCGCCTAACACAGCTGCAGAAATCACTTTTGTTATCAGAAATATCTAAACATTCCAAAACTTGAGAACAAACATAAAATGTATTACTTGTTTTAAAGACCCTCTGTGGTGAAAATTAAGTTTTAATGCTCTTTATACGTCTATGTGGTGTTTTAAATACCTCCTTAAAGGGTTAGTTCACCCAAAAATGACAATTCTGTCATTAATTACTCACCCTCATGTCGTTCCACACCCGTAAGACTTTCGGTCATTTTCAGAACACAATTCAAGATCTTTTTAATGTAGTCTAACAGCTTTCTGTGCCTCCATTGACAGCCTGTGCAACTACCACTTTCAAACCCCACAAAGCAATTAATGACATCATTAAAGTTGTCACAGATATAAGTATGATCTTTCACAAGGTTTATTTACAATGGTAGAGTTGATGAGAAATAGATTGTTTGCTGGAACTTAGCTTGTCTCTTTTTGTCTTTGCGTTGCAGTCGGGATGAGGAAGCAGTCAAGGATGATGAAGATGGGTGAGGAACATGGAGAAAAGAAAGTCAACAGGTAAGTATCAACGACACCAGGCAATGAGGTGTGCGAAGAGGGCTGCTTATGAGGTGATTGACTGGTGCAGGTGTGTCCAATTAGAATTCGGGTGACTGTGAACGAGTGGGTGGAGCTGAAGGGTCTGGTGTGGCAGACGGTGTAGTCTCTGTGACAAAAGTAATCCATGTGACTCCAGTGGTTTAAACTCAATTGACCCTTCGCAAAGACCCGCCCACCTTTATTTACTGTTGCTATGTCCGACAAGCCATGTGCCACACATCATGTTCTCATGCCGTGAAAAATACATCCCGGAGCAAAGAGGACACTGACAATGCGTCGACAGACATATGAAACAATTTCATATTTAAAATATTGTAATTTTTTAAAGAAGTTTAAACGATAAATCCCGTATAGTGTCTCTTTAATGTGTTGTGACAGATCGCTGTAGCTCCTTCAAGCGGCTCGTGAACCAACATCTCTTCATACTAGTTCATTTATAGCATCAAATAAACATGAATGAACTTCAGAAGGAATGTTGTTTCAAGTGTGGAAAGACGTGAGTACACACAATTTTTGAAGTTCAAGTTCACCAATGTTAATCTACTAACTCCCCTGACTGCTTTGTCAGACAAAATGGTGGATTCGGGGTTATGATTGGTCAGATCACCTGTCAATCAAACTGCTGGAGAGGGGTCAATTTTATGAAGCAACTTCAGTACTTTGTTTACGCAAAAAATAACATTATTTACTACATTATTTACTAAATATTCATCAACAATGTCCGCTCTTGTGTCAACTCAACACGTATGCATCGTGGAGCTCTCATAAATGTGCGTTGGAGATTAATGTTTTGTAAATCCTTATTTTCTAAGGATGCTGATATTTAGAAGGCAGAGTGTGACTGAACAATAACATGGTTTGAATAACATTAGCAACACATTATTAGCTGTTGAGAATGTAGTCAAGCCAAACGCTAATTATATTAATTACCGTTATGTGTCCGACGTTGAAGGGAGCGATACATAAAACACTTTACCATTCTGATATATTCTTCCTCTTCTTCTTCTGAATCAGTTTCTGGTTCAAACATATATGGCTGAATTAAACCAACGTTAACTGAAAACCATGAAAAGTGTGGTTCAGTACATAGACGTTAGAAAAACATATTTCTTTTCTCCAAGATTCTTGCATTCAACAAGACTCAAGCAAAGAGAAGAAAAAGAAGAGACTACAGAAAAGAAATGTGTTTTTCTAATGTCCATGAACTGAACCACACTTTTCATGGTTTTTGCTGGAGACTCTCTCTTCTGATAATATTTTTTTTCATCAGGCGTCAGTTCATTTATGGGAAACTGACTCATATGTTTACAGGTAGTCTGCATTTTGCTCTACCTTAAAAGGACATGCTGATATTATCTGATGGTGGGTGTGGATAGCTAAATACATGGACTAAAGCCTTATCTTTATCAGGAATCCATGAATGAGTCTCTTGTGCTTATCAAGGCTGCATTTATATGATCAGGAATACAGTAAAAATATGACTATTATAATATATTTTAAAACGTACACTCTAAAACTAGGGCACAATGTACTTTATTAATTTGACATAATTTTCCATATTTATGACTTACAGGTGTTTTACCTGTATTTTGAATTTTGTGTTTTAGGTTTAACAGAAATGTCCGTAAAATTACTGGATAATGTTCTGGTACATTGTTTTTTACAGTGTAATTTTATTCCTGTGATCAAAGCTGAATGTTCAGCATCATTACTGCATTCTTCAGTGTCACATGATCCTTCAGAAATCATGAGATGATTTGCTGCTCAAGAAACATTTTTGTAAAACTTTATTTTACAGTGTCATTGTTACACATGTTACATGTAATTACTGTAGTAATAACTATAAATTATGCATAATGCAATTAACCCTTAACCAAACTTTATCAACGTTAACCTTAGTAAGTACATGTAGTTAATTATTATTACTCGGTGCTTAAATGTATAATTACGCTGTAACACAGATAACTTAAAATAACAAGTAACCAACATTTCTTATCAGCATTTTCCTCTGTGTGTCTATATCGGATTAGTTATTAATTTTTTGCCAGTTTTATTGCTCACCAGGTTAAAAAATCATCAGCTACACAATTTGATGTATCATTCTTATCTGTTACAGCAATGGTGTCACACGCAGAATAAGTTTAATACTTAGAAGTGTATTTAAATGACGAATATGTTTGTAAATGAATGTGGAAGCATTTAAGGCTATAGATATGTCAGACCTTTTCTTAGTGTAAATCTTTTGATATCATTCTGGCCTGAAAATATCCTGCCGTTTTATTCGATTCTATCAAGGCTGTGGACTGTATCTCTGAGAGGGTGAGGTCAGTGTTTGTTTTTCTGTAATCAGATCATAGATAATCACAGTCACACCTGATGTCAGACGCAGGTTAGTCTGTGCATGTATGCTCTGCAATATTGAGTAGTTCTTTCTTTATCCAGGACTTTGTAAACGCTGAGAGCTAAATCTTTTTTATACCACTTGACAGACACTAATGAGAGAAAAGGATATAGAGAAAACAGGGACAATACTAAATCACTGTTTATCCCCAATCTCTTAAATCTCTCCTCTTCCTAGAAGTCGCAGGACAGTGCAGTGAAGTTTTGACCTGCTGTCACCTTCCTCTGAAGGAATTAGACTTCACCAAGGCATTATGGCCCGCTTAATTAATGAAAGTCTCTGTTATCACTGCAACAGACCCTCTCTTGTTCATGTAGGTGTGTGTGTGTGTGTGTGTGTGTTCTGATTCTTAGAATTGAGAAGCAACATTGTGGAAAATATACAATATAAATAGACTTGTTTTCAGAGGATATATCTTAAATTTCTTATTTGAGGCATAATATTGGAGTAAGCCAAATAAAAATGTAAGCAATTCAACATATATTCATGCAAAAGAGACACGCTCTCACATATAGTTTTGTTTCTGATGTAAAATCTTGTTTAAAGGATGTGTAGATATTTTTCTGGAAGTTCGATATTTTACTACTTTTTTTGTAGTGTAGAGAACAATTGTACATTGATACAATCCTTTACAGGAAGTGGACAGGAAACACAACCTCAGTGTTACTGAAAGTTAAATAAATGGGGTGAAAAGGAATTGAACATTTGGGAATAAAGTGTTATTATTTTGTTTCTATTTGAATATATTTTAGAATGTAATTTATTTCCAGCATCATTATTCCAGTCTTCAGTGTCACGTGATCCTTCAAAAATCATTCTAATATGCTGATTTGATCCAAAAGATTTTTTTTTTTATTTTCACTGTGAGACTTTTTTTCAGGATTAGTTGAACAGAAGGTTCAAAAGAACAAAAATTATTTTAAATATACATTTTATAAACTTTTTATCACAATAAATGACTTTAATGTCTTTTGATCAATTTAATGCACCCTTGCTGTATAAAAGTAAAAATATTACTAACCCCAAAATTTTTCAGTGATGTGTATCACATTTATATTTATTCACAGTATATTGTCATGATAGGGTACGTTTACACAGCAACAACGTACCAAAAACGGAAACATTTTTCCTTCGCGTTTGTCGCATACAGATGACAACGTTGTCAAAACGATCCCTGTTCGCGCGAATCTGCAAAAACGATTGAAAACGCTGTATTATTGATGCCAGGTATTATTTTCCATTTTTGTTTTGTTTTATTTTTTTGTTTACATTGTTTACATAACGCTATCATTATCAAAAAATTGCGCTTTGAAACCCGTTTTCAAAAGTTTCAGGCCCTCAAAATGCTGTTGGCTGTGGATCTGAACACAGCTCCAAAGCTTACAGCCATCTCCCTCGGCAAGACCGACGTTTCCTTGGTATTTCCTGAGGAGCGAGATCAGACATAACTTTGGCCTTTGATGCTCTCTGCTTGACGTCCTGTTTGGGTGAAGTTGCCATAGTCTTTGTATGTAGCTTTATGTGTGCATCCAAGTGAGAAACAATGAAGGTTAAAAGCTTCAAACTCATCTTTTACAATGTCTTATCTGGGATGGAAGTTGCCTCTGTTGCTCCACAAACACTTCTGCCCACACCCAGCAACAACACACCATCTGATCGCTCCTCACATGCCTATAAGCTCTTAGGCTCTGTAAACCCATTACACTGTGGTACAGATTAGGTTCACAGACAGATTGACTCTTCCTCACCCCTGACACATGATGAACCGCCCTCTCTTTCTATTCCGGATTTTATCAGGCTTTAGTCGGATATACTGTACACTGTCAGTCCAAAATGTATTTATCTGTCAAATATTGATATTTTAACCTTTTAGTTATTGTGTACGATTTTTTACATTTACTGAAGAAAATATGAGTGGATGCCTCTAAGATCTTACCCAGAAGTTGTTATACGTAAGATGTTTTACCCACATTTCAGTAGGTTGGTTCCCCAAATCAAAAGTCCACCCACAGTTTTGTTCCCCACATGACTTGGGTATCTTTTTCAATGACAAGAAAGTCAGTTATCATTTAAATAATGGCAACAAGCCTCAAGATTTGAGGAATCATTTATGTCTGTAGCACAAAACGCTTAGGACGAAATTTAATAAGTAACAGTTTGTTTGGATCCCGAACACTAATTATAAGTGACAGTAAAAGTGACGCTTGCCTAAGCAAACACCTCTAATGAGAGTAACACAATAAAGGACACATGTGGAGACATTGTGTGATTATTTTAGGATGGCATCATGTTGAGGCCTGTCATTCTGTCAGATCATTCTGGGAAACATCAGCCCGAGGGACCCACACGAGGCAGGTCCTGTCTGCCCGTCTCAGGCTGCAGGTGTGGCCTAATCTTCAATGTCTGCTTCTATTTTTGCCTGTGCCTGAGACAACTGATGCATTGGGGTGAAAAGTGAAATGTTAAAATGTAATTTATTCCTGTTATGGAAAAGCTGAATTTTCAGCGTCATTACTCCAGTCTTCACATGGTCCTTCAGAAATCATTCTAATATGATGATTTGCTAGAAACATTTCTCATTATTATTAATGTTGATAATAGTTGTGCTGCTTAATATTTTTGTAGAGACCTTATAATTTTTTTTTTTCAAGATTATGGGTGGGAAATATCAATCTTTTGTAACATTTATAAAAGCCTTTACTGTCACTTTTGATCAATTTAATAAGTGCATCCCTACAAAAGTATTTACTTAAAGTTTACTCACTGCGAACATTTGAACGGGATACAAAACGGTAAATTTTACCAAGTAAGACATGTTCCTGAATCAACATTTTTTATTGATCCTGGAACAACATTCTTGTCCAAAAAACACTATCCCTATCCCTAAACCTAACTCTACCCACAGGGCTGCGTAGGTTACTTTTAAAATGTATTTCACTACAGATTACAAAATACATGCTTTAAAAAGTAATTTGTAACGTATTTCGTTACATTACTCAAGTTTAGTAACTTAATCTAAATACTTTAGAATACTTTGGAATACTAATAAGTGTGGAACAAACACAAAAAGGTAATTGCATGTTTTTATCTCACAATTCTGACTTTTTCCCTCAGAACTGCGTGATATAAAGTTGGAATTGTGAGTTATAAAGTCAGAATTATGAGATATAAACTCACAAAATTGAGAAAAGTCAGAATTATGAGATATAAACTCACATACTAAATTCACAATTTCAAGAAAAAAAAATTGTATTGTAAGTTTATATCTCCCAATTCTGACTTTAGAACTTGCAATTGTGAGTTTAAATCTCGCAATTATGAGAAAAAGAAGTCAGAATTGTGAAACGCAAACTCAACAATTTTGAGGGGAAAAAACAAATTGTGAGAAAAAGTTGCAGTGCCCTTTTTTTACAATTATAAAATGACTCAAAAACAATTATCACAAAACATGAAAACAGTCAAAAACATGAAACTCAACTCTGCTTTTTCAGACTGTCAGAGTCAGAGAATCACCAATCGCTGTTTAAATGACATTAAATTCAAAGTAATCACTTTGGTAATCTAAAATACTTTTCAGATGTAACTGTAATCTGATTACCACCCATTTAAAATGTAACTGTAATGAAATACAGTTACTCAAATTTTGTATTTTAAATACGTAACTAAGTTACTTGTATTTCATTACTCCCCAACCCTGCCTACCCATAAGACTTTCCTAAAACAAGAGGGAAATGATAGGTGTCGTAGCACTGTCGTAGAAGCATTTAACCCTGGTTGTAAGCCTAAACTTGACATAAACTGTCAACTTGTCCCTCAAATCTGATTGGTTGATTGGAATGTTGATCCAGGATCATTGTTGATCCAGGAACATGTTGTACTCTCTTCACGTTCACATTTTGCAGAATGTGCTGGTCACTGGTTTCCATTCAGCTACATTCCGTTTGGTGTGTGAGCTATATTTTAAATTGCATGGAAACATGGAGCCATTATACAGTTATTGAAAATTTCTCCTCGGAAGAAAAAAATAATATGTGTTTGGAACAATATAAGGGTGAGTAAATGGGTGAGAACATTTTTTTAAGTATATTTGGCAGTGGAAATCAAATTTGATGCCAATAGTACATATAGCTTTTTTTCAGCCATAACATTTTATGACCGATTTTTTTTTTTATCCCAGCCCATATGTTTCTTCAATAGGAACCAACAGACCTTTGATTCCCTGTAAATGATGTAATCACCGGTGGCGATCCCCGTTGGTACGTTATTTACCCTCATTTGAGGTGTATGGCGAGCCAGAAGTCTCCTGATAAGCATCTGTGCCTCCCTGCTCTGAATGAATAATCTCCTCTCTTGGAGGGTGTATCCTTGATTCAGTCTTCTTGGCTCTGAGATCTAAATAAACTAGAAGGGACAGAACAGCCGCAGTTTGTCAGATGGAACTCAAGCACAAAGATAAAAGCTGTAATTGCCGGATTACTCTTGTGTAAAAAAAAAAAAAAACACCCAGTCTAGCCAAAATGTGGATTTTGTAATTCATCAAGAGGTATTCACACAGACACTCGAGTGGAAGCATGTATGCAAAACTCCATTTATACACACAAATATGCAAAAATGGCACGATTCCACATGCGCGTCACACCACTTTGTTCCTTAAAGGCTTGCAATGCTCAGAGACATTCCTCATGTTAGTGAACCTGACCGACCCTGGCACGCGTATCCAAATTGGGATCCAGGGGTTGCGGTATCTTTGACTCAGAAGAATTAAGCCACACACAAATTTTGGCAGCTGTGTGTATCTGCTGTTCTTGTTTCCTGTCGGAGTCACAGCCTCTCGTAGGCCTGCCGTGTATTATGTGTATAAATGAAGAAGGCTGACCTGAAATCAACCCCGTAATATAGCCATTTCAATAACACCCCCTTCTACCATCATTCTTTAACTGTGTTTTTTATGGCCCACATCATATTTTCCTATATTGCCCCACGAGGGTTTCTAGTGCACATTCCCTTCCATCATAAAATAGGTGGAGTTCCAGCGCCGTGGTCTAAGAATAACATCCTGTTTTTAAGTACGAGGGATTCCTGTCACTCCTTTGTTGTGGCCGCCTCTCAGTCAGAGCACTTCCTGTCTGATAAAAACAGCAGGTGGGAACGCATTGTTCTCTGGTCTGATCTGAAGTTGCTGGTGTGAACCTTTCCATACACCATCATCATCATCATAATCATCATCATCATCATCTCACATAAATCATTCAAAGCACTATCAGCTTGTCAACGTTTGTAGTTTTTGTAAGAGCCGCTAGAGCAGTGTATACCACTATAATCCGCTCTTATCTAATCCACTTACAAATATATTGGGTTTAAAGCTGTTTTATTGTATAAGGGAAAACCTCTTGGTATTGCTGCTGTTCACATACGATTATGTCACATGTTCATTATACTCGCTGCTTTCAAATGATCACTTTTTTATTGAGAGAAGGAATTAGAGATCACCATTTATTATTTACTGTAATATGGCAAAGGTGAAGTTTGTGGGGTTTTTTTTCAATTTTTGTGCATTTTCTCCTATCAGTGTATTGTGAACAGATGACTAAAAGGCTTAAAAAATACTCTGTTCAAATATGGGGAAAAAAAAACTCCAGCTACGCACATTTGGTGTAATTTCGAACTGAATTGGCCACATCCCACAGGAAGTTATTTAAGAGATATTTAGTTTACAATTCAAATAATTTATTATTTACGCATTATGCATTCTAGGAAAATGTAACAAAAAGTAACAAATGTTACTTTATTAAATATGATGTAATATATAAACTAAATACTAATAGGTGGCATTGCACATCCATCCATCCATCCATCCAATCCAATCCCACCTCCATCCATCCCTTCATCCATCCATGCATCCACAAATCCATTCATCCATTCATAACATGCCTCCCTATCCCATGCCAATCAATCCCCTCCCATCCATCCATCCATCCATCCATTCACCTCCCCATCCATCCATCACATCCCTCCCCATCCCACCAGAATCCATCCATCCGAATCCATCCATCCAATCAACTCCCCATCCATCCATCCATCCATCCAATCAACTCCCCATCCATCCATCCATCCAATCACCACCCCATCCATCCATCCATCTATCCAATCACCTTCTCATCCACTCACCCAATCCCATCTCCAGCCATCCCTTCATCCATCCATCCATGAATCCATCCATCCATCCATCCAATCACCTTCTCATCCATTCACCAAATCCCATCTCCAGCCATCCCTTCATCCATCCATCCATGAATCCATTCATCCATTCATCTTTCCATAACATGCCTCACCATCCCATCCCATCCCATCCCATCCCATCCCACCCCATCCATCCATTCATTCATCACCTACCCATCCATCCACCCATCCATCCATCCATCCACCCATCCATCCATCCATCCATCCATCCATCTATCTATCCATCCAATCACCTCCCCATCCATCCATCCCACCGGAAAGGCATTTTAAATTCAATTCTGAATGGCACAGAAACCATGTTAGTTATGCAAGCTCAAGCTTTAGGAAGTGGAATCGATCATTTTAATTCCGTTAGGCGGGCCAAAATTACACTCATCACCTTTAAGCGAAATGTCCTTCAAAGCATTATATTAGTCACATTTCCTGTTCCCTCTGAGATAAAAGGTCTTCAAACTGAATTGAATATAACAGAAATACAGTTACCAGGGAGACGATAGCCACATGTCCTGATTAAAAGGTCAGTGTGCAACTGAGACATACTAAAAGACCAGAGAGATCCAGCCCTGTTTCATCTGACACAGCTGAAATCCTTCTCACTGAACATTTGCATTAACATACAATTACACAGCGAATGGTGGCCTAAACAGTTTAATACAATCTAAAATCTGACCTAGAAAGCAGATCTGCTTGTAAACTTCACATTATCAACTCGTTGTGCCTTCATAAAAATGCATTCGTTTTGAAGGTGAGGGTGAGGGTGAGGGCACCTTAACGTACTGTGTGCAGCTTGAATGCACTGTACAGTAAAAACATCTTAAATGTACATATAAGTGGCTTCATATGTTTACACACTTTATGCTGAATTCATGCTCAGGCTGCAGGTCTAAAACACCCGGCATTGTTGTAAAAATATAGAGAAGAACAAGAAGGCAGCACTTGTGGAGATTCTCCAAAGCAAATATAAAGTGGGAGTGGAGGAAATTCTCAGAACTTGATGCAAATAGCTGCCATATGTCTTAAGTGCATGTAAAAGGAAGTTGTGAGAGATTTAAACATCACCACATAGGTGAGAAAGATAGATCGGTATCGCAAAACCAAGGATGCTTGTTTGTCTTGCATATGCGTGTCGGGAATGTGCTTTCAGAATGCAAGTACTGAAGAATCAACTTCCTGGAAAAGAATGCAGATTTTCTCTGAATCCATGTGTCCTTGGATATTAAATGATTTGTTATTCATATCATGCTCTGCAGAGCTGCTGATTGCATGCAGCTGTCTCAAAGCGAAGTTTGCACGTTCCTATTTTAATTCTTCCAGAGTGCATAACTCCAAGAGTGCCAAAAATGAGACAAAGGCCCACTCGTACACTAATAAAGCAGCATGCACCTGGGAAATGTCCCTCAGTGAGAGTAATCTCATTAGTGTGCCTGAGCTCCTGTGACATGTCTCATGTGAGGTGTGCCGCCACTACAGTAAAGGGGTGGTTGGGTTCATCATGTGGAGCTATTGTTTGATTTTCCCCACCGTGGTTGATCTGATCATCTCATCATGCCTCCACTCCTCCCCACTTTCTCCCTGCAGTGAGACAGATGCAGCCGTCAGATCCGCGTCTGGGCCCCTGACCCGTGGCTCTCGCAGCGTAAGCCAAAATTATTCTGCTGTTTGGTTCCACCAGATGTAGCAGCGCCACGGATGGGTTCCGTCTGGCCCGGGGCGGCAGGTATGTAAGAAGATTAGCGGGTTGCCGTGGCACGACAGTGGGAGACTGTCCAGAAACAGCTGTGGGTCTCCATGTTTCATAATGTCCAGTTCTCCTCCAATAATTCCCCCACCCCCCACCCCAGCAGGATCTTCCAAACTCTCGGAGCAACATAGAATCTCTTGAGGAAATCTGACTCTCCCTGAAGTACCCTTGATGGTGCTCTCCCTGCAGAGAAATGGAGCTCTAATGAAATGTCTGGAAGCAGATGTTCCGGATTGCGCACCAGGCAATCCCAGACGAGGGGGCATCTGTTTGTGGCATGTTTGTTAATTAATTCGTGACGCAACCAACCCCAAAATCAAAGAGGTCTGAGTGGGTGCGGAATTTAGAACACCACTCACAGTCTGAGCTCTGCGGTGATGTTACAAATGTTACATCTACTTTGTTCTGACAATTACAGTGTCCGTATTGAAACTAATAACATATGTCTCAATGCAATTGCTGCAGTTGCAACGCTTGTTCTGGCACAGTCAGCAGGTGAGATCTAATGTCATGTAATGCTTCCATCAGCTCCTGGTAACTGGTACTGGCCAAAACCAAGTACAAAGAGCCCGTCCAGCAGAAAATAAATCATGGTATTATGTAAGGTAGCCAAGGTTAAGTAATCCCAGTAATTTCGTGAAAAACGTATAGGTTTTGCATAGTTAATAGTTCGATGTACTAGTGTGGGACCCTTTTATAGGGTATAAGGTCTGTTCACACCATCATGAAAGTTCAGTTGGAAAATTTTCTTTTTTTTCATTTCCAATTTGTAATTGGAATGAGTTAAAACGTCTGTTTAGACCAATGTGGACATTTCCAGCTACATTCTTTTTACGAAGAGGTGTTATGTATCTCTTTTCCATCTCACTGCTAATAATGTTGGCCAACAAAACAAGATTTGCACTTTTGGTCCCCAATCTGCTATTGATACATAAAACGAATGTATGCTTTCAAATTGCTTTTGCGGTATTTTGATGTCATACATACTCTTCAAGTCGAACACACCTAATGACTTAGTGGTGCTCACAAACAAACTATTTTGCTAAGCGACAGTGAACAGTCGAAAAGTTGCACAACGCTTTGAGTATCAGGGTAAACTGGGGTATTTCTGCTTTTCTAAAAGCACCACCTTCTGACATAGTGAATTTGCATTTTCATTCAGGCTGTCTGCCATTTTTTACACATGAGTCTGAACAGGCAAATTTAAAAATCACACTGAATTTTAATATCCAACATTTGTGTTGGTGTGATCAGCCCTTTATTTTGGTAAATCTCATTTTGTCTTGTACTTGCAATTCCATTTTTTATTTTAAAAAAATACAAAAATCCATGTTATTACCTTACCCAAAGTCACAATGGTAAGTCTAATGGTAGACGTTCTAAACATCAGATAATAGATTTTGTTGCAAGTAACTTGCAATGTTATGTTTGAACCAAAGAATCAGAATTCTATAGTGTACCTTTAAAGATTATTAAAACAAACAAAAAAAATGTTATGCTCAGATGTTATTGCATATAGCTAGGCTTATGTTCTGGTGTGTTGTTCTCTGGTCTGGGTCTCATTAGAGATATTTAGTATTGTGCGGTTACTCTGGCATGCAGCCCACTCCCTGTGGCCTGCTATCCGCAGAAGAGTTTGCCAAAGGGTGTGTGCGCTTGGGTTTGTATCTATAATGTGCATAGAACTGGAGAAAATAAAAGTTATAAGCTTCAAGTTTCAAATAATTACTGTTTATAATCTGTTGTGGCTTTCCGAACTGTTTTCAGTGCATCTAGATATAGGACACTGCTTGAGCTCAGTTCAATCAGCTGATAGAAGTGCATGTGCGCTAGAGCCAAGCAGAGCAGTGATCTTCTAAATACACGATCATGCCGATTAACTCCTCACAAGACTGTCCTGTGATGGGTAGGCTCACCTCAGGAAGCTGTACGCACTGAACATGTCTGTTGTTTGTTTTATTGTTGGCTTGTGGGCATTGATATCACACGTCAAAATGTACTGTAAATGCACCACCATATCTGGGAACTGCATGTGAATAAGTCGCATGACTCTGTGCTTTTTTTTTGATAATCTTCAGATTATTAGATACAACAGTTTCGAATAATGAAAGATGGGTTTATTGTCAATGATGTATGAAGCACAACTCTATGCGCCTATAGACTGAACACGCGATTCGCACAACGCTATTTCACGACCAATTCATACGTAGGTATGAATAGGTGGCTAATTCGTACGAATTTGTATGACCTCACTTGTACGAATTCATACAATTTGTCTAAACCCCAGAGATGGGTAGGTTTAGGGGCGGGGTTAGGAGTAGTTCATTCATACGAATTCATACAACACTGTAAAAAGTGCTTCAAGGGTGTTGTCTGTAGGAATTTATTTTTAAAAAGTATATTTCTTCCAATAAATTGACTCCCTTTTCTTTTTGTATTCATTTAAGTTTTACATAAGTAAAAAGTGTGATTGTTTTTGTAACTTATTATTGCCTATCAAAAAATGATTTTACTGAACTTCACAATAAATTGCTTCTATAAAAGTCTATTTAAGTGTTTATATCCAAAGCAAAACGTCACGACCCGCCCAGGCGCCCACATGCTGCATGACAACGTGATCGTTAATGGTCGTTGTCACCTGTACCGGACCAGTTTCGGATTTCTGTGGAGTTTTTGAGAGCTTTATACAACGTGATTGCACTTTGAAGGTGTTCTATGCTGCACTTAAAGATGGTCAGAAGTTTCTGTAATTTTTAATGTTAAAATGTTTACATTACCATTGTTGTGTTACATTAACATTAAAGTGCACCCAATTGTTTGTATATGGCAGCTGTTATAGAGCGTTGGAAACTAATACCTCTCTTTCCTTATTTATTAGGAAAGAGAGGTAAGTCGGGCTTGTAACCTGAAGGTTGCCGGTTTGATTCCCACGCCGGCAGGAATTGAAAGTGGGGATTGTGAAAGAACAGCACTCTCTCCACCTTCGATGCCATGACTAAAGTGCCCTTGAGCAAGGCACCTAACCCCTAATTGCTCCCCTTGTAAGTCGCTTTGGATAAAAGCGTCTGCTAAATGATGAAAAATGTAAATAATTTGTCTAAATTAATGAGAGTAAATTAATTAATTAAAATCAAAAAGTTTAATTTTTTATTTTAAATGTTACTTATTTTAACTAAGTATGATTTGGTCAATATGCTACTCCTTGTCACAATGGTTAAACTCAATTGTTTTGCTTTATCTTGTAGACCCTACTTCATTTTTTAGCATACAGTAAAATACATAATACTGATTTTTACGAACTCAAAATACCAAGAAGTTCACTAAACTTACAAAAAGTAGTTGGAAAATGTTGCCTTAATTTTGAATTTTGAAAAGTAGAATTTAAGTAACAGTTTTTACAGTGAAATTTGGCAACTCGTACAATACATCTGATTTAGCAAAAAACTTACAAATTTGTACAAGTGAGGTCGAATGATTTCGTACGAATTAGCTACCTTGTAAAATGCTTACAAATTGCCTTGAGATCGGGTACGCATGAGCATAACATCATCATTTTAACAAATTCACGTTTTTGTAGTTTACATGGAGAAGACGTTTTCAAATTTTGTGTTTTTTGGCCAAAACGCATAAAAAGTGTCCCATTTTTAGTTGAAAACAGTGTTGTGTAAACAGCCCCAAAGACACTGTCACATGTGTCTTTCTCAGAAAAGGCAATGCAAGAATGCTTTGGGACATACTCTTTGAAAAAATAAATCCAAGATGGTGGACAAGAGAGAGAAAAGTATACTTCAAAAAATATGCTCATGAGAGTGCATTGTCTGAATTCAACTGTGAGTTGAGTCTCCTGTGCACATACAGAGTGCTTTTTCATGATGCCTGAAGTTACTGCTCAAGTAGAGCGTTTCAAATTAAGAGTGCTTCCTTTACTCACCCTCATGTTGTTTTAAACCCACAACACTGTTGTTCATCTTCGAAACACAAATGAAGATCTTTTTAATGAAATCTGAGAAATTCTGTCCCTTCATTGACAGTCTACAAAACTACCGCTTGACGCTTCAAAAAGTTCATAAAGAGATCTTAAAACTAATCCATATGAATCAAATGGTTTAGTCCAAATTTTTTGAAGAGACTCGATCGACTATACGATGAACAGATTTAATTTATGCGTTTCTTTACATATAAACATTTATCTACTCACTCTTCAGTTATGGTAAATGGAAGCTTAAGCATGTTTGCTTGACGTGTGAGAACCAATGAGATTCATTCATCATACAGCATGTTTGAGCTTCTGCAAGAACCAATGAGGTTTGTTCTAGCATGTTAAGCAGATTTGGTTGAGCTTTTTTTTTTGTTAGCTGATCCGTGTTTATATGTGAATAAATGGCTAAATTAAATCTTCTTTTTTGGGTTAACTAACCCTTTACAGGTTTTTTAAGAAGGATGTGGTCAGTTTATGTCATCCCTGGTTTTAAAACAGAGAAACTTGGCAACAGAGAGTTAAGACCCTTTCTTCCGAAAAAAAATCCATTTATCAGTCTCAAACATTACCATGCTAACCACAAAATGTGTACAGGAAAACAACAAAAAATGTTTCTGACTGTTACATTCTGAGACAACAAATGATGGACAAAGCAATCAGATCCTCAGCCTTCCTCATTTGCAAACCTCAACAATAGAAGTTGAACAGTACAGTTTTTAAACTGATGGGGTCAAATGCAATAGTTGCACCATATGAAGAAGAAACACAAACTCTGTTAAGAAACCATTGCAGAATTGTTGCATGGAAAAAAAAGGCATAT
This sequence comes from Zacco platypus, assembly GCA_038088235.1. NCBI lineage: Eukaryota > Metazoa > Chordata > Actinopteri > Cypriniformes > Xenocyprididae > Zacco > Zacco platypus. The sequence goes on along the minus strand of CM076083.1, from coordinate 29,109,675 downwards.
CATAGTTGGTACGTTAAACAGTCTTGAAGGCCTTTTTTCCTCAAACAAAGACTCCTTGGAAAGGCATATGAGACACTGAAACAGTCAATTTGGCTGCCTGAACACAGCCTGTAAAAAGAAAAAGAAAAAAAAAACTAGTGAAGTTAAGTGAATTCGATCCATGAGCTTTGACTAGAGGGCCATTTACTTTCAGTGTGCTTGTGGTGATTCATCTTGGTAAATTGGAGGCTTGGTTGGTTGCTGTGAGAAAGGTGACTCTTAACAGGAGTATCTCAACAAGTACTCCATATTGATTTTCCCAGCAGCCTCTGAAATCATGGTACTTTGAAATCTAAAAACATGAGCAACAAATATAGTCAGGGAGAGAAAAAGGGGAAAAAAAACCCTCAAAGCGTAGCCCTCATAGCTTATTCTAAAGTACCAGACATGGAATACAGGAAAATGAGAACCTTTTTATGGAACATGATCTAACCTGCAGTGTAAATGCTTACAACCAGGGGAAGCAACAATCTCAAAAGTGGAGGACACACATTTTGAACCTCATCAGCCTGGCTCATGAATATTAATTAGATGAATATTAGAATATTAACTTTCACCTTTTACTGATTTGCAGTAAATGTAAAATGAATCTCTTAAAATATGGCCCCCTATTTAGTACCATTATAAAGCTTGGAAGAGCCAGAGCAACTACCCACATGAACTAGATGTACAGACTGAAGCAGATGTATTAGGCTGCTGTCACTTTAAGAGCTGCACTTTAAAATCATGCCGTTATTGCAAGCTGTTGCGATTATGCGTATCTTAATATCTACTACATTTGTCACATTCCGATAATTCTGATATATTGTGCAGCCTCACTACCCCACGGTATTACCATGATGTTTTGCTTTATTTTTAGACATGCTTTTTAAATTAACTTGAAGCACCATGATTTAATATTCAATACCATTGCATACACCAGAGTACCAAGTCACCTTTACTTATATAGCGCTTTTTAAAATGCAAATTGTGGCAAAGCAGCTTTACATTAATAATTGGCAAATCATTTTGGCTGCACAGCAGCTCTCAAGGAAAATGGTGTCATTGTCCAGCTTATTCTTATATTATTGATTCATTCCGTTGCAAATATCAATAGTTATTAGTCTAGTTAATTTATGTATATCAGCACTGGAGAAAACAGTGACGTAATCGTCCGGCTCAGCTCAGTTCGCATACAACGGCGCTTCACAAAAACACTGCTGAATATTAAGCAAGTAACCCCAACTTAAGCAAGCATCAGTGTCACCATGATATTCTCATTTGCTAGCATCACTATGCCATGGTACCACCAGTACTTATTTGTAAGGTTTAAAAGGCCATTCTGCAAGTATAAATGTTGTTTCATTTAGCTGGTATGTTCACATATGGAGAAAAGGACTGGTGCACCAGCCATGTGCAACTGGCTGTATCGGCCATAAAGGGAACATAAATTTACTGGTTATGGTCTCTGCTGTGCATTTGCTCATTCTCCGGAGTGTGTTCACAGACAGATCAGTGGTATTATGATGTCACGGGGTGCTTAGGGCTGAAGTGAACCAACACTGTGAAAACATTCGCTTGCACCTTTGTTCTTTTGCCTGAGAAGGTTCATTGCATAACCCCAAAAGACTTTAGGCTTTAGAGTGCTTGTGTTCTGGCTTTAGGTACAAATGGATTTCATTTCCAAGCCCTACCACTGTACATATCCAGTTTTAGCCGCCATTAGCTTTAAATGCATGTCTCTGTTAGGCCTGAACTCATCCACCGGTAATGGAAGAGCCACCCTGGCATGGTATAAAAGACATCTTGTAACTTTGCTCTCGCCCCTTTCCCCAAACTCCCTCCAGACTGAATGGCTGTCCTTTGTGACACTGCCCCATTTATGTTCACTCCTGCCGATATCATACCTTTAGTCTGCTTCCAGTATAAAGATATTATAGATTGTCATTGTTTTAGTTTGTCATTGATCTGAACCGCCATCTAAGTGTACTTGGGTATCCGAGTCTCATTTGTGTTTGTGTTGCACCGGGTGATCCGAGATGAAAGGCTCTTAAAAGCTGTTTGGAAGTGAAGCCCTCTCACCACGGAGTGGCATAGGGCCTCCTGCGTGCAATCTTAATGGAGCAGAAATCGAACCCCTCCTTCCCACCCAGTTCCACAAGCTAAACCGGCCCCGAGCTGGCATGGGGCCCCTCTATCAGATAACACTAACACCGTTCTGCTCACTGGCCCAAACCGCACTGAAGGCAACCTTTGGCTCCAGCAGGCGTTTGAGTATCTGTGTGCTGTTCTCCGTTTGAGCAGATTTTAAAAACGTGATGTTTATCTTACAAATATTCCACCCTCAGCATTCATCAGATAAGACTGTATTATGTGTCTCTGACACACATTGTATTTACTGCATGGTTATATTTCAGCACAACAACAAAGAATTGCAGCATGTCTGGCCACAAAAACTCTTTCTGGCCACATGCCACCTGGCCATCCATTCAAAGGTGTTGCTTTCTGGAATGCCAACGCAACACATTCTTCCTCAGAACCACCACTTACAGTCGGATTTCCTGAGAATAACCTCTGTCCTTATTTTCCTGGATTACAGAAACACATCTACGTCACATAGACATGTTGAATTTCCCTATCGCTTTGTTTATACACAGAATGTCATTTCCTTCAACTTTCTCTGCGTTTCACCAGATCAAACACATCAGTAGTTATTTTTTTATTTTTTATGTGGGACCTGCTTCTGTATTAACTTGCTTAAAGATTGCGGTGCACCAAAAAGAGTGCAGTTAAATAACCAACATTTATTACTCATTAGCATGGTACCAGAAAGCGGGGGAACTTCCCTATGCTTCAGTCTTCTCACATGTCATGTTTGGCTATAAAATGTGTTTACATAGTCTAGCTCAAAGCCATTAGTGTGATATGGGTCAATGCAAAAGTCTGAGGAAGTAGACATGGTGGAAAAACTGCAAACAAGACACCTTTGATACAGTCTCGCCTCGACTCCATCGTTTGTTTGCATGTTGATTTTTTTTTTTTCTGCAGATTCATGGATATAAACGATACATTCTTTTAAAGGCACAATACGTAATTTTTGGTCGCTAGAGGCTGTTTATTCAAAAAAAAGGCATAGCTTGATTTTGTGCAGCGCAGTTATATCATATTAGTTACATTTGAAAGTTGTTATAATGCTACTGCGAGACATGTTGCACACTGCAGTAAGCTAGATCGATATTAGGCATGGCAAAACATGGTAATCGCGGTAAATCTAGAAAACAAGATTTAAACAATAAGACTAAACGTGTTGAGCTATATTACGATAATTAGTTTTGCTCACCCGTCTCATAAAACACATAATATATGAAAGCGTCTTTGGTGTTTCCATGGTTTCTATAAAATGAGGGTGACGCGGATATGAAGTCATTGATTGGTGACGCATGGTCCGTGTCCTGGTTAAAATTGCTTATTTTTCAGGATTTAAACATTCTTGGAAACATTTGGGATAACGTAAGTGCATAAGTCAACACAATAACATTGTTTTAGTGGTTTTTGGATATTTTAATCCAAAAATCTTCCATGTTGTGCCTTTAAGTATTTGGACATGAATCTGAGATTGAAAAAAGGAGGAACAGTAAGACTTTCAAGATACTGTGGCTATAAATATTTTTGGTGCTGTAAAGCGATCAGAGTTTTCTGTGGTTCTGTATAAGCCAGGTACACATCAGAACACAAGGCACTCTGTTTGACAGCAGCTGCTTTGAAGAATCCAGGCCGAACTGGAGGAAAATGTCTCATCATAAATTCAGTGGCTTGCAACAGCGCTGTCTTCTGGCATCCGCTCTGTTGCTTGCTCAAGGCTGCTCTGACTTTTGGATTGACCTGTACTTTTGTACTACTAAAACCTGAGATCAGATAGTATTCTTCAATAGATATTACAAAAGTGAGAAAGTTCATTTGTCTGTTTTGTTGGAGTTTTAAGATCAAAGTGTGCAGCCCAAAGCTATACAAGGTATTAAAGAAAGTATGCTGTAGTTTAGATTCATGTTATGTTAAGAAAATAGCCAGTTGCTTTCATGGCATGCACTACCTTTCCCAATTCTATTGGGAATAGACCACGAGCCAGGCGTTATATGTTATGTTAGATGTCAATACGTGTGTTCCATTCGACCGTAAGTCAGTATTTTGCTATCTTAAGTGAGCATGTTCAGTTCGAAGGACACTGTGAACGGCATAGGGAATAAGGGAACATCGAAACATCACTTCACGGGAAGCAGAGAGTAAAAAACATTCATTGTGCACTGCTTCTCCAGTCTTGAGTAACGTTATTCATAAATGTTGTTATTATTACACAAACTGAGTATTTATGAATGGTTGTTGCAATGAATGTTACATTTGCATATTCTATTGTATGAATAGACATGACAAAGTGTGTAGATAGCAGCTGAGGATCTGTCATTTTTTTAATTTACTTTATTTACCTCAGGAGTAACGTTATTATGCGGCTGCGTGTGGAAAAGAAAGTGCGCAAGATGAGACCCAGACCATGGATTAATAACACATTTGCATATAGTTAACCAAATGAGAATTTATTTTCATATGGTATGACGGTTAGTACAGCTTCAAATCTGTTTGTTTTCAATTAATTGCTGCAATATACCAGTCGCGGTTTAGCCACCTGTCAGTCAAGCCCATCCAGTCAGTTGTCTCACTTGGTAGACTAATGAGTGAAATCTGTTGCAATTATCGCAATACTTGACCTATAAAAATAAATTGTATTGTTTCTTGTTTGCCATATAATTATGAAGATACATTAATTTGTCAGTAGTACAGCCGTAGCGCATTTCGCAAATTGACTCTTCTCCAGCAGTTTGATTGACAGGCGATCTGACCAATCATAACCCTGAATCCGCCATTTTGTCTGACAAAGCAGTCAGGGGAGTTAGTAGATTAGTAGATAATATTTATTCAGCAATTTCTCCATCACCAGCGTCTACCTCCCCTACACACCAGTGTATAGGTACATACAGCCATGTCTAATTAATACAAATGAAATGAATGAATCATAATTTACTATAGTAGTTGCCTAGTCACTCTTGTTTATTTCATGTGGTTTATGTGGCCGCTAAACCAGACTATGACCAAGCATTGTTTTTATAAGCTGTCCACGACTGTACTATCTACTACTGTCCTGCTGATTGGGTGTTGTGTGGCATCTGTCAGATGTACGCGTTTGTGTAGCACAGCTTATGACATGAGTAACTGGGTTATTTTTGTCACTTTTGATCAATCTAATCTATCCTTGCTGATTTAAAAGTACAAGTAAAAAAGATATATATTTTTTTAAAAATATATATTTATGTTGTATATTTACCTCCAAAAATGAGATTTAAAGAAGGTACTTATGCATTTTCCCTGCTATTATAGTGTTACTGTGAACTTTACTTTTCACTTTTCACTTAATGACCATCAAAATAAGAAAGAAGAAAGTCGTTCATTAAATTTTTTTTTTCGTGGTTCATTTAGCTCATTTAGTATAGTTCAAGCAAATGCTCACATGACAGGAAGCTGAATTCATCTCGTGTTTATGCAAGAGATGAAAAGATGAAAAGAGAAAAAGAGGCACTTAATCATTATGTGGATAGGGAATCAAGGACACTGATCTCATTATACATATATATATATATATATATATATATATATATATATATAATGGGCATTTTTTTTATTGTATATTTTGTTATATGTAATTTTTTTTTTTGTTAATTAAAAAATCGATGAATCAATTTTAAGTGAACTGTGCCGATGTAGGGGCTGTACTAGAATTGCTCCATTGAACATCATGTGAATCTGGAACTTGTATCAAATTTCAACCATATTGTCAAAGAGGCACATTTCAAAAATATTAGTTTGATTTTCAACCTGTTGAACAAAGAGAGGTCACGCCTGAGATCTTACCTTAATCTACTTAATACTGTAGGAGTTTGACAGTTTGGACAGATGTTTTTTTTGTGATCAGGTTGTCCTCTTGCTGTGTGGGCTGTATGTGCTGAAGCCCTTGCATGGGCCTCTTCTAGACTGAAGTCCTGCTAATCTCTTTTGTTATTTTGGTGGGTGTGTTCAAAGAGAGCTGTCAATATCAGTAGAGCTTCGCTCTACCCCAAACCCTCACACACACCTACACACACATTTACTTAGCTAGCTACTTACTGAGATACTGTACTACAGACTTCCATTGTTTATAAAGCAAAAAAAAAAAAAGTACAGATTAAGTAGTTGTTTCAAAATATTTCTATTTAAATTATTTAATTAAACACTATTCTTTTGAAATTTCTATTCAGCAAAGAACCATGAAAAAATCAGTTTCTACGAAACTATTGAGCAGCACAACTGTTTTCAACATTGATAAGAGTCAGAAATGTTTCTTGAGCATCAATTGTCCCTTCGCTAAGACCCGCCCCCTTTAGTTACTGTTGCTATGTCCGACAAGCCATGCGCTCTCACGCCACACATCATGTTCTCACACAGTGAAAAATACATTGTGGAGCAAATAGGACACTGACAACACGTCGACAGACATATGAAACTGTTTCATATTTAAAATATTGTAATTTTTTAAAGAAGTTTAATCAATAAATAGCGTATAGAGTCTCTTTAATGTGTGGTGACAGATCGCTGTAGCTCCTTCAAGCGGCTCGTGAATCATCATCTCTTCATACTAGTTCATTTATAGCATCAAATAAACATGAATGAACATCAGAAGGAATGTTGTTTCAAGTGCGGAAAGACGTGAGTACACACAATTTTTACAAGTTCACCAACGTTAATCTACTAACTCTCCTGACTGCTTTGTCAGACAAAATGGCGGATTCGGGGTTATGATTGGTCAGATCGCCTGTCAATTAGAATGATTTCTGAAGGATCATGTGACACTGAAGACTGGACTGATGCTGAAAATTCAGCTTTGTTCCCAGGAGTAAATTACATTTTAACATACATTAAACTGTTTTTACTGTTTTTTGATCAAATAAATGCAGCCATGGAGAGCATAGGAGACTTATTTAAAAAGATAAACATTTTTAACCAACCTCAAATAATACAAATATTTTTTGGAGTATGTTTTGTAACACAGGGTTTACCTGAACCACACACACTCTTTCATATGTCTGTGCTTCATTCTTCCTACGGCTGGATTATCCACTCGGCTTGTCCCTCAGGAACAAACAAACTAGCAGATGGTTTAACCCTCAGTCCATGAAAGAGTTTTGTTTACCATACAAAACCTTGCCTTCTTTTGGGGAAACAGGCTGATTTCATGATGAGGTTGCAGAATTGGCTGCAGTCCATGTGCTTGACATATTTTATAAAAGGAGGGTAGAAGCTTTGAATTACTGAGAGCCTTTTAAATTTGGACTAATGCCCAATTGAACTTTTACTTCCTCTGTATTGGTATTAGCCATAACAGTATTTCATGACTGACAGCAACAATATAGTTCCTGGGGTAAAGTTCATTAGTGCAGCTACTCAAGGCTCTACTTTGCTTATATGTACGATTGTGGAATTGAACAAACCCTAATTACGTTTTTATTTTTACATTCGCTACGACCCATTTCTCAATACTCGGGTCACTTTTTCAAAACCACCACAGGAACTTTCCCCAGAAACTAGGTACTCGGTGTGTTTTGACCGTAGGGATCAGGGTCTAAATGCAATTCCGGGTAAAAATTTCCCCCTCAAAAGTCCCTGCTCGAGGTAGTACTTTTTCAAAGTTCATGATCTTTTGGGGGTGGGACTTGGGTGCTGAACATGCTGATTGGTTGAGTTCACACAGCATTTTATTTTAACCACCATTTTTAAAAGTCTGTTGCGGTGTGTGCAGTAAGAGTTGTTTACTATTCAATTTTTTTTTTTAATTTTTTAAATTATGACCAATGGACTGACGACGAGGAAGCTTATATGCAGAGGATGAAATCCAACGGGAACTGGAAAGTTGGCCGCAGTCCTACGTCATCGGACTTATGGTACGTTCAAGTCATGTCGAAAAGATCGTATTTACGAGCACATGAACGGCACCACAAAGTCGAAAATACCAGTGGGAAGTGCAGGATTTTCTTTAGAGGACTGGTTTACTTTCAAATGAATATTACTCCAAGCTGTGCTCAAGCTTTTTGAGGAATACGGAAGGGTGGTCTGGCGGAAGCTGGATATTTTACTTCATAACTTGTTAAATATGGATTTTTTTTTTTTATACAAATGCATCGCTTCGCTTCAGAAGGCCTTTATTAACCCTGTGAATATGTTTATAATGGATTGATGTGGATGGAGACATTTTCTTCAGCTCAGCTCATAAAGCTTGGATGCGTCAGGATATTTATTAATATTTCTTCGTCAAAGTCATATACACCGAGGATGGCTTGAGAGTGAGTAAAGCTTGGGCTAATTTTCATTTGAAAGTGAACTAATCCTTTAAGCCCTGATCTTTACAAGTTTGGGGCGTATCAGTGAGAGACATGGCGGAATAACACAATATTTAGCCGTGACATTGTCAGGCTTTTTTATATACAACAAAATAAGCTAATTCTCTGCACAAAATATAATGGCATTGTAATGACATTATAATATGTAGGCCTAATGTAAAGTTTACTTCATAATTTAATTAAAAACATAGAAAAGCAAAACAAAAATTTCAAAAACCTTGCTGTATATTTGAGTTGTAAATGAGGAGAAGTTACACCGCCATCATGCTCTGATGAAAGTGACTTGAACATACCTTATTACTTCCTACATGGGTAAATACAAACTTCCCAGGACTTGAACTCACCATTAATCTTCACGGTACTTTAGACCGTGATGGAAATGCATTTTTTATAAATAAAATGTTGTCTTTTATCTCATTGTTTTATGAGTGACCAAATGTGTTTGTTAGGTGAAAACCTAGTGATATGAAAGAATGAGTTTAATTGAGAGATGTATGAAGCGTTTTGGTATAGTTTTTGTACAATTTAAGTGTGAAATGTACTGCTTTGCCAAACTGAAAGATGGTATTGAGAACTGTGAAGAGTTCTGCGACCTAAGCTTTGAAAAATGGGTCCTAGCAATTGTAAAAAAAAACATAAAGCCTTAGCAACATGCTGACAACCATTCACAAAACCGTAAGATATGAAAGTTTTCTGTAAGCTCCAACAAAAGATAGAGAGTCTACTGTGAAGTCATAGCTGAGGTGGGGCCCATAGAGGGAGAGGATCATTAAGCGAGTCTCTGTTTTTCCCTCCACTCATCGAGCACCCATCGCTGCCAAGAACGTGACTCGAGAATGGAGTTCTGCTTTTGTCCGCAATGTAACCTCTGAAACAAGCAACAATGTTAGGACATTCTGAGCTGCAAACAGTTTTTGTGCTGCTGATATCTCGCAACAACTAATCATCTCTTTGTTGTCTGTTTCTTAATATTACTGTTTAATTTGTTTTTATTGTTTTTTTGGGGGTTTTTTTTGCACTTTGCAATCTTTTCTGTCCTCCTGATTGCATGGTTCTTGGTTTGTTTAGTGCTGCACTACAGCTCTAAGAGCCATGTCAGTTGTTTTTGTCATGTGTATCTGGATCACGTGTTTGTCATGTCACATGATGACTGAGGTTGTTCAGGTAGTTAAAAACACCTGTGAGGGGTGATATGTTGTATGTTGTTTAAAGCATTAGTTCACTTCAGAATTAAAATTTCCTGATAATTTCCTCACCCCCATGTCATCCAAGATATTTATGGGTTAAGAAAACATTCCAGGATTTTTCTACATGGATTTCAACAGGGTTCAAGGTCCAAATTGTCCAAATTTTCAATGCAGCTTCAAAGGGCTCTACACTATCCCAGATGAGGAATAACGGTCTTATCTAGAGAAACGATCTGCCATTTTCTAAAAAAAAAAATATATATATAAATATAGTAAAAAATGCCAGCTCAACTTCTCCTCCAATTTCAAAATAGTTTTTTTTTTTTTGTAAAGGCCGTACTTCTGCTTACGCCACTTGTGACCGTTCCAACATGATTATGTAATGCGTGATGCATCGCAGTGCAAGACAAGCATTTGTGGTTAAAAAGTATAGAAATTTTATTTTTTAGAAAATGACACATTGTTTCACCTAATAAAACCCTTATTCCTCGTCTGGGATCATGTAGAGCCCTTTGAAGCAGCACTGAAACTGCAATTTGGACCTTTGGAATTCATTGCACCCCAGTGAAATCCACTATATGGAGAAAAATCCTGGAATGTTTTCCTCAAAAATCTTAAATTCTTTTTGACTGAAGAAAGAAAGACATGAACGTCTTGGATGACATGGGGGTGAGTAAATTATCAGGAAATTTTAATTCTGAAGTGACTAATCCTTTAAATGAATCTTAGGGGCTGTTTACACTACACCAATTTCAACTGAAGGCCAGAAAACTTTTTATGCATTTTGGCCATTCATTTACATATAAATACCGTTATCGTCTACGTGTAACTTTTCAGTACAAGATTGCCGCGTAAACGTACCCTCACGTTTGGGATGATGAACTTGATTTTCATTTGTTTTCATTTCAACTTTTCATTATGTTCATTATGAAACTTATATATATTTATATGTTCTATACATATATACATAGCCTACATTAATAAAAGTCTCTTATGCTCACCAAGGCTGCATTTGATCAAAAATACAGTAAAAACAGTAATATTGTGAAATATTATTACAATTTAAAATAAATGGTTTCTATTTTTATATGTTTTAAAATGTAATTTTAGAATTTAGAAATTATTCTAATATGCTGATTTGGTGCTCAGGAAACATTTATTATTAATGTTAAAGACAGTTGTGTTGCTTACTTTTTTGTGAAAACCGTGATACATTTAATTTCAAGATTCTTTGATCAACACAAAGAACAGCATGTATTTAATTTTTTAATCTTTTGTCACATTGTACATGTCTTTACTGTCACCTTTGATCAAGTTAATGCATCCTTTCTGAATAAAATTTCTTTTTCTTTAAAAACATTTTAACTGAAACGTATGCCTAATAAAAAAGTAATTGGTATATTTATGTTATACAGTATAAAAGTACAGTGAATTTACATTTTATTCATTTTTGGCAGACACTTTTATCCAAAGCGACTTACAAGTGAGAGCTTGCCCTTGGTGGGGATTGAACCCTGGTCTCTGGTGCATTAGAAGTGAGTGGTTACTTTAAACACTTTATAAACAACTTTTATGTACAACTTTACTCACACAGCCCCTCAGTGATGTACTCATGTGTTTTGAGACTTGCCATCAGTCTGGCTCTGTGTGACTGTATCACTGTACAGTGAGGCAGCAGTGTGCACTCATCCCTGGAGGCAAACTGTCCCCTTTCAACCTTGCACCGTCAGCCTGTTTTAGAGCTGGAACAATGGCACGGCCTGAACCTCTTCTCACACCGCATCAGATAAGAACAAGCTCTGAAAACAAAGTTGAGCATTCCTCTCGGCCCCACACAAGGAGCTCTTTGTGTGCCCTGCCATATTTGAGGCCTACAACGGACAGCGTTGCAGTGATGCCAGAGTGCAGGATGCATGCTGTTTATTAGATTGCTGAAGGCAGTGATCTCCTGCACCTAATTGGATCCTCTCAGGAAGGGGATTTGATTAAAGGCCACATATTCAGTCATTAATAGGAGTTTTCCCCTTAGGCAAGGAGGACCACCCACCAGGGACGCACTTGAACGGTGTTCTGGCAAGCACAGGCATAGCTGCCTTTCCCACAATCCCTACATAGGCTGCTAGCGAAATTTAAAGACGTTCATAAAAGTGGTTGGAGAAGTATTCGCATGAGTCAAACATTATCTTTGTCATTATTTACTGGTTAACTTATTAAGACAGCAAGAGTGAAGCTGAACTTTTTTCCCAGGTGAATCTTGGGAGAGTTTAAAACTGGCTAAAAATAAAGGCTGGAATACACTTTGCCCAGATTTTTGCCACAATTTACAGTCTGGATGAGCTGATGCAAGTTGCTGAAGCTCAGAGCCAATCTGCAGATTTTAGATGAAAGAAAACTGACCGAAAATTACATAGTGTATGATGGGCACAGACTTTGATTTTTTTAGCTTCAGACTTTGTTTCCATCTAGTTAAAGGATCTTAAACATGTTTGATAATTCGAGCTGATTTAAGAACACCTATTTCATTTGTCATGTGTCTGCGCAAGTTTGTCCTGTTTGGAACGACTTTAAAGTCTTTAAAGTTGGCCGTTTAGTGTACTACCCCCATTTTCTGTCTTCAACCAAAATCGTCAAGTGAATGATGCCTATTTTTTTTTTTTTTTTTTTTTAAATCTACGGGAGTGTAAAGCCCTGGGTAAATTTCCACGTTTCGCTTACAGCCAGAGATTGTCTTATTTTTTGGAGATACTATATAAGGGGTCATGGCTCTACCATTGGAGAAAGCGTAACAGTCAACTTGAATCACGTGTGCGTTGATAACCATTCACAATACATCCCTGACTTCATTGAATTTCGTTCAGAGTTGTGCAACAGTCAGTCACTATTTACGGATACCATAGAAATGAATGAGAAATGCTGTAAACCAGTGTTACCAAGTCCGCAGAATTTTCCCGTTGTTTTTTCCACGGCTTGATTACCACCCTCAAATGTACTTTTTCGGTACTATAACACCCCCAAAACACCCCCCAGAAGTACAAATTCTGTGGAAAATTCCCCCACCCAATGGATAAAATCGCACTGGGCTATTTTAGGGTACTTTTGACCGGCCATTGGGCTAATTTTGTTGCACAGACCTGGCAACCCTGCTGTAAACTGAATCATGCCTGTCGCAAAAAGTCTGTGACTTCACTTATAACAGCATTTTTTGTGTGTGTAATTCAATGTAAACAATTGTTTAATGGCAAACATATTGAAAGTTAGGCTGTCGATTTATTAAATGAGCTGTTTTCGCATAAAAGCAGTTTATTCAGCTTATTGAAGCCTCCTCCATTGCCATCCATTAAAAAAAAAAAAAAAAAAAAAAAAAAGGCATTCGGTCTCTTTCCCCATGTAAGCCAGCGTTACGCTTTTTTTTTTTGTTTGTTTTTTTGCTAACCTTGCAGGCTTGCCTTCAAGCAACTTTGCTGCCTGACCCAGGTGGCTGGTCTTGTATTGCTCTCGTGAGCAAAGTCTGACGAGCAAATTTCTAGCCAGAATGTGTTTATTGTAATTGTGTTTATCAGACACTGATCGGTCTGTGCGGTGAACTCACTCTCCTGATGAAAAAATGATGTCACATGGACATTGCACAGATGTCTGAAGTATACTTTGGGCTCAATCCAGCCTTAACACCAAAAATTTAAACATACTTAAACTGACTGCTGGATTTAAAACAGGAAAAAATATTTTTGTCTTCTGTATGATGATAAACTGTCCCTTAAAGAGGGCTAGAATTTAACTGGGACAGTGACAGTTCATGACCCGGTCCTTCACTTTCTGTTTCGATACATAGTGTTATGATCATTGTAACATTTGGTACAGACTCTCTGCAGTTGCACAGCATGTGGCAATATCTCTATTTTCCCAACGGGACTTGATGTCAACAAGAGTTGGTAATACTTACGGTATCAGTCCACAGAAGGGAGTACCATAGACACATATCATAACTATGACTACACAGCATTCCTATGTCATTGATTGTTACTTGTCAGCAAAACTATTGCATCCACCCTGCTGTGTCTGTTTTCTATCAGAATGATGAAGCATTTTTAACAAACTTCCAAGCATTTAGACTTTAATCAATTTGTTTGCTTAGCAGCGCAAACTAATACTCGAACAAGAGTTAATTGTCCTGTAGTTGCAGAGTTTATAGATAGTAGAATGTCTAATGTGGATCATTGAAATAAGTAGATGTCAGCTTTTCATTGTTAATGTTCACACAAAGGACAAAAGAGGCATTCTGCTCATGGAATCCCGAATTTGCATTTTTTTTTTTTTTTTTTTTTGAGAAACAATGTTTTCTTCATAAGCCTTCAGAATCAACACCGTTCTTTAATCAGATGTGAACAAAAGGAAAGATGATGGATGTGAGAACAGTTGCTTCAATTATTCAGTTTTAATCATTCCACCAAAAGAAACACTGATTGTACGATTTTTCCTCCCTCTGGAAATTCCTTGAAAATGTATCAAAGTTTTGTGGGATGCCTGATTGACATCCAAGTACACAATAACAGAAGTATTGAACAGACTGTAATTCCATCCCTCACATGCTCATTTCTGTTTGTGTCATATTAAATATGCTGTGTGCTCTGACTATGAAACCGCTCATTTGAGTGTGGCATGCAAGGTGGAACATAAAGTTCTGTTGTTGTCAACGAAATATTTCCTACAGTGAAAGGCGGACAGCAAACCTTCAAAGACGTTTTGAAGTCTTCGCAAATGATTTTTCTCCACCGTGCTGAAAGAATCTCAAAGCATGCTTTTTTTTGTTCGTCTCTGCATTGTGAACATAATCCGAATGTGGACATCATTATTGTTTATGGGAAGCGGGGGGAAAATTAAATCATTTTGTTGAAAGATTCCTCGCCAAGTGATGCATAACGTTTTGGCAGCATATGCGGCAGCGCTTACTGCTGGAACGCAGCCAGAGTTCGCACAAATAACTTCATGATTACATGTAATGAATAAAGTCTTATAGCAGCTCTGAGTCATCCGTGACCCCTGGTTATTGATTATTATCCGCTTCTTGTGCAAGCCCAGTCTGCATATTGTTTCAAGCAAAGTTGTTTTTAGTACAAACCTCGGGTTTGCTGGGAAAGTGTTGTCATATTTATGTACACGGTACTGAGCTTGCATCTTTATGCTCATAATGGCTCTCCCCTAATGTTTAGGACAATTAAAAAGAAGCAGACGGGGTCGTGCAATGAGCCAAAGCAGCCTTTTTTTGCTTTTGCTTTCTTTTTGTGCTGTTGGCAGACATCAGCCGCCAGCGAGTTTTAGATTGCCAAAGCAGAACTGATTAATGAGCAATACTGTATGTCAGTGAAGTCATCTGCTTGTGTGCGCATGAGACAGTTTGTGGTTGTAATCTGCTGTAAAGTATGTCAGAGATGTCATAGCACCTCTGCTTCAGGGAAAGCAAATAAACCACGGAGGCAGACCTTGGCACGTTTTTTTCTTCCCTGGAAAGCTTTTAGCCTGCGGCCTGCTTTTTCATGGAGTGATTCCAGAGAAGCAGAGAATCTAATGTGTTTTTCCATAACATTTCCCATTAGGTGAATGAGCCCTGCTGGGACTTCCTCATCTTAAAGTCCCCCATTGAGAAATGAAAATAGTTAATTACACTCTTTATTTCCATCTATTTTTACATTTAATTGTTTGATATTTTTACGTTTGTTGTTTGCATTATTACACTACCGTCACAAAATAACTTCAGCTCAAGTGCTGCTGTCATTAAAATAAATAATAAATAATAGTAATAATAATAGTAAAAATTATATTTAAAAAAAAAAACATTTATAATGAAAATATTTTTTTAAATTAGAAAAAATTCTATTTTTCACTTACATCTTGCTGTCATTAATGCAAAATGAGGGACACAATCAAGATGCAAGATGAAATAAAATTAAAAAAAAACTATTTGTACTGAAAATATAAAATGAGAAAAATGTGAATGTCTAATTTTCACTAACACTGCTGTCATTAATGCAAAACGGGTAATAAAACAAATTAAAATAAAAACTATTTGCACTGAACATTTTGTTTAAAATGAGTCAAATGTACAATTCTCATATTTTCACTCGTGCTGCTGTCATTAATGCAAAATGGGGGACACAATAATAAAATAAAATAATAAATAAATAAAACTATTTGCTCTGAAAACATAAAATTAATGTAAATTTCTTATTGTCACTGGTGCTGCTGTCATTAATGCAAAACGGGTGATAAAATAAAATAAAAGTAATTTGTACTGAAAATATTTTGTTTAAAATATAAAAATGTGAACTTCTAAATTTTTACCCCATTGTATAGTCCAGGACATTGTTTGATCCTCCAGCTGCATCGAATAGCATGTCTGGATCATTAATTGCTGTTTACAAAGTGGGCAGTAATGAAAGAGAGGAATGCAACCACGACAGGGAGAACAGGAAAAACAGGAGAGGGGAAAAAAGGGAAGAAACAAGAGACCATTTGGGGGTTGCATCCAGACATTGATGTGCCTCCTGACAGCAACAGAAGAGCAAAGGGACAGTGCAGGCTGGTGTTATCAATTAACAGGCATCTGGATCCAGTTGCTCTCACGGCTGGGCTTCGTCTTCCCCAGGCGGTGCTCACCAAACAAACATCTCCCCTTTGATTAGATCCAAACCCGCACACATACACGTTAATTTCTTGTGTGCTTGTCAGGATCCCAGGTTTAACAAAGGTTACATCAGGAGTTGATTGGATCCTCTTTAAGTGGGCTTCAGTGAGACTGTCTTCCTTTAGGGAAACGTTTTCGCCTCAGACGTTACGCCCATGGACTGCCCACACTCCGTTCCCTGAACGTCTTATGTATTTGGCACACAAAGATGGAAACATTTCGCGAAGCAAAAGTCTGAATCTGATTGACTTACTTCTACAGGTTTTCCAGGAGCCTAGTTTGTAGCGATCTCTAAAGGTCCGTCAGGAAATAACGCCGTGTTTAAAAGTTCAGACACTGCAGAAATGAATGCAGTTTGTGAAGTTCAAATCATAGAAACTTCAAATTAAGCGTTTTGTTTGTGCCGCTCAGTTGAATTGAAAAGAGATGTGTTTGCATGTTTTCCAATGGGATATGGGAAAAGTGTTGTTTTCCAAGCTTGGGCAACCCTTTTGATTTCCACGTGCATATATTAGTTGTTTGTCCTCTCACATAATCTACGATCAGGTGAAGTATACTTTAGAAAGAAGGAAATATTTGCAGCATATGCCGGTCCGACATACACACACCACTAAACATGACAAAACTGATTGGTCACTCAGTCAAACGGTCTCTTCCTGACTGACTTGGCTAACTTGCTGACTAGTTATAGAGCCCAGAACTTATGTTGTTTGGCAAAAGTCTGGGTACATGGGGACCCACTGTCCTACAAAGTTTATTTCCAACCTGATTCAGCATGCCTGCTTGTGTGTTTTCAAATAATCCTGAAGAGTTTGAGCTGCTTCATGTGTTTGATCAGGGTTGTAGCTAAACTCTACAGAAAAGTGGATCTCCAGGAGCAGGGTTGAAGACCTCTGAAATCGTCCCCTATACTCTTAAGTAGTGCTCTATTTGAGGGGACAGCCATTTGTAGTGGTGTCCGAAATCATAGTGGATGTTATCGAGTGCACTCATTCAATCCCACAATGCACCACAATGAGATTAAAAGCTATGTACGCTCAATGGCTAGAGAAAACTCAAAATGCACAGTGAGGGTCGTGCCGAATGAATTCCCACATCTGACCAGAAGATGCCAACCGCAGATGAATCATTCATCCATCCATTTTCTAAACCGCTGGTCCAATGTGGGTACAGTGTAATAGCATACAGGTGTAAATTACTTACTCGTTTCTCTGACAGAGTTCAAGATAAATCTTTTCATTACTACTGGAACTGCTAGTTTGCTAAGTTATACAAAAGTAGCAGCCCTTCCAGCACACTCGTTTTCATTGACTCCTTCAAGTGGACTACTGAATATTAGTGGAGTAGTGTAGGGAAGAGTGAATAAGGGTATAGGAGGCAATTTTGCACACAGCCCTAGAGTTTATCTTCAAGTCTGAGGTTGCTAAATGCTAAAAGCACATGAGAACAGAGCTGTTAGTACAACCTTGAGTGTGTCTGAACATGATGGATGGAGTGCCAATGTAGATGGAATGTATTTGAATAATCTTGCCTGCTGAAATGTACCTGATGTGTCTTTGCTATTAATGGTAGATTACTCAAAGTTCTTGTGTTAATTTCACAGAGAGCTGCCTTTTTGACAGGCTCTTGTTTTTGATAGATTGCGGTGTGTAAACAGGTCTATTAAAGAAAACTGTTTGCTAAAGCTCCTGTTTGTCAGCAAGGACACATTACAAGAGCGAAGCAAGATCTCTTAAAGCATGCAATGAAAGTAAATGACAGAGCTTTGAGTTGAATGAGTCATAATTTTCCCTCCAGTTTTACAGAGCATTACCATACCAAAGTAGTGCCAGAGACGGGGCGAGCGTTGTGTAGGCAAGGGGGCTTATTTCAGGAGGCTTCAGTATCTGTCACATGACAGTCATATAACATTTTGGCCTCACAGGATAAAAGCACATGGATTCCAATATTATGAGATCGGTTTCAGGCTTCATTCATTTGTAGAAATAAATCTGATATGAATTGGATAACTGAATTTGCATCTGACACGATATAGCGGACAGACCGGATATTCCCGTCAATGCGAGTCAAACGTCATTGAATAAGTGACCGTGGACACATGACTCTTTTCAATGGCACAATAGAGGACAAAGTCTCAAACCAATATTTTGTTGACCTTTAAAGGCTCCATGGAATCAAAATTTAAGTTATTTGACTTTTAGCATGAATAGCCTTAAGGTGAAGCTAATGTGCTCTAAAACAATGACAAAATCCGCATTGAAACGATATAAGTAATCCAAATTTACGGTCTTTTACTTCCACTAATGTGGATCAACGACCCTGCAATTCAGCTTTTCATCACATTTTCTGTCCAATCAAATGCTCTCTAGTATCTGAAGCGTCCTGCCTCCATACTATAAACAGCTAAGAATGCTGACGCTGTGGCTGAAATCAGTCACTTGTTCACACAATTACTGTTCTATATGGTGAATGACACATTATGCACTATATAGGGGATAGGGAACGATTTAGTGAAAATGTGATTTCTGTTGAGGAAGTCTGGTTTTATATTAGTGTAACACAGTCTGCTCCGGGCCAGAGACACAATAGCACAGAGAGGATCATATCCACGAGTTTTCAGGGTAAATTGTGACAACACTTTGAATAATGCAGCACCTTTCAAGGCACTTCAGTGGACCTTTAAAAATGATGTGGAAAGCAAAAGCTTGTATAGTCATTTCGTCTGCTTCCATTGCAAATCATGCCGTTTTTACCTCCTTTTTCGGCCTAAGCTTTTTCAGGTCATTGGGTTGGGTTGTTTCGTCAAGTGTATAAGTGTAAATGCATATATATATATATATATGAGCCACTTTTAGAAGATGATGTAAGATAGTTGTCACAAAAATCAGATAAATTCAACAAATCTGAACTGGGCATCAAGACCTGCTGTGTAAATGTGGCCTTGAGTGTTGAATAAAAGCGCTTCCCCTCATTCCTTTTCAGTGCTATTGAAGGAGCATTAGAAGTAGATTGGGTGAGAGAAAATGAAAATGTGAGTGGTGTTCCCTGCAAAACTCATCCTCAAGCCTCTGTGATATTCAGGATCCCTCCTTCAATATAAGTTTTTTTTTTTAATGTCTGATCACTTAGAAAAATATTCTCTGTAAGAAGCTGCACTGTTTGAGGTATCGTTTGTGATGCGGGATTAACTACATGCCTAAGTTTAATGCTCAGGATTTTGGATAATCCAATTCCAATAGTAATGCTTGCTTTAACTAACACTACCACAAATGAATTTAATCCATTACATGTCATACTTAAGAAGGAACACAAAAGACATGAGCGTTAAATAGAAAAACACATGTTTTCAGTCAAGTTCACAGGGGAGGAGGAAACAGCTGAGACAGTGCCTGTTGTTGTTGAAACATTGTTTCCGTGCATTTTGAAAAAGACGTTAAGATAACATTTTAACAGCTGCTCAGCACCCATCAAAACACTGCACTTGTTCACCTCCTGTAGTGGAGTGAATAGGCCACACTGCCTGCCTCGGGCTGTTTGGAGCTGATGGCAGTGGGCGGTTTAGGGGCCATTGTGTTTTTGAGTAGTGGTGAGGGCAACATGGACTCTTTCTGTGCGGTTTTGACCCACAGGGCCTGAGAGAGTTGCTGACGTCCTGACCAGCCCTATAGTATACAAGACCACTGTACCCAGAAGCCCTCATGACCAGCAACCCTTGAGGAATTCGTGTTTCTCACACTCTGACATCCCAAGTGGAAAACATTCCCACAGCTACTCAGCAATTGGCTGACCAGGAGCTCTAAAGGTCAGAGGGACAGAAGAAAGATGGCTTTTCTGAGTCTGCGCCTCACACCAGGGGACATTTTATGGCACTTTTAATGAAGTCGTAGGGTAGTAGTTTCACCTGATGTTATTCAGACCTGACATTTAGAGTTTTCTTCACAAATATCCCAATAAACACATATTTAGCACTTTTATTTACAGGAGGTTTAATCCAGGAGCTCTGGTATGCATACTCTTGTCCATTCCTTGTAATGTGTAATTTCATGGTAGTCCTGGCCATCCATCCAGTGTGTTTTCTTGCTCTTGGCCTCGGATAGACCTCAGCATCCCTGTGACCCTAAAAAGGACAAGTAGTTTAGAGAATGGATAGATACGATGTGATATCGCTCACAAACACCTGCTGATTTTCCAGTTAATACATTTTTATTTTATTATTAGTTTTGCATGATAACTATAAATAAATTAAACTGTTTTTACTTTAAAGTTTACATTTAAAAAAAACTAAACTACAAAATTAAACTACATAATTAAAATTGTATACAATATTCAACATTTTATTTTTTACATTATAGACTAACTATAAATAAACTTTTAATTTGGCTAATTTTTAACATTTCAAATATAAAGTTGAGCTCAAGATTAAAAAAAGAGTTACTGTATGTTAGTTTCATGTCTACAAATCATATACAATACATTTGATTTAAAAAGAGCAATTTCAGGTTTTAAAATCACATTTTTCTGTTCGTCAAACCTGTGTATCATTGACATTATGGAACTTTTATGTTTTGTTTAATTGCAAAAGACCTGATGCTACATAAGCCTCTGCGTAACCCCGCAGGCTCTTCATAACCTGAACGAGGTTATAAAAACTGTATTGTGTTGTGTATTGTAGGTCGGATCAAGGCCATTATGCAGAATATCGGCACCATCTGAATCGCATGTCACGAGGAACTACATGTCCTTGTTCAGTTGTTTCACTGCCCCCAGTGCTTCACTTAACAATATAGGTATTCAGCTGTTGTACTTTCGGTAGCACAAGGCCAAGTTTGATAATCAGTGTGAATGATTGAACAGAGGTTCATCCATGAACTACCACCACTGTGCCCTTGAGCAAGACAAGCTTCGGTTTGCTCTAGAGAAACTGTCTCTGTAATGAGTAAACTGTAAGTTGCTCAATGTAAAACTGTCAACTTTGATATCATTCATTCATTGAGGCCTGGAACTAATTCCCTTGGTTTATTTTTCTGAATTATTCTATGATAAAGGTCTGCTTTTTAACAAGTTACGAAGAAGCCTTGGAGGCTTTGAAACTCTAATGGTCTAAGAGTCGGTTCCTACTGCTTGATTGTATAAATTGAATGTGCCAAGTTGTGCATTAGCAGAACACTGAGAAGTTCCAGTGACCTTCGAATGAACTAGGAGACTGCATTCATGGCAACTGGGGTCATTCTTTTTCTTTTTCTGCTGGTGGTCATGGCTACCATGGTCTTTGTTACTTCACTGATCATGAAAGACATCAAAGAGAAGGAGCTGTGGACACTTTGGCTCGACGACTGACCACTTGACCGGCAAATGCCCAGCTTTTGAAAGTCATGATAGGAAATGAAGTATAGATTACTGCAGTGGGGTGTCACTGCATCTTGGGGGGCACTTCTGTATTAGTTAAGCCTCTGATGGTATTAGTGCATCACAGGAGAGGAACAGACATAAGCAAACACAAGTGCGGTGGTCCTTCACATTCAATTAAACCTTGTGCTGAGTAAGCCTGTGCTTCTCTTTGCTTACCCTTGTCCCTTACTTTAGATCGAAAGCCTATAGAAGTGGAACCAATGGGAGGTGTTTAAATTACGATAGACAAGTTCAAATTACAGCCCATTCTTCTTCGTGTATGACTACACAGCTCAAGTTGTTCTACATTAACTATTGTTGTTTAAGGAATTTTGTGTCTGAAATTTGGATTTAGATTTGTAAAGAGAAATGTCAGATTCAGTGTTATGCCAAAAAACAGCTCAATAGAAACATTGAAGGATTAGTTCAGCTAAAATGGATTCTGTCATCATCATTTACTCACCCACATGTCGTTCCAAACTTGTATGGCTTTGTTTCATCTGTGTAGTAGTTTTTTAAGAATTGTACTGGTTGGTCTTTTTCATGTAGTGAACGAGGACTTTCAAGCTTCCAAAAGGGTTCAAAAGAATCATAAAAATCTATACGACTTATGTACTATGTTTCAGAATTGCTTAAAAAAAATTAGAAATACTCAAAAGAACAATTTGTTCTTGAATCAGACACAAATCATAATGAACGGTAGCTGTGTAAATGTCACATGTAATCAGAACGAATTGGCCAGATTCGATTAAAATTTCATTCGAATTGTAAAGGTTGGTTCTGATCGAGAGGACATGTATACACTTTGTAAACGCATCGGATTGCAAACCGAAATTGGAGAGTACTGCGCATGTGCAATGACGTAGAAATAGCCCATGACGTGCGGAACGAGCTGTTTTCCCTGTTGAATAAAATCTCATGAATGAGTATCCTGTCATTCTAAAATTCTCTTTCCACTCATCGTCGGTGAAGTGGAGCAGTACAAAGTCCCACTAGTCCTTGTTTCAGACTCTCATCCACAGATGACTGGTTTTGGCTGCGTGATGGAGCACATTTACTTCTTGACAAATATAAGCAGCACAGCACAACTGTTCGTGTGCTTGTCAGTGACTAATTAGGACTCCGAATAGATGAATATTAAGCGCCCGAACGCTTTATTTAGTGTTCATGCAAACACTATGTTCGGATACATCAACTGGAATGAATTCATTCTGATTGAAGCAAAATGTGTCCAGGTAAACATAGCTAGTGTTGCTGGACTCAATCTCAAAAGACAGGACCATATATTCATGGTTCAGAACACAAGTCAAATGAACTTTTTATTACTTTTGCATCATTTCTGAAGCCTGAAAACATAATTTTTACAGCAGGTAAAAACAGAAGAAAGTCGTACAGGTTTACAACAAACCGGGGGTAAGTAAATGACAGAATTGTGTGATTTTCGGGTGAACTATCCCTTCCGTTGGAAGGTAATAGGAAAGTTGTGGTCCACTTGAAGTCATTTGAGCCTGAGTGTGTGAGGTTTGCTCACTGGAGCAGTGGTGTGCGTGTGAGGAGACTTCTGAAAAAGGAGGCAGAATGTCTCAGTATGCAGAGCTGTAGGCATAAACAGAGGGTTGATGTGGCCCAGCCTCACCACAATAATGGGTACTCTGCAGTTTCCCCCTCCGCTCCACCCAGAAGAACAAACATCCACCGCATTAGAGTACTCCCAAAATGAACATCTCAGGATTCAGAAAATGCTCCCAAAGTGGGTTGACGTCACTCCCCAACAGTCCCCTACTTTTGTTGGGAAGGTCTTTCTGCTTTTATCCACACACAATAATTGTGAGCGGAACCCAAATTTGGCTGAGGGCTGGGAAAACAAACGCGTCCGCCAATATGATGTTATTCGATTGCACCGAAGGAAGAGAGCCAACCTTAGCTAATTAATTGCACAAGCTAAAGGCCCCTGAGACTATGAAACGTATGGACTGCTTGGCTCTTCTCTACAACACTGGCTTAATGCCATTCTATTTCAGAAAACAATATCAACATAAGAAGCACAAGGACAAGGGAACGAAATCAGATTAGGCTCATGTGATTCCCTGCCAGTGTATTTCTGGACACAACAGTTACAGAAATGCTCAGAAAAGCAAGATTTCTAGCATTATAGGCGCTAACTATAAACTCCTTCTAGTGAGGCCATATATAGAAATGGCTCCTAGCTTAATGCATGCAATGTAATGCTTATATAAAGAATCGTCTTGTTCCCACTTCCTAACCCTGAAGCTCTGCAGTGGTGTCAGCTGTTATTTGTTACTATGATGCAAAGTGTTTAATGGGTCTTTATATTATGTGCTACATTGGTCTTAGGGTGTTCAGTCTTTAAAGTTCCTTCCCATAAAAAGGTCCCGACATATGCATTATTTGCATAAACCGCTGCAAATGAATCAGTGTGTAAATGTTCCAAATGAATCAAACTGAATCTCGAACAACTGGCAAAGATTTTATCGATTAGACCAGTTGTGAATCTGGCATCTTTAGGTGTTATTCTAAACGGCTTTATATATATATAAATGTTATCAGGGAAAATGATTCTCAGGTATGTTGCATATTATTGTATTGTAATCTCTATTAACAGACAAGGGTTTATCAGTAATATTTTAGTAGGGCACAGCAGTATTTCTCTGGGGCTCCTGGACGAGCCAGTGTGATAAATGGCCGTGAAATTAAATGAGCAATGGTCCTAACAGGTCTTTTGTCCAATTGAAAAAAAAAAAATCACACAGAAAAATCACACTCAAAACAAGAAGGTCCTTGGTTCGAGTCCCAGCTAAGCCAGGAAGGCTTTCTGTGTGGAGTCTACAGGTTCTCCCTGTGTTAGCTTGGGTTTGCTATGGTTTCCCCCACACTTCATGTAGAACAAGTGGTTTTGTAAGTGTATGGTTGGATTTTTCAACCTGTGCAACTGGACAAGCTAATGTAGTTGATGATCTACTTCTGCTTGTTCAGTGATTCAGTTTTCCATGAAACTCTGTCGCTTATCAATTTGGCTTGCTACGTTAAAATAGCAACCTATATCTTCCTTCCTTGATTTTGCACACTCACTGTACTATCTTTCACTTCAGCAGACGACTCTGCGCTTTCAGCAGTCCTCTAAGGAGAGAGGGACACGGACGGTGGAACGGGGTTCAGAAAAGCCCCCATTGCCGGTCCAGCTGCATTCCTCAAGGGCGAGCTGTCCAATATCATTTCTGCTCCCTTTGACAGGAGCTCTGGCAGCCACAAAGGAGTCTCTGTGTCGGTCTATCCTCATCCCAGCTCTCCCAACCTTCCTTTCTGAACTGCTTAATTACCCTGACGCCACTTCCAATCCGCAGCCCACCTGTGGCCTTCTGCCAAAGGTCCTTTCAACAGGTGCCTCTTTCCAACTTTTATCTGCGGGATTCTAATTATGTGCTCTCGTTCAAAGCAAAAGCAACTTTTTTTTTGTAGTACAGTTTGTCAAAAACTTTCTTTTCGGTTTCATGTGATAGTCTGATTTCTGTTATTCTGTCTCGGCTATAGATTCGGTGAGTCGTGCAAAACCTGTTTGATTTAAAGAGTGGATCAGTTTTCTGTGCCTTTGAAGGAATTTGCTTCGACTTGCAGGAAATTTGGAAGTTCCCCGTGAGAGGAGTTCAGCTTCTTGACAACATGTTTTAACATGAGAGAAGCGAAGTTAATGACAGCCCAGCATTCATAAATCTCAAATGGAAACATATCCCCTCTGATATCATTACTAATCCTGAGGTGCGGGCCGCTCAGGTGAAGCAGGGGAACGTGCAGGTGTAATATGCAGCAGAGCCGCAGGGGCTTGGCCTGCTATTGATGAAACTCTTTACTGCTACATTTCTGTGGGAGGATTAGGGCTGTGTGAGAACAGATAAGGGATGTGAGATCAGAGCGCTGTTAAACGTACCTGACAGAGCCAGATCAAAACTTAGACCCACCCCTGGACACAGCATTCCTCTCTTTCTTTCTTTCTTTCTTTCTCTCAGGCCCTTTCTCTTAAAAACAAAACCAGATCTACCACTATATTCAATTTTTTTTCTATTTTCCTAATTGATCATTTTTGTTCTACTACCATAACAAAACCTGAAGTGCTCCTCAAGGGCGCAAAATGGTTTATTTGCCCTTACAGCAATGCACATAGCAGACAAGTGTTCTGGAGAGTTTAAAAGGGGAAATGTGAAGTTCTTTTAAAAAAGCGCATACATTAAAAAGTGTGTTATTTTAGCCATTAAGTTGTGTAAACCATCCTGTAGAGGTGGCATTATACTTTTCTGTGTGGATGAACTTCTGGTTATGCTCTACATAATGTAACTTTAATGGCGTTTGCTCGATGCAGATGGTGCTTTGTGGATTCGATCGCACTTTTATGCGAACACATTCTAAAACTAAACTTTAACTGTTATGATTTCGAAAACAGTGTTTGCATAAAAGTTACATAAAATGTACTAGAGCATTAAAAACGAGTAAATGTATTTTCATTAATGTTATCAAACTGAGGGATGAAGTTATTTTCTGTGCTAATCATTAGCATCAGCGGCAGTAGCTTAAGTTTCCTCCCAGAATAGTCCTTTAAAGGATGAAATCAAACTTTCCAAATGAGTCGAAACGAAACAAAAAAACTGCTGATTACCAAAATGTGGTAGTTTCGAGAATGAACTTGAGTTGGTGAAGACGCAGTGCTGCATGTATAATGATGTTCAGCCGGGTGTGGGCGTTCCTATCAGCACATTCCATCTTATCAAACGCACACTCGTTCTCTGCTTCTCATCAGTCGTTCTGTGTGATATTTATATAGGAATGACACTTCTCTCCTCATCTACCCTCTGTTCTTTATTAGCTGGCCCCTGCAATTTGGGACGGTTCCCCAACAAGCTCCTACTCTGCAGCAGGTGTCCCATGTAGTCCTCGCACGTGCACTCAGAAGAGGGCCTTGCTCCCCCACAGAGAGATCCACATCCAGGACAGAGTGTTTAACGCCTCTGAGCGAGTGCTAAGGGGGGTTACAATGGCCCGACGCATCTGTCTCTTTTAAAAACACTACATCCAGGAAGTTGAGGCTGGATGAGTACCATGTGTAAGGAGATGTCCATCATGACTAACATGTGTGACAAGTGGAATGGAAATGCAATTAGCCCTCCCCCCACCACCAGACACGGCTAGGCTTATTATGTGTTAATAATGTGATGTAATGGTCATAAAGATATGACAGTTCCTGTACGTGACATCAGGAGATCTCGTCTATATCCTTCCAGAACATCAGAAGGAACAAGCGCTTTAGGGGAACGAGTGAGTCAGCAAGTAAGCAAAAACGTAAATCAGTTGCTCTTTTCCAAATCTTAGTTGACTGCCAACAAAGGCAGGATTTAAAGAAATCATTACTGCTTGTTCTTTACATGAAGGCTGTATCGACTTTTATAAAAATATATTTGACTTATATGATGCTAGATTCTAAGATAAAGAACTGCAGATATTCTTTGTGGAGAAGGCAATCCAACAATGCACAGCATAATCTCCCTTGTGGAAAATAAGCTCAGTTAATTGTATTACTCATTAAAGGATTAGTTCACTTCAGAATTAAAATTTCCTGATAATTTACTCACCCCCATGTCACCCAGGATGTTTGTGTGTTTCTTTCTGCAGTCGAAAAGAAATTAAGGTTTCTCAGGAAAACATTCCAGGATTTTTCTCCATATAGTGGATTTCAACGACTACCATGGGTTTCAGTTCCAAATTGGAGTTTCAATGCAGCTTCAAAGCACTATACATGATCCCAGATATCTAGCGAAACAATTGGTCATTTTCTTAAAAAATTATTTGTATACTTTTTAACCATAAATGCTCATTTTTCACTGGGTCTGAGATGCGCCACACATTACATAATCACATTGGAAAGGTCATGCGTCATGTAGGTGGAAGTACCGAGTAAGTGTTTATGAAGCAAACATGCTTTTACAAAAAAAGGCAAAACAACGATTTTGAGTTTATTTAATTTTTTTCCGCCCTGCCGCGGTATTTCCGCCTTCTACGTGACCTTTCCAACGTGATTACGTAATGTGTGGCGCATTGCAGAGCTAGTGCAAGATGAGCATTTGTGGTAAAAAAAAAAGTATATATATATATATATATATATATATATATATATATATATATATTTTTTTTTTTAGAAAATGTTTCGCTGGATAAGACCCTTATTATCATGTAGAGCCTTTTGAAGCTGCAATGAAACTGCAATTCGGACCTTCAACCCATTGGTAGCTATTGAAGTTCACTATATGGAGAAAAATCTTGGACTATTTTCCTCAAAAACCTTAATTTCTTTTCGACTGAAGACAGACATAAACATCTTGGATGATATAGGGGTGTGAGGAATTATCAGGAATTTTTAATTTTAAAAAATGAACTAATCCTTCAATCATATTCGTATTTTAATCTATTTACCCATTGTGTGTGCTTTGTATTTTTATGCATTATTCAGTCAGGGTTAGGGTGTTAATTGTGAGGCAAGTCTCGCATGCAAAGTGCTGATTTTGAGTTGCTACCAGAGCATTCCGTTTTCTGCAGAGCTGCTTTATAGATGAAATAAACTAATTTAATAATTGATGGTCTACAATATGGATCTGAATCAACACTGAACTGATTTCAGCTGAACAATGATACTTCTTTCTTTTAGAGCTGCAGTAAATCCAAAATAAAATGTTTGCATCATTGAATCATTTTCCTGTTATCGCCGTAAAACAATCTGTATTGCATAAAGCACAAAATAAATAAAGGTGACTTGACTTGCAGTGAGAGGGCTGATTTAGAACAGAGACAGTGTCAGTTAGTAGAGAAAAAAAAGTCAGTAAATTTCATGCTAGCTCTAGTCAGACCCACACACCAGGTGTGTCAGTCCACAGAGCCTGACCGTCAGCAGGAGCCACTTAGAGCTTAACAGCCCATGGCTGGCTTTATGAGACGCTGTCAGGACACAAACATGTGGAGAAGAAGGCTACAAAAGTGGACCTTTCAGGTCAGTTTCCAGCTGATCTCCGAGCACAACTCAGTGGAGCAATGCCAGTAAGGAGATATAATACATATATATATATATATATATATATATATATATATATATATATATATGTAAAAGTGGGATCTGGACAAATATTCAAATACATACATAATGTGTGAATTACATACCAATGCAAAATATTTTACAATTTAAGATATCAATATTTTTTTTTTCATTCTGATAAGGATGAGATTTGTGTTTTCATTACAGTAATATACAATAATAAATAAAGACAACATACAACTTAAATATAATAAGCATTAAAATATTTTTATATCCTTTCATACAAACAAATTTATGCTATTGTTTGGGGTTAAACATATCCGAGTCATGAAATGCGTTTAGCATTAGCCTGCTAAAGGTGTGCAGTGATCAGAATACACGTTTAAAGAGGTTCCACGAGACACCTAAAAGGTCAAAGCAGCATTAAAACATCTAATTTTAGCAGTCTAACGAACGATATATTGTAAACAATACGAGACAATGCTGCCATGCTAGTTTTGAATTTGGACTGCTAACTCAGAAGTATAATAACTATGTTTAATACCTGGAGTTAATAAGTAAGTTAGGCGTCTTCTCTGTGCTTTGATCTGTGCTCATAATTATGATGCTGCAACACAGATTATTCCACGAGTGGGCGTTTTGCCCTTTAGCCTTAAATACTGTTGTATGTCCTTTAAAGAGCCCTGTCAGTTTATTAGTAACGATGCAAGGTTTATTTAATAACCAACCTTTTTCTTTACGTCCACAATTCAATGACCCGTCTCACCTCTTAATACGCCATCTAGTGTCTGGTCAAGGAACTAAAGACGGTAATACTGAAATCTATGGGGACACCTGGTGGTGATTCCATCCCTCAGCTGTTGAACTGCAACACATTGGATAGATAGATAGATAGATAGATAGATAGATAGATAGATAGATAGATAGATAGATAGATAGATAGATAGATAGATAGATAGATAGATAGATAGATAGATAGATAGATAGATAGATAGATAGATAGATAGATAGATAGATAGATAGATAGATAGATAGATAGATTCTAGTGAAACTAATGTGAATTTCAATGTACTAAGCAATCATTATGTTATATGTGGCAACACTTTATTTTAGAGTGTCATTGTTACATATGTTACATGTAGTTACTGTCATAATAACTATAAATGATGAATAATTACATGCAATTAACCCTAAACCAAACCCACTCCTAAACCTATAGTAGGTATATATAGTTACTTAATATTACTCAGTACTTAAATGTATAATTACAGTGTAACAAAGACACCTTAAAATAAAGTGTATCCTTATATGTTGAGCTCTTGGAATAACCGGAGAGAATCAGTGATAATGAGGTTGAGGATCTCTGCTGTTGGGAGATGAGATGTCACAACACCATCTGTGCACAATAGTCTCTCCTAGTCAACTTGTTTTAATCAGAAACATGTCTCTTTCTAATCGTTATCTCTTTATTGAATTCAAAGTGCACGCAGCCACACATGTGCATGCACACACACACACACACACACACACACACCATATACACCATTACTGGAGTCACAAAGTAGACAGAGAGTTGCTGACAGTATCACATTCATGAGAATGATTCAAGTTGAGCAGTAATATCAGTGTTGCGGTGTGTTTCAGCAGGCTTTGGCCTTCATTTGTTTGCGAGTGGCTGATTTCTGGTGGTTTTCACTCACCAGGAGGTGAATAACGCATGAGAAGTGTGAAGGTCAGAAGAAGAGAGATGCTGCTGAGGAAAAAGTAACAGGCTGAAGATATAAGAGCTGAACAGGAAGTGGCCTGCTGAGAGCTGTTTGTAATGTACAAATAGGGAAAAATGTGATAGAACAGCCAATAAACTCCCATATACTGTATCTGCTTCTGTCATAAAAGTAGCAAAACGTAGTGGTGAAAAGCCTTTGCGATGTGAAAAAGTCCTAGTTTTTTTTTTTACCTAATCATTTACTGGCAATAAAAACAAGTAATTTGGCAGAGAAAATACAAGAGAAGCAAACCATCGGAACACTAAACCCGTAAATTGAAGAACCACTTGGCATAAACGAATACATTCTTCAGGAAAGACGACATCTTACGGAATTACTACGATAAAATCTTAACACAATCCAGTGTGATTCAAGGACAAATACTGAACATTCACAGTTTAAGATAAAGGAGTTTTCTGAAAGTATTTTCCTTGATAAGAGCAAACAGAGAACACTTAATAAGGTAAACATTATCGTATCGGCTCTGCTGTACGATTACATGGAAAAAGTCATCAAAATTCTGGTGCCTTTCTTGCTACATGTATAGGCCACATACACACAGCAAAGTTTAGGGAGTGACAACTGCATTTAAATGTGGCAGTGAATGTCTTCCATGTGTACGGAATACAGGAGTCACTCTTGACATGGTGAGAACCATAGCAACGGTTTGGCTGTAAAACAAACAAAGACGCCAACATTCTCCATCTCATATTGCTTGGGGAAATATTAAAGGGCAAATGAAAATTACACTGAGGGCTTGGTGCAAGGACAAACTTATGAAACCATTTGGGACAAACTGTTTATATGTTGATTTACTGTTGAGCAGATTTTTAACGTTATTCATTTCAGCAGCTGGTGATCAAAATTTTGGGGTCAGTGCGATTTCTTTAAGAAAGAAATTAATACTATTCAGCATTAAATTGATAATATTTCCAGTTCAAATATACACTGTTCTTTTTATCTTTCTATTCCTCAAATAATCTGGAAAAAAAATATTGAGCAGAACAACCGTTTTCAACATTGATAATAATAAGAAATGTTTCTTGATCATCACATCATCATATCAGAATGATTTCTGAAGGGTCATGTGACCCTGACGACTGGAGTGATGATGCTATGACATCACAGGAATGAAGTTTAAAATATATTCAAATAGAAAACAGTAATAATAGTTCACAATATTACAGTTTTTACTGTACTTTTTAATCAAATAAATGAAAAAAGTCTTGGTGAGCATGAGACGTCTTTCAAAAACATAATTTAAATTTTAGTAAACATAAATCTGAAACAAAATGTCATTTTAAATGGAAAAAGCAACATAAAATAATTCACGTCAAAGTTTTCAAAGATTGTTTTCCCGCAAATGTCACAAATTTTCCTGTGGGCCAAGAAAAAATTCGAGATATATTCTCTGAAAACAATAGTTTAGTAATATTTAAAGTTGAGATATTTTGTCATAAATACTGATTTTTCGGCAGTGAACTGTGTATGAAGATGCACCTGCCGCACGAGTGAGTGAATGACTTTGTCTGCAGTGTGTACGTGGCCTTGCAAAACTGCTGCACGAATAGAATTTTTGAAAATCCTCGAGTAAACATCTAATAAAGTTCAAGTTCTCTGAGTTCAAGTCATAATCTACAGCTCAGATTTGAATCAATCCAACGGAGAAATGTTTCTTTCAAAATAGACCCTTCTACTACTAAATTCATACAATTCTATGAACAATAAGCTCCATCAGAGGGCTTCAACATCAAAACACAGCACACATTGAGTGCTGAACAGTGATAAAATACTGATCTTTAAACGTGATCATTTACCTCACCTTTTTTTTCTTCTTCTTTTGGACAACAGTGAAAAAGACATTTAAAAGAGTTTGCATTTGAAGAGTAAACATAGTACAACAGGTAAAAAAGACCACCATCAGAAACACGTGCACTACAGGGGACACATTACTCTTCCTCCATTGACTTTTCGATCTCTTTCAGCTTTCGCACAAACTCTTGAGCCTCTTTGTCTCCCGTTCTCGCCTCCAGCATCTTCATGATGGGCTTTTCTGTATCGAAACAAGAAATGAATCCATCAGACCAGACGCAACAATAATGTTGAGGTGGCAGACCTCTCGATGGGGAATGACACATGTAATTGGAAATCTTTTCAAGAGGACAGGCTGCAACAGACACTAAACATCAAGCAATGCTGACAAAACAATGAAATATTACTGGTGAAATATTACTTTTTCTCTCTGAATCATTGTAATAAAAATTAAAATGTCACATCTACTGCAAAACTCGACATTATTCCACTGGGCTCAACCGTGTTTCAAGAAAGTCACTTATACTGTTCTAAGTTATGTCAAAAAGATTGAATTTACAAGATATTTATGTCACGGGTGGGACAGTTCAATGATCTGAGTGTATTGAGTATAATAGGGCGTAATTGTGAATGCTGACTGTAGTTTAGTTTATATACTTGCTACGTGTGTTTCTGTCTGGACTCTGTGTTTTTCATTTTCCCTGTTCCCATTGGTTCTGTGTTTCTGTGATTTCATTGGTTCCGTTCTTGTGTTCATTATTAGTTCATTCCTTCCACCTGTGTGTAATTCATTATCTCGTTTCTCCCTGTGTTAGCCCATGTATTTATTCGTTTAGTCGATCGTTGTATAAGTTTAGTGTCTTGTTTGGATTTTGTCTCCTGTTTCCCATTAAACTTTATCTCCGTCATTCTCCGTTTTGTTGTGCATTTGTAACCGGCAAGAACCGTAACAATACTTTAATGAATGTTGATGAAAATAGCAATAAAGTTTGCGGTAAAATTGTTCCCAGAATACATAGAAAAGAATCAACAGCTATGTTTCCACCCACCTATTTTTATGCGCACTTTGGGATATTGCATAAAAAAAACAAAAAAACGCTGGATGGAAACGACGCAAAAATGTGCATAAAAACGTATGTGCTTAATTGAGTCGGATAAATAAACTTTTGATCAGATAAGAAAACGTGGATAAACTACAAAGGAAACTCATTTACTGAATAAATTCCTCGATGCGCATCAAAAAAGATGGCGGACCGATCGAGATATATCTAACGAATTACCTCCCAGAACTGTCTTACACGACTGTTACCAAAAAGCAGCCATCCACCTCCAAAGCAAGACAACTTCGTTGCATTTCATCTGCGCGCTCTGAGGCGCTAGTAATTTATTATATATGAAATTATTATATACAGTGGCTTCTCCTACTACAACTTCTATGTTTCTTAGTGATGTTTAGTGCCAGTTTATCAGGAAGTGACGGTTTTGTTCTCCTCGATTCACTAGATGGAAACACTGCTTTATTCGTCAATGTTTTATGCGATATTCCAATTTTTAAAGTTAAATTTGGATGGAAACAGAGCTAACCCTTCACCGGAAGTTTGATTGACAGGCGATCTGACCAATCATAACCCCGAATCTGCCATTTTATCCGACAAAGGGGAGTTAGTAGATTAATGTTGGGAACTTGAAACAACATTCCTTCTGATGTTCATTCATGTTTATTTGATGCTATAAATGAACTAGTATGAAGAGATGTTGGTTCACGAGCCGCTTGAAGGAGCTACAGCGATCTGTCACCACACATTAAAGAGACACTATACGCTATTTATTGTTTAAACTTCTTTAAAAAATTACTATATTTTAAACATGAAACTGTTTCATATAAAAAGTAACCTGCTCTGTCTTGTCTGTCGACGTGTTGTCAGTGTCCTCTTTGCTCCGGGATGTATTTTTCACTGCGTGAGAACATGATGTGTGGCGTGAGAGCGCATGGGTTGTTGGACATAGCAACAGTAACTAAAGGCGGCAGGTCTTTGGGAAGGGTGAGTTGTGCAGCAATTGAACATTTTGTGCTTTTCATTTATAGCATTAGTCGAAAAGCTCCTTGTGTCAGGAATGAAGAATGAGAAAGAAATATGAAATTGTCTACCATTCCTGTTTTATTCAGATCAAAATCACTGACTGTTGTAATCAAAACATAATTGCGATTTCATGGGTAGGAATTTTACCAGAAAGTACCATTTACTTTCAACCCTAATCAAACAGTTTATGCAGCTAATAAAGATCTTCAGAATTTCTAGAACATTACAGGCAGGAAAGAGCAGCTCTAGATCTAAACTCTGCAGGAAGGTTCCGCAGGTCTCCAGGAGCAGAGTTGAGTACCCCTGATTTTGTTGCTACTCTTGTTAAGGAGAAATGTCATGGATAGGTGGATAAATCAGACAGATTAGCATACCGCTTGGTTTTTGGCGGGACAAGTGCAGGATGACGGGTTGAAGGGTCTTTCCAGCAGGTGTAGCACTCGGCCTACCCGGCCAGCAGAAGTCACTCAGTGGGGCCACAGCCTCGCCAGCAAAATCATTAGTGGACAACCAATCATAGTCCATCACAGTGAAGGTCAGACAGGCACACCTGTGCCTGTACTGCTCAGGGCTGACATGGCTGTGATGAAGCAAATGGTATCAAAGGGCAGTTTGAGGTGCTGAGACACAAAAGTTAGCACGTGTTCAGGTGAGCAATTGATGTGGTACTCACAAGTAAAAAAGCTCATCAAAAACAGGGTGCAGGGTTTTGAGCTTCACTTGGGTGCGCTGACTCCGAGCCATGGGAAACAGATGGTGAGGACACAGCTCCACGATGACAAACGGGTCGCTGAGGCCTAGGAAAGCAGCAATTTGGAGGCAAATCCAATAAATGACATTTTAAGCAAGTAACTACTTGGAAGGAAATACAAGAGCAAAGGAATCGTGCCAAAGGAAAACTTTCAGTACTTTATAATCAATGCTAAAATATGCAAAAAAAAAAAGAAAAAGAAAAAAAAATCCCAGACAAATAGAAGATCAATTGCAAATAGGGAATCATCACTATCCTCTGCATTTTGAAAGCTGAAAATTGTCAATGTAAGTCAATGGGAGAATTTCAAACTTTAATTTTAAATTTCTCTTTAAAAAAAATTAATGGAGTCTATACATATACTGATGGACCAAACGAATTGTGGTTTTAAATGTGTATTTTCCAGCACAATGACGATCCCAAACACACCACACATCAAAGTTGTCAGCATTTTGAAGACTTCAACTGGCCTCTCCTCAGTCGCCTGAACTTAAAGCCATTGAAATCCTTTTTGGAAATTATAAACCTAGGCTTACAGTCATGCAATAGTCTTATATAGTCTTCCAATGAATCTCACATTTGGGAAGAACTTAAGGCGGACTGGAAAGAAGTTAAGCATGACACATAAACAAAGTTTAGTAAATCAATGCCAAGGAGAATGGCTGCTGTGATCAAAAACAAAACAGAACCAACAGAATATTAACAACTGATTACATTGTAGTCAAAGTATGCTTAATGCTTTTATACCTTAGTTTAGTTTGTTCTTCCCAGTTGAACATACTCATGTTTTGATTGTTTAATGGAACGTGAAGTGTCAAAGCAAATATTGTGAGAATATCCCCTCCGGACATCACTATTGGCCATTACTCTATGGTGTGTATGTGTGGTTCAGGTGTCCCTACATTGTGGGGACAAAATATGGGGACATTTTGGTCCCCATGAGGAAAACAGCTTAAAAATCATAATAGATCATGTTTTGTATGATGTGTAGTTTTAGAAGTTGGGTTAATTTTGCGGGATAGAATATACGGTTATAAACTATTTTCTATGGAAAGTCCCCATAAATGTCCCCATATAAGTCCCCCATCATGGAAACTAGAAAATGTGTGTTTGTGTGGTGCTGCCTTGCAAATTGGTGTAAGTTAGGTTTACCGTTAGCATCCAGCGCAATGAGATCAGCTGCATGCAGTATCTCCACAGTGAGTCTTTGCTCAGGGGCATCATAGTAACACTTCACACTGATACGACCAAAGCGACTGTGTTTTAAGATTCTCTGTAAAGCAAATATGCATTTGTTAAAGATTACTGTCTACATCACAAAAGTAATACATATATTTACTTCACATGAACACAATCAAACACGATCAAAATGACGCCTGGATTTTCTTTGATTGTCCACATCCAGGCATGTCAATTCAGAAGAAATTTACTTTGAGTAAACTTAACTTTGTTATGTTGCTTTTTAAAGACAATTATGAGGTTCGGATCGGTTTTATAACATGCTGGTTATGTAGACATCTGCCCCCGTAGGCAGTAGACAGAAAGTCAGCTTAGTGGGATTTGAGACACAGTAAGAGACTGCGAAATCTTACGCAGTGCAAAGAACGCTTAGTCAAAGAGGAAATGACTGATGTAAAATTTTAATCATCAGAGGAAGGAATAGTATTTGTGATGTCTTAGCTCCTAATCAACACCTCCTCTCTCTGCAGGGCTGGAGCTAAAAGCTGTGGCGGCTCAGCAAGACTCCTACCCACCTGCTGGGAGATTTTCTCCAGGAAATACTGTTCGATCAGCTCAAAGGAGGAGCATTTGTTCAGACGCAGCTCCTCATCCAGGCCCTAATGGGAAAGAAGAGGAAAGGAAGATGAAGCCACGTTTAATTCATTTGGCCAGCTACATTGGTTAAAGGTGAGAATACCTTATAATCTCCACTCTTAAGATCTTCCAAGAGAAGTCCTTCTCCATCAGCGTGGAAGAAACGCACCAGCGTCTGCACAAAATAGATCTTGTTATTAAGGAGTCTGATCACTACCAGGCTGACAATCAATACATGTCCTTCTCCATTATGCCATCATAATTTTTTGTGCTCTTTCTCTGACTGCATGGATTCCAACAGACATGCACAGATTCTCATAACACACTCTTGAAACGTGTTATGCTAATAGACCAACTATATGGTGAACAACATGTTCAACCCACATACGTGCTCAGCACATCATGAGTTTTCATGTAAATCTGTGGTGAGTTCCTGCCAGTTCCTCTCTGCTGGAATACTGGACCTCACAAATTGACATGCCACTGGGGACATCCTAACTTCTCCACTGAACTGTGGCCAAGAGCAGTGGCGAATATATGATGTGACTGTGACTGAGAATGCAGGCTGAGGGAAACCAGACATGACACTTACAGTCCACAGAGTTCTTGTAAAACACATTGTTGGCTTTTTTCTAACTAATCTAGTTCTCCTTGCTTCCAAAAATGGTGCCGGAACTCAACCAAGGGATCTGTGAACCTCTCTCAAAACCAATTTCTTTTTAATCTACAGACTGTGATTCCATCCAGTCGGAGGACATCAAACATGTTTGATCATTTGAGCTGATGTTAGAACACCCTTGTTTTCTTTTTCCATGCATCTCCTAACACAGAGGCACACGTTTCTGCGCGAGTTTGTGGCGTTTGAACCACTTGAAAAACTGGTAGTTTGTGATCCTCAGTTGTTAAGTGTATGATGCCTAGTTTTTCTCTGTAACATTTACAAAGGTGGCAAGTGAGTGATGCCTAGTGTTTTAAAATAGATTTTAAAAGTCCAGTATTACAACATTATTTTCATCATTATTTTGTGAATATATTAACATCTTAAGTAATTGATTCAGACTCTTAATGAGTCTTTACTCATGTGTTGCTTCGACACATTGGCCAATTATATTAGGGTCTAGTTTTACGGAGATTAGATCTGTTTTGTGTAGCTATTCTTAAAACATGATGGGGATATTATCCAAAACTGGACTATGGCGTTAATGGTGGTTTGAGATCACAGTGTTTTTGAGCCATTGTGAAGCCCATGGTAACATGTGGAAGGCTTCCAGGTTGAGCACCAGCAACCTATCTGGGGAAACGGGCATAAGGATTTTGACAATAGCTCTGGATGTGATACCAAACCAGGATGGTTCCCTCATATTGCTATGAATGGGAGAAACTGCAACACGGAATATGGCAGAATACATCCTTACTTCAAACTAAAAGAGCCTCACTCAACTGGTTAACTAATTGCGTCACTACAGCTGCAGTTAAACGCTCCGGTTTCAGTGTCCTGAGATGTGCTCTTAGGAATGCACATATGCATTGGTTGGACCAACCTGAAATGTATGCTTTTTAACCACGTTTGAACATACAGAATAGCATTTATTAAACAGTTTGTGTCAGATTTTATTGCTGATTTGAAATATGTCATTTAAATGTGAGTTTGGCCAGCTGTTTTTGATACTTCTGTATTTACCCATTCAATTGTACATGAGTTGATCTTGCATAAGCAGACTGGAGGCATTGCAAATATGAGTATCATTTTGGTGATACTCATGCGACTCATCTGTACTGACCTCTACAGTGTACTGGAACCGTGAGTAGAATTCAACCTGGACACCCCTGTTTTCTGCAACAGTGTCCAGGATCATCCGCAGGAGCAACTCCCACAGACTCTGGAGAACCCTGGGGTACACAACAACCAGAAAGATCACGCATACGGACACAGCGACCTCCTTCACTCTCAGTCAATAACCATTTTACTGTGCCCAAATTACTTGGAAAACATCCTTCCAAGGGTAAATGTGTCATTACTGTTATCTCTACAGTATGCCTCCCTTAGGACCACTCTTATACTTTCATCAGATGATGAAAGTAATTACCTTGTTAGATTCTCTTTAACCAATGACTCATTGAGGATGACTAGAGTGTCATCCAGGTACTTCATCAGAGGAGCAACAGCCTGGAGCAGTTCATCAGAGAGGACATATGTTAAAAAAACACAGACCATAGCTGAATTATGCTAACATGAAATAATTAAATGTTCTCTCTCTGTTCGTTCATACTTGCCTCGTCATTGTTAATAGAGTCGGGAGATAGGCTGATGTGTTGAATGCATCTCCTGAGTTCAGAAAGCATCTGTGTAGGACAAAGATTTATGTGATTTACTCAAGTGTGACTCATTACTCTGCCAATCTGTGCAGAAATTGTGCAGAATTAACCAATCATGGGGGCTTTTCCCAAAAGTATTGACAGCTAACTATAGTCAAGTTCGGTTGTTAGTAACATTGTTCAACGAATTTGTTTTTCCTGAAGCCTGAAATAGTTCCAACAAATATTCTCAAACAGCATCACAGAGTTGTGTGGTTGAACTACAGCTCTCGACCTTTGGTTACAAGCAGTTTCTTGTTATTATGACTTGTGGGCTCAAATGAATCATGGTCTTGAGCAACATATACAAGCTAACATGCAGTACAATCAATACTTTCCATTCCATTTA
Source organism: Zacco platypus (assembly GCA_038088235.1). Taxonomy (NCBI): domain Eukaryota; kingdom Metazoa; phylum Chordata; class Actinopteri; order Cypriniformes; family Xenocyprididae; genus Zacco; species Zacco platypus. The sequence continues at coordinate 29,069,910 of CM076083.1, read as the reverse complement.
TAGACAAACTTCATTCTATATCATTTAGTTCGTCAAGAAAACAAAATTGCAGATTTAATATGCTCTAATAGTCTGAGGGAATTCCGTTCCTGGCTGGTTTATGCTGGTTAGAGCTAGAATAATGCTCTGGCCAGTTGCATAAAATATCAAGTTAGTCATCTATTTTTTTTTTCTTTAACACTGGTCATTCTTTAAGACTAGACCAATTGGTTACATAAAAATGTACATCGGTCTAATTGGAACCTGAAAAATAAGACTTAATCAGTCTTAAGACTGCTAGTTGGTAAGACTAGTTAAGACACAGTTTTAACATAAAGTTTATGCAACTGGCTTCTTGTCTAGCTGGTAGACCAGCATAATCATGTTGTTCTCAACAAAATTGAGCTGATGTAGCTGGTCTTCCATCACTTCCACTTCCTATGCTGGTGACCAGCAAACCAGCAACTAGCATCCCAAACTGATCCCAGCATGCAAAACATGCCTCATGCTGGTGAGCAGAAATGCAGGATTCTTCAGCAGGGAAAACGAAACAATGGAGAAGTATTTACAGCTATATTCTGACATTAATTCAATTTCAAACTGATTAATTAGCAGAAGTTATTTCTCCATCACCTGCATTATATATTGTTGAACCAATGTGGTTCAAAGGATAAAGTTTTGGGAAACACTAGCTGTTTATTTCTCCAATGTACTACAGAAGTTAAAGGAATAGTTCACCCAAGAAAGAAAATGATCCCTTACTCACCCTAAAGCAATCCTAGATGTATATGACTTTCTTTTTTCAGCCACACACAATCAAAGTTATTTTAAATAATATCCTGGCTCTTCCCAGCTTTATAATGGCATTGAATAGTGACTATTTTTCCATTTTTAAAGCTCCAAGACGCATCCATTCATCATAAAAGTAATCCATAAGTAATCCATTAAAGTAATCCATCGACTCCAGTGGCTTAATAAATTCCTTCTAAACTGAAACGATGGGTCATATACACTTAGGATGACTTGAGGGTGAGTAAATCATGGGATCATTTTTTATTTTTTTTGGCGCGAACTATTCCTTTAAGTACTGAGTTACGTCATTGTATGGGAAACGCTTCCCAGATTTGCCTTTTGCAGAAATTTAATTTTCAGAATACAATTTTTGTGCTCAATATGCATCAGCATTAACATAGCTTGCTTGTATGTCATCATAATCATAACACTGAAGCTGTTGATATAATCGGGTCTCTTAGCACTTGAACGGTGCTCTTCAATGTATGCCATTACCCTATCAGTAAGATGTGCGATTAGGCGCTTGGCCTCCCTCTGCAGATCGATATCAGCATTGTAGAGCTGCCCATTCAGGGACTTGTTGACCTGCTCCTTCCCTTCCGAGCCGCACGACTCCTCCATGGCTTGTTCTACCCCCCGCCAGTCCATCTCCCGCGGCAGACCTCCCAGGTACACACGCACATGCTCCGTGCTATTCAGAGCGACACAAACCTGCGCCAAAGAAGCAGCCAGGAAGAGGAGGAAGGGAGATCGGAAATGAGGAAAGGAGATGTAAAAAGTGGAAATAACAAAAAGGAAGAAAATAGGGAGGTCTAAATGGGGTAGAGGGAGAGAGAAAGCATACAGTGCAAAATGAAAAGGGGGCGCTAACGAGGTCAGACACACCATGACACAGGCGCACCGCTGAGACGTCAGTGTTGTCAGGGAGAAACACTCAACGCTGACATTTACTTCGCTCATAATGAAAGCCAACCCTCCCTCACCCAGAAGCGTTACCTGCACGATGAAACTCTTGTTGTGGTCTCGTCCCAGCTGGCCTCTCTCAATCTTGCGCTTGATCAGCTCCGCATAACACACCGCCTCGCTGCAGAAATTCTGCCATGCGTAAAGAAAGAATTGCGTTATGTGTGTGAAACCATCAATTCTCCTTTCCATTACAAGCAAGCTTTTTATTTTCAGTGTTTTTGACCGCTGCTCCCCAGCTGTGCAAGCTTAAACTGCATGCTTATGAAAGTGAAGCTTAGAGATCAGTGGTGCTCACGTCCGTCAGGCGTGTGATGAAGATGAAGGCTCCCGCTGAATCAGGCCACGCCAGCTGGGTCCAGAACTCCCGCACCTGGCTGAAGCATGTTGTAACGTCCACCGCAGAGGAACTATGTTTGGTCTGACACTGAATCGGCTCCAGCTGTGGCATTAAAATAACACGTCAGGCTATGCAGCCAACACACCATCAATGAGGGTACGTTAACTTGATTTTTCGCTAACAGCGCCCTTGTTATACGTCTCATGTACTTACCATAGTAATAACAGTCAATTCTGTAGAATTACAGCATCGAACCCTATAAACCAATCCCCAAATCCTAACCCTATAGTAAGTACATGTTGTTAATTAATAATATTACTCACTACATAAATACACTGTGGCAAGGACACCTTAAAATACAGTGTAACCAGTTTTTTGGTTAAGAGGCTAAAGTTTCAAAAAATAATTGTAAGTAGAACATATATATGAAGCTGATCTCAAAAGCATTGTAACTTTTGAAGAAAAATAAGTAGTGTCAAGTGCTATTTTATGTTCATTAAAACATATATATTTATATTTAAATTTTAACATTAAAAACAAAATAATATGATATAAAATAAATTATTAAAAATAAAAAATAAAAATACAAGCATGTTGGTGTGAACAAACTGTTGGCATAACTGTTGTAGACAACGGTACACTGTAAAAAAAAAAAAAAAATTATTTTCCAAAGTTGGAAAAAAGAAAGATTATTGGAGTATGTTTTACAAGGAAATACTATTTCAAGGTTTCACATTTAGTTAATAATTTGTTATTTGTGAAATTTACTATTAAATTAATTTCACAAATAACAAATAATACATTTTTTAAATTTATTAAATAATTAATTTACTAAATTTATTTCTGAATTGAAATTGTTTCAAAGTAAATCCTACACCTTTTTTTTTTTTTTCAGTGTATGAATTAAATTCAGTGGGAGCGGACATGCTGTCTTTAATGGGTTTTACAATGACTCACTGACATACATGGAAACCATTGCACATGTCTTAGCTTGTCATCATGTCACCCAAAACTTCACCCTCCAGAACCTATTCCTCTCTGACAATTTGGTGTGTTCATATAAAGTCAATATTAGGGAAATCCATATTTTTTTGGAAATCCACCCAGGCTATTTAATCTGCTGCTATTTTATGCAATTTTTTCTAACATCAAAACTGAAAAACTTGTATTGGTTGGCCATGCATTGTATTGGTAGCTATAATATATGCTATAATGCCTTGTTCTTGGTTTGGCCCCCAGCTCACCTGATCCATTTCTACAGATTTGCGGATCCTGTCAGTTGATCTCTCATGTACAATCTGCAGCCATTTGTGAATAGAGGTCTTGAACCAGTTGTGAAATCCAGTAAGAGCCAACATCTTAGTGTCTCTGAAAAGAAATGACTTCCTGGATTAACCAGTTATGATTTGGCCATACTTATACTCACTCAAGAGTGGACAACCTCATCAATTCTATCAACCCTCATGTGCATTCACTCGCTCTCCATGTCAGTCGCTCTTTACACAATATCCTAGCCGATGAACTAGCACTCATGCAGATGGATGAAGAGAAACCCAATGACTAACTTGAGAGGCAGGTACTCCCTGAAGCGTTTGAGGGACTTCAGAGACATGTAGAGCTCAAAAAGAGTCTCTCCCATGGTTTGGGTGAACCGAAAACTCTCCTGCTCCAGGTTCCCACACACTCGCTCCATTGCCACATTCACGTCATCTGCCACCTGGAGACACAGCACAACATTAAAGCTCCCTCTCTGTATGAACCGGCTCCTGTTTATCGAGGCAAGACTTATTTTTAACAGAGATCTATAAGCGTTCCCAGGGGTGCTCAAACTTACAAGCTTCTCTAACTGCCGGTAGGAGATGCTGAAGAAGTCAACCTTCACAGAGCTGAAAGACAAGACACAAATACACATGTATTTTCTGGATATTTTTTGTTTTGTTTTATTTTTAATGCTCCATTTCATTGTTGGTGTGTCCCAACCCATCTCATTAAGGCTGAATTGTGCCTTTTTCCACTGTTAAACTCATTTCTTCTATCTCAGCTGTTTAATTTGCAGAGATGGCTATAAATAAACTACTCGTAGGTTGATTTTCCAGCAAAGTGTAAACACTATGGCTGTGCGGGGCAATCAAAACATTGCTTTGTTTATTTGAGAATCCCAACTATCCCAAAACAGCAACACTGACTCAACCAATGGCGTGAGTTTAGAGCCGTATTATCTGTTTGACCAACCAGGAAGAGATGGGTGGAGGGCATGGGGCTTTGGTTGTTCTGGAAAACTGTTTGAAAACAATCATTGTTTTTGCAATTCTGAAATTATACTCAGCATCTTTATGCAAAGTGCTATAAAAGTTACCTGTAATAAAGCTTGTTATAGACATTGTGTCCTCTCTGCACATCTTCACATACTGCATCCACCACCACGACCAAACGCCTCAGCTGCTCCTCTAAAGTCTGCAGAGATGTGCAGAAAACAAATACAGCAGCTCACAGAAACACCTGACCATCTTGCTCAGTTATGGCCAATAGAGAAACTGCAGGAGCTCTATTCACAGCCTTTTCAGATATAATATACTATTACTATAAACTATTCCTGTAGCTCAAACAGTAAAGCACGGTTAGTGGCAACACTAAGGTCGCAGGTTTGATTCCCAGTGATTGCATGAACTAATGCATGTGTAGAACAAACTATTTAGTTTGTTCCAGTTTTATACTATATTCTGGGTAATATATAATGTAATATGTGACTCTTAACCACAAACCCAGTCATAAGGGTCAATCTGGAAGCTGAATAAATAAGTTTTCCATTGATATATGACAATGGCCAAGCCTATATTTGGCCAAGATACAACTATTTGAAAATCTAGAATCTGGAGAGTGCAAAAAAATGAAATAAATATTGAGAAAGTTGCCTTTAAATTTGTCCAAATAAAGTCCTTAGCAATGCATATCCACTCACATGAATATTTTTTTGATATGTTTACTGTAGGAAATTTACAAAATATCTTCATGGAACTTTTATTTAATATCCTAATGATTTTTGCCATAAAAAAAAAATCATTTTGACCCATACAATGACTTGTTTTGTGATCCAGGTTCACCAGTGAAACTGCCTGACCATTTTAGTTTCCAGCTTACGTTGTGCTGTAGGTAAATGTTTGGTTGGCATATTTTGTTATATATATTTGGATATATATTACACATTGCAAGTGTTATAAAATGAATACTTACTCCTTCGTCTGGCTTAATGTTTGATATTATTCCTTCATACCACTCAACTGTACCTTTCTAAATTCAGGAACAAGAAAAGATAGCAAAAATTACAAATAGTAAAAATACATCAATGCATCCATAACACAATACAATATGCTCCAGGCACTACTTCACATTCAAACGTTACAGTTTAAAATCAGTGTATGCAGTGGCCCCAAAAATATTTGGACACTTACTGTTGAAATTTCTGAATGTCACTGCATTAGATACAAAATATCCGCTTGAGCTTTTCTCAGAACTACCTAACATTTTCTGTGGCATTGCAGTGACCTTTATCCATCTGCTCTCAAGATGAGTGGTAGAAAGATGAAGTCAGTTCCTCTCGAGTTCACAAAAGTGTCATAGACTTACCACAGTTAGACTTTATCACATTTATTATGTTCCACTAACGTTGGACAACCAACGTGTCCAAAACTTTGTCTTCATTTTGAACAATGTATTTACATTAAATAATGGAAACCAAACAAACTAAGCAAAATGTTCAGTTTGAAAAGTGTACTTGTGCTGTATTTCTTGAAAATAAATGTCACTTCCACATCTTTTTACAAAAGATGCATGTAACTTTTCACTAATTTAATGCATATATGTTGAAAAAAATTATTACTGACCCCGAAGTAACATTTTTGTCAAGTAAGGCTTCAGTGTCCAAATACCCTTTGAGACCACTGTTATGTCTCACTGTTAGTCTGTTGTTACCTTTATAACTGTTGCTATTTCCAAGTGCAGTTCATTGCGGTTTGAACACACTGCCCTAAAGGCTGCCATTGACTGCATGTGACCAATGCTCCTAAAGCAAATATACACAAAGATCAATATCCAAAAAACACTTCTGGAAACTGCATGTATTGTGCATGTGTTGGTGTTTCTTTGAGCACAGAGTACTGTACTACATTGTAGTAGCAACACTAGAAACCTGCTCCTCAATAGATCTACCCAGAGGAGTCCGAAAGGGCAGATCACCATGAGCTCGCAGACACAGCTGCTGCAATTGATGGCAGAAATATCTGAATTCAAATGGATTTATTTTGGTCCTTCGGCCAGAAAATCGATTGTACGAATGCCGGTCTACGAGATCATGATTCTTTGTAGCCTGAGTGTGTGTGTGTGTGTGGGTATAAGTTTACCTCAGCATAAGCTCACAGCGTATGGTGGCAGCAGAATTGTTGCAGGGGAATACTTGACGCATACTCTTCATTTGAGACAGGCAGTAATCACAGTACAGTCTGAAGCTCTCTGCCAAGAGACTCTCCTGCATTCAGAAACACATAATTACACAATGGACCCAGATGAAAAGAATTAGTTCCAAACTAAATCCTTAGGGGGGAATCCACAAAGAATTAATTACACCTGCTCATAGCAGGGTTTATTTGCACACGCTGGCTGCGTGTTGATTTGCTAACGTAATAACGTGTTAAATTACCGCTAAATGCAATTTGCACAGTGCAACTCTTCGATTCTGAGTGCAAGTTCTATGGGGAATGCGGCACTTTTGGCGAATGGTATTTAGCACAGCGTAACATGCACCAGGCAGATAGTAATGAGTATAATAAGCCTAGTTTACATAGAAAGTTGTGAAGAAAAGACCGACAATGCATCTCTTTGCAAGTTGACATGAAATGGAAATTATATTTTGTAAATGCGTGTGATCTTATTGTGATGAATTACTGGCTGCACAAGCTTAAATTTTCAAAATCTTTTCTCTGGTGGAGTATGCTGGACTTCACCGATCTTTTATTCCTCTTAAACTCCGCCCCATTCTTACAATCGACTGCAAGCTTACAATAGACATTCTTACAATCGACGGACCGATGGATAGTCCTCACCCTATATTTTTTTACAATCCATTTCACCTTAAATGTACGTCACAATACAGAAGAAAACAGATGTTGCTAATTGACCCTTCACAGGCAGTTTGATTGACAGGCGATCTGACCAATCATAATGCAGAATGCGTCATTTTGTCCGACAAAGCAGTCAGGGGAGTTAGTAGATTAACTTTGGTGAACTTGAACTTGAAAAATTGTACTCACGTCTTTCCACACTTGAAACAACATTCCTTCTGATGTTCATTCATGTTTATTTGATGCTATAAATGCACTAGTATGAAGAGATGTTGGTTCACTAGTCGCTTGAAGGAGCTACAGCGATCTGTCACGACACATTAAAGAGACACTATATGCTATTTATTGTTTAAACTTCTTGAAAAAATTGCAATATTTTAAATATGAAACTGTTTCATATCAAAAGTAACCTGCTCTGTCTTGTGTGGTGTGAGAGCGCATGGCTTGTCGTACATAGCAACAGTAACTAAACAGGGCGGGTCTTAGCGAAGGGTCAATTATGTCACATTGCGACTTAATATAAATATGCATGGCATATTGCTTCTTATTACAAGTACTGCGAGCAAAAGCATCGCAACTGTTTATACTACAAAAACAATTCTTCTTGTTCACACAGGTCTTATTTTTGGAATCTACTACACTGTTTTTCTTTTGTTTTTCTATGTAAACATGCACTTACTGGACGTTTTCAAGTTAAAAGAATTTTAAAACTTTTAATCTTTCTTTCAACATGAAAAAATTTGCAACCCCACACTTTTTTTAAACCCCAAAACATTTTTCATTTTGGTGTTTTTCTAGTAAAATGTGTCTTGCTCTATAAACAACAGGCTCTGCTCCCTCCTACTTCCACTCACTGTTACAAGTCTACATCCCCACCAGAAACCTGCGATCACTAAAGGAGCGACGGCTCACGGTACCGTCACAGAGAGGCACAAAATCACTTTCCAGAACAATCTCGTTCACTGTTCCCTGCTGGTGGAATGATCTCCCTACCTTCATCAATGCAGAATCCCTGGCAATATTCAAGAGACAGCTGAAATCTCATCTCTTTCGTGAGCACTTAACCCCTTCATAAAAAATAAAAAAAATCTATCCTTTTTCCCTTCCTACTCTAGCTTATATTACTCTGAGCAATGTATGAAACATGTAGCTTTGGATAAAAATGATTTTCTGCTAAATGATTAAATGTACAAATGTTTGAATCACCTGGAAAACAGTAACAAAAATACTGTTTAAGAAAATGCTTTTTTGCAGCAGAGTGAATACGCCCTTAATGTGTAAAACTCGTAAGAGCACTGAGCCTTAGAATGATCTCCAGACACTGTGTTACGGCACACAGATGTTCCCCCAGACATTCAGGGTCAGTGAACTGTTGTAAAGACCCACCAGCTCCCTGTGCACAGCGGTATCCTCCCACTCTGCCTCCACGGTTTTCAGCAGCCTGAGAAGCAAAGCGTAGCTCATCCTCTGAGAGCGGTGATGGCTGCTGTAACACTGCCAACGGCTGCAAACACATGCAAAAACATCCGTTTTACACACTAGTGTCAGTCTCACTGTTGGCAGGCATGTGTAGCTGAAGCATGCAGCGATTATCAGGATGGGTCTTGGTGTTATAAGCATGTGCTGTTTTCATACTGTCGTGCTCATCCTGTCAATAAACACGCTGACTGCGAGGCATCTCACAGCCGTGCTATGATCTCACTACAGGTTTGATGTTTAATACGCACATGATGGCCTGCTGCAGAGGAGAGAGGTCCGCCTGCACTGCATGATGGGACAGCACGGTCCATGCAGCTGCACATACTTGTCCATTCCAGTTGTAAGGCTCTTTCTGCAATTAAAATGAATTATTTAAGACAAGATCTAACCTTGATGCAGATGAATCCTAGGAAATTTAATACGTTAAAAATGTTCAACCTGAATTTGATTATGTTCATAGTCCAGAATCTGACTCAACATCTTCTTGTGAATGGTTACATTGGAGGCCATTTTACTCAGTGCTGTGTCTCTCTATTGAACAGAACGTAGAGCGATGAATACATATTATAAAAGACGAACAGCCATTTAATCACCATATTGTCATTCCAAACCAACATGCATTAGAATATACTAACATTCAAATGTTTGAGGTTGGCAAAGGCCCATTCACACCAAGAACGATAACTGTAAAGACAACCAGCAGTCTGTTTATTCTTATTAAAGCAGGATGGATTCTGATTGGCTGTCAATGTTTGTTATTGTTCATCAACTGGAAAAAATCATTCTGCGTATAAAAGAATAGCACCTCAGCTATAACGATAATGGCACAGAGAAACAATATCGTTGGAATCACTTTCAGAACCATAATAATAATAATAATAATATAATAATAACAAACATTGACAGCCAATCAGAATCCATCCTGCTTTAATAAGCTCGAGCATTTAAAGTGGCAGACGACAAAACTGCAGCACGTGCTTAGAATACATTTTTATAACTATATCTTTGGCATATAGTTATCGTCCTTGGTGTGATTCTCTCTTGTGCTCACAAAGGTTGTATTTATTTAATCAAAAATACAGTAAAAACAATAATGTTGTGAAATAAACTTTATTTAAAAGAACTGTTTTCCATTTGAATATATTTCAAAATGAATTTTCAGCATCATTACTCGTCTTCAGTGTCACATGATCCTTCATATGCAGATTTGCTGAGAAACATACATTTATTATTATCAATTTTGTTGAAAACAGTTGTGCTACCCAATATTTTTTTGTAAACCGTGATACATCTTTCAGTATTCTTTGATGAATAGAAATCTTCTTTAACTTTATAACTTAATTTATTGTCACTTTTGATCAATTTAATGCATTCTTGCTGAATAACAGCATTAATTTCTTTTTTAAAAAATCTTATTGACCCCAAACTTTAGAGTGTCTAAGTAATACAATTGGAGATCTATTTTTGGCGGGTATCAGGGCTTTCGAGTTCCAAAAACACAACTGAAGCTCGACAGCATGGATTCCGATTGAATATGTAGACGGAAAAGCATTGTAGAATAGAAGTCATGCAGTATTTGATATACATGAGGGTGAATAAATTAAGATAACATTTGTATTTTTCAGGATGAACTATCCGTTTAATGAGTGCTGCTAAATCTCAAGTGAGCAGCAGTACCTGAGTGGTGAAGAGGCGAAGAATCAGGTGACATTCTCCCTGAACTTTAGAGGCGCTGGATCTGGGCTCCAACTTAAACCATTTATCATACCCAACGACCGGGATCTCCTAGTTAGAGATAAAAAGTGGATAGATGCAGTGACAAACTCGATGAGTTGCCTTGCCGTCACAATAATTTAAATGTGCAGAATTAGAGCTCACGTTCAACGGGATGTTGATGCAACCTAGGAAATCATCGGCATTCTCCTCACTTCCTGATGCAGCGGCCCCGTTAGCCCTCACGGATTTGGCAATTTGCTTGAAATATCTAATATCATGATGCAACAGTTTGAGTTCGGCATGCATTTAAACAAGTATTTGCAGAGAATGTGTCAGATGTGTCTCATTAGCTTTAAGACAACAGACGGTCGTTGTGCGATCTACCTGCCCATTCCTCTGAATCCACTGATTTCATTCAGCTTCTTACAGGCTTCCGCAACAGAAACATCGTCATCATGATCCCTAGGGTGAAAAAACATTTCGGTGAGAAAAACAGAGATGACTGTTCCCGACCGTTCTGAAGGACATCTGTTGATAAATCTTACCATATGTCCAGATGGAGGAGGTCATTGTGAACGTCATCAATGTCACTGTGGAAAACAAACACTTATTTTAACTGGTAATTACAGATTATCAAATGATAATATCGTGCCAATTCTAACAGTAAGATGCTCACAAAACGAAGTGCTCATTCCACACTGGGTTAAGAGTCTCTGGTTTGACTTCGGTCACTTGGATGTCCCTGCCCGCCAACACCTCCTTAACACTGGACCGCTTCTCTAACTTTTCCCGCCTCTTGCGAAAACTGAACTTCCTCTCTTTCTTCTCCTCGGTGTCTTTGGGTGATTGTCCCAAGAGAATTCCCAGCATGCAGTAGGGGTCACTGTAGCCTGCCCGGTGTGACACAGGCAAAAATGTTTGCTAATTAATTCCAATAATGGTCGGTTTCAAAGATCATTTATGTGATGGCAAACTTTGCAGACAAAATAAAGTCTTAAACTTATACTGTTTCTCTAATGCTTTAAGTTAAATAAATAAAATATCCTTTGAAGATGTTCTAAGGGATGTAGGTATTATGTCTAGATGTGAATGTTTTGTCTTGCTGTTCTTTCTTGTTGACTCCAAAACTACATCAAAAGGACATGATATTAGAGGTAAAACAGACAAATAATAAACAAAAAGCTAAAACATCTTACCATTGGCATCTTTAGCCATGAGATTTTTGCCTTTCATTACAGAAACCCTGAGAGAAAAGCTGGCTTTCTACAAAAGAACGTTTCAGACATGGATTAGGACACACAGCGGCAGTAATAAAAACTGAACATGTTTCATTTGCTGTTCGACATGCTGGCGGCACCTTGAGTGAGTGCACAGTAAAATAAATGCAAGCATGCCGTGCTTTAGTGCCAAGGCTTGTCGAGAGCAAAGAAATCAATAGAGGTTTTCTTTTTCAGATGTTAGATGTGAGTATATTATGTATGACACAGGCAGTGGGAGACTGCTGTGCAAACGAAGGCTCGGATCATTGTGATGCACATTCAAACATTTTTCTGTTCTTTTCAAAGACCTTTTACGAGGTTACAAGAGGTATCTGGGGCTTCTTTCACAGTGACATTTCAAAGTTTAGTCTGGCAAAAGATAAAACTTGCTTAAATAGTTCTTTTATAGATTGTACATCCGTTTAGTAAGAGAGGCTCTCTATAGATATCAATATTTTCCACTTGTTGAAGAATTCTTCTGAAGAACTTCTCTATAAAGAAATAAGTTGATCTAAAGCTAGCAGCAGAATACGCGGTGATTGTCAGAACAAGTCATGTACGTAGTATCAGACAAAAATGTGAGACCCTCACCTTTGATTCTCGGACTCTCTGGAGGATAATGTCGTGCTCCTCTTGACCCATATCAAAGACCTGTGAGAGTGATCAGGGGAAAAATTAGTTTCTAGAAAACTTCATGACTTTAATGTGTTAACAAATGCATTGAAACAAGTCTCAGCGTCAGTTTCAAGTCTATGATGGTTTAGTTATTATTTACAAAAGTTCAAATAAATGCTTTTCTTTTGATTATCATGGAAAAACATTAAGCAGCACAACTGTTTTCAACATTGATAATAATCATAAATGTCATAATAATCATGATCAAAGGATCATGCGACACTGAAGACTGGAGTAATGATGCTGAACATTAGCTTTGATAATAATATTAATAATATTTCATAATATTACTGTATTTTTAAATGCAGCCTTGGTGAGGATAAGATCTTAACTTTGGAAGTGTATGTCTAGATGGTGTACTGTATGTAATACTTGTTTGATTTTAAGTGAATCATAAACAAACATATTGTAACCATGTTTAGTTTTGGTTTCATTTTCATCGTTTAGTCTTTCTGTTCCGTCCATTTTAGTTTTACCACCATCATCAGCATGGATGAGCACTTGTTAAACACCACAGCTGTTGATCTTTATGTTCATCGTTCCTGATTGTTCTCTGTTCGTTGTTGGTTCTCTTTCAGTTAAGGTTTACTTTCTGTTATTAAAGTCTATTTCAATCTGTCTTCTTCGTCCTGCATTTCTACCTACACCACGCTTGGATAGCGTGACACATGTCTATTGGCTTAATAAACTTTTCTAAACTGTATACGGAAAAAAGTATATGAGATAATAATATAATAAATAATAATTAAATAATTTATAATAATTCAATTATTATTTCAAAATCTATAAAAAATTGTCTAAAAGTTGTTTGGGAAAAAAAAAACCCGCAATTTTGAGAAAAGAATGAACTTTTCAACAAATTTGTTCTTTCATAGCTACTCAATTGTAAATTTGTGTATAAAAGACTATGATTATGAGTGTATGAGATGTTGTGATATTTGGAGAAAATGTTTTTCCTTGTAGACATGAAGAGTTGTGTTGGTCACAGGTCTCTAATTTGGAGTCCAGGTGAAGTATCACCAATAGCTTATGGGTTTCAACTTTCGAAAACATAACATTGAAAACAGTTTCTAAAGCTTATCAGTGCTGCCGACCATTATTCTTGGGAAAGGGTTTTTTGCCTTGTACAGAAGAGATGGTAATCAAAGCTCAGGCTATGTAAGTTTTTTTTTTTTTTTTTCTTTGGAAGAAGAAAAAAATTATAGATCCGACACTTCAAACGCAAGACCTGCTGCACCTCGGTGTTAGAGGTCTCAGAATGGAATCAGGCTCCTCTGGAGTGACAGGGTTTCATAGGTGTAATATAAGCACCGAACATCAATCCCCATTGGGCACGGGCTTTGATGTTTAATCATGTCTGAGACAAGAGCATCTGCTCCAACTCATAAAACCAAGTCAAAGTAAACAATCCCCCCCTCCGACACACACACACATCACCCAAACACAACCTTCCAACTAGCTTTTCTCAGGAACGCAAGCACTTTAAAAACAAAACAAGACAAAACAAATATTTCTGTCTATTTCATTTCTATTTAGAAATCAATCAGAGCATGATATTTATTTAGGTCTTGGTGGATTTGGAGCGCCAGAGGTGCAACACACATTGTGATATTTGTGTTGTTATGGAAGGATGTGGGAGTGTTTGAATCATGCGATTTATTAAACAAATAACAGTGTTGCACCTTCTGCAGGTAGTTGAAAATGTCCCCTTCGTTGGTAACATATTCTGGCGACGGCACCCCAACCCGATTGACCACGGTGTAGATCGCCTCCTCATACAACAAATCCAGCTAAAACAGAACAATTTATTTCACAATTGGAGAAAAACAGTTATGTACCACAAGAAGGAATCATGCCATCTGAATCATTCCTGCATTTTGAAAGGATGAGCAGGAGACTCACCTCATCCCTAGTGGCTCTTTCTGGAGCAAAAGCCTGGTCTTTGCACTCTGGGGGTGGAGGATCGCAGCTGCTCTCTTCCTGTAAATGCATGAGGATGGAGAACCAATAGAAAGAAAGACGACAGGTGAGGTGATCAATGAAGAGTGAGGAGATCATTAATTGCGCATAACAATGAGCTCAAAGCAATTCTGTAACCACGATGATTCAAAGGCTGAGAGAAATGAGTCTGCGAGAGGAGAGTTTATGAGCTCTTCAGAACTATCGTCTGTGAGAAATGGATAATTTGATCCAAAATATGAGATTTTTTCTGGGTTAGATGAAGGGGATCTCGACAATAGCACAGCGATAAACTCACACTTTTGTCAATGAACCTCAATTACTTTTTAGTTGGTGAATCTACAACATAATCAGTTCTCCGAGGGGAGTGATTTGAGTCAAAACGTTCTAATCAATGACTTCACAATCAGCTATCAGGAGTTTCTGGGAGAATCTGACAGAAAAAAAATAGAAAATAAAACTGGTTTTATTCACAACAGTTTTATAAACTTGAAGCGATTTATGAAGTTTTTTCTGCCATGTTTTACTACATATTATTGTAATACATTGTGGTAGATCCCAGACAAACCATGGTCCATGAATAAAGCCCTCATTTAGTATCAAATGGTTATTAATACCATCGTGTTTGCTATTCATAATTAATTCAAGATCCTTTCCATTTCAATTCAATTCCTGTCATTTGAATCAAAATAGCAAATAAAATGCAGAATTGCAATCCAAACTTGAGGCTGAATAAACTGAAATGCCATAAAATTCATGTAAATAGTGTGTAATTTCTTAAGAGGAAGGTTCATTAAGACAAACCTTTAAAGAAATAAAAATGTTTTAGGCCTTGTAGACAAACAGATATAGTACATTGTACATAATTTATATTTTACAAATATATGGAGCAGGGTTGAAGAACATTTCATTTCCCAGAATGGCGTGACCTGTGGAATTTCTCTGAATAGATCCAGTTCTTTCCAGTATTTTTCCTATTCATTTTTCCCATAGAGGTTTTAAAAAAAAATATCATCATTGAAAAGTTAAATGCCAAAGTTAATTGAACCAAACTGAAGAGTTGTGAGGTAAATCAGCATTAGAAACTCAGATTTTAAGTAAATAAATAAATGAATACAATACAATACCAAGAAGCATTTACAAATGGAACAGGAAAATAAATAAATAAATAAATAAATAAAAAACCGGTGACAAAGTATAAAACTGTTGATTATGCATATAGAAACAAAATGACAGAGTATTCAATTTGGTTAAATTTTTCTCACAGCAATTAACCCTTTGCCGGCAGTTTGATTGACAGGCAATCTAACCAATCATAACCCTGAATCCGCCATTTTATCCAACAAAGCAGTCAGGGGAGTTAGTAGATTAATGTTGGTGAACTTGAAACAACATTCCTTCTGATGTTCATTCATGTTTATTTGATGCTATCAATGAACTAGTATGAAGAGATGTTGGTTCACGAGCCGCTTGAAGGAGCTACAGCGATCTGTCACCACACATTAAAGAGACACTATACGCTATTTATTGTTTAAACTTCTTTAAAAAGTTACAATATTTTAAATATGAAACTGTTTCATATCAAAAGTAACCTGCTCTGTCTCTCTGTCGACATGTTGTCAGTGTCCTCTTGTATTTTTCACTGCGTGAGAGCATAACAACAGTAACTAAAGGGGGCGGGTCTTTGCGAAGGGTCAATTCTCTGATTGGTGGAAATTTCTTTGCACAATCATAGATAATATAGATTTACACCAGGAATTCTGCAGTCAAACATGATTACTTAAAAAATATTTTGCAATACTGTGGACTGACAGCTTCAGCAGAAGCATGTTGATTAAAAGCCTTGTCGCTTACAGTAGATCTGCTGATTGATTTTTTCATCAAAAATCAATTCACTTGCGGAGAAAACTAATGGGATTTTTACTTCCGGAATCCGACTGTTACCTTCTATTGCAATCCAGCAAATTCTACTTCCTGTAATTCCGATTCATCTATCTGTCGGTGTGGCCAATTCAATTAAAATTTTAGCAACAGTCACTTGATCACAAAATCCCAGGAAAACAGCCAATGATTTGCTAGCAATAACTCCAGCAGACTGACTGCTGTCAGAGTTCATGAATCCACTGTAAGGAAAACACAGAGCAAGAGATGGGTGCGTGGGAAGTTATTAAGGAGGGATTCGCCGCCAAAAAGAACAGTGCTGCACATTTCAGCTTTGTTAAACACCACAAGAAATGTCCAGACACAAAGTGCCAGAGTGACAAGATAAAATTTGATCTTTACAGCAGAAATGAGAAAGTTATTTTCGTCCACAGCAAAATGGTGAATTCCGACATCAGACCCTCACAGCAGACGTGCCATATGGTGGTGGGAGTATCATGATTTACAGCCTAAGAACTGGATAGCTTGCCGTCTTTGTGGGGATAATGAATCCTAATTGTATTCTGGATCTCCCCAGCAGAAACGCCAGCGAATTTGACTGCCTGCTTTCTATTTAATCTCAATAGGCATTGTATGTTACGCTGCACTGCATTTAGTCTCTATTCATTTATTATTTATTGCCTATGAATTAGGTTAGCTGACATTTATTACATGGCATTTCCTCATATCATTGTCACTGTAAGGTAAAATTGCATTTTATTGTTTTTCTTAAAGCTGGATTAATGAGAAGAATGGCACTTGATTTATACAGAAAAATGTACTAGTGAATGTCATGATATCCATCCATGATGTTGACAGAGTGCAGGTTGGGCATCGCAATGCTAATGATCATAAACACACAAATAAATCAATAGCGGAGAGAGGAGCAACCAGAGAAATGTTCTGTTTTCCAATGGTCAAGTCAAAGTCCTGACCTTTAGTCAGATGAAATGTTGTGGCATGACCTGAAGTAGGCAATTCAAGCAAGATAGCAAAAAAATCTCAATGACTGGGTTTGCCTAAGAACATGCATCCCATATATATCAGAGCTGCACAATTCTGGATAAATTGAGAATAGTTTTAAATAAAGAAAGGAATAAGAATGTGTCTGTGTTTGAATCGAGATCGCAGTCCTTTAACGAATAATCGTGCAGCTCTAATATATGTATATAGTTCTGTCATGAAACTCTACATGGTGCAGCCTGATACGTATATATATATATTATAATTCATGCATACGAGGGCTGAAGGAGGATATATAGAACTATAAATCAAGGTTTCCATACTTTTTCCCACAACGATGTGTTGCCACTGTGTTCAATGAATGTTGAGAAAAAGCATATTTTCATCCATTAATTGAGTGATTAGATGACTACATATTTCTGTAGGACGCTTCAATAGAGCATACAGTAGCCATTAAAAGTGGTAATGATGCTTTTACTTCCAAGGACCACTTGGAAGCAAGGACTCAACCAGCATTGAATGCTGTCCTTTTCAACATTTACTGCTATAACAGTGGGAGAAAGCATTGATGCAATCTCTTGAAGAATGTGGTTACCTCCGTTTGGCCGGCAGACAGCAGACTATCCTGTTTCTGGAGGATTTTATTCATGCGGTCAAAGAAGTCTCCGTTTCCCCTGGCAACCCTGGAAAAAGAGACGGATCGGTTCAGTTGTGAAACATTTCACCGTTGTTTACATTTAATTACACAATGCGGTTTCAGAAAGAGTTTCCCTTCCACCCGAGTCTGGGCGTTTTTCCCCCAGCTCTGCTTCACTGGAATCAGTATCACATACATGCCGAAAGCTCATCTGGACCTCTGGAGTGCTGCTCATTCACACTAATATGATAAGATGAGCAACACTGAGAGATCTCCGACACGAATCCAGCAAATGCTTGTTTTGCGTTGACATGCAATTACTTGAACATAGATAAATGGAGAAGTGGTAATAAACTGTCAAATTGTCAAATTTGGGCTGAAACTGAGAGTGGTGCTGACATAAGACAAGGAAATAGGAAATATTAGCATGAAGCGTTTACTTCTGGACAACGCTCCGGGTTTCAAGAGAAGTAAAACTTATTCTTTGTTATTACAGTAAACTTCTCTATTCTATGCAAACACTAATGAAAACAATAATACTTATAGTAGCAGTTGCTGCGACGGATATGCTGAATACCTTCTGAATACCACAAATAATGACTAATAGCAATGAATAACAAGTCATCTAAATAATAATCAAAGACAATTTGCTAAAGTGAGAATCCAACTAGCAAAAAGTAACATTTTTAATTATTTTCATTAAAATTGCAATGCAGTGGTGAGTGTATAAAGCTAATAGGACTAAAGTGGTGTGATTTCAAGTTCTGGTGGTCACATTGTGTCTCAATTTATTGTGCATATCAGAAATTTGTCATGAGCAACATTAAACTATGATACTATATCATTCTTATTTTCTACTGTTTAAAATGTCTAAGTACATTTTTAAACCTTGAAAGATAACATGCTTTTGTTTCTCACTTTATTTTACCTAAAGGTTATAATAAAAAAGGGAATAAATCATTTCATGAATTTTACAAGGCATATTTGAAACCTATCAAATTGTTACATGGAAAATTAGGCCTTTCATTACTGTTTAAGCTGAATAAAGAGACATTTTGTCATAATAAAACACTCTCGTGGCAATTCGTAACTAATTTAAAATTTGGCAAATTTGTGGCCAATTTGTATGAATTTATATGATATTCTCATGTTTTCATACAATCTGCATACACGTTGCTGACAATTATGTTTAGTGTTGAACATTCATGCTTTCGTTTTTTTCGAAAAATCACAAGTTTTCATTCATTATACGAATTCTAATTCCACCTTAAATAACCTTAACCTTAAACCACCTAAAATACTTATGTTTTCTAATAAGATCGGGTTGCAACAGACACGAACACAAATAATGTCTTTTCTGCACACCCTTTGATATACATTTGCTGGTTTGTTCTCATCAGGAGACTTGACCTTGATCAAACAGCTTATTCATATACATTTCTCTGGTGAACACTGCTTTGATACTCAACCAGTGCCAAACGGAAACCAGCCGGGTGCATAATGCGGATTAATCCTGGTCTATTCAGCGAGGCAGGTAATCGTTACTTTACACATCTAAAAGAAAGGGATCAGAAACCAGATGTGTCTCAGCCAAGCGAAACAAACAAACATGCTGGGAAACACTGACAGGAGAATTCAGAACTTGTTGTGGACCTTGTTGCTTCGAGTTTATCTACAGAACGCCTGCGCCCACTGGGGATTGAGGTGACAGGCCTCCCCATCCCTCTGACAAGCCTGAAAATCAACAGCTTGAAGCGCGTCACTGGAAAACGGCCTCCATGGAGATAAGAAGATGATGGACATTTTCCGCCCTCATTAGAGTCATTGCCGCATGCGCTGCTTAAACATCGCCAATGCAACAAGTACACAATCCGATCAAGAATCTTACACACTGTCCAACTTCATTTATATTACTGTGAGGCGATCCTTGGGAGGGGGGCGGGGAGTGTGCAACTCCCGCAAAGCGGGGTGAACTCCTGGACCCCTGCCACTTGCTAATTTTCCAGCCCTGGTCGTCATGGTGATGATAGCCGTTCAATGCGGGATTGGTTGGCAGAGCTCTGCACCTAGGGAATATCGTCCATCTCTCCTGCTCTGCCCTGCCTGACTTCAGTAGAGTGTGGAGGAATGAGCGGGGAACGCATTAGTATGGCCATACAGCTGTCAAACCCCCTCGGTGAGCTCCAGCCCTCCCGTCTCTCATTATTTATCCAGCCCACAGCACTCCAGATCATTTCTTTATCAACATCATCACAGCAGGTGAGCATTAGATACCTGCGCCCCCAGATATCCAACAGAGCGCTCCTGGGATTCCCTCAGGAGATGAATTAGGGATGACACTTTGAGTCTCAATACATCCATATAAATGTACGCTAAATGAGGACGCACATTATATCATTGCCTGATAAATCTAGGGCTGTCTAGACCGTTTTGTTCTTATGTGCGAGAAAGAAAAAAATCGCAAATGAGATTTCGAGAATAGAGTTTTAATCTCTCAGTTGTCCCTCATAGAAAGCAATAAGATAGAAAGACGTGAAAAGATGCTGCGAACGATTTTAGTTTTGTTAACTTCTACAAATTTGTTCATTTCAAGAACACACCCGTTCTCCAAAACAATATCTTCAAGTTTGGCTGGTTAGAATGGACGCAAATGGGCACACTTCAATTTTTGTTTTAATCACTCACATTCATAAGCATGCAAATGCTGGAAACTGCTACCGCCAGCTCATTTCGAATTTCGCTGCGTTCAAGTTTTCGACCTGTGAATACGTATCATATGAAGACATGTGAGCAATAGAAAAATAGATACATCACGACTTGAGCTTTGAGATGAATTAAAAGAACACAAACTTTAAAGTTGCAGCATTGCAGAAAGTAGAAAAGATGAAAGTAGAGTCGATCGTATGTTTTTATATTTTGTATTATGTTATTATTATTTGTTAGATGTTGAAACTATGCCACATGGTTCTAACCCATTTTGGACATTTAAAATGATCCTTCTAGACTACTAGAATGTTTAGTATTTCACTATATTATAGTAGATGTTTTACCAGTGCTGATTCTTTGGAAGCCTTTAAAAATTTGAAATAAGCCTACATTTCCCCTGTCTATCAGCACAACAACGAGTGTGTTCGACTTCAGCTGTGGCTGGATGCAACCGATTGCTGAGATTTGCCAGTAGCAGTCGGGGAGGAGATGAAAACGGAGACATGAATTTGGACACTTTCTGCTTCACATAGTAATGTTTGTGCGGTGTTTGTGTACTTTATCACAGGCGAAGTGGATTGTCAAATTCACAGAGGTTTCAAATTTTTCATAAAGCAACAGAAACACTTTCCATTCAATACTTCATTTACTGCTGAATACAGCACCATATGTACAAGAATAAAGTTCACCATAAGCATATACTAATTAAATAACATAAAAAAGTGGGTTTATATACTTTTTTATTAAGTTTTATTTTGAAAAATAAACATGACACAGTGTAACTTTAAGGTTACATGGAAAGGGTTTTTACTGTTATAAGAACAAAAATGTTTGAGAATCAGCTGAGAAGGGGTCAGAATAAACACGAAACACATATATCTGTTGTCAGTGAATCAGGTCAATTGTGAAACAGTGGCGTCTTCATCAGAAATCTCGAAGGTTCTGCGGAAATCCCTGCCCTGCAACCAGTTTC
The DNA here is from genome assembly GCA_038088235.1 of Zacco platypus. Classification (NCBI taxonomy): domain Eukaryota; kingdom Metazoa; phylum Chordata; class Actinopteri; order Cypriniformes; family Xenocyprididae; genus Zacco; species Zacco platypus. The sequence continues at coordinate 29,048,435 of CM076083.1, read as the reverse complement.
ATTGGCTGAGGTTACAGTGACAGGTAGGTTTAGGGATCAGGGTTGGGTATAGGCAATCGTTACTGTGATTTGCATGACCAATGAAATGTTTAGAATCGACTCCAGGGCGGGATTTCCACTGAACTGGTTTGGGGAAAAAAAAAAAATCACGCACAAAAAAACCAAAAACTTTTATTTTGGCCAACAACACATTTCTAAACTATTCTCATTGTGAAATTGAGATGGTTGCCGCATATTGTATTCCCAAATGCAAATTATAAGTGACTCCAACACAGCACTTATAGAGTAGCATTCACTGTGAATCGAAACTGAAAATGAGCACAGTGCTGAAACATGCAGCTATATTTATATAATTACACATATCACATTCTCATAACCATGCATTGTTAAAATTCATACAAACGTTACCATGCAACTGGCGAGTAACAGTTTCAACTGTGTTTTTTACTCGCATTTGGCGCTTTGAACCCTGATGAACGTGCTAAAGGTGTCCCACACATGGTACCGCGAGCTCGTGCAGTGCTGTCAGAAGTGATCAGTGCATGAAAGAACAATTATAAAATGCAACATTTTGCAGTTTATTTAGTAACTTTATGACAATTTTGTGATTTCAGTCACCATTTGGTAATCAGTAACCATCATGCATTAACTCTCAACACGCACACACATTTTATCTTGGACTTATGCAATTCACGTGGGTCATACTTTCAGGTCAGAAAATACGTAAATCCATATAAACATGGAAAAAAAAAAAAAATCACACTCTTGTTTTTCAGCAACTGCTCCTTTCACTATTTTTAGCTGTTTACAGAGCCTAATAGTGTAATAGAGACAGTTAGTGATATATATTTCAGTTAAATCTGTCAGGAAGTGAGGACATTTTATGTGTGATATTTGTTTAGACATTGCTTAGAGCACATTTAAGTTGGCTGTTTCTCAGATTTCTCTCTTGGGAAAAGACCTTAGTCATCTCCTCTAGAGCTTCAGAAGAGATCTCCACAGTGTCAAAACTGTGCCAAGATATCAAAGTTTGCCATCAAAAGTCATAGATTTTCTCTAAGAAACTCTTGAACAGTTTGGAATATTAAATTCCTTCAAGACCAAATGATCTGAGCTGTGTTATCGGTTTCATCTTGTAGCTAGATGTAATGGAGGCCAGCTAAGAGCTGTGTGGGTAAATTCACTCTCTTAGCCTCAAGAGGCACACTGGTGAGTGATGCTTAGAGCAGTGCAGGTAGAACCAGTGGGGTTACATTGGTGCCGTGACCCAGATGGGAATGAGATTTGGGGGATGAGTGTAACTGAGGCCCACTAGTGAGAGCTGTGCAGGTAACCCTCACTCCCCTGGCCTAAAGAGGCACACTAGAGACTGTAGTCTTTAGCATCCTTGTTATTGCGACCACCTCCCATCCCAGAAACGCCAGATCTAATCCTGCTCAGAGCAATGCAGGTAGAACCAGAGGGGTTAAATTGGTGCCGTGACCCGGATGGGATTGAGGTTTGGGGGATGAGTGTAACGGAGGCCAGCTAGCAAGAGCTGTGTGTGTAAACCTCACTCCCCTGGTCTCAAGAGGCACACTAGGGGCTGATGCTAGAGGCTGCGGTCTTTAGCTTCCTTCATAATGCTCCCACCTCCCATACCGGAAACGCAGATTTGAATCTTGCTCGGAGCGGTGCGAGTAGAACCGGAGGAGTTACATATACATATACTGTATGGCAACAATTATCTCAATTGTTTATATTTTTATTTCTCCTGATGAATTTTAAGAGATACATCTGAGAACTTCTCCTGAGCTAATAAACAGGGACCTCTGAGCCATATTTTACTCTGGGTGTCGATAAGGTTGCTGCTTAAAAGTCATGAACACTTTCGTGTCTGCGCTTGGCTTTACATCTCCAATCAAAGCTTTTAAACCTTCCTATGCTGTTATTACTTGAAAAGTGATTGCATGGGAGGCATGGATTATTACAACTTCTGTGATTTATACGAATACAAGTGACACACACACACACACACACACACAAAAAGGCACAAAGCTTATTTGGCTGTCCACATTCATGTTGCTAGGAAACAGACTTTTCCATGAAGCTTTTTATTACTTTAGCAATATTGTTTATTTTCATTATTCAGACTTCAATGGTTGTACTGTAGAGCCAAAAAAAAAAAAAATTGAAAAAGTAAATTATTTACTGACTTATCACATACACACAGATATAAGCATGTGAATACAGGAGCTTCCCGTCAACTGGACTTCAGAGCCAAGGAAAAAAACATACAGTTTGGCACTAATGAATCAGATGAATGCCCAGCAAAATTAAATGTTAAGTATGCAATAATCATTCTTTGGTTAGGGCGACATTTAGCGACAAATCATCTCACAGAGATCATGCAGAAAAGTAACGCTCACCCACACAACAGGAAATAAAATTCTGGATGGAGCTCATTACCTCTGATTCCATTCGGGCCCTTCAGGTCGTACTGCATGTGATTACGCTAATTTCTAATGCTGCTGCCAATCAGTCATATTCCTCATATTTTCCTCAGTGTACTGTGGCCGCATCATAATACAAGATCTTTTTCTTAACCAGGTCATTTAGATGCCTGTCACAACTAAATGAAAGTTACACATTGAGGCTCTATATTGGTGTGTTTCTCACAACCAAGCGATTACTGTATATCAAGTAAACACAGAGCTGCAATGTAAGAGCTCACTCTCGCTTTTGTAAAAGTCTTCATTTCTATGGATAATTAAGAATGAAAAACATGTAATCTATCATTTAAAATTCTTCTTTGGCAACTAATACGCTAAAAAAAATGTAAAAAGTAATATTTATAATGATATATTCAATATTTATATTCATATAAATAGTTATTTGGTTTCTAGAACACAATTAAGACTGAATAATTGAGCTAGCATCTTTATTATCAGTAACACCATAAGCAATGCAAAACATTACATTTGGTTTTGCTTCAGAGCAAACATGAAAGATACTCACTTATATAGAAGCACACAAACATTCACATCTTGCCATGTAACACATCTGTGATGATGTGATTCAATAAAAAGATTGTGGTGGAGAAACCCCCCACCTCTTCCTCCTTTTAAAATGATGACAAATTGCCCACTCTGTGTTTTAGTGTGAGCTGCGGTCTGTGGTTGGCTTGACAATGCAAAATAAAATGTTTTCTTATTTGCTGTAATGATCAACTCAAATTAGAGTACGTGATTAGATACTACCAAGACAAAAAAGCCATTACAAACTGTCTGATCTAACCAATATGACCATATTTTATTCAACCACATTTGTATTGTATTAAGCAGCCATTTTGGTTTTCTTTCTTTCTATCTTTCTATCTATCTATCTATCTATCTATCTATCTATCTATCTATCTATCTATCTATCTATCTATCTATCTATCTATCTATCTATCTATCTATCTCTGTCTGTCTGTCTGTCTATATCTATCTATCTTTCTATTAGGGCTGCAACTAACGATTATTTTGATAATCGATTAGTTGGCAGATTATTTTTTCGATTAATCGATTAATCGGATAAAAATCCTAAGTTTCTTTTATTTTTTTATTTTATTGACAAAAACTACTCCCATGAATTCCTGAATGACATACTGAATTTTAAACCTAAACTGAACTGTCAACAACAGATATTTCAGCAAAATGAATATTTTTGCGCTGAACATTAATTGTCTCCCTCTCTCCGCGTTCCGTCAGTCTGACGCGGATGCGCGCGCGCCGGCGCTCATTCAGTAATGTAAAGTTTTAAGTTTAACGCAGACTGTCAGGACAAACCTTTATGCAAAACAGAAATCCTCGCGTGAATTTGAAAGATGTACTGATAAGGATATAGCTGTAGAATGAACGTTTTGCGCTGAGGATGCGCACGCATCTGTCATGCGCCTAACAGGGCAAGCCATGCTAAACACGGAGCTAATGCATTAGCTTGAAGCTTCAAATAAAGAGTTCTCATGTTTTGGGCAGTTTGGATCACGCATCTTTCCCGCAGCAGCTCACTCCGTTTTTAAATGCATTTTGTCCATAGAGATGCGTTATTCAGTGCTGTACTTTGACAATACTGGCGAACGATTTGCATGCACGTGGGCAGACCCGACTAATCGATAATAACAATCGTTGTCGATAATATTCATTATCGATTATTATCGATTTTATCGATTAATTGTTGCAGCCCTACTATCTATCTATCTATCTATCTATCTATCTATCTATCTATCTCTGTCTGTCTGTCTGTCTACCTGTCTATCTATCTATCTATCTATCTATCTATCTATCTATCTATCTATCTATCTCTGTCTGTCTGTCTGTCTACCTGTCTATCTATCTATCTATCTCTGTCTGTCTGTCTGTCTGTCTGTCTCTATCTATCTATCTATCTATCTATCTATCTATCTATCTATCTATCTATCTATGTCTGTCTGTCTGTCTGTCTGTCTATATCTATCTATCTATCTATCTATCTATCTATCTATCTATGTCTGTCTGTCTGTCTGTCTGTCTGTCTATATCTATCTATCTATCATCTATCTATCTATCTATCTATCTATCTATCTATCTATCTATCTATCTATCTATCTATGTATCTGTCTGTCTGTCTCTATCTATCTATCTATCTATCTATCTATCTATCTATCTATCTATCTATCTATCTATCTATCTATCTATCTATCTCTGTCTGTCTGTTTACCTGTCTGTCTGTCTGTCTATATCTATCTATCTATCTATCTATCTATCTATCTATCTATCTATCTATCTATCTATCTATCTATCTATCTATCTCTGTCTACCTGTCTGTCTGTCTGTCTGTCTGTCTATATCTATCTATCCATCTATCCTCTATCCAGTATCCTTGACAATACTGGCGAACGATTTGCATGCACGTGGGCAGACCCGACTAATCGATAATAACAATCGTTGTCGATAATATTCATTATCGATTACTATCGATTTTATCGATTAATTGTTGCAGCCCTACTATCTATCTATCTATCTATCTATCTATCTATCTATCTATCTATCTATCTATCTATCTATCTATCTATCTCTGTCTGTCTGTCTACCTGTCTATCTATCTATCTATCTCTGTCTGTCTGTCTATATCTATCTATCTATCTATCTATGTCTGTCTGTCTGTCTGTCTGTCTATATCTATCTATCTATCTATCTATCTATCTATGTCTGTCTGTCTGTCTGTCTATATCTATCTATCTATCTATCTATCTATCTCTGTCTATCTATCTATCTATCTATCTGTCTGTCTGTCTATATCTATCTATCTATCTATCTATCTATCTATCTATCTATCTATCTATCTATCTATCTCTGTCTACCTGTCTGTCTGTCTGTCTATATCTATCTATCCATCTATCCTCTATCCAGTATCCTTGACAATACTGGCGAACGATTTGCATGCACGTGGGCAGACCCGACTAATCGATAATAACAATCGTTGTCGATAATATTCATTATCGATTATTATCGATTTTATCGATTAATTGTTGCAGCCCTACTATCTATCTATCTATCTATCTATCTATCTATCTATCTATCTATCTATCTATCTCTGTCTGTCTGTCTGTCTACCTGTCTATCTATCTATCTATCTATCTATCTATCTATCTATCTATCTCTGTCTGTCTGTCTGTCTACCTGTCTATCTATCTATCTATCTCTGTCTGTCTGTCTGTCTGTCTGTCTCTATCTATCTATCTATCTATCTATCTATCTATCTATCTATCTATCTATCTATGTCTGTCTGTCTGTCTGTCTGTCTATATCTATCTATCTATCTATCTATCTATCTATGTCTGTCTGTCTGTCTGTCTGTCTGTCTGTCTGTCTGTCTCTATCTATCTATCTATCTATCTATCTATCTATCTATCTATCTATCTATCTATCTATCTATCTATCTATCTATCTCTGTCTGTCTGTTTACCTGTCTGTCTGTCTGTCTATATCTATCTATCTATCTATCTATCTATCTATCTATCTATCTATCTATCTATCTATCTATCTATCTATCTCTGTCTACCTGTCTGTCTGTCTGTCTGTCTGTCTATATCTATCTATCCATCTATCCTCTATCCAGTATCCTTGACAATACTGGCGAACGATTTGCATGCACGTGGGCAGACCCGACTAATCGATAATAACAATCGTTGTCGATAATATTCATTATCGATTACTATCGATTTTATCGATTAATTGTTGCAGCCCTACTATCTATCTATCTATCTATCTATCTATCTATCTATCTATCTATCTATCTATCTATCTATCTATCTATCTATCTCTGTCTGTCTGTCTACCTGTCTATCTATCTATCTATCTCTGTCTGTCTGTCTATATCTATCTATCTATGTCTGTCTGTCTGTCTATATCTATCTATCTATCTATCTATCTATCTATGTCTGTCTGTCTGTCTGTCTATATCTATCTATCTATCTATCTATCTATCTATCTCTGTCTATCTATCTATCTATCTATCTATCTATCTGTCTGTCTGTCTATATCTATCTATCTATCTATCTATCTATCTATCTATCTATCTCTGTCTACCTGTCTGTCTGTCTGTCTATATCTATCTATCCATCTATCCTCTATCCAGTATCCTTGACAATACTGGCGAACGATTTGCATGCACGTGGGCAGACCCGACTAATCGATAATAACAATCGTTGTCGATAATATTCATTATCGATTATTATCGATTTTATCGATTAATTGTTGCAGCCCTACTATCTATCTATCTATCTATCTATCTATCTATCTATCTATCTATCTATCTATCTATCTATCTCTGTCTGTCTGTCTGTCTACCTGTCTATCTATCTATCTTGTCTGTCTGTCTATATCTATCTATCTATCTATCTGTCTGTCTGTCTGTGTCTGTGTCTGTCTATCAACCTGTCTGTCTGGTTAGGTTATCTAGTTAGGTTCTGTTTATGTATCTATTTTACAATTTATATGACAGAGATGATATACCGTGTCTTTTAGCCACAAAATAAAAGCATAATTGCATTCAATTTTGTGAAAAACAATACAGCTCTGAAACCATATAACAGAGGTGTAATTTTTAAAATGAGTAGTAATATACGAGTAATAATATAGTTATATAAAAGAATCAGTGCCTTACATTTGGATATCATTCCTCATAATCGTTTTCCAAACGTTTCCATAGATCTGTAGATCTTACACAGGCTGTAATCAGGGTCACCTGTGATGTGAATAAGAAAGGGACGCTCTGCACAGCTTTGTATCATTTGCATAATATTAATGAGTGAGTATCTGGGTTACAGGTATTACTTATCTTTGGCGCTAATGAAGGAAACAAACAGCTTCCTGAAAACCTAATGATGGCAGTCATACAGCCCGAGGCAATGCACTACACACTTCAGTCTCATAGGATGCTGACTAAATCCTGTCTAGTCCAGCTGCTAGTTAGGAAAATAGTGGATGGACTGTTATTGACCACTGCTAGTTACATGTGGCCAGCAATGACAGCAATCACCCTCACGCATGGTATAAATAACATTAGCGAAGAAGGGTACATCAAATCAAGTGCAAAACAATAATTTAGTTCAGTTCTGCACGTAACAGGTGTTTTTCCCTCCTAGACAGAAGAGGAGCAGTCATTAAAAATAAAGCAGCTCATATTTTAGGAGCAGCTGTGATAAACAGACGTGTTTGGTTGCTATAGAAACCTCAAGGTTCATATGCCCATCATTACGTTTGGCTTTGAAATCAGTCGGAAAAGGAATCAAAACAAGACAGACTGAGAGGACGGATGAAAAACAATCAACTTTGTTTACCTACAGCGGTGAACCCATTAACCACATGCAAGTCTGTGGACATAACTTTGATCATATGGCATTGAACGGTCATGCAACCCAGGACAAAAAAAGTCACGGCCTTGCTCAAAGTGATGCCTTTATGGGCATTTAGAGCAGTAAACATGTCCAGGTAGAAAAACATGTTCTGTTCTTGTAGCACTGGTGGAGAAGTGCTGGAAAACATGTTAGCCGTGTTATATTTATAGCCTCTGGTATTAGGACTTCCTTTGCCTTTTTGTAAAGATCAAACTGACTTGCATTATCGTTCTTATCTAACCTCAGAGACCAAACCACTTTTATCTTTGCTGCCTGGAAATTGTCTAAAAAAAACCTGGCCTGAATGGAAAAGAAAAAGCCTTGTGACACTGCATTGAGCCAGAAAGGTAATTGTTGCATGATCTGCACAAAGGCCTTCTTGTACTGAATTGTTAACACCGATAAAATTGAAATGTGATAGAGCAAGGTGTTGAGATTGAGTCATTCTCAAAGCATGAATGTACTATAAATGTAGTAGGCGTTCAAGAGCTAAATGAGTCACTGGCCTCTTCATGGACATCAGACATCCCACCATCTGTTAAGATCTGGGGGATGTTAATAGATCAATACAAAACGCTAAATGTTAAAAACAATGGACTCCGTTTGTTATTGTGTTTTATTAACCTCTGCTGTATCACTCTTAAAAATAATGGTTGTTAATGCAACCATGAAATTCAACTTCATGGGTGCATTTATTTCATTCGTGTATAGTTTGAGACTGGTTTGGACGGCACATATTTAAGTGCCTATCCTTTTTAACTCGCCATTAGTTTACACACCTGGTAAATCCACATTTGACAGACTGATCATGGATGAAAACTGCAAAGACATTTTCAAAATGAATAAAGTGCAGCCGCTTCCTCAGTAACTAATTGTTGATTGGGAAAGGAAATTAATCAGCAAAGCATGATTTGCTGATGCTTCTAGTTAAAGGCAGATAGTAAATTATAAAATGTGTGCACTACTGTTCAAAAGTCTGGGGTAAGTTAACCGTGAGAGAGTTTTATCAACTTACAAAGTACAATTTTATATTCTGTTATTCTATTATTGTATTACATCTGTTTTCAATAAATCTGTTCATGATGTGCTTTGTTTACATAACATGCATGTGAGTACTGTGTATATTTTTAATGTATATAGAAATACACACACATACATGTATTTATTAAAGAAATATTTACATTTATTAATATTTATATCATTACACAATTTTATTTTGGATCCGATTAATCGTTTGACAGCGCTATCACATTCAGTTTTCCCATCCATTTTCCTTCTCTACGAGGTTTGCAAGGCAATTTTCTTTATGAAGCTGCTTTGGAGCTATATATTGAAAAAAGCACAATACAAATACAAATTGAAATGATTTCATGGTTCTTTGGAGATTAGAACGATTCTTTTCTTTAAAAAAAAAAATTATCTTTTTATTGGTGCTGTGGTATTCAAACCTTGGCTGTGTTCCACTTCGCTTAAATTATAATAAAGATAGAGTGTTAACGTTTTAAAAGCCTTTTTTAGCCCCAGTTTCATAGACAAGGCTTAAGATAATCCCAGACTAAAATGCATGTTTGAGCTGTTTTAACTGAAAGCAACTTATCTGAAAATATGCCATTGTTTTGTCTCAAGATACACACCAGTAATGTTTTTCTAAGGCACGTTTATAAAAAATACGTAATCGAGGCCTAATCCTGGCTTAATCTAAACCCTGTCTTTAAAATTTTTAAAAGTGTGCTCTCACTGTACAGACTCACCTGTGTACGATAGTGCCAGAGCGGCGTGCGAGCGTCGGGGGACTCCCTCCAGCGCTGGTGCTGGCCGGTGGCTCCCTCCTGGCCCTCAGGGACTGGCTCCTCTGCACCTGCCTGAGCACACTGCTCTTCAGATCCAGCAGTGTCGACATGCTCGTTCACTGTCTGCAGAAAATACCACACACTGCATCAGCTACGCCATAGAATAGTTGGAAAGGTGACAGAATGAGGGGACGTGTGGGGGCATTATCAGAGAGCACTTCTCAGAAAGGTGGGAGCGGGGAAACAATTAACCCAGTGTCCACCTCTCAGGCCGACCATTGGCTGTGTTCGCAACAGGCACGATGAGTAATTACAGGCAACATCCCTCTCTCTCGTAATCCAGTTATAAACACGCTTTGCATAGGGCGCATGCGGCTGCTGTCCAGTGTTAATTGACATACGTGTCAGGCACATTTGTCTTCAGCCGTGGAAAGCGGTCATCTGTGCGAGAAGCGAAGCCTGCAATTACTCTCAATGTCAAGACGGCAGCAAATTTTTCACCCGACAGCTCAGATGCAGATGGAGATTGCGAGAGTTCAGCGGAGACTCTTAATACAGTTATGACTGGAACCACAGGCTTAAACTCTAGGGCCTTTACCTGAAGAGTCTGAGAGCGCAGAACAGCCACTTATGGGTACGGACTGGCCGGGTGTATGATTCACTAGTGAGCCACGTTCACTCACATCTTTGGGAAAAGCAACGGCTCTATTCAGGGATAGAATCAAGGGGCGGAGGAGGGGGGAAGTGTAAGAGACTGACAGAATGAGTGAGGGAGAATCGTTTTGATTGAGATGTCACATGCAGATGTACAAATGGTTCTTTCAGCTCATGACAGTTTGCCTTTGTCAAATCTCTAAATGTTACGAGGAGGAGTTCTGAAGCCCACTGTCATATCAGTTGTTTTCTAAGCAATGATTCTACGTTTACTTGAAGATCTAGTGTGTCCCCGGTGCATTGTGTCATATTACTACATCAGATTGTCAGGTTTTTAGAGTAAGGGTATATTTTTCTATGACGTAGACCAATTTGGACCAGTTTATATTGCAACATCTATACTGGTTAGTCCAGTCTTGGATATGACCAGCCAGAACAGCATGAAGGTGCCTCAAAACATCTTGTACTAGTGAATAAGATGCAGTAAACTGGTCATTTTTGTTGGTTACCAGTTTAGCTAGTTCAGGCCAGGTTGTTTTGAATCCAACCCAACACATCGTAAGCAGGGAACACACGATTATGAATGTAATTTGATACTTATGACTGATCATGCCCAAATGGGCCGAGTCAAAGCCAGTTACGTTCAGTCTGTGTTTGTTTAAATTCCGTGCGTATTTAAATCTGCTCGGTCTTTGTGCATTGAGCTCAGTCTTGGAATGTTTTAGTTAGTCGTTAAGTGTATTCCCGGATTTAGCCTAAAGATTTTCAATCGTGCTCCGGGAGGACAACCTTCTTCCAGATTCCTGAAGACCTTGATTAGCTGGTTCAGGTGTGTTTAACTGGGGTTGGAGCTAAACTTTGCAGAACACTGGCCCTCCAGTAACAGGATTGGACACCCCTGTCTTAGGCTAAGCTGGTTGCTGGGCTTAGTTGGACTTCCGCCTGATTTTAAAGGAGTTTTGGGCACTTTTAAAATCTGAACAGATATACTTCATACACATTGTACACTTGTGGACTTTGTCAAACACTAAATGGTGAATCACTATCCAGATTTTAAAGTTGTTCTGAACACAACAAACTTGCACATGAATCATATGAAGACACTTGACAAATAAAAGTACACATTATCAAAAATGTTTGAAATCCTCTGACTGGATGGAATTATAGTATAGCTAAAAAATTGGAGTCTGTGTCCATCACACGCTACATGATTTTCTGTGAAATACGTCAAATCAAATCTGCAGACTGGCTCTGACTTTCGCCAACTAGAGGTCAACTTGTCCAGACTGTAATTAAGGGCAAAAACCTGGGCAAAAGTGGTTGAGTGTATTCCAGACTTTGGTCTGATTTAAGATCGTGCTCTCTTTCAGCTTGATGAATCCTGCAAGACATGAGGACAGGATGTGTTTGCTTTTCACCTTCCTTTAATCTAACCAGACGTGCATTAAGAAATGTCGAAAGATGAGACAAAGCAAAGCAGTCTATGTGACTCCCAGCAACTGTCCCGACTCCCTCCACTGAGCAGATTCCACGAGTCGCTCTTCTGGAATCGAGCGTAATGCGCATCAAAGGGCACCGCAGTGCATTCACCTGAATTCTCAGCTCTTGCTGGTGGCAATTAGCACCAGGCCATCGAGCAGCTGCTTCCCAGGTGAACTCATTTCAATTACGCACTCCGCCACCTGAATTGAATGTCACTCCGTCTCAGTCATCAGCTCCCATGAAAAGCGAGAACTGACATGCTACCAAACACAAGACAACAGCTGCCAAGGGAGCGTTGCCATAGCCGAGAGCAGGAACATCGGCTCCTTCTCACCAGGTCGTCCCTGCTGAGCCGCTGTCCCTCGCAAAGGCTCTTAAGCCATGTGAATGACACCGCTGCTCAATAGAGATGGTAAGCTTGGCAGTCAAAGGCTTCTCCACTGGGGACGGCGGGGTCTCTATGGTAACGGTTGAGCGGGAGGAACGGCCAACGCAGGTACACAGGATTCAACAAAAGCTGCACAAATCAAGCTCTTGTTTTGCTTATATCACCTTTTGTTGGGGCATTTGAACTGCCAACACTGGCTAGAGGATTCTGGGAAAGATTCAACATCATCTTCTATTCCTAAACTCGAAAGTAAAAGTTAAGAGCAACCCCAGCAGATAAGCAATATTACTGACATGCTTCTCTCCTTTATCGATTTCAATTTCTCCAATTGCTGCCAAATTGTTTTATTGATTTCATAATCTTCTTTTACATAGATTCCCACTCTCATTCATATACAAAGGCTGAACGACTGCTTTGGCATATGGATTTTCATTCTCACACAGAGATGAGTTAACCTTCTGATCTTTGTCAAGCGAAATGAGGCAGGGCTGCTGTATAATGCTTCCATCAGTCTGACACACAAGCCTCACCACTGCCTATTCCTCAACCTTCATTTATTTGTGGCAAATTCTTTCTGACAAGATATGTCATCCCAACAAGACCTTTTGGACTACAATGAGGTTTTTCAGGTCAGTTTTATGTGAGATGTGAGCCTCCACTAGCCATATGTCACTAAATAGACCTTGTTGTATGATTCTGGTTTCGTCAGATAGCGAATAAAGTTCTGTATTGCATTACTTTGGAGATATTTCAACATAAATCTTATGACAACATCTGAATGCTCTTTACACTATTTCCTATTTATTCTCTCTGTCCAGTAATCCAACAGGAACACTGTTTTCATAATAATTTATGATGGCAGGCCCTGTGATTGTCACTGACGCAATCACCGCTCTCTTCTCTCACAATGAAGTCTTTCTGGATAAGCACTGAGAGACGGCCCATCCTGTATTTCATAAATTGGAGAAATGTCAAGTGTCCTTCTCATTATGAAGCTCTGAATAGTGGGGTAAAAGGTTGCTGGTAAGGATGCCAATTTTTTCACTTCAATAATGAAATGATATATACATAAATTTAATATTTTAACCTGCCTAGCCAGAATGTAATCCAATCAAATCAGACCCACAATTCTTTCCCAAAACGTGTCATCTTTATTGGTTGTGTGGGTGTGGAATACCCTGAGCTTCCCCCCTCAAGTGAGACCTATGAGTCAAAGCGGTTTCTAACCTGACTGACAAAAGACAGACGCTGCTGATCAGCGCAGAAGGGGGGGCAGAGCCGGTGCTGCAGGTATGTCACATGGCTTTTCTTGTGTCATGCCAAATCAAAAGTGTGACAGCCAAAGACTTTTGACAGCTCCCAGGCTTTCGTGAGGCAGATTCTTTCAGGTTTTTTCCCCCTCCATTTGGACACTATATTTGCATAGCGTTGGGGGTAATGCATAACAAGTAACGCAAGTTACTTCATCAGATTATTTTTTAACTAGTAATCTAACGCATTACATTTATATTTACAACAAAATATCAGTTACTTTTTCAAATAACTAAAGTTACTTTGTTTTCCTGACTGACAACTCTCCTGTCTCCATGTTAAGAGAAATCAGGAGTAAGTGCAGAGGCATGATGGTTATTTTAGACTAGTTCTAGACTAAATTTGGGCATACATTTAATCATTTACTTCTTCTCCAGCATCCCATCATTCTAGTAAGGCGGCACAGCAGAAAGGCTTGTTTGAGCTGCGCCCTCTACTGTAAAGGTATGAATTTGCATTTCCTTCAGCCTGAGGCTAATTCATTTCACTTTTGGGGTGAAAGAGCCTTTACATTTGCCAAATTTTGTGGTTATAAAAACAAATAAACATCCCAGTTCAGATGAGAAAAAATTTCAATGAATGAAATTAGTGAAATTAGTTACTTTTTTATAGGGAGTAATGCAATATTGTAATGTATTACTTTTAACCCTTTCACACATAAGTTTCACAGCATGAGTTTTTCAAGTCGACCTATATTTAGAACGTGGTGACGCGTCATTGCATGTCACGTGACACACCGCAGCGCTGATTTGCTTTTATTTCATTTTTCCTTTTTTATTCACAATATTCACAAACTTTTAACTGTAGCATGAAATATCTGATATTCCAATTGTTAGATATGTGCAAGTGGATGTGCTTTTCTCTTTAAACCCCTATATAATGATCGCGTTAGTTGAGCTATACGTGCGATGGGTGCCATGTTAGTTTGCGCCGCAGTACAGAGAATCGGATCTATTGGAGTTACAACATGTGAATTCATCCACTTCTCCCAAAATACATGAAAGTAAGTGAGCCGGTGAACTGAGAGAAGAATACAGTAAACTTTCAAGTGTGCATCTGATATGAATAAAACATGTCATCTAATTATTATGGGAAGGATTGTTATTGCCGCTTCCATAGACGTCAGTGTGTATTTTACAAACTCTAAATGTATTGTTTTGTTAGTACTTATGTGTATTTAAATATCTGAAACCTAAAAAAAAACATTATGTGGTTGAAAACACTGCATATTTGTGAAAAGCGCAGAGGTGTGATGCAGTTGGTTTGGTGGGGGTAATTGAGAATTAATGGGGGAAAGTCAAGGCAATGCCTCCTTCGTGCTATGATTGGATATGATTGGTTCGTGCAAAAAATCCTGCCCCATGTTTTCGTGAGTGTTTGCAAAATGGTCTGAATAACAGAAATTATGCTGTTATTAGGAGGACTAATTAAAAAGTAAGTAAACAACTCACCCACTTAGATACCATTTATGTCACATCAAAATCTAACCTGAAATGGCCTGAGAACATGATGACTGTGGGGGGATTTTAGTCAGCAATCAGCTTGGTGGAATTAAAGTTACTTCTTCGTGTTTACTGAACTTGATGACTGATCAAAATAAGTTAAGAACAGCTGAACATCAGTTCACAAATAAAATATAAGCCTATGGTTAAATTGTTAATGCCTTTAGTTCATATTTTGAAATAAATATGTTTATTTAACCAGGAAAATGTGACAAAATTGAGTGTTCATATATATATATATTTTTTTTTTCTTTGCTTGTAAATTTTTTCAGTTTAATATAAGCCAAAAGGAACATATCTCTGGTTTGATGGGAATGAATTGGTACTTACTACTAGTGCTGGGCAGTGAGGGTCCTAAGACAAAAAAACGTTAGGAAACACTAATGCAGGGCAGGTAGCACAGGGGAGGAACTGGGCTCATATCATTACGATCTAGCAGCTGATAAGACCAATAATCCTTCAGGCTGTGATAAAGGTGTATGGGGCCATCAGGGGATCTATGCCAGCTTATTCCCCACTAGGCAATTTTCAAGAAGCCAATCTGCAGTGTTGATCAACGTTAACGTCAAGCATAGTACCTCAGAGACGGTTTACAATTGGGATTGATCCGACTCGAAGACCTATTGGTCTCTCTGAAATGAAACTAAATAAGAATAGGTATAGTTCTATCTGTTCAAGATGCATTTGAGCGTCGATGTTTGCACTCAACATGTGATGGAACAAATCAGATAGACGTCCAGTGACAGTCTTTTACTCCGAGTTTGGTATGTAATTGGTTGCTAAACAATGACCGAAGTGAAATAATATTGCTGTTCCAAAACCTAGGGAGCTGCTTCACTGCCTATATAGGGAACTTGCCTCTAAGGCAACATAACCATCATGGCACCTCAAAAGATTTTAAAAACTCTCCACATAAGCCAAGCACACACTACAAGACTGAAAATACTAAAAGACTGTTTTCTTGTCTCCTGGTGTGCACACACTATACAAGTGACCGCTGACTAGGTGCGTCATTCACGAGATTGTTCTTCTCTCTTATCCTTGAACACATCCTCACACAAATTTGAAGGCATATAAACGGAACAGCTGATACTTGACAACATGCAGTCATCTCACAACTCAGCTCTCTAGATGAACTTCATTGGACAGCGAACACACCGTGATTTCTTGCTGCAAACTAGTCATCAGCTTAGATCAATCATAGTGTTTGAGTCCAATACTGTGTATTTAGCTATAGGCAACAACGTAAATAGTTCTCTGTAAAGGAGACACATACAACTGATTCCAATAGAGTTTGACATTGTTGCTGAGATAACACTACAATATTCTTAAGCATAAAAAAAATGCTGAGTAAAATATTCCCCAATGTTTTTTTGTTTTTTTTACATATTAATATTTACATATTACATATTTTAATTTTTATTTATTTGAAGATGGCTCTAACTATGGAACCATTTTTCCAACTGACATGAAAAATGGGATGCAGCATCTTTGTCCAAGGTGATATCATTTTCTTTGAGGATATTTACATATCTTGAAAAACATGGCCACCACTGGCCAATCAAACAGAAAGTTCTGTCATGATGGCGCAGGTGGTTAGGTCCTTAACTCAATCTGCTTGCAATCACATCATACTCTATAGAGCACAGACGACTGGTTGCACAGCTGGTTGGACAGCATTTGCTGTAGCAGTTTGCAGTATGCTTTCAGAAACCCCTCCACTTCCCCAGCTCCACCTGTATAGATTTACTACGGGTAATACGTGTATGCTATTTTGTACAGCAGCAGCACATCTTACTTGCTCACAGCAATAACAGCAGTAGCAGCATAGCAGATCTGTTCCGCCAATACCAAACATATCAGCATTGTCAAATCTATTACCATGCCAATCACTCCAAGAGTTATCATGACAAAAAAATATTTTATTTTAATAGTAGCCAACTACCTAGCTGATTTTCATTGATGCTTATTAAAGAATTTTTAGTATTGAATTGAAAATATATATTTTACATTTATAACAATATTTTTCATGCACCATTATTTCTTCACTGAGATCATTGCAATGCATCCCAGCACTGCCTCCTCAACAAGGAATCCACGCAATGCTGCACTGAAATTTGGCCATAACAAACTCTCTTGGAAGCAGCTAATTTTACGATGCTTACTTTTTGAAAAATACCAATTTAACTGGTTTTCTTTCAGGTACACTTTTTTAGGGTCTTTGTCTTATAAAGGCAAAAATGTCATTTTCTCATCGTCATATTGTTCCAAACCTGTATGACTCAGTAAAACAAAAAGTTTGACAACAGCTGTTAAGCTCCAAATATAACATAGAAAGAAAGAAAGAAAGACGGTTTACGGCTTTAACAGGCCACTGTTAGAATAAGAGTGGAATACATATAAGTACTTAAATCAACAGCAACTTTCAAGAAGCCTTTTTAAATTAAACAGTTATTGTCACTCTACTAAAGTGGAGCATCTGATTATTGGGTAAAATAGGGTAAATGATAATGATCCATCATGATTTTATAGAGGGATGAAAATTGAATGGGCATTTGAAAGCTAACAGCTCTAATAAAATACAGTTTAACTTCAAATCAAAGGATTCTTAAACTCCAAAATGGCATCTGACTGCAGCAGATTAAAACACATAGTCGCTGCAATAAAAGTAAGACAATTCCACTTGTCTTTCTCTAGCTGTGCTGAGACGTTCACAGCAGCTCACAGAAAGACAGATAGAGAATGGAGTGCTGTCTTTCACCTGTGGCAGGAAGCTCTGCTCACACGTCTGCTCGAGCCCCATTAAGAACAGCACAGATTTAAACTGTCAATCAGAGACCAAAGGGAAGTCTGCCGAGCTTTCACATTCAATTACACTGGGACAAGCTCATGTGTGAGCGCTTGCTTCTCTATGGAGAAAGAAAAAGACGTATTTTTCATCTTGATACCTCAATCTTGCACACGATATTTCTGAATTCTCAAACATTATTTAAATGATGTTTAATCAATCCAAACGATAAACCTTTATTAAAATCATAGAAAATTTACATTTTAACATCTGAATTCTTTTCATGCATTTCACTAAAATCACCAAAGTTGTTATTTAAAACACTGTTAATAATGAATAATGAATAACCTATTGAGTTGTTTTGGTCCAATTTGCCTTTTAATTCCAAAGCATTTTTTTTTTTATTTGCATTGAACTGAAAAGTTTTTGCACTGTGTTTAAATGAATATACTACATTTGATTTATAATTTGCTTCTTGGATTGTCAACCTTATCTTCTGTCTATATGTGTTGTTGTCTTGGAAACTAACTCCCTTGTGCACCATTGCTCCATCAACACATTACTCAGGGGTAAAATAAAATACGTGTTTGCATTTATCTAAATGACATTTTTTATAGTTACTCTAAGTTATCCAGACACACGCATTTCAATTATTCCTGCGTTATTTCTACTTTGGCAGCTGAAACCCACACACACATTAAATTTCTGATTTGGAAAAAAAAAACTGTTTAATCTTATTTAATTCATTATAATTCTGCAACCTGGGCACTTGAATGTGACATGGAACACTATATCATCCAATACACCAACAAAACGTAATGATGCCCATTACAGCATGATTCATTATTCTACTTTTGTATAAGGACTGCTCTTTGCATACTGAATTTGACAGAAGCAATATGACGGTTCAGCTTCTGGACATTTTTTTTTTCCATTGTCGGTCAATCTAGACAAAAAAAAAAAAAAACCTGCGCCCTCTGAGAGCTACTTTACCACCCATAACATCTTTTGAGACACAGGTGTTAACAACTATAAGACATAAACACAGATCTGAGAGTAGCAAAAAAAGAAAAGAAAAAAAGTAGCAACATTAAATCAATTTCTCACAAATCTCAAGCAAATCTTTAATGCAACTAAAACGCAATTCAAACCCACAATAAGCCATTAACCCGACTAAAACACAGATATATTATGGTTTAGTTTAATAAAGCAAGACAAAACAACATACACTGACTTATACTCAAAGAAGTGAATATTTCCCTTGTGATATTTCCCGCTCATGCTTATTACACTGTAATTCTCAATGTTAAATTAATGCATATCATTCACGCAGCACAATGCACGTATAAATCCATAGGAAATTCGTCTCACCTGTGGATTTCTCATTCACTGCTGTGCGATGCGCGCGCGACTGTTTCGGTGCGTCTCAGACTTTTCTTCTCCCATCGAAATCTACGCAACTGGTTGGTGGTATATCTCTTTAAGACGGGAGATGTCAACTAAGCAATAAACGTTAATTTGTCCTCATCTGGTGACAGGAAAACGCTTTAATTTCTCCGAGACGTTTCCGTCTGCTCTCGTGCGCACCGGTATAATCCATATATGGTAAAGGGAAGTGCAAGTCTACTTTGCATGCCTCGAGCTGTTGCTGAGGGGCTTTCAGCCGTTTTCCTAAGAAAGAACGCGTTTGCCTGGTTTTATACTGTAACAGAACAAGAGTCTATTTCTTTTCCTTTTTTTTTAAATGTGTACTCCAGGTACTATTACATGAAATAAATGACACATCATAGACTTCTATGGAAAACCATAAACATCGCGTTAAAACGTACAGAAAGTGTGAATATTTGTAGCTACAGCAAGTCAGCTGCTTTATATAGAGAATAATACATTCTCCATAATGGTTGCATGAGTGTTGCCAACCAAACAGATGAATATCACAATTTGGACAGCCTACAATTTCATAAATCAGCCCAATAATTGACACTGCCTTAACTGTGGGTTTTGCATACTGTGCCATTGTATAACTAGGGCAAATTTCACAAAATCTCCCTAAAACCTCTAGGCTATTGTTTACCAAGCTCACAGAAAGAAAGCCACAGCCAAGACTTGGCATTTATGTTGGTCTCCTCTATTTTGTTCCAATTAGACAAACCAGTAGGAGGAGGTGCTACCCTGCAGACAGTAGATCTGAGACATTTATTAGTATGAGTAAAACCGAAGCGTGGTCCTGAGCTCCCAAACTGTGCGGTGACTCATACTGTCACACACCAAACATGCGAGAGCCTTGTGTTCACGCACATGTGTGTGAGGATATGATGAAACATGATGTTTTTAGAGCTCGGAGCCAAGGAAAAAGGAGTCTTTGCAGATTGCAGGAGGAAATTCGCCTCAACTCTCAGATGTTTCTTATCCTTTAGTGTTGTTTCCAGACAGGTTTCATTTAAGTGTGCATATGTGACAGGCTATATGGGGTGGTCTTTCAAATTGGCTCACTTCTTGATTAATATAGGCTGATCTTATTGAGCTGCGGTTATTGATTACCGGTCTTTTAACGTGGGAAACTAGATTAGTTATAGATTAGTGTCAACATAGATATTGGACTAGCCAACGTCAGGCTCAACATACAAATCTGGCAAGCCAATTCAGGAATTAAAATGCAATGTTTGCCAAATGCCAGTTGTTAATTTTGTTTAGAGTCCCACACAGGAGTTTTTAGGCTCAAGCAGAACCCCAGGTGATTCAGTCACTGGTCATTTTTGTGGAGAACACCTGGGGTCGAGACCTATCTTAATATCGCAATTGTTTCTCTTACAGCAGTCAGACTGAACGGAAAGGAAATAAAGACATTAGTCTAATTAATTCTGCCCTTTTTTTCTCTCAGAAAAAGCAATGTCCTCAAATCTGCTCTCATTTAAGTTGCCAGTGTCTGCAATCAGATGTCAGATATCAGTATGAACTCAAAAGTTTTTGTCAAATTCTTCTAATCCAAATGATCTGAGCTATGTTAACCAAAATCATTTTACAGCTTCCTGTGTCAACAATTGTCACATCATGAATTTTAGAAGAAACATTTGACACAAAATTGACATTTAGACTCTTAAAAATAAAGTTTTCTGAGTGATGCCATATGCCTGTAAGGTTCTTTATTGGCATGGAACATTTCCATTCTACAAACGTTTCTTTATAGTGGAAAAAAAATAATGTCTTTTCTTTTTTTAAAGAACAGTTTACTCAAAGTTTGAGGAACCAAAAAAGGTTCCTCTGTGGCATTTTCTGTCAAAACCTTTATTTGGAACCTTTTTTTTTAAAAGAGTAGAACAAAAATGGTTGGTTCCCCAAAGAACCCTTCAGTGAAAAGTTCTTAAAAAAAACATTTTTTCTTGTGTGAATAAAATTTTAATAATCTAAAGAACATATTTTTTGTGGAATGGAAAGGCTACATGAATGTTAAAGGTCCTTTGTGGAACCAGAGATGCTGATAAATCTTAAATTTTTAATAGTGTAGCTGAGAAAACAAAACCAATCCTTCCTCTGTGGAATGGATCTCAAACCATGAGTACATGCTCAGGAAAATCTTTTTTTTTTTTTTGTACATAAAAAAACCTCTGAAGATCAGATTTTCTAGACTTCAATTTGTGTCTTTTGTTGCTACCTCAGACCCTGTGTCAGGTTGTTAGACGTGTTCCTGGGTCAACATATTTTTTTGATCATGGAACAACATTCCTGTCCAAAAATGTTATCATCCCTACCCCTAAACCTAACCCTATAAAAATCAGAATGAAATGATAGGTGAATATCTCTGATGTAGAAGCACCTATCCCTGGTTGTAAGCCTAAACCAGTCCCTGAAATCTGATTGGATGATTGGAATGTCGTTCCAGGATCAACACATATGTTGATCCAGGAACATGTTGTACTTGGTGAAAACAGGTTCTGCGTTTTACTATTTGTCATCCACATATGAAGCCTCGGAATTCAGGACCAAGAGGCAACGCAAGCTGTCAGTTCCCCCTCTTCCGGCTCGTTCCTTATACCCCTCCACCATCCGTACCCCTCACCAATCTACACCACCCACGTCTCTACTGCCTTTCCCCGCTACTATAAATAGGCTCGGACACATTAATTACGTAGCTGCTTGGGGTGAGGTGCCTCTCAGTACACTGAAATTATTCTTTAGCAGAGCCAATAAAACAAAGCACCAGCCAGGCATCTCTTCTCAGCCAAGGATTTCCAAATGGCTGGAAGACGCTCTAAACGGCTTTACCTGCACACAAGAAGGTGGGATGTATCCAACGGTTATTTACGTTCATTGATTTCACAGCTGCACTGAAATCATAGCACCTGGTTTGAATGGCTGGATGGATTGGGATTGTCGTCATCAAAAATTCTGTTTTGAAACTGCAGCTTTTCAAGAGATATGATAACCATAATTAAATTACAGTCAAGTTACTGTTTTGAACAAGTAGTCAGCTACTCTAAAAGCTACAGACAAAAATTAGCCAACTACTCTGAAGTTACTTAAGAAAACATTTTTAGTTTACGGTAATATATCATTTATAAAACACAACCACTCACCCTCATTATGCATCCGTTTTGACCCTGAAGAGATATATAAAACAAAAATATTTTTAGTATGTAAACCAAACTTTGGAAATGTGTAAAGACTATCAAAATACACTTTTCTTTTTTAAAAAAAATAAATAAAAATAAAAATATTTTAAGAGATCTGATCATTACATTTTTTTTGTGTTTGGGTACATTTCGTCCCGGGGATGAAATCAAATGAGGCTTTACACATCAAGCAGATCTTTTTCTGATATACGAGTTAGATTTGTCTCAGAAATACTTTTGTAAAATTTATATAACCTCTTTCCCATATCTCTCACACACTTTTGTAACTGAACTTTTGTTTTGCAGCATGAAAAATGTTCTTTTTCATCAAAGTGAACATTTATGCAAGTAAAATGTATCTATTTTTTATTTTTTATTTATCTAATTAAAAACATTATAAATTAATATTTATGTTGCTTTAATGTTGTTTTGTTTGAAAAATATCATAAAATCATAAAATTCACAGTTTTTAGCAGACTTACTGTTTTGATTTAATTAAATGAATTAAATAAGATGATACTGTTAATTCCTAGATATCTAAATGAGAGTGGGTTTCTATAGTTCATGTGAAATTTTACAGGAATGTAACAATCTTATGCCGATATTAAATGCATTATGAGGGATAAAAAAAATTGCATTTACACTTTACTTCGACTTTACTTCCACTAACTATAAGCAACACATCAGTTTCCAGTCATTAGGTTAGGTTAGGGTTTGGGTTAGTAGAATAAGTTGTCATATAGTTGCAAAGTTACTTAGTAGAATGTCTGTTGGGGAGAATCAAAATACTTATTTTGACAGTCTACTTATCATCTAATAATTGGAAGTATGTTGCAAAGTTAGTATGCAGCTTTTAGTTAGGTACTCCAAGCTGGGGAGTAACTAAACACAGAAAAAGTTAAATCCCACAGCTCATTTTATTATGATATATTTGTCTCGACTGCGGAGTGGCTACAACTAATGTGTCTAATTTAGTCATTTTAGATACATTAGCACTGAAACATATTTCCCATGACAAATAAAAGATGTTAAAAGTTGTAAAAAAAACATAATTAAGAGTTTGAGCGGCTGTTATTGAGCCCTTACCGATGTAATGAACTCCACTGGACTACAGCATGCACGTTTCTTTCTGTTTGAGTGAATGCTAAGTGGTTGGGTTAGAATGAATTAGATTTGAACAGGATGCTACTGTGTTGTGTTCCTGCAAATGCTGAGTGCTTGTAACATGGAGAATTAGGGCCTGCACTTTATAAATAGCCAGTCATCGCAATTGATGGGTCCTTTGAAGCTCTAGAGGTTTCCACCAGCCCACTTGTGGTGCCGTGTACTGTTTTGTATTAAAATACATCATAGTTTGAAAGGATCAAATGGTAATATTTCTTTCAAGCTTCCCTCATCGCTTGCACTCGATGCTTTCATGGGTTGAATCGTCATCGCAGACGTCTCCTCTTTTGTGTAATTACAAGCGCTCATTTATTAGGAGGTTCTTCAATGCCGTTACAAGTGATCATGATCCTCTTCGAACGTTACATAATCCAAAAACGACATCAGAGAGAAAGTTGCAATCTTACAGAAGCACGTTTCCTACAATAAGAAATAAAAAGATCACATTTCAAGATATAAACTCACAGCTGGGATATATAAAGTTTCAATTACAAAATATTAATTCACAGCTGGTTAAAATAATAATGATTGCAATTACCTTTTTTAACTCTGCAGCAGAAGCAGGTTTCCATGCTTCCTTTAAGATAAGCCAGAAGGAGCTGAAATAGATTTGAATGAAATAGTTTCAAGAGCCTACAAATATATGTTAAAAATGACTCCCATGGTCTAATCAACAGCAATAGCAATTATGCCAGTTACCAAACATAAGTGCTCGCATACTTTTTCCATTAATTATTTTGTTCAAAGCATCTGTTCATTAAAAAAAACAGCACTGTCAAATGTTGTGCCTGTTGCTAAGTCTGTTATAAGTACCTGGATGCAGCTGAAATCACATTTCATGAGTCATTCATGCAGAAATCTAGTTAATTTGAAGGGCTTCATCAACGTCAAGTCTAAGTTGATGAAAAACAAAGCTTGGCTCTATAAACAGCCCGACGGATATGTAGGAAAGTTATTTCTTGATATTAAAATGACTCATATATTTGAACTAAGGCATCAAATTATGTAGAGAACTTCAATTCCCACCTAAAAGGACAGCTTCTTGATATTATATCAAGTGTGGTAGATCCCCTCAATGGACAACTGGAGATATCGGTTAGTTTTTGATAAGTAGAAAAGGTTCAGAATGACCCTTCCATCTGTTTCCATGGGCACATCATTAGTGCACCGCCCCGGCTGGCTCAGACGAAAACAACAGCATAATAGTGCTGGAGAGATTACTTACAAATTGTAATCAGTTACTGACTCCAAATTACTTGACAAAAAAAAAATGTCATTAGTAATGTAATCCATTACATTACACATTTAAGGTAATGCAATGAATACTTTATTATTAGTCATTTATTATTAGTTATATTATGATTACTTTTAGATTACTTTTGACCAAACTCAATTATCACATTGATTTGAATAGGATAAACTTGAACCATATTGATATAAAAATACAAAGAAAAAGAAAATATATTCCATTCTTTTTCAACAACATGAAATATTACATTGAGCCAGGGTTTCACACATTGGAATTCATGAAGGAACTGCAGGAGTACGTGAGTTTAATTAAAAGCTAAAAAAAAAAAAAAGTTCCCTGCATTGCATTTAAATATGAAATGATATGAATTCGTACATTTTAAAAGACAAAAGCCATCCAAAGACTGTAATGTGTTAGTCAGCAGCTGATTAGATATTCAGTGTTGCGATGTTGAGAAAACACTTATTAAAAGTGAAATGATATCCGTAAATCCAGTGATCAAATGCTGTGTGGGTCTCAGTTTTCAGTGATAGTCACATGACTAGTGGCTGGTGTGTGCAATTCCACAAACCTGGAAGACCTTCTGAATGTACAGCAGTATATTTAAAAAAGAAAAAAGTAGTAGTAGGGGGAATTAATGAATTATGAATACTTTACTGCCATTGTGGGAATAACATGTAATCATGTTATCAATAAAAAAGTAACTGTAGTCTGCAAGTATTTTAAAATGTAATATAATCTGGATTACAATTACGCAATCAGATTCCGAAAATAATTAGATTATATGTAATCAGTTACTACTGGGAATGGAGCCGGTTAGGATCTAACATGGATTAAGATGAATAAATATGGGATCAGATTTGAATGATCACGTTTTGGAAAGGGAAACACAAGGATGCATCAAAGGAATTCCTGGACTGTGACAGCTGAACATTTTTAATTTCTCATTATATTCAGTGATTAAATCAATATTATATGCAGCGATTCTAGATAATCATTTAAAAATGAAATAGATGTCAGGAGTAAAAGGTCTAAATGGCAATCAGCATTTATGAAACGTGACTGAGAAAAATAACCATCGCCACCGTTTCCAGAGACTTGGAAAGGCATGAGTTGCTTCAATGTCGAGGATGTGTGTAGAGCAGCGTTAATGATTTAATTTGCATTGCAGAACTGTCATTTGCATTGTGTGTTAAACTTATTTAACCAGCTAATCAAAGATGGCAATCAAAAAGGTTACTGTGAGAAACCCCTCAAGACACAAATTACTCTAAAAGCTTCTGAGGACGTTCTTATATTTGACATTATTAGCAAAACACAAATTGATGCATATGGTTCCAAAAGCCCATTGTGTCATGAATGGATAGAGAATATTACTTTCCAATTGGATCAAGAAAACATGAGCCATTTTTCCATGAAATAAAGCCAGCACAATGCTAATGCATTGCTATGCGGTTGCTACGGTCTTCTGAGTGGTTGTTAGGCCATTTTTGTGGTTGCTGTGGTGCATTCAGAAGGCTAGTCACTAGCCCAACTTAAAGAGCCCATTTCCAAGCTTCTATGATATTTAATACCTGATGGCTAAGGACTTCTATTATAGGCTATAAATCAGTAGGATTTTCCCACTCATTTATCATGCTGGTCAAACTCTCAACTTGGATCATGTGGAAAGGTATAGCACACCCTTGATAATCTGCAAGATTTAAGCACAATTCATTTCTATAGCACAAACAGGATATCAGGATAGTTGCGTACCAAGAAAAGCTTACAATTATGAGCAATACTAATGGTGATGTTTGCCTTAACAAGCACCACCAATTTTATAGTGACAGCTTTAGTAATTTAGTGGAGTTTTGGGTTTAATTTAAAATGCATACAGCCAAAAGTTTTAAAGTATCAAAATACGCTTTCAAAAAGAATTAAATAAAACCAGTAATTACCAGAAAGTTACACTTTAGAAATCTCCTCCTGCAATTAGCTGTCTATCCACTGACAGCTTTTTCCACTAATAGTTTCTAGCCAGTTTCTTAAATCAGGCTGAAAATATTCACATTCATAATTGTGCTGACCCCCCCACAAGCGTCTGGAGTCCAGTGTTTCCCCATTCTATCAGAATAGCCTTGACAAGCTCACAGATCTCAATGCTACGATTCTCACAGGAGCGCAGTGAGAACACCTTACCAAGTTAATGTCAGCATGATTAAACATTTCCTTTGTTAGGAAGAATGCATAATTAGCATGGAAATTCTCCTGCTTTAACATACCATTTCAATGACAGAAGGCTTATCAAATTCAGCTAGTTCACCTTTAACATGCAATGTGAGGCATTTTCCCATCGGCATAATAGCTCTCTGACTATCAGTGTTTTGTTGGGATGCTTAGAGGAATAACAGTCAAAGTAGGGGTCCTGGTCTATAACGGCTATATGCACCTACCTTGGAGTGTTTCTACTAAATCTGATAGGACTAATAAATTATCCATCACATTTAATAATTAATAAACCATCACATGTAAGTAGTTTCAAACCAGGGGTTAGTTGCATAAAAAACAAAATGGCTGACTAACTTAGACTCATAACTTTTTAAGCCATGCAGTTACATAAAAACATGATTAACTAACTGCTAGTTGGTACCAGTTCTTAAGACACAGTCTTAACATAATGACTGTTTTAGCAACTGGCCACAGTACCATCAATACAGAACCCCCAAATCCCAACTAACCGCAAATGTTACCTCTCATTTGGAGGTATACGTTACGAACTTCCGTATTGTGTGTAACAGGTCGCATCCCTTCCGGTTAGTTTTTGTGCGTGTGTGTTTCGTTAAATTTAATGCGATTTTACTCAAACATGCCTTCATAGGAGCGAGCATAATGTCCATTGCATACACAGAATGATATCTAAAAGTTTGATTTTCCTTCTTTAAACACGTTTAAATTGAATAAAGCTGCAAAAAATAGAGTCAGTTAGGTTAGCGGATTACCTCAAATGTCCAAACATATCGGCGTCAATTCGGTACTGCCGTTACATTCTCTGTGAAGATGTAATGAGATCTGCTTGTTCATGTGACGTCCAGCAAAGCCTTGTGATCTCATAAATGGCCAATATTCCTGTATGAAATCAGATGGCACCTCAGGAAAAAAAGAACATAGCCCAAAATCTATTTAAAACACTAAGTATACTTCAAATCCACATTTATTGACATCACTTAGGCCTATATAAGACTTAGTCATATTATAAACTTCATTGGCAGTAGCCTATTCTTTATGCACATTTCTTAATATAGTGCCTAAAATGTTTTAATATCACATTAAGTATACAAAACTAGTTGTTCCAGTTTAGCTTACCAAAAGTATAATTACAGGGTATTTTATTAAGCACATGAAAGTGTAAATGTGTTTATAGTATACTTAGGACAAAATGAATGCATTTCAAATACATTTTAGTATATTTTTCACAAGGGACTTTACGGTCATATTGGTTCATCAAGATCATGCTCAAAACGAGAGCTTAAACTACAGTTTGAGTCAAAAGCAGACTCAAAACGTACATCCGAAATTTGTGAACAAAAATTGACAATATGCATTTAGTATTGTTGCTTATAAATTAGTAACAATTGAGATTTTCAAATTCTTGACAATGTTTTTTAAAATGTATATACATACACATATATATTCTTGCTAGTACAATTTCATAAACCTCATTCTGAAATTATATTATTTCTTCTATATCTTTAGTACGACTGCTATTATTAGTGACAGATGTCTCACATTCTACATGTCCAAGTTCTTTGCCCCGGACATTCAATTCCAAACCACAAAATTATTCGACATCCGTTGGTTTCCACTCACTACATACAAAAGAAAACCCAGACAAATTCAACCTCTTGAAATCAATCCATTCCAGTCGCATAGAAGTCTTCGAACATAAAGAGTGACCATAACCAAGAACCACGAGAAGACTTACCTTTCGAGCAAGTCAATCCATTCATGTTGTGAACCATGCGAAGAATGTACCTGCAGTCACGACTGGCTTTGTATAAACATTTTTATTTACTCTATACACTTACATGAACAAAACACCATATAAACACAAAGAGACTGATGCAGCGGTTCACTAACCATTTGATTCAGAGGCCTTTTACGCAAGTCTTTTTTTTTTTCCTTTTCTTTTTTTGCGAAACACAGACGGCCGAGGCAGCACAATGCTATGATACTGAACGGTACATGCTTAGTACACTGCCTGCATCAGGAATGGAAATCTCTCTATAGACACTAATTCAAAGTAAAGAAAGTATAAAATATCATTTTACAGCAGTTGAAATACTGACATTAATAGCAAGTTTTAAATCATTAAAACCATGAAAGAGACTAAGGAGGCCAGTCTGAAAGAAAACAAAGATTAAGCGAAACAAAAGCAGTTTTAGGCTCATGCCTCTGCATCTGTGGAATATCATGTCTTCTGCATGTGGATGTTTATTGTGCCTTTTTTTAAATATATAGCACTGTTACCAAGTAACCCCACCCACAAAAAAAAAGAAAAGAAAAAAAAAAGCCACACCTCACACAACCTAGTGTGAGCTCCTCTGATGTGGATTTGCCCAACTGGGAAGAAAAAAAAAAATTATATATATATTATACAAAAGGCCAAATTTAAAACCTCCAGGAAGAGTTTGTAGAACGAGCATCAGTGGATAAACAATGGCACGACATTCATTTCTTTAAGCCCAGCAGTAAATCAGTTTGAAGTGGATATGATTTGTAAAGGGGGCGTAACAGGGGTGAGGAGACCTGGTCAAAACCCATTTCCATTACAGTGCGAAATCTTGAGGTTTACGGCGAAAACTTTTTGGCTTGTGCTCTGACCCTTTTTTCATACTCCACTCTGTTTTGGCTGAAACAAAAAAGCAAACACAAGATTCATAAAAAAGGCAATAAGCATTTCAGTCTCAATAGCTAAGACTATATTTGAACTGG
Organism: Zacco platypus; assembly: GCA_038088235.1. Taxonomy (NCBI): domain Eukaryota; kingdom Metazoa; phylum Chordata; class Actinopteri; order Cypriniformes; family Xenocyprididae; genus Zacco; species Zacco platypus. The sequence continues at coordinate 29,018,623 of CM076083.1, read as the reverse complement.
AGGCGCGTACCAGTAAATTGTGTATGCCTCAGCCTGTGCGGGGTCCTGAATATTTGGTTCATTGAGGAGTTCTTGGATTCCTAGCAAGATCTAAAAACATAAAAGATGTTTTGCTTCATGAGATCATACTGCCCTCTTCAGGAATAAATTGAACACTGGCTTATAGAGAGTTTAAAAAAAAAAAAAAAAAAAACCCACACCACAAATCCATGTAAGACTTGTAGTTCAAATCTTCCAACAAACAAAAAAATTTGATCACTTAAATAGAAAATCCAATGAAACAATTAATCCTTAAATATCATGGCCAGCACTTCGTCATTGGATATACCAATTAAAAAGGAACCTTTTTAACAAACGTGTCAATTTTAAGGATGTTCATTTCATGTTTTTTTTTTTTAACAACCGACACTCGTTAACCAATCATTACCGACAAGATTGTTAAATTTGAATTAATAGCAAAGGATTATTGTATGTGACTCACTAAAAATATCGTTTTCCAGGGGTTTAGATTTCATGCACAAATAGCAGCATAAAAAGAACATGAGGATGTGGCCGTCTCTGTATATTTTTACATTGTTTTTTTTAATACAATTTATAAAATCTTTTACTGGGATTCTGCTGTCAGTTATTCGATTAAACAACTAAACTGACCTGTCGCAAACAGTTTGATTGACAGGCGATTTGACCAATCATAACCCTGAATCCGCCATTTTGTCTGATAAAGTAGTCAGGAGAGTTAGTAGATTAACGTTAAAGAGACACTATACGCTATTTATGGTTTAAACTTCTTTTAAAAAATTACAATATTTTAAATATGAAACCGTTTCACATAAAAAGTAACCTGCTCTGTCTTGTCTGTTGACGTGTTGTCAGTGTCCTCTTTGCTCCAGGATGTATTTTTAACCTCATGAGAACATGATGTGTGGCGTGAGAGCGAATGGCTTGTCGGACATAGCAAAAGGGGACGGGTTTTGCAAAGTGTCAATTGTCAAAAATATTAAACCGATTATTAGCAAATGTTTCTATTTATTTCCTATAATAAACATTTGTTAATAATTCACCCTGAATGTTAAACTTATCTAAATACAGTAAATCCACATTGTTCTTAAGGTGGCCATCTTCCCCCATGTTACCCTACATGTTGAGTTTCGTTTTTTTTTTTTTTTTGGACGCACTCCACAAACAAGTACACGAAACGGAAACCAAGATGGTAGTAAGCGCATACGGTTTGTTCCCTTTATTTTACAAACGCACAAGGTTTGTTTGTATCGTCAACGAATACAAATTAAAGCAGACCCTTTATATAAATGGAGTATTCTAAATAGTTTCCACTAGGGCTGGGACAATAGTTAAATTGCCAATCGAGAAATGATTCTGGATCGATTGAGATTTTCTGAATTTATCGTGATTCTTGACTTGATTCTGATCTTAGTTTTTAACAGCAGATGGCGCTGCGTGCTTTAGAAACTCTGCTTGGTTCCATTTCATTACATACACCCCACTTAAACCTTCCAGAAAATTAGAATTCATAAAGTGTGAAGCGAGTTACAATGGTGTTTGCAGTGGACCCTTTACATTGACCTTACGTCAAAAGCATACTGAGGTGCAAATACATAGCCGAATGCAGGAGCGCTCTTCTTCGTGAGCATTTGAGCGTGCAGTTAAAAACTAACCTACAGCACCATCTGCTGTTAAAGAGTAAGCTCAGAATTTATTCAAGAAAGATTCATCATACAGTTAGAAAGTCTAGATGAATTGATTTATTCTCCCAGCCCTAGTTTCCACCGTTGCAAAGAAACAAGTGACTGCACAGTGGCTCACGCTCAACATAACAGATCTGAAACTGCTAACTTGACATTGCAGTCTGTTCACCATGAAATTTATACCAAAAAAAAAATTACCCACTTCTTAACTCTCCCTACAATCTGCACCATTCAACCACCACTGTTGTGTTTTTATGCCAAGCACGTTTCTGCTCATGTGAAGGATGATGTTTTACGTTGATATCGGAATGAGAGTCAAGTACAAAGACTAATTTGGCATTCAGATATATCACAAACATGGAAATACTTGGATTTGTGTTGAACAAGCAAGGATTTGTACCTGAGCTCAACACCGCTTTCTGATTCGCTTCAAATGAATTCATTTTTGGCTTGACATTTATATAGCTACTTTCATTTCTCATTCTCGTTTTGTTCTGAAGACCATCAAAAAGGATTTGTTGTGGTGTGAAGGAAAATAAATAGCCTATACCTACGTTTATAGTGTTTGTACTGTTTGCTAACATTTACTGGTAATAAAATTAATGCAATAAAATGTGATTTATGCTTTAAAAAAAAAAAAAAATCAATTTTATGTGTAGCATATTTTTTTAGCAAAACATTTTCAAAAGTTACTTATATAATATTTATCAGTCAAAATGAACCAGTTCATGAGGTTTTTACAGCTTACCTGCTTGATTGTAATGGCAGGCCTCCAGTCTTTGTCTTCTTCTAAAATAGACAAGCATACGGTACCAGACGGATATACATTCGGATGGAATAAAGGAGGCTCAAATTTACCTGTAGAAGAAGTCACATGATAAAAAACTGGCACAATTAAAAAAAAAACAAAAAAAACAACACAATGTGCATACAAAGTACAGATAACAGATTAGGTCTAGTGGACATCTGATTTACACTTTGGTGGAGAGGAAGGATAGTCGTCCTTAAACAACATCCGAAGTTTGAACAAGCCTCCCTCCCACGGTGTCTGAGAATGAAAAAAAAATTTTTTTTAAATTTACATAATGTTATTTGTTTGAATGGAAAACGAAATGTTAAGTGTTCACAGGAGCAGCATTTGATATGGATGTACAAACCAGGCATAAACAGTTGTGCACACCTGTACTGTAAACATCCAAACGACACTCACCCCTTTTTTCCCTGGGATGGCACACTCCCAGTTCATCAAGTTCATAGTTCCATCAGGGTTTTTTGTTGGTACTGCTACAAAACCCTGAAAAATAAGAAACTTTCTTGTTTTTTTTGGAAAACCTGTAGGTGGCTTCAAAACGACAGACTCTAGAACTTTTTAACCCATGGTCTCGTTTGTGAGAGCACATACGCCCCAACACTTTCAATAGTGACTTCTAAGCGGATTTTTTTTTTTTTTAAAAGCAACATCTTAAATAACTTCTACGCAAATGGAAAGTCCTCCCCTTCAGTAACCCCTTCGTTGCTTTTCCGGCGAAGGTTAACACACACACACACACACACACACACACACACACACTCTCTCTCTCTCCCTCTCTCTCACACACACACACACACACACACTCTCTCTCTCTCTCCCTCTCTCTCACACACACACACACACGCGCTCGCTCTCTCTCGCTCTCTCTCTCTCTTCCTCTCCCCCACTCTATCCCCCTCTCACACTCTTCCTCTCCCTTACCCTCTCTCACACTCACCCTCTCTCACACTCACCCTCACCCTCTTCCTATCCCTCTCACACTCACCCACACTCACCCTCTTCCTCTCCCTCACTCACTTCCTCTCACACTCACCCTCTCTCACACTCACCCTCCCTCACACTCACCCTCTCTCACACTCACCCTCTCCCTTACCCTCTCTCACACTCACCCTCTCTCACACTCACCCTCTCCCTTACCCTCTCTCACACTCACCCTCTCTCACACTCACCCTCACCCTCTTCCTATCCCTCTCACCCACACTCACCCTCTTCCTCTCCCTCACTCACTTCCTCTCACACTCACCCTCTCTCACACTCACCCTCTTCCTCTCCCTCACTCACTTCCTCTCACACTCACCCTCTCCCTCACTCACTTCCTCTCACACTCACCCTCTCTCACACTCACCCTCTCTCACACTCACCCTCTCTCACACTCACCCTCTCCCTTACCCTCTCTCACACTCACCCTCTTCCTCTCCCTCTCACCCTCTTCCTCTCCCTCTCACCCTCTTCCTCTCCCTCTCACCCTCACCCTCTCTCACACTCACCCTCTCTCACACTCACCCTCTCTCACACTCACCCTCTCCCTTACCCTCTCTCACACTCTTCCTCTCCCTTACCCTCTCTCACACTCACCCTCTCTCACACTCACCCTCTCCCTTACCCTCTCTCACACTCACCCTCTCTCACACTCACCCTCTCCCTTACCCTCTCTCACACTCTTCCTCTCCCTTACCCTCTCTCACACTCACCCTCTTCCTCTCCCTCTCACCCTCTTCCTCTCCCTCTCACACTCTTCCTCTCCCTCTCACACTCTTCCTCTCCCTCTCACACTCTTCCTCTCCCTTACCCTCTCTCACACTCACCCTCTCCCACACTCACCCTCTCCCACACTCACCCTCTCCCACACTCACCCTCTTCCTCTCCCTCACTCACTTCCTCTCCCTCACTCACCCTCTCACCCTCTTCCTCTCCCTCTCACCCTCTTCCTCTCCCTCTCACCCTCTTCCTCTCCCTCTCACCCTCTTCCTCTCCCTCTCACCCTCTTCCTCTCCCTCTCACCCTCTTCCTCTCCCTTACCCTCTCTCACACTCACCCTCTCCCACACTCACCCTCTCCCACACTCACCCTCTCCCACACTCACCCTCTCCCACACTCACCCTCTCCCACACTCACCCTCTCCCACACTCACCCTCTTCCTCTCCCTCACTCACTTCCTCTCCCTCACTCACCCTCTCACACTCTTCCTCTCCCACTCTTCCTCTCCCACACTCTTCCTCTCCCACACTCACCCTCCCCCACACTCACCCTCCCCCACACTCACCCTCCCCCACACTCACCCTCCCCCACACTCACCCTCCCCCACACTCACCCTCTTCCTCTCCCTTACCCTCCCCCACACTCACCCTCCCCCACACTCACCCTCCCCCACACTCACCCACTTCCTCTCCCTCACTCACTTCCTCTCCCTCACTCACTTCCTCTCCCTCACTCACTTCCTCTCCCTCACTCACCCTCTCACACTCTTCCTCTCCCACACTCACCCTCTCCCACACTCTTCCTCTCCCACACTCACCCTCCCCCACACTCACCCTCTTCCTCTCCCTCACTCACTTCCTCTCCCTCACTCACCCTCTCACACTCTTCCTCTCCCACACTCACCCTCCCCCACTCCCCCACACTCACCCTCCCCCACCTCACCATCTCCCACCCACCCCTCCCCACTCACACATTCCCTCTCACCCCCACACTCCCACACTCTCACCCCCTCCCCCACACTCTCACCCCCTCCCCCACACTCTCACCCCCTCCCCCACACTCTCACCCCCTCCCCCACACTCTCACCCCCTCCCCCACACTCTCACCCCCTCCCCCACACTCTCACCCCCTCCCCCACACTCTCCCTCTCTCCCACACTCTCCCTCTCTCCCACACTCTCACCCCCTCCCCCTCCCCCACACTCACACTCACACTACCCCACACTCACACTCACACTCTCCCACACTCTCACCCCCTCCCCCACACACTCCCACTCCCTCCCCCACACTCACACTCTCCCCCACTCCCCCTCCCCCACTCCCCCTCCCCCACTCCCCCACACTCACCCTCCCCCACCTCACCATCTCCCACCCACCCCTCCCCACTCACACATTCCCTCTCACCCCCACACTCCCACACTCTCACCCCCTCCCCCACACTCACACTCCCTCTCTCCCACACTCTCACCCCCTCCCCCACACTCACACTACCCCACACTCACACTCTCCCACACTCTCACCCCCTCCCCCACACTCTCACCCCCTCCCCCACACTCTCACCCCCTCCCCCACACTCTCACTCTCCCTCTCTCCCACACTCTCACCCCCTCCCCCACACCCACACTCTCACCCCCTCCCCCACACTCACACTCCCTCTCTCCCACACTCTCACCCCCTCCCCCACACTCACACTACCCCACACTCACACTCTCCCACACTCTCACCCCCTCCCCCACACTCTCACCCCCTCCCCCACACTCTCACCCCCTCCCCCACACTCACACTCTCCCTCTCTCCCACACTCTCACCCCCTCCCCCACACCCACACTCTCACCCCCTCCCCCACACTCACACTACCCCACACTCTCCCACACTCTCACCCCCTCCCCCACACACTCCCACACTCCCACTCCCTCCCCCACACTCACACTCTCCCACACTCTCCCTCTCTCTCTCTCTCACACACACACACACACACACACACACACTCCCTCTCTCACACACACTCACCCTCCCCCCTCTCTCACACTCACCCCTCTCTCATACTCACCCCTCTCTCACACTCACCCACCCTCTCCCTCTCCCAGTGTCATACCCATGTCATTATACACATTTCTGTCCTGATCTATCTCTCTCTCTCGTTGATTTGGAACTGATAAAAAGACCCTCCACAGGTCTAGACAAAGCCTGTTGTTTCTCAGACCCTAAATAAGTAAAAAACAAAACCCCATCTCATCCTCTTAATTTCTGTACAACAGCCTCACGTCCGTGATTGGAAACATCATACTTACAAAAGGATGGTCTTTCCGCCAAGCCTTTCGTTCTTGTGCGAGACGACTTAACGCTATACCAGACATGACTTGTAGCCCACTAAATGATTGAAAACCTGCAAAAGACAATAGACCTGCAATATTATGCATGTATCTGTAAAACTATACAGTTATTGTGCAACTTTCTTCCTTGCTATTCACCATCAATATTGAATTATATCCATTGAGTTTTTTCCTCAAACAATTCATTGTTTTCAACCATTGCGATTTTAATTGAAGGAAAACCTTAAAACTACATTGGGTTCATACCCTTAGATTTCCTCTTGGGTTTCTAATTATGACAAATATAGCAGCTCTCCGTTCAATTCAACAAATTTAAAAATAAACAAACGAGAAGGTTTCATGATCGATGACACTGAGGGTTTGACCATGAGTCTAAGAGAGCATGATTCACAATGTTTACTTTTTTTAATGTTACCAAACAACTACCACGCAATAATGTCATTAGATTAAATTCAGGGGCTGTTAATCTTTATTAAAGTCTCCCTGTGGAATGTCGTTTATGTATGTCTATGTGGTGTTTTTAATATGCTTTTAGACAAACCATGTGCAAATTCATAAGTCAACACCATTGTTGAATACTTTCTCTTTAAAAGTGCAGTGATCTACAGAGTTTCAAAAATGTGGTTTGAAGTCGCTGGCATCTCTTACATCAAAGTACCTTATAACGGATCACGTCAACATACCGGTGGGCTTTAGGATATCATTAACTATGACTTCTCTGAAGCAGGGGAGTCTCAAGAGAAGGTTATCATGGTATATTTTTCTGTTGATATGAAAAATTGTGTAGATTTAGCAATATGACAGACGGTGTATGACACATGTTATGATGAATTATAGGCCTTTCTCCACTTACGTTCTGAGTCGTTCAAAGCCGTTTCATAAGGCAGCTGTCTGACTCACGAACGGGAACGTGGTTTGTGTAACATTAGCACCACGTTATTAGCCATTTCATAACCTAGTCAAGCAAAAGGCTAATCATTAGTTACCGTTATGTATTAGGTTTGCTACGGTAGTCATGTTACTGGTGTTCAGTCGCAACACCAGTTTCATCACTTGCCCACTGCGTCAGCAAGGCAATTTTTCTCTGTTAATTGCGTTAAATATTTAACACATTAAACTCCGTATCCATTTTTCTGCATTATATGATCGAGCTCTTATTCATGCAAATGCATTTAAGCGCGACAAGACAACGCACTGTCTGTGAATGTCCTGCCCATGTGACACACAAAACGTGGTAGTATCAAGTTCACTTCCGCGCTTGAACGAACCATAATACAAATTATGCAAAAATGTCCGTTTTGTCGGGTGTCCTCAAAAGAGCAGTCTTAAATGAACGTAAAGATTTGTGTCAGAGTGGCATTAATGTTAATCAAAGAACAAAGGAAAGAGAATTACTCACTGCTCTTAAGGAACAGAACATTTAAGTTCTTCAGTTATTAATATAGTTCCACAGTTTGATTGTTTTTTTTTTATATACAAACACAGTGCAAGTTAGCCTATGTGTTATTTTACGTTAGGACTAGCATGTTCTTATTCATTTTGCTAATAAACATTCCGTTTAATACAAGCAAGTTTGTCGTTCTGTTATGTTTTTCATTAAGAATAATAACCCACCATTCAAGTAATTGCCACTAATTTGAAAGTGAAAGTAAAATGCACACAGCCACACCGGCATTGAAGAGATTTTAAAAAAAGTGGAGGCCCCGCCACTCTGTGACACCGGTATTGTCACATCGATTAACCTGTGGTAAAATGCTTACTGTCACAACCCTATTATGCATGTTGTAAAGAGCGATACCATTGTGCTGCGTTTACCGTAGTAAGTCGACAGAGTGGAGACGGGGCTAATTTGCATATTCATAGATCTACATATACTAAATGAACGGTGTAAGAGTTAAGTTCAAGCTATTTAAAAAAAGGCACAAAGATTTTTTTTTTTTTTTCCCCACAGGAAAAATGGATGTTGGATGTTCAAAAATGAGTTTTAAGGGATATAATCGTTGACTACAGGGGGCTAAAGTTACTATAGAGCGATAGGTCTTATATTCCATATTGTGCCATTCATCAAGTCCAACAGATAATTGAAAAAAAGTGTAGGGTTGAGATTTGGTTCTATGTATCAGTTGTTGGTTTGTGAAAAAGAAATTAATGTGCACTTGTAGTCGATAAAAGGCGCGGGGTTTAAGCATACGAAATTATTTTAGTCCAGCATACGTCACCTGTGGTTTCACCGGACGATCTAGTTATGATTAAAAAGTAAAAATATTATTATTATTAGTAGTAGTAGTAATGTTATTATTAATATAAAACATAAAATTCTCATGAATGTTCACAACTAGACGTAGAATATATATTTAGAAAATACAAAGCGTGTATTTTCACTTCATGTCGACTTTTTTTTTTCATGGCGATCTACCGTGGAGGTCGATTGGTAGAAAGTGAAAAACTATAATAGTGCGGTGACGCAAAAATGTATAAAATGGAGAAGCGAAAAACAAGTGTGATGTATTTATTATCAACGCACGCGACACAGATCGTTTAATCCGAGGCCGTTAACTCTAATAAGAGGAGCTGGTACCCATTATCATACAAACATTTATATTAAATCGCTGAAAATAATTTGTAGAAAGTTAAAATCCACAATTAAAATGTATTGTAAATCTCCGGTGAGAGAACAACGCATAAATGGAGAAGCGAGAATTCTTTAAATAAATAAATAAATAAATAAATACTCCCAGGGTTTCTATAGTGAGCACAATCGAGGCAACTTACTTTAGTGAACATGCTGCCCACCAATGTTTAATTACAGTAAAGAGCGAGTAACCCGCACTGAATGGATCTACCTGTCAGATGCGCATATTTAGCGCGTTGCCGCACAGAGCGCGCACAGCAGCGGCTGACTGAGACAAATCACGCTTTGTTGCGAAGAACTGCTCGCGACAAACTACACGGACGGAGCGGTTTATTCTGCATGTGTGCAATTGTAGTATTAGGATTCACGCGCGCTCAGTAATTCGTCGCGTCGCGTCGCGTGCGGTCTGGGTAGACTGTTAGCCTAGCATAGCTGGCTAGCTAACAAGACCCGCAAACAAAAACACCGCAAACTACAATAAACGTTCACAAACGCACCCGGTTTTTACATCAGACATACCTTTTCAGTGAAGAAGAGTACCGTACTCTAGATCAAAAGCCGTTTAATTTGGAACTCGCGTCAAACTCAAGGCGAAAATCTAGAGAAGTTTCCCTCCTGGAGAAAAAGAAAACACAGACATTTACCCGAGATAATTAGGACCCGTGAGCGCGCAAGAAGATGCCTGAATGAAACTTTCAACAATATCCATATATATAATGAGTAAAATTTAACGGATTGTTTCCTATAATTATAGGCTGATGAATTGCAAGGTATTCTCTATAAACGCAAGCTGATGGATATCACCTGAACGTTTAATTTAAGGTAAAACACGAACAATTAATTGATTAATGAAACAATGTAACTGATCAAAACATCCTGATTTATATTTTGCGATTAGTGCAAAAACACTGCGTTTTAACTTCTTTACTGCTTTTTTTTTTTACAAACCATGTCAAAAAAAAAAAAAAAACTTAAGATTTTAAATTTTTGGTCAGGCATTTTTTGGACACCTACAGGATGTCAAGCGCACATATGATATAAATGTGAATAAATATTATTGTCTAATATTCAAAACACAATCTTATCTTTTTTTTTTAATGCAGTGCTATATGCTTACAGCACTCAGACCAAAATATAAAACGTCAGGTTATCACTGTTTTTTCTATTTATTTTTTTTATTATTTTTTTTTTCTCATACCAAGCTATGAATGACCTGTTTTCTGCTATATTGACCCATTAAAAATAGATTGTGATGACACTGCACAATTATCCGGCCCCTGAGAGCAACACGTAGACAACAGGAACTCTCCTTAATTGGCTCTGTTCGGGGCGGAACATCTGCAAATAGGCTCTTCTGTTAAAACCACAACCACATCCTTCATGTCATTGCCCATTGTCGTCACAAGCGCTCTGACTGTGCATGAAGATCAGCAAAAGATTGGCTTTGAGTAAATGTCAGGAGGATTTATACAATGTATAACTGGTGTTTGATTGAGAACTGCAGATTTTTATATTTTCAGCAGCATTTTATATTTTTGTAAACCGGGTCAATGGAAATATTATCAAGGTAAGTTTTGGATTTCTTTTATAGCTACTTTTCCTTTAAATTCGATCATTCGATTTTTCTTGTTTAATCGACATATGTTGATCGTAGACCAAACTATATATGATGATTAACATCAACTTCTTTATTTTATATGTATAAAAATGTAATCGCGTTTATTTATTTTCTTTAATTTGCTGTTTGGTTAAAATGAATGTTTCATTTAAAATGTGGTTCTTCATGAACACATGGCATTTCAACCAGTAAAATAACATGTTTACTTTCATTGCAGTTTGCATGTGGGCTCGGTACAATTCATTTGAGCAGGGTTGACCACAGTTTCTGTAATTGTTTCTCCACCATGGCTCTATGGCCAGCCATATTCCTGCTTGGTGTTTGTGGACTTATTGAGTGCAGTAAGTTTGCGTTTATTGCAATTCCTATGCAGTCATTCTGAACATCTAAGTGTAAAACTTCCTCAGAAGGATATAGCTGCAACAGTAGGATTGATCTCGTGTCCTTTGACCTATGCAGATGTTGCTTTGAGAAGAAGCGCTGCCGTTTCTGTAGCTCGACTGACCACATTTCCTCTCACATCACTCTTTGCAGATGACGGCGTTTGCAATGTGACCTGCACCACAGACTTCATCTCCAAGCTGAACTGCTCAAACTCTGACTTGGCAGGAACAGCTTCCTGTGATGTTGTGGCAAATTGCAGGTACAGATCTAGCATGTTGTGTTCTTACTTTGAGTCCTACGAATGTGAATCGTTCTACTGAAACATCGTCTGGCCTCTGCTCATTGTTTTTTTTTTTTTTTTTTAACCTGTTATTACCATTGGTGAACATCTTGTGTAATTGGCACAATTCCTGTCTTCCAGTCAAACTTGTGAAAATTGTTCTGATGCAATTGGGAACTGCAGTATCATATCGCCACAATCCTGGTGCACAATGGAACCAGTGCAACTGAATACGATGCTGTCCTATGATACCATCTGCTCCATCATAGTAACGCAAATGGCCAAACGAGGCAAAATGGAGATCCCGACAAAGCGTTACTCTGCAGAATTCCTGTTATACAAATCTAGTACGTTCTTCTACCCACTTTATCAAAAACGTCATATACAAGGGAATCCAAATCTGAGATCGACAAGTGAAAATGCTTAGAATTTGTAATTGAATACACTTAAAATGAAAGGTTCTAAAATGAAAATTTTGAAATATTATTATATTTAACTTAAATATTTAATATTTATACTATTATATTTATTTATTATATTATTCTTATGTTTAATATGATTATTAAAATGTTTTTCAAACAATTCGTTTGGGGAAACCAAAATGGTTCTTCTGCGGCATCGCTGCAAAAACCCCTTTTGGGGTTTTTATTTTTAAGAGCGTATGAGAATTTTCACAGGCTCATCGTTTTTGGTTTATCCTCTTTTGATTTAAAGTTTGTCAAAGCTCAAATCCAGCATGTTTTGTGATGGTCCAAAAAACATCTTGAGCTTCAATGGAAGTAGATCTTCTTCTGACCTCAGAGTCACATGATCATCGTTAAACATATGCTGCATCTTGACTATTTCGTAACTTTACTCAAAATCCCATAAACCTCCAGGTTGAAATGAGATTTTAATCCCTTGTGATCTCAGACTTTTTGGACTTGTTTACTTATGTACAGTATTCACTGACATTTTGTTTTCGTTTCTTTGTTATAGTTAAGCTAAAGCAACCTTTCAACCTAAAAATTGCAAAAATTAATGGGGGTTTCAACCTCACTTGGGAAGTGGATTATGACGACGATGATGATCTGTATGAAAAATTTTACTACAAAGTACGATTGCGAAATAAAAGTGACCCGGATGAGGTAAAAGATCAATTTGTCTATCCTTATGGAGGGAAAACGATGCATGTTTCTGCAGATTTTTCTGAACAACAATATGTAATATTGATTATTCCACAGAAGGGGCAAATTTATGTCCTGCAGCAGAACCAACCGTACATGATTATCAGTGATAAACCCCAGCCAGGGAGGCAGTGTGTGGCAGACGTTCAGGTCGCCATACACCCGAGCAAGTTTACATCCATGTGGAGTGAGTGGAGCAACAGTGTTGAATGGACATCTGACTCTCCAGATACCGAGCAGTACTATTATCTGCTGCTTGCGCTTCCTGCTGTGGTGATGGTCCTGCTGGTGTACAGTGGGAAACTGTGAGTATCACTTTTACTTGTTTTATTTCTACAGTATTTCATATCGGCCCGGTTTCACAGACGAGCCTTAGATTAAGCCAGGGGTAGGCCTTTGATAAATTAGCACATTTTAATTTGCTTTTATAAACGTGCCTTAGAAAAAGGTACGTTCAGACAAAACATCTTCATCTTCAGACAAAACAATGGCCCTGACATTTTAAGATATGACAACCTGCATTTTAGTCTGGGACTAGACTAGTCTTTGAAACTAAAATTCTTGTACAGAAGTCACTTTGTGGGATATAGAGAAGTGAAGCCAACTCGAGCCTTTCTCACTATGACTGTTACTTCATTTATGAGTCACATGAGTGTCTTTATTATCTGTAAGTCATATGCCTTTGAGGTCTATATTAACCTTTCAGACCATCTAGATCGGTTCACTCCTTCTTAAAAAATCTTAAAGATTATGTACTGAGAATTTTGCCTGATATCCCTCATAGTAGCGGGCTTAATAAAAGACTACAGGCAAGTATGATCTTAAATTTCGATAGCGCCTCCTCTAAATGAGTTTTCCAGTAATCGATATGACGGCACTTACCGTATATGAATAGTCCTTTTTCACCACCCACAAAAAACCACAACAGCAGCAGATATGTTTGTGCAGACTGTCTATTTTCATGTAGGTCAAAAACTGGAGGAAGTCAGAACTACAAGCTCTGCAAGTGCAGAAAGCTCGACAGTTTCCATCACAGCTGTTTTAATTTGTTTTTCAGACCGTGCTTCTCATATCTCCAGCTATAACAGCCCTTTTTAAATGTGTCCACAAAACTACTCCACTCTTTTTAACACTTTGTATTTTTGCATGTACAGGTGGGGCATCAAAAAGCCGACCTTATGGCAGCACATCCCAAGCCCCCATGACTACTTCACCCCGCTCTACCATACACATCAAGGAGACTTTAAGGTAGGTTATGTTTCTGAATCTCTTGCGCAAAAGTAGAAGTCCCTGTGCGCGCGATAACATTAGGGGACTTTTATATCTGCGACTAACTTAACCTCACTCATAAGCGGGGAATGCGACATTTTTCAAATGAGTCAGTCTGTAGGGGCTTCAAAGGAACAGGAGGGCTCACTTAACATTTGGTAGAGATTACGTTTAATGTGAAAACTGAAAGTATCAGTTTTCCCCTCTAATGGAAAGTACTATGAGTTCAAACCTAAACTCGGATTAGGTGGGTAGTTATAAATAGTTGTTTTTAACTAAAGGGGAATTTAGTGAATATTCCACTGGGTAGGCTTATGTGAGTTGAAAAACACTACCCTCTATCTACAGACCGTCACATCAAAATACGAAGCATTATTTCTTGGGTTGTTGTTGTTGTTCCTGTTCCAAAGCACTTCCTTTACTCAAATGTATTAGTAGCATCTTAAGGATTTCTCTAAAACAGTAGCCTTATAAAGTGTCATGAACTTGCGAGACTTGAGGCACCAGCAATGAATGAGGAAACTGTGGCAGATGTGTGAGCTTTGTTTTCAAACTGAACATCTACTCCAGTAGAGGTCAGTAACATGCTGCATTAGCGTCATCAGAAGTTAAAAGCATCAAGTGTTAAGTTAAAAATTTAAAAAAAAAAAAAACTTTTTAAAACATTTGAAAGGATATATTTAACAAAGTAGGGTTTTTTCCGTACAGTGTGAAAATATTAGGTGTAATGGAAGTGTTTTGATCTGCTCCGTTTTGGTGTGAATTGCTCCGTGACACCCTCTGTAATTTTCCAACTCCTCTCAATCCTAAAATAGATTTCTCATAAAATGCTACAAAGTCAATAATTGAACGTTGAGTTTTTACCTGTTATTTATTTATTTTGTATTTGTGCTGTTTAGCGTTCATAATATCAGTTTTTATTGTGCACAAAACATCCGATAAATGCTTTGTGAGTCATCCTGTCTTTGTATCTAACCATTCATAAAGATGAGAACTTTTAATGAATGATTTAATTTTTTCTTTTTAAGTAACACATTTTTAAATGTCAGGAAATGGTTACGATAAGCGGATGTTAATGGCATTATCTTTAAGTAGGTGTTGTTTTGAGGAAGTGTCTTGACATTATCAAAGTGTTCATATCATTTAGTGGATTAGAAATTCATACAGCTAAATATATATAATTCTAAAGTTTGGGGTCAGTAAAAAAAATTTTATAATCTGCAAGGACTCCTTAAATTGCAAGATTCAAGACATTTAGGCCTATAATATACAGCAGATTTCTATTTCAACTGAATGCTGTTCTTTTGAACGTTCGATTCATCAAAAAAATCTTGAAAAAAATGTAGTCTGGCTAACACTAAAATATTAAGAAGCACAACGGCTTTCAATATTGATAAGAAATATTTCTTGAGCAGCAAATAAATAAGCACTAGATTGATTTCTGAAGGATCATGTGACACTGAAGACTGGAGTAATGATGATTGTTTATGTTAGAAACTGTTATTTATCACTGACCCGCTGAAGAGCAACAAGTGTAATATGGCAAAACTCGAAGGGACTTCCATCAACTGGCCAGAAAACTTTCACTTCTTTAAGTTAATGTCACTTCTTTTCACGGCAAAATATAAAGGGATCTACTTGTGTTTTATTACAGAGATGGGTCGGACCAGTCCTGACCTTCAATAACTTCGATTTCCAAGAGAAGAGCACCACTTTGCAGGTGCTTTGTGAGAAGCAGCAGAATGAAAGCTCTGAGGAACGCGGGAACGGTAGGAACGGTGAACGGGACTTTGGTCTGTCGGGTCAAAACTCCTCAAAACTCTACTTTCTTGGAAGCAACGGTCACAATGTGGCACACTCCGGCGGCCACATATCAATGGACACCGTTACAGTGTCAGGTCAGGAAGGCATCATGGCCGACTGGTCCGGTGACAATCATAGACGAAGCCTAGAGGACTTCCTCAGTGACAAAGACTCCAATCAGAGAGCAGCTGAGATCGCAGACAGACAGCCTCTTGTACCTGAAGGCAGCGGTAGTTTACGGGGTTTAGACTGCGACGACTGGCATCTACAGGAGCACGACCTGGAGAACATTGAACGGGTCTCGCTGGACTCTTACAATTCCAATGAGCAGTCTGATGATGGTTACCCACAAATGGGATTGGATTTAGACACCATAGACAGCGGATTTCTGGAGTCAGACTGTTCAAGCCCGTCGGCTTTTGATGGGAACGAACACATTGAGACTGAATCACTGGATGGCGTGGGAGGCTCCCATTCGAATTATGTCAAACAGTGGGTGGCTTTTACAGCAGTTCAAGTTGATCCCCACAGCACTGGAAAGTAGCTATTCATGGGAGTTTCTATTACTACATTGAACTGAATCAATCACAACTGAATAATAAACAGGAGACGGTGGAAGCGTCTACAAAATATCTGACGACTTCACTGTTTGGACCTAATTTGTTCCCGTTGTGTTTATGTGAGCAGTTTCTTCTTACACTGAACTGTATTTGTGGCGAAATGCCACAAAATAGACTAAATGTGTATCAGCTGTATGGTCGTTCACAGGACATTGGTTTACATTAGGCTGCCGGACAGCATGCATAGATGCTTCTCAGTTTGGATAACTGTCAATCCTGTTGGTGAACTGATAATCATTATACACTCTAATTGTAAATTTTCTGTCATGTTATATTTTTATCTGTCAGTAAAATATTGTAATTCTTGGCATTTTTAATGTGACATTGATATTACAAGAACTTCTTTGGCCATGATAATGAACAGAATCCCATTAATTATTCCACTGAATTATACTTGAATGTTGATTTTTCTCTTCAAATCGTCCCTCTCCTTGTCAGCTTTGCACTTTAAAGCTTTATTTTCTCCCTATTACTTCATTTCTAATCGCAAATAACCATGGAAGCCCATGTAATTCGAAAGTCGCAATTACGAAATAACAAGAAATAATGTCTCGGAGTAAAACTAAATAAATAAAAAGGCAAGTGTGACTTTATTTTCACAACTGCAACAAAGTCAAAATTGCCTTTTTATGGTATATGGAGTCTATACTAAACATTATTCCATCTCTCTTTTTCTGGAAATGTTGTTAACACAACCTCTGTCTATAGTATGCAAGAGTACAATTAATGTGTCTCAAATCATAGCTTAAAATATTATGCCATAAGTGCCTGGATTGTTTACTATCCCAGCTAACAAAAATATGTTCTAAGAACATTTTGCTAACATTGCCATTAAGTAATGAAAATGTTATTTCTTTCGGTTCTCTGAACGTTCAATATGGCACAAACGTTAAAGAAATGTTCCAATTTATCATTCTTAAAACATGCAACTGTTACTTTTGAATGTTCTCTTAACATTCTAAAGCAAATAGAAGTATTAAAAACATTTTTAAAAAAAGTTATATGAAACATGTATAGATAACGTTCTTGTGCTAACACTGAGACCAGATAACTTTGATGTTCTATTAATGTTTCTGGAAGAGTGTTTGTTCATAACTTTGAGAGAACCTTGAAAGAAAGTTAGCTAAAGTTCTGGGAACTTTCCTTTTTAGCTGGGATGCCAGATGTCCAAAACCCATTCATCTGCACTTGCTTTTTGAGCTGACAAGGATGTATCCAAATATTCAATATGTATATATATGGGATATGTAAAAAATGTTTGAACCTAAGAAGAGTAATGAATTTAGTTACATGCTAATGTTTACATGCTAACATCAACCGTAGGCTACATGATTTTATGATGCATGCTTCAATACTGAGACTCAATCTACATACTCTGCCTCGAGTTCATTTAGCGTGTGTAGTGGAAGTACCACGGGAAGTGAGGTGTGACCAATGTCTAGGTACTGATTATCTGTTGTAGTAATACTGAGAAATTAAGCACTTTGAAACTTTTTTTCCTGAGAAAGTGATGAGCTGTGAAGATCTTCATTTATTGCACACAATAGTTATCAGTGTTTGCTGCACAGAGCAAGATAAGGCATGAGTCACAGACAGATCTACAAAATGCCAAACAGCTGATAATACCCAAGGGTATTTCTAGATATCAGATCATTTGAACAAATGATTAGCGATTTTCCGTTGTGTGCTTTTTGACCCTTTTATTTTTTTCATTAATGCTCTTGATTCGCATTTAATGCACTTTATTTTTATGGTCATATTATTTATTTCTCATATTTGAGTAGAAACGTTGATGGTTGGAGGTGATAAGGTTTAAAAGCAAACTGTCTTGGCCTTGACAAACATATGGCCTAGGACGATAACTATAATGATAACGTTAAATATATAGTTCTAAAAATCGATAACTTTAATGATAAAGGCCGTTCACACCAAGAAAGAAAACAGTAATATAGCGTTAGCGACCAGCTACTGTTTTGTAACTGTCGCTTTAAATGCTCGAGCTAGTCAAAGCAAGGTGGATTGGCTGACAAAAATGTTTTAACGTTCATCGGCTCAGCTGGAAAGATCGCTCTGAAACTTAATCCAAAGTATTTGCTTTACTATTATCGTTATAGTTCTGGTGTGGAGCAGTTATTGTTATGTTTATAGTGTGGACAGTTCTTTAACCTTATTGTTTTACAGTCAACTTCGTTTAAAAGCGAAAGTATTAGTATAAGAAACCTGTTTAGCAACATTAGAAGCCTTGGTTTTTCGAATTGTACACACAGGAGTACTTTAAAAGTTCTCTGCATTGTCTGAAACGGAAAGATTAAAAAGGAACAGTGACGTACAGTAGAAAGCCACAAATTAATGTTCGTATTTACTGTACTTTCTCATGTTTAAAGTCACTGCGCTAAATGTCAGCTGGAGACATTTATAGAAACAGTCACATCAACGTTTTTCTGGTTGTGAATGTTAGCTATAGGCCTGTAATTAATTCAAGTAAAAAGACAACAAAGAATTATTTTAGGGCTGTTTAAAATGCCTCTGGTTTAACACTTGTAAACTATCGATGTAATTACTGTATATCGGAATGAATATACCTTCTCTTATGTTCACCTGGACAGTTTAATTTGATGTGAGAATTGAACACACATGATTTCCTATGTGATGTTTGGCAAGTGAGAACCGTGTGATGCCACCTTAAACGACTAATCAGAGATTTCAGATAAGCTGAGGTTAAGACCTCCTACATAAACAGGAACTTCTCTGTCTATAAAACGAACTTGATGCCCTTCACTGTCACAGACATGAACTAATATTTCTCTAATGCTTCAGAATAAATTTGGTAAGTTAATATAATTGTGTCTTTTTTTATTGTGTTCTTTAAACTTTGAGCCTAAATACAGGAATGTGTGAAATGTGTATTTTGTGATTTTTTTTTTTAAGCATCATGTTTTGACTCTTACTGTTTACTTTTTTATTAATTACATATTCAGAATAAACACCTAATTTGTAAAGCTCTGCCAGAGGGACTTAAAGTATTTCTTTATCAGTTTAATAATTGTTCCATTTATGGCTAACTTTTCAGGGTCTTTTATGTGCTGAATTATGCTTTGAAATCTGGAAGTGTGTGTATGTGTGGTCCTGTACAAGAATGATGAACCGAACTGGCATGATCTGCATTTTCTTGGCTTTTTCGGTGGAACTTAACACCGGTTCACAGGGTAAAACATGCTTCTCAAATCTGCCCTTTCAGTCACACTGGATTTTACATGTACAGTACTTCCAAAAATATGTGACTATTTTCCTGTTTCACGTTTCAGCTCTGGCAAAAGATCTCACCTGTGTGACAGATTACTGCAAAACCGTCAGCTGCTCTTTAAAATTTCCAGTCACATCCAGCCAGATCTCACACTGGCTGGAATTTCATTGGAACCGTGACATGTAAGCAGTAATTCATTACCAGTGTCTGTTTAGTAATTCATACACTATTTTTCAATTGAATTCGTATGCCAATCTAAGTGTGCATTACCAGTACAGATATGGTACACGGGCCGTATACATGCTCACTCCAGGGAGCAGGTGAAGATCACACCTGCACTTTCACTGTAAATAAGATACTGACTGATATTGATACGGTTGCTGTGACGCTTCATTATGTGGAAAACGGCACTGAGAAGTCGGATCTGTTGAATGGTAATTTTCGCCCAGCAAAAAACAGTGAGTAGATCTTTATGTAATTATTCTGTAATACATTTTGTATTATTATTATTATTATTATTATATTTCACGTACATGAAGCTTCTCTCTTTTCCCAGTTAAACCAAAACCCCCATTTAATCTGACATTACAATACATAAATGAGACGTATTATTTCTTTTGGATGAATGGATATGAAGATCATCATTATAGAAATAGTCTACCCTTCAAGTACGAATTTCTGTACCTCAAAGATGGAGATAATGACAGGGTAAGATTAATTACAGTGATGATTCAGCTGTAAATGTCCACCACTCAATGTGCGTGTTCTAGAGATCATTCTCTGTTTCACCCACATCAAAACGCCATCTGTGTTCTTGCTTTGAAAATGAATGTTTTCTATAATGGTTTCACATTATTGTTACTTTTTAAAGGAGCAAAGTGTTCATCCAAACGGTAAAATGATTAAGATTCATGAAATGCACCTTGATCCGAGCACTACGTACACTGCTATGGTGAGGACTGGGATACTTCCGACATACAATGGAACGTGGAGCGAGTGGAGCAGCGCTGTAAAATGGAGTACGACATACAAAGGTGAATACTGTGGTTCTGATTTACATTTACACTCTCATGCACTTGATTTATAATCTATATGTCGATGTGAGATTAAAGCATTAGTTCACTTCTGAATTTAAATTTCCTGATGATTTACTCTCCCCATGTCATCCAAGATGTTCATGTCTTTCTTTCTTCAGTCGAAAAGAAATTAAGGTTTTTGAGGAAAAAATTCCTAGGGTTTTCTCTGTATAGTGGATTTCACTGGGGTTCAGCAGGTTGAAGGTCCAAATTGCAGTTTCTGTGCAGCTTCAAGGCGCTATACACAGTCCCAGCTGAGGGTCTTATCTAGAGAAACGATCAGCCATTTTCTAAAATAAATTAAAAAATGTAAATGTTTTAACCACAAATGCTCGTCTTGCGCTAGCTCTTTTTTTCTTCTTCTTCTTGTAGAATTCCAGCAGAGATGCTGCTAAGTGTATTACTGCCCTCCATGAGTCAAAGTTTGAACTAATTCTTATATACTTATACTAACATATTGTATATTGCAATTTAGTTCACATTTTGACTCATGGAGGGCAGTAATACACTTAGCAGCATCTCTGCTGGAATTCTACAAGAAGAAGAAGAAGAAGAGAGCTAGTGCAAGACGAGAGTTTATGTTTAAAACATATAATTTTTTTTTTTTTTTTAGAAAATGACGTTTCGCTAGATAAGACCCTTATTCCTCATCTGGGATCGTGAATAGCGCTTTGAAGGTTCAACCCATTGATCCGCAGTGAAGTCCACTATACAGATAAAAAACCTGGAATGTTTTCCTCAAAAACCTTAATTTCTTTTCAACTGAAGAAGGAAAGACATGAACAGCTTGGATGACATGGGGGGTGAGTAAACTGTCATTAATTTTAATTCAGAAGTAAACTAATGCTTTAAAGGTGCAATAAGCTATTTCTAAGAAACGCTGTTGAAAGTTGGTCAGACTGAGCAGAACAACACACTTGTAGCCAGTCAGCAATAGGGGGCGAGTCCACTAATGATGGGGGAGGAGAGAGTGAGCAAGAAGGAGATTTGAAGAAAGACTATAGAAAGAGACTTGGCTGAGAGACATTACAAAAGAGAAAAGGTCAGAGAATTTCCCTGGGAAAAGAAGGATTATGATCAGGCAAGAGCTTAATAATAGCGTTAATATTAGAAAAGCACTGGGAAGAACTGAGGTTGTTTTGTTTTCCATACGTGAGCAACATTGGCCTTTCTATGTTTCACAGAACCAAGATATGCTGTTGGTGTAATGTTAGCTTTAGTAACAGGACAGTTTTGAGTGTCGTTGAAACATTATTTAGCTTCAGCTATGATGAAGAGACATCCACTCTTGCATTGCATGTTAGTGCGTTTTGGGGGTGGAGAAAGGAAAGGAGGGGTGTGTTTCAAATATGAACAGTTTCTCAGAAATCATTTATTGCACTCAATCCACCCCTGTTTGTTCTGTTGATTCTTTTTTTCCCTCTGTTTTTTATTATATAATTTATTTAGTTTGTTTGTTTGTTTGTTTGTTTTAGCACAAGATGAGACCGATCAAGTTGGCAAGATTGTCATTGTAACGATTTTAGTGCTTGGACTTTTAATTCTGCTTATATCTGTTCCTGTTGCAAGGTAATTGTTTATCAATCACCTACTACTGCCATATATTTTTACGGAAAAATTATGCAGTTCACCAACACCCAACAGCTGACAAAATTAACTGTTATATTATTATATATAAATTGCCATATTTATGCATCACAGATTTAAGATGAAAGAAATGGCATGGATGCCGACACCAGCACCATATTTCCAGCCCCTTTATCAAAATTACCAGGGCAATTTCCAGGTATGATTTCAACCCTTTTGTGGTTCATGAAATGACTACAAGGGTCTTTTGAGCAAAATTGCAAAAAAATAAAAATAACCATAAATAAATCATTTGAAATAATTGAATAGCGGGATAATTGAAAATTCATTATAAAAGAAATGTATAAAATATTTAAAATCTAAAATATAACATCAATAGATAGATAACAGTATAAAAACATAAATTTACCATATTAACATACAGTATATTTACAGTATAAAGCAGGCCTGCTTTCAAACGCTCCAGATTGTATCTGTGTAAGCACTCGGGGAAGAGCGTCATTGTTGACTATTTACAACATGCTTTTGAAGCATTGATCATTGTAGCCAATCACAGACATATCTGTTTACCATGTGAACACAATTGCCAATCAGAGGTGTTTACGAATCCGCTCAAAAGCACTCAAAGCGTCGCATTTTTAAAATGTCAGTATAGACTTGGCATAGTGGTAGGTACTTTTGACAACAATAATACTCAACAGCCACTTTATTAGGTACACCTTGCTGGCTTGGATGCCCTTTTGCCTTCAAAACTGCCTTAATTCTTTGTGGCATAGTGTCAGAGATCGGTAAGGCACTGTCATCACCTAACCACAGCGAGCGCCGTCACCAGAGCTCTGATCACGTTCACCTGATCCACATCATCTCATCACCAGCACAGTATAAGAGAACTCACTTCACTTTGGCACTTTGTCTGGTCTCAACTATGAATAAAGGACTCACTTACCTGCTCCACTTACTGTTTGGCAAGTTCCTGCGTCGTCGTCTTAACTGTACCCGTGTCTCCATCATCTCCCCATTTGTCTGTGTCTCCAGCGATCTCCATTCTCCGGATCCCCCCACAGAACCAACGCCATCACCGAAGTGTGTGCTCCACAGTGTTAATCCACGATCTCCTTCCATCTCCTGTCCAACCAACTGTCAGTATATCCATTCATCCGCATTACGCTCTGTGAACTGTCCATTACCTGTCTGTTCCGATCCTGGTGTGTTTAATAAACTCAATCGTTCATTATCCATCTCTGTGAGTCTGTGTTCCATAACACATAGATTCAACAAGGTGCTGGAAAAATTGGATTTTGGTCCATATATTGATATGCAGTTGCTGCAGATTTGTCAAGCTGCTCATCCCATTCCACCACATTCCAAAGGTGCCCTAGTACCTATATAGTGAACTTATTGTCATGTCTAAGAAACCATTTCAAGATGATTTGAGCTTTGTATCATCAGAAGATGATACACCGTGGTCATAAAGGGTTGAACATTGTCATTATGATATTGATAATTATGATATTTTTGGTTTGTTGGGTCAGATTGCTTTTACATATCTAGCGAACAGCTCTTCGTTTGAAACCGTACCGAGACCCTCTTCAAGGAGGTCTCAGTACACTTGTTTGGTCTTCATTTTCACTGCATTCACACCTGCTTAAACGAACTGCACCAAGGGGGACAACGAACTCTAGAGCGACTCAACCAAACTAAATGAGGCAGGTGTGAAAGCACCTTTATATCGCCTTCCTCCATTCTGATGCTCAGTTTGAACTTCAGTGGATCGTCTTGACCATGTGTCTACTACATTCATTGAATTGCTGTCATGTGATTGGCTGATTAGATATTTGCGTTAACGAGCAGTTGAACAGGTGTACCTTCTAAAGTGTTCGGTGAGTGTATACTTACATATTTGTTTACACAACAACGTTTTCAGTTATGTGTTTTGGCCGTTCATTTACACTACAACAGCATTTTGGGAGCCTGAAAACACAAGCTTTTGAAAACAGGTTTGAAAAGGCAAGCTATCATTTTCGTGAAAACAGTGACGTAATGCTCATGCGTATCATGTATTTAGTCTATAGGTACGTTTCTTTACAAAGTGACATCGCCAACTACTGGCAGGGTAATGCAGTGTTTTTAGTTGTTCCATGTGAACGAGGATCACAGACGACAACATAGTCAATATGTTGTCGTCTGTTGTCAAAAAACAATGTGTGAAATGAAAAATGAAAAATAAACCTGTAAGATCTATCCTCATATTCATATCAGATTAATATGTATCCTCTTTTTTCCCATTAGTGTTGGGTTTTGGCAAAAAGTCCTTTACAAAGCTTTCATGTTACGGAAGACTTTGCAACAATCGACAAGATTTCCGAGGTCGTGATGACTGCACTACAGGATCAGGTAGAGAAAACGGGCATGTATCCCGCAGCACACTGCCATCAACCCTATGTCCCCACAGCTGAGCCCTGGGCGCCACGTCAAATGCCCGATACATGCAGTGAGACGAGTATCCCGTGTGAGGAATTTTCTTTCTTCTGTGAAGGGTTGCCAGATAAAGTGGACGACCTCATGCTGTCTCTCAGCGTGGCGTGTCTGAGTGGGGATGTTCTGTCTCTGAAGGACTCAGCTCTTAGTCTTGAGAGTCTTGAGGACTCTGAGGTCTCTGAAGCACCAATCATCATTAACCCAACGCCTATGTGTTTCAAACAAGACTACTGCACTCTCACCGACACTCCCACAGGCCTCGTCCCCACCTTCACCGGAGATATAGAGCGGGACGAAAACACCTTTAGTGATTAAATGGATGAAGACACCTGCAGTAGACATGTGGACGTTATACCATTTATTCACATTTTGAAGTGTGATTGTATATAATTTATGTTGTAAAACAAAATGTGTAGGTCTTTTCAAATAGTGTTAACAAGAAATTCCTATTCTTCATTGAAACTATTTGTTTAGGCTACAAAGTGTTAAAGATGCCATTATACTCCCTCCACTTTATTTGACAGTTTGAGGTTTTGTGTGCAGTGATTTCATTCTCCGGATTCTGATTTTCATCAAGTAACATTATATTTTTATTCGTTATATTTGTACGGAGAAGTAAATTAAAATAGTGTGTATTTCGTATGGAAAAGCTTGTTAAAGCTACAGTCAATTTGAAAATATTGTGACACAGGGTGGGTATGAAAAAAATCTGTTTTATTTCAATTGTATGTAAATAGACACCTATTTTTACATTTTACATATCAAAAAAATCACTATGTAAAGAATGTGAATGAATTTTATATGATTTATCATTGAATCTTCATCATGCATTCAGAATCAGAAAGTTTTTTTGAAAGAAGCTTTCATAGCACAGAGAGAATGATAGTGACAATACAGATAATAAAAAGAATAAAAATAGGATAAATAAATAAGAAATAACAATATACAAAACAATAGATAGTACATCTGTACAGGTATGTACAAATGCAAGGAAATGTAAATAAGAAATGTGGTCTGTTAAATAAATGTATCATCCCGTCAACTCAACCAGAGGTCCCTTGCTCAAATTTTGCATTTTGTCAATATTTTTTTCTGTAGAAAGACAAAATATTAAATGTCACATATGTATATTTTCTGAGTTCTCCACTGTTTTGTAGAGGGGAGTCAAAATGACAATTTTCACATGAGATTTGGAGCCAATTTACAGGTTGTAAAAATGACTTTAGAAAGATGGCGTCATCATTATTTTAATTTTAAGCAGAGATTGGTAGATATATTAGTGAAATCTGTTGAATTTAGTGATCTTGGTTTCATTATATGCCAATGATGACAGTTCAAAAATGGCGAAAAGCATAAGTTTGCATGCCTGTAATTCAAGATGTATTAAAGATATTTTTATATCCTTTTAGATTCTGGTTCTTAAACTTTTCTTTTTGTATCTTCATTTTAAAGGCCCTTGATGGTTCAATCCTAGAGATATGGACATGCTAATGTGGCATCATGGGTAAATTGGTAAATTGGTCAAAACCCAAATGTGGGTCACTTTGCATTCAGCTGATTCTTTTTTCTTCTAAAGAGGACTATTTGAAGAATAAATTATGTTAAAACTAGAAATCTATCTCATGTTTTCCTATCATCTCAATTGCATTGAACATACCTGAGTGCCATAAATATCTCTTTTCTAAAGCTGTCATGCCTGTAACTAAAAGTATTCAAAATATCTTAATATCATTCTTGTTTATAATTCTTTATAAACTTTCCTTTAATCTCATTTTGAAGGCCCTGAATAGATTGAACCATCGAGGGCCTTTAAAATGCAGACACCAAAAGAAAAGTTTATGAGCCAGAATCTAAACGGATATTAAGATATCTTTAAAACTTCTTGAGTTATAGACATGCAAACTTGAGGAAAAAAACACAAGAAGTGCTTTTTGCCATTTTTGAACTGTCACCGTTGGCAAACAAAGATCACTAAGGTCAACAGATTTCACTAATAGATTTACCAATCTCTGTGTAAAAATAAAATAATGATGACGCCATCTTTCCAAAGTGATTTTTACACTCCTGTAAATTTGCATATTGGCTCCCCTCTACAAAATACTCATAAAATATACATCTGGGACATTTAATATTTTGGCTTTCAACACTATTTATGTTTGTCTTTCTACAGAAAAAAATTTGACAAAATCAAAAATTCTAGCCGGGGAAGTTTCCGAAATTTGGTTGATTTGACAAGGAATGACCCTATTGCCTGAAGGGAAAAAACCGTTCCTCTGCCTGGCCGTTCTAGCGTTCAGTGCTCTGTAGTGTCGACCAGATGGCAAAAGTTCTGTGTGAGCTCCAGAATGATTTTATCATTTTGGATGAATACAGTTCTTGGAGAGTGGGAGGGTTGTACCAGTGATACCAGTTCCCGGACGGCCGCAGCCCTGCAGAGTTTAGTTCCAACCCAGATCCCACACACATACCTGAAGTTTCCAAATAAGCCTGGAGGACTTGATTAGCTGGATCAGTTGTGTTTAATTAGGGTTAGAGCTAAACTCTGCAGAGCTCTGGCCCTCCAGGAGCTGAGTTTGACACCCCTGGTGCAGAAAGAAAAGAGCAGTGGGGAGAGAACGCACCCCTGGGGTGCACCACTGCTGATGGTGCGGGTACTGGATGTGAGTTTTCCCAGCCTCACTAGCTGCTGCCTGTCTGTCCGGGAGATGTTGATCCACTGACAGAAGAAAGTGGGCACAGAGAGCTGGGTTAATTTGGATGGGAGGAGGTTAGGGATGATAGTGTTGAGGCCGAGCTGAAGTCCACAAATAGGATCCTCACAGAAGTCCCTGGCTTGTCCCATGTTAGTCTCGCGAAGCCAGACCTTTGGACTGACGGCAGAAGGTCTGGATTATAGCAGCTTTCATTGGCCAGGGACCGCCCAAGAGGACATCTTGTTCTGCATCATGTTTAGGGGCGTGAAAATGTAAAGTCGGTGTCCCTACAATAACAGACCGGCGTGCATCTAATAAATTATTAATTCAAGAACGCTGAGCAAGTTTACAGCAACAATGGAGCTGCAAACTTCACATACTTTTGAAAATCCAGTGTTTAGATGATCATGGTAAGCGCTCACTGTCACAGTTGTAAACACGACAGTGTTCTTCTTCCATGAGGGGGTGTGGCCTCGTTTCCATGCGGACCACTAAAGAACGCAACACACGTGTTTCCCGGACATCCTGTAGAATTCAACCAACCAGATGACAACTTCGAAACTCCTGAAGTGTTTCCAGATAAGTGTGCCATATGCATCAGACGTTCAGCCAACGGTCCGTGGGCGTGATGTCTGAGGCTGAGACTAGTCCCATGCTGACTACATCATCCACAGGCCTGTTTGCTCAATAACCAAACTGCAGGGGGTCCAGTAATGTCTTCCAAATGACTTCATAGCCACAGATGTTATTCAAGGTTAAGGGTTTTCCAGCAGGGCAATATCCTTTCTGTGTAAGTTTGCATGTTCTCTCCGTGTCAACGTGGGTTTCCTCCAAGTGCTCCAGTTTTATACAGTCCAAAGACATCCAGGTTAGGTGGACTGGACATGCCAAATTGGCCATAGGTGTGAATGCATGTGTGAGTGCTAAGACATGTAATGGGGAGAGTTGTGGAAAGACCTGGCAACCTACCCTGGAAAAAAATATTGCCAAGAAAATTATTAATTATTAAAAAGGATAGTCGCCTTAGGCGAGAGATGGCCATACAATCACCAAAAGTCAGATTCAACTGAAATGGTAATATGTATATTACACATCAGCCACTTTAGGTATCCCTGTTCAACTGCTCGTTAATGCAAATATCTAATCAGCAAATCACATGACACTATTTTAGCTTGTAGACATGGTCAAGACAATCTGCTGTAGTTCAAACTAAGCATCAGAATGGGAAAGAAAGGTGATTTTGAATGAGGCATGGCGATTGGTGCTGGATGGGCTGGTCTGAGTAGTTCAGAAACTGCTGATCTACTGATATTTTCACACACAATCTCTTTACATTTACATTTTAATCATTTAGCAGACGCTTTTATCCAAAGTGACTTACAAGTGAGGCAATTAGGGGTTAGGTGCCTTGCTCAAGGGCACTTTAGTCATGGTATCGAAGGTGGAGAGAGTGCTGTTCTTTCACAATCCCCACTGTCAATTCCTGTCGGCGTGGGAATCGAACCAGCAACCTACTCCCTCACCATTAGGCCACGACTACCCCTAGTTTGTTTACAGAGAACGGTCTGAAAAAGACAAACAAACATGCACACATACACACACATTTAAATTGTATATGAATAGGCACCACTGTTTTTACATTTTGCGTGACACAACAATCCAAATTGGTTTCTAATCAGTTAAAGAGTGAAAGAGTTTTGTATGATTTATTACTGAAAGTGCATCATGAATTCAAGGTCAAGGTTTGTCTGACCCGAAGTTTTTTCAGGGTAAACTTCGAAAGAAAGAATGAAATCCACTAGGCTACAATTCAAAAGACTAAAACAATACAGAAAGCTGGATTACAGCAGACAACATCACGGTCTCCCCCTCACCCCCCGTGCTGTGCTGCCCTCTGCTGTCTGGAGAGTGCACTGCAGTTCTCATGGCCCTCCACTGCATGAGACGTTGTTGTGGTGTGACGTCAGAGCTGGCAGGAGAGAGGCAGCAGCGGCCATCCACTACAGCTCTGTAATGACAACATTACTGAGACATCTGCCTGTTAACGTCCATGGCCAAGACCAAGAGCCAAACAGTGAGTATATGATGGAAAATACGACATTAGATCCCGAGTGACAGTCAATGATACGGTGTTCTGGACCCGCATGATTATTTACAGTGTTCAAATTAGCCAGTTGCTATCTTCTAGCTAAGCAGCTTAGTGTTTGGGCAGGGATTTCACTTTAGTAAGTTTTATTCTCTAAATGTAATTCAAACCATTTAAGTCGTTTTTTTTTTTTTTTGCTTGTTTTGAATGACGAACATTACGGACTTGTTTGTTTCGGCATTTCTTTAAAAAAAAATAAAAAAGCCCTTTTCGTACATTAACGTAGTTCATCGTTATTGCATGTAGTGAGGTCATTAATTATATATAATTTTATTTTAATTACCGCGGTTGTTTTGACATGTCGTTTGTCAGCTGACAGGCTAAAAACAAACAGCAGCGCTCGTGAACATGCCAGAGGAAGTGACGCAGCAGCGAAGAGTCGGTTAATGATGGATTTGTTTAATTTGTTTAAGGTGTCCGTAAAGTCAGCTCATGAAACTGCTGTCACGCGAGACGTGTTCGCTTGAATAAAAACAACACCGTGACGTTTCACGAGCGGCGCACAACTTTAAAGACGCACATCTGATTATCGCCATTGCTTTAAATCAGCAGAGAATTGTAAATATAAAACGTTAACTCGACATGGTTATTTCCACAGATACAGGCCGACCGATTTGAATCTCTTGTGAAATGTGATAGAAAAAGAGTAATGTTAGATGTACTGCGACACTTGGGAGAACTGGGACAAAAGCACACTAATAAATAAATCAAAGGATTTGTTTAGGATTATTTAATATTGTTTAACATGAGATATTCTCCTATGTTTGGGTGCCTCTTGCATTTTACATGTTTTTCCTTGACTATCAGTCAGTCCGATGTTATCATAAGTTATCACTTTGGCTTCATTTTCTGGACTTTTGTAGCACAAAATTAATTTTTATAAAGATTTCCCTTTGGGCTCATGGTCATGAATAAATCAAATGTCAAATTTTCTGTTTATGGAAGCCCATTTCTGCCAAATGATAAAGAAACGTAACTATATAAATACTAAATCATAATTATTTTAATATACAATAGTTAATATATAAAGATGAAAACTTCATGCCATTATGACACACTTTTTGTCTCATAATTATGGCTAGGTGTTTATGACATATTTATGAATTACCAAAGCGTGGCATTTTCATTTTCACGTATTAGAGATTTTTATAATTTGACAGTAAAAGGTTTGGTAAGTTAGCTATATTAATTCTAAAAATGGGTGATTTACGCAAAGGAAAATATGCACAATGATTGAAAAAAAATGCTTATTTTATCTTACACAAATTAACTTTGCTAAAAGGGGCCAAAAGGAAAAATATTCATATCTGAGGTTTTCAAAAGATCATATGAGGTTTTCAAAAGATTGAATAGCCTACTAATAAATAGCAAATTTAACTGCACAAATCCAGCAGCTCTGGGAAAACTGTGTTTTGACATCTGCATCGGGATGTTGTTTATGAGGCTGCAGATTTGATAATGAGCCACAGCACAGGAAATGAATGCTGCATCTCTTACCTACAAATCAACTGAATGAAACAGTTACTCGAAGTCAATGTGCTGCACGTGTTCACAGTCTAAAAGATATGATCTGACATTTGCAGCTTGTACGCACACATCGGCATCTACAGAGACATAGTCGAACGGTAATATATTTGTGCACACACACAGTCATCTTTCTTTATTCTTTAGCTGTGTTTGAATAATAATACGATTAAATAAAAGCATTTCGTCTAGACATATATGAATGTATTTTCCTTGTGATGGCAATTTTTATGACCCAACTTGCAACTTGTTTGTATTCACTCTTACTTTGGCATCCTGTCAACCTTTACTACACTGTTCTCTCTTTAGCTGGCTGTCAGAGATGCACGGCTTTTGTTTTTGTTGGCTCTATCAAAACTTCACTTCCTAATCTAGCTCTAAATACGACTTCCAGGAAAACTGGCCATTGCTCTCGGATTACAACGTGGCACACTATTTTGATGCCATTGATCCTGAGGGAGACGGAGGTGGTATTGCGCAGTAATCGTTATTGTTGTTTTAGCCAGTGCGTTTATGCCACTCCCATTTGTATTATTAATGCGTCATAAAGAAAGTGATGTTACCTGTGACTGCTTGAATTTCTTAAACTGTTCAGATGGCTGATCCTTATACAAACACACAGTAGCGGTCAAAAAAAGTTTGGGCTCGACTGAATTTACAAATAGAAACAGTGTGTGTAAACCCAACATTTTGATTAGTTTAATTTTAATTATGTGAAAAGACATGATTTGCACTGGATTTTTCATACAACTGATGACGTCAAAGATGTATATTATTCAAAATACTGAACAAAAGTAAATAAAATGAAATCAAAATAGTGATAAAGAACTAGAACTTTTGACTGGTACTGCATTTCTTTAGTGCATTTCTCTCAGTCCAGATTATCTCTACCTTGCTGTGTGCATATGGCCTGATTTCTATCTTTCTCTGCACGTCAAGCTCCTTTAACTTCCATGACATTTTTTTTTTTTTAATCAGTTGCAGACAAGGGGACAGTCCTCTTTAGTTTCTGTGGTTGAGTGTGTTTGGCAAAGTTGTATTGGAGAAGTGCCGTATGTAGCAGGTGTCTGGAAAGTACCTGGTTTTACACTAATAAAAGAACCTTTTAGAATTTGTTTTTTTTCCTCTCTCCACATTTCTCATAGTAAACAAATGAGGTGATCAACCTGATGTGGGGAAGCAGATCTTGCTTTATTTGCATGGCTTCGGGTATTATCTCAGGCTTGAGGTTAAAACTGCCTCGTGCTGAAATAGACATATCCTTTATGTATATAAGAAATATATATGTAGGTAAGAAAGTAGGCTTTTCTTCCCTATTGTGATGTATATCCGAGTGAAACGACTTCTCGAGTAGTAAAAATGAACTTTGATTGGATGGTTTGCTATTGGTGGATCTCATGTTGCCCCGCCCTGATGCCAGTAAACACATCATCAGCGAAGAGATGAGCTGCAGGAAGGAGGCGAATTGTTGATTACATTATGAAGGCACATGAATTAAAAAAATAAATAAATAATCATTTGCGTGGATAAATAATTTATTATAAACACTGCAATATTCCATAAAAAGAACTTACGGAATATTTGTGGGGAGTTACTACTCACTTCTAACGCACCAGAGACCCGGGTTCGATCCCCACCAAATGGCAATTTCTTACTTTTTTGGATAAAAGCGTCTGCCAAATGAATAAATGTAAATGTGAAATGTAACATACTTTTAATTGGAGGATTGAATCATAATTTTCTTGTGTCTCGGGTTATTCTTGGTAAAATTATCATTATTAGCACACTAAAAGTCTGTCTAAATGCCTTATTGTCCCATATAAACAGATAAATGTGCCTTCTGTACTTGTATGTTACTTAAAAAGATTATAAAATGGCTAAATGAGAGCAGTTTGAACCACAATTTGCCATAAGTTGCAAATCAATGGCGGCTGGTATTAGGGCAACGTTCTTATTTGAAAGAGCACTGGATTTGTTAAACGGCCCCTTTTCAGTCTTTTGACTTCCGGTTTGTATTTCCACAGCTATCTTACGTATTTATGAATGAACTGTTACTATCCGTTTTAAAGTCTTCCAGGTCTACTGACACTTGTTAAGACATCTTCTTTAAACATTACAATGCTCATTAACTCTACAATAAGTAAATCCACATCACCAGCCAATTATTCTTTGACAGCGATGCCATAGAAATATACAGGACTACCGCAAGAACGGAAGTTCAAAGACAAAATTCTAAAGATGGCTGCGTGGTTTTTGTTTCTCTCACTTGTAGTTCTACAATGTTTAGTCATCAGTATTTTTTTCTTTTATTCTCACAGCAGAAAACGACTAAATTTTAACTGTGTATAAATGTTAAAAGTTTATTTTGTCACATTTGAAGTTGGCATAGCATGAAAATTCACAATCTTTTCTTTTAAGAATGTATGAAATGGATATTGAGAATGATTCGTCTGTGCATTTGTTTAATTTTCTCAAGCTCTCGTTTAGCTGCCTCCACTTTTGAGTGGAACGCCCACATCTCAAAATAAATTTAAGAAATGATGCGCAGATCCATCCGCTTTTTCGACATTTTTTTTTCTTTTCCAATAATCTGTTATATTCAGATGTACATCACAATATGAGTCTGATATAGCAGTGGTTTTGGTCTTATACTGCCTTCTAGTGGCGAGGATGTAGCATCATGTCAAAGCAAAAGTTTACCAATTGTCCCTTCGCTAAGACCCGCCCCCTTTTAGTTACTGTTGCTATGTCCGACAACCCCTGCACTCTCACGCCACACATCATGTTCTCACGAAGTGAAAAGTACATCTCAGAGCAAAGCGGACACTGACAACACGTCGACAGACATATGAAACGGTTTCATATTTAAAATATTGTAATATTTTAAAGAAGTTTAATCAATAAATTGCGTATAGTGTCTCTTTAATGTGTCGTGACAGATCGCTGTAGCTCCTTCAAGCGGCTCGTGAACCAACATCTCTTCATACTAGTTCATTTATAGCATCAAATAAACATGAATGAACATCAGAAGGAATGTTGTTTTAAACGCTGAAAGATGTGACTACACACAATTTTTCAAGTTCAAGTTCACCGACGTTAATCTACTAACTCCCCTGACTGCTTTGTCGGACAAAATGGCGGATTCAGGGTTATGATTGGTCAGATCGCCTGTCAATCAAACTGTATGCGAAGGGTCAATTCCATAGAAAGGTGCTATTCACACTCAGTCATGAATCTTTTAATTTCTCAAACATTAGGGTTCAATAGCAGGTGTGCTCACTGAGATAAAACCAGTAGTATTCAGCTGGTCATGTGATGTCAACACGTCTGCCCCCATGAGGCGACCCACTCCATGTGAAATAAAGTTTTATTAGGCTACTAAGTGAGTTTTCATCTTATTTGAGTGAACCTGATTTTAAATCTCTTCATATCTTTATTTAACTTTTTAATAAGTAAAAAAAAATGGCAGTGCACCTTTTAAATGATCAGTCACCTCACAATTTTCATTCAGGTATTATACATGTGGTTAGCCTGACAAGTGTGGTTAGACTTAACCAAAAATTATGTTTTTGTAGCTTCAGTAGGGTAAATATTTTGCGTTCTCTGCAGCGTAAACAAAGGCAGGTCTGAGTGAATGAATTTGAGTACTCGTAATCCTGGGTGAAAACAAACACAGCCCTCCCCTCTGCGGAAGCTCTACTGTACTTTATCAGCTGCTGGTTTACTGCCTCCAAGGTGGTTTTGTTCCTCATTGCACATGCACCCGCATGTCTGAGTCAGTGTCATGTTTGCTCTGTGTGTGTGTTTTGCTCGTTCAGTACGATGCTGCTCCCATCCAGCCTAGCGTGGCGTTGCGTTCCTGTGCTTCTTCATCAATGGTAAGGACTCAGCTGAACTCCAACCTTCCTCACTGTCTCAGTATGGAGGTCCGCGGCGGTGAGGCAAGCGCCCAGCCAAAGACATCTACCCTCAAGCCTCCACAATCACGCAAGAAGGAGGATTTCAGCTTTGGCAAAATTTTAGGAGAGGGTTCCTTCTCGACGGTGGGTACAATTATTTGGTAAATTTTTGGTAGTTGGGCAAATATATTTTGTAGTTTTGGAAGTTTGACAGATATTTGTGGTACTTGGACAGATATTTTTGGTAGTTTGACGGATATATTTGGTAGTTGGGCAAATATTTTTGGTAGTTTTGGAAGTTTGACTAATATTTGTGGTAGTTGGACAGATATCTTTGGTAGTTTGACGGATATATTTTGTAGTTGGGCAGATAATTTTGGCAGTTTTGTAGTTAGACAGATAATTTTGTTAGTTTTGGTAGGTTCCATGAATTTGCTGTAATTGCTGAACACATTTGAATTGCAGGTTGTGCTTGCAAAAGAACATGCCACAGGAAAGGAATATGCAAGTAATGTGCAACGTCTTACATATATATATATTTTTTTGTAATATATTATAGTATATTAATTGATAATTAATTTATAACTAAATTGATGTCTTTTGAAATTTGTTTTTCAGTGAAGATTCTAGAGAAGAATCACATCAGGAAAGAGAATAAAGCACACTATGTGTTCAGAGAGAAGGATATATTGACAAGCATTGATCATCCCTTTTTCGTAAAGCTCTACTTCACGTTTCAAGATTCGCATAAACTTTGTATCCTTTTCAGATTAAAACCATGGTGTTGAGCTGTGGAACTGTGAAATCAAGTCTGTGTTTGTTAAACTCATTATTACTTTGTTAAAATGTTCTTAACTTCTAATCCATCAGATTTCGCCCTCAGTTATGCAAAGAATGGAGAACTACTTAGATACATTCGCAAAATAGGCTCATTTGATGAGACTTGCACAAGATTCTACACTGCTGAGATAGTTTGTGCACTCGAGTATTTGCACTCAATGGGAATTATTCACAGGTAATTTGACTAACAATATGTCTTTGATTGAAATCATTCATAATGCATTTTTTGAATATGTATTGTTGTTGTTTTTTTTAATTCAGGGACCTTAAGCCAGAGAACATCTTGCTGAGCGAAGACATGCACATTCATATTACGGATTTCGGGACAGCAAAACAGCTGACTTCGGACAGCACTCAAAGTAACGCACAGTTTTTTTTTAGATTGATATTTCGTAGAATTGCTCTGCTGTGGTTGTTGTTTTTTTCATAACAACTGTCGTTAACTTCCTTCAACCCCCTTTTAGGTCAGCCATGAATTGTTTGTTATCTATAGATACACTAATAACAGTTGTCAAGTAGCATAAATATGGGACAGTCTATCATTTTTGGCTTCATGCACATATACGAGCTGTCAGCAGGGTTGCGGACCCTGAAGGTATGTGATGCTGTTTGTCCCACCTGAATCTGCTGTGTGATTTGTCTTTACAGCAAGAGCCAATTCTTTTGTTGGCACTGCACAGTATGTTTCTCCAGAGCTGCTGACGGAAAAATCAGCCTGCAAAAGGTTTTTGCATTTAATGTGCAATAGCGCGATATTACCAGATTAAGTTAAAGTAATAAATTACATCAAATTTGTTTTTATTTTCTGTGATTTTTTTTCTTTTAGTTCAGACCTATGGGCACTGGGTTGCATAATCTATCAGCTGGTGGCCGGATTACCTCCGTTTAGAGCTGGGTGAGTTTTATTGATCAATTCAGATTTAGTTCAATTAAATGTTCTTAATAATGTGGTGACGGTGTTTTTCTCTTCAGCTGAAGTTCTGGTGGTTGATCACTGTTGTAATTGCAGTTTTAAAAACATGGTGTGAAATAACAGGAAGTGTTGGCTTTGGTGTTTATGACTTGTTTGTGTAGACAGTTCAGAGGGCTTCTGAGGAAACCCCAACCACTGGGTCACATGACCCGCTTGCCGTTTTGGTTACATTACAACCAATAAATGGGCTCGGACAGCCGTTGAAAACAAAACACTGAGCCATGTGACTGTAAATTAACCCTTTCCGTCTCTCAACTGATTAAGAGCTCCTCAGTTGTGAGATTACAAACCGTTCAGTTGATATTGATTTAGTGGAGTTAGTCATTTACTTTTGTCTTTTAATAGGAATGAGTACTTGATTTTCCAAAAGATAATAAAGCTGGAATATGAATTCCCTGAGAAGTTCTTCCCCAAAGCTAAAGATCTGGTGCAGCGACTGTTGGTAATAATACTTTGTTTCCATTACATACCATCACTTTCAGTTGCATGATTGTGTTGAAGCAAATTCATTGTTTATCTTCTGTTTTCAGTCTTTGGACCCTAGAAAGCGGCTAGGATGTGAGGAAATGGGTGGGTTCAATCCACTGAAAGGCCACATGTTCTTTGAGACAATCTCATGGGAGAACTTGCCGGTTCAGACCCCACCCAAGCTGACCCCTTACCTACCAGCCATGGCTGAAGATGATGAAGACTACTATGGCAATGTAAGTTAGACTTATCATACATATTATCCACAATACTGTGCAGAAATATATAAGGAATGTTTTGTTTTGTGTTTTTTTTCTTGTGTTATTCCCCCTCCCCCTTTTTTGATTTTGTTTTGTTGTTGTTGTTGTTTTTTTTTTGTTTGGTATTTTTGTTTTGTTTTATTGTTGTGTGTTTTTTGTTGGGTCTTTTTGTTTTGTTTTGTTATTTTTTGTTTGAGCTTTTTGTTTTATTGTATTGTTTTGTTGTTTTTTGTTTGAGCTTTTTGTTTTATATTGTTTTGTTGTTTTTTTGTTTGGTATTTTTGTTTTTGTTTGAGCTTTTTGTTTTGTATTGTTGTTTTTTTTGTTTGAAATTTTTGTTTTGTTTTGTTTTTTGTTTGAGCTTTTTGTTTTTGGTTTTGTTGTATTGTTTTTTGTTTGGGCCTTTTGTTTTGCTTTTGGAAATGGCCGCATATAAAATGTTTGAAGAAATAAGTCCAACATTATGGATACCATTTCATGTTTTCTTTAAAGTTTGCATTAAATCAAAATCGACTCTTTACTTTATTAGTGCACATTACTAGTATTGTAAACAATTTATCTGTGCAAGTTAGTCCACAGAAAAAAGTTTGTTTTCATCGTAATCTTTAGTAAACACTCCCCTCCAACCGTCAGTCGGCTGTAAATTAGAGATGGCGAGGAGGTGTTCTAAAATCGAGCCTCGCTCATGATTTTTTCACATTCAATAATCATCCGTATTATGTCACAATACTGTAGTAAAGTTAGTCACAACTTTCAGTTAAAAGTTAAATATTTAAGTTTGTATGGACAGTTAATGGTACAAATTGTGAGCTCTTAAGTGTAAACTCGCTGGATCTTGTCACTGAGTACTGATTTGCTGTTTGCTCTGGATCCCACAGTATGAAGATCTCCTCAGTCATTTCAGCAGCCTGCAGGTGGTTTCATCCAGCTCATCTCAGATCGTCCCACTGAGATCCTGCAGCAATATTGAGCAGTACATCCATGACCTGGACAGCAACTCCTTTGAGCTGGACCTGCAATTCTCCAGTGAGGAGAAACGACTTTTGCTGCTGAAGCAAACAAATGGCAACCCTTGGTATTTTATATCCTTCATTCACAAATTTGTTTTCATGCTCATAAACGTTGAAATGTGAAACAGAACATTCTGGTTAAATATTAAATTGTGATCCTGCAATGACAGCACAGGTAAACACACATTCATGTTGTTATTATACAAAAGGGATCGTGTGGGTGTATGTGCTAATAATGATTAGCTTTTATCTCATGCATTTCCTGTTGGCTTTTTTATAGCATGTTGTAAAAGGAACTCTTGATCATTATAGTTCTGTTTTCAATCAGTCAACAACATGGGTAGCACTGCCAGCTTGTTATTCATTAACATCTGTTTTTTTTCTGTCTTTAAGGCACCCGTTTGTTGAAAATAACTTGATATATAAAATGGGACCAGTTGACAAAAGAAAGGTAACATTTTCCTCTGTTTCTTACCTCGCATGGCATCTAGTGTGAAAAACAGGTGCATGTTTTTCATTTTTTTTAAATGTTGAGTGAGAAAACAAACAGCGCCCTCTTTTGGCTTCCTTTCGCAAGTGACTTTTTCTTGTTTGTCTTTTTCACAGGGACTGTTTGCTCGACGCCGTCAGCTTTTACTGACCGAAGGGCCACATCTATATTATGTGGATCCTGTGAATAAAGTGCTGAAGGGGGAAATTCCATGGTCTCCAGAGTTGCGTCCCGAGGCCAAGAATTTCAAGACGTTTTTTGTCCACACGG
This sequence comes from Zacco platypus, assembly GCA_038088235.1. Taxonomy (NCBI): domain Eukaryota; kingdom Metazoa; phylum Chordata; class Actinopteri; order Cypriniformes; family Xenocyprididae; genus Zacco; species Zacco platypus. The sequence goes on along the minus strand of CM076083.1, from coordinate 28,979,349 downwards.
TAAAAATTATAGTTATAACAGATACATAGGTAGTTAAATACTTAGCTATTTCTGTTGTTGTTTTGTAGGTTATTCTTTTATAGGCATTTGCCTTATAGGCAGTGCTTCTCTAGCAGCTTTAGATGTAGTATCATGGTACTTTGATAAACACATCATACTGAATGATTACTAAATATCATTTATTAACCATAGTACACAGGGTAAACATGGTAATGTCATGATACTTCTTCTTTTCATTGTTTTTTCTCATATGCAGCCAAACAGGACATACTATCTAATGGATCCCAGTGGAAATGCTGACAAATGGTGTAAGAAGATTCAGGAGGTCTGGGGAACAGTTTATCACTAACTGGCATGACGGGGCATCAGAGGACTACTGAAGTCAAGGCAAGTCTAAGAGGTCTGAGCCCTGCACCATTCAACTACCAAACAGGAAGTTCTGTTCATTTATGGGACTAGTGCGTCAATATTCCTTCTTGAAGAGAAAATATGTTTGCGTGCAGTGTTTTTGTCATGTTCAGCAGATGTAACATAAAATCAAAGATCAGTCAAACTCAGCAAATCTTGTACACTATATATGTGTATAGACATAGGAAAATATCCTCAGAAGCTTGGGGGGAAAAACACTCAAAATCTGTTGCTTTTTAATATAATAAAAGAGCTTTAGGATAGCTATAGAGGACACTTAAATGATCCTACAGGTCAAGTAAATATTAAATTGATACACAAATCGTTAATATATTTATATTTATTCTCTCAGTCATCTTGTTCAAATGTGTATCATATTACATGAAATTATTATCATCAGAAGAAGAATCACTGTTGAGCCGTTATATATTTAGTATGAAATGGCAATGGATTTTTGTGAGTTCACGTGTGAAACACGCTCCTGGTTCCTTAAATCTGCTGTTTATATTTGTTTTTATATTATATTTTATTTATAAACATTGGTTTAGATTGAAAATAAGTACTTGATAAGGTACGCAACACAGTATACACTGCAAGCGAGTGGCACAATGTGTTGCAACAAAATGTCTCTTGCAGTGTAGATATGGTGTAATAACTACGGGAATTGAGCTGTGCAAATGTAAATAAGGGCCATGTTTGGAGATGCAGTTTTTGACCGCTTTATTGTACATTGAAAAGAATGGTGGTCCAGCACAGGCTAAAGAAAATGCTGTAACCAAGTGAGAATCAAGCACAGAAGTGTGTTTTTCCTCTTCTGTTGCATTTCCTCCTTGCATTTTTTATGAGGATTTGTTCAACTGTGTATTTATAATTCGACTGGGTTTGTCACCGAATATAACTGTGATGTACAGATGATGTATTATTCAGAAAGTAACACAGTGTTACTGGATTTGCACCTTGTATAATTTTATTCTTATATAAGATTATTTGCTGGCAATGGCGCAGCCTGTAGTACCTTGTATTATTTAAATTCTAACATTCAGGGGCCATGTGTTGTAAATATTGAATGTTGCCTTTGAATGTGAATGATTGCTGTAATACTTTGCAAGATTTTTATGTGTCCTAATCGGGTCACTTAAATTATATAAGATTCAATGTTTATGTTTGGTTTCTGCGTACATTTATGGAAGCTTGATTCTGCCAGGCAATAATAAAATAAAGGTAATTTCAACTTTTTATCTCACAATTCTGACTTAAACTCCTAATTGCTAGTTATAAAGTCCAAGTTTTAAGGTATAAACTCACAGTTGTGAATTTACATCTTGCTATTCTGATTTAACTCATAATTGTGAGAAAAAAATGACTTAAAGGGTTATTTCACCCAAAAATGAAAATTTTGTCATTAATTACTCACCTTCATGTCGTTCTACACCCGTAAGAACTTCGGAACAAAAATTAAGATATTTTTGATGAAATCCGATGGCTCAGTGAGGCCTCTATTGCTAGCAAGACAATTAACACTTTCATCATGTCATAAGTGATTAGAAATTTCAATAATTCACGTAACTTTGGCAGTTTGATTCACGATCCGAACCGCTGATTTGAAATACGATTCGTAAAGCTTTGATGCAGTGTTTTGAAATCGGCAATCTCTAGATATTCTTAAAAAGTCTTTATTTTGTTTTTTTGGCTCACAAAAAGTATTCTTGTCGCTTTATGATTAAGGTTGAACCACTGTACTCACATGAACTGTTTTAAATATGTTGTCAGTAACTTTCTGGACATTGAAAGTGTTAATTGTCTTGCTGGAAATAAAGGCCTCACTGAGCCATCGGATTTCATCAAAAATATCACAATTTGTGTTCCAAAGACAGTCTTACGGGTGTAGAACGATATGAGGGTAAGTAATAAATGACAGAATTTTTATTTTTTGTGTGAACTAACCCTTTAAATCGCTATTGAAAGTTTATATCTTGCAATTCTGACTTTATAACCCACAACTGACCCTTTGCAAAGACCCGCCCCCTTTAGTTACTGTTGCTATGTCCGACAAGTCATCACGCTCTCACGCCACACATCATGTTCTCACATGGTGAAAAACATGTTGCGGAGCAAAGAGGACACTGACAACACGTCGACAGTCAAGACAGAGCGGGTTACTTTTGATATGAAACAGTTTCATATTTAATATATTGAAACTTTTTAAAGAAGTTTAAACAATAAATAGCGTATAGTGTCTCTTTAATGTGTGGTGACAGATCGCTGTAGCTCCTTCAAGCGGCTCGTGAACCAACATCTCTTCATACTAGTTCATTTATAGCATCAAATAAACATGAATGAACTTTAGAAGGAATGTTGTTTCAAGTGCGGAAAGATGTGAGTACACACAATTTTACACACAGTTCACCAACATTAATGTACTAACTCCCCCGACTGCTTTGTCTGACAAAATGGCAGATTCGGGGTTATGATTGGTTAGATCGCCTGTCAATCAAACTGCCGGCGAAGGGTCAATTGCAAGTTTATATCTCTCAATTCTGACTTAACTTGTAATTGCGAGTTTATATCTCACAGTTGAGAGAGAAAAAAAATTACTTAACTTGCAAATGCAAGTTTATATCTCGCAATTCAGAGAGAAAAAAGTCAGAATTGTGAAATTAAAAGTCGCAATTACCTGTTTTATTTTTTTATTCCATGACAGAAACAAGCTTCCACAAACCTTTAATGATGCTGAAGAATGTTGAGGAGAAAACTATTAAGTCTCACAATAAAAGTATATATGAGGAGTAACATCTATCTGCTTCTGTTTCTGACAGACTGTTGGTAGCATGTGCAAGACAGCAGTGCTAAGACAACAGCTCCCAGTAGACTTTCCCTGTCTTTTACAGTTGGGTCTCTCATGCATGCTGGCTGTTTACATTTCTCAACATCTTGCAGCGCTGAAATGAGGTCACATTGAATCAACTCTCTTTTCAGCTTTCCAGGTCTTAGGTAACATATACAGTAAGAGAATGCCCACAGGCTTGAAAAACATCAGCTATGAGAAACACATCTCACTTGGCAATAGAAGGACCATCAAGTGATGACAAATGCCTGCTATTCACTGTACTGTCTTTTGTGTTATCAATCTTCACGTGGCTCTCTCAAATAATCTGCATTCTATACTCGTTGCACATGAGAACACAATCGCACACACTCTCATACCACTGATGTAGATAAATAATTATCTGGTTAAACCATAGAAATATGAACTGAATCACTACTTAACTAAGCCATTGAAATATGAATTTTATTTGTGTTTGTCTGACTGAACCATTCAAATATGAACTGTTTTACTTGTTTATCTGATTAAACGATGTAAATATTATCTGTTTTACTTGTGTTTATAAAATGAAACTCTGGAAATATTAACTATTTTACTAGTGTTTATCTGATTAGACCATAGAAACACTACCTATATCACTGTGGAAGACCATTTCCATCACACAAGGAAAAAAGTCATGTTTTTGTAAATCATAATTATGAAAAAGTCTAAATTATAAGTCAATTATGGGAACAGAATTTTGAGACTCAGTTTATCATAATTTCAGTGTACTAACGCATGCATTCACATAAGTACAGTTAGTTCATGCGTTCATGACCTCGTGACTAGATTACTGTAACGCTCTACTGGGTGGTTGCCCTGCTCGCTTAATAAACAAACTACAGATGGTCCAAAACGCAGCTGCTAGAGTCCTTACTAGAACCAGGAAGTATGAACATATTAGCCTGGTTCTGTCAAAACTGCACTGGCTCCCTATTAAACATCGTATAGATTTCAAAATCTTGCTAATTACTTACAAAGCACTAAATGGCTTAGCTTCCCAGTACCTGAGAGAGCTCTAAATGCATTATAGTCCTTCGCGTCTCTTACGATCTCAGAATTCTGGTCAGTTGATAATACCTAGAATATCAAAATCAGCTGCAGGCGGTAGATCCTTTTCCTATTTGGCACCTAAACTCTGGAACGATATTCCTAGCATTGTTCGGGAAGCAGACACACTCTGTCAGTTTAAATTTAGATTAAAAACGTATCTCTTTAACCTGGCATACACATGACACATTATCAATTTATGTCTTCATATTCGTTAAAGGATTGTAAAGCTGCATAAATTAGGTCTGTTTATCCCAAGGTCTACTGTAGTCAGTCAGATCTGGGCCATATCCAGATCAGATGGAGGACCTGCGCCTAGACACGACCATAACGCAGTCCTGAAGTGTCAACAAAGATTGTGTCAACTAGATGATCCCTTGTGAAGGTCTTAGCGACACGACAGCCAGTGGCGCAGATCCCCAACAAACCCTCTCCATAATGGCGTGATATATATACGATCTTCAACTATATTGAACTGGATTAAATATTTTGACTGTTGCGACCCCATTCTGACTTCTGACCTGTAACTCTGCCTGAATCAATCAAGCGCTGTTGGCCAGAGGAGAACTGGCCCCCTGACTGAGCCAAGGTTTTTTTCTCCATTTTGTCATCGGAGTTTGGGTTCCTTGCCGCTGTTGCATCTGGCTTGCTTAGTTGGGGACACTTAATATCCAACAAAGTTTTTGATCTGCTTGCATTTACACCATTGTATGCGAAATGAACTGAGCTGGATGATTACATCACTGTTTTCTCCAGAACTGATGTATAGATGAATTAACTAAATTAATAACTATTGATTTGTAAGTAATGAATCAATACTGAACTTACTTAAGCTGGACAATGACACCATTTTCTTCTAGAGCTGCTGTGCAGCCAAAATTATTTGCCAGTTATCACTGTAAAGCTGCTTTGAAACAATCTGATTGTAAAAAGCGCTATATAAATAAAGGTGACTTGACTTGTTTTATCTCATAATTTTGATATTTTGTCACAACTGAGTTTTTATTTCACAATTTTGACTTTTTAATGTCATCATTATTTATGGTCATCTTAATTGATTCAGCTTTTTATCTGATAATTATTATCAGTTATAAGATATTTGCCAATTCATGAAGAATCGCTTGTTTGTTTTCCTCACTTGTAAGTCGCTTTGGATAAAAGCGTCTGCTAAATGACTAAATGTAAATGTAAATTATTACTTTGTTGGATTTTTATCTCACAATTCTGACTAAACAACCAGCTGAATACTAATGTAAATACACACTCTGACAGACATAATGTTATGTCTATAGTCATGTGGCTGTTTTAACTCCTAAACAACAATGACATCATTGTCCATCCACTTCTGCCTTGTTATTATAGCCTAATTTCGTAGAAGGAGAAAGAAAAAAAAATTCCTGTAGGCTATAAAAGTCTTAACAGTTTCAGTAAAAAAACCCGTGGCTGTGTGTCAACGCGTGTTGAGCTGCCTAGCTAGGAAGAATAACAGCATCACGGTTTCGTGCTTGCAGTATTCTTGCGTGGTAAAAGTGCGGTCTAGATATGCAGCTCTGTGTGTTTGGAGAGGCAGCCTGTATAGGGAGGGCTCAGGGCACACAGCTGCCTTCAAACTCTGCACACTTCCTGCTCTCGCTCAGTCCCATCAGTCAGTCAGGCAGCGGGAGCGCAGAGGAGGGATGGCGGAGAAGAGCCCTGACCCGAGCGGCTCGAATGGTCGGAGGTGTCCCGCTCTTTCGCCCGGTGAGAGACTACAGCCGTCCGGAAGCGGCTCATCCAAATGGGTTCGTCTGAACGTCGGCGGGACGTACTTTCTCACGACGAGACAAACGCTGTGCAGAGACCCGAAATCGTTCCTGTACCGCCTGTGCCAGGCCGACCCCGACCTCGACTCTGACAAGGTATTATACCGCGAGCTCTTCAACAATATAACCGTTAACACCCACCGAGACTTCGCGCATCTGGGCTTTACGCAATTCAGTTAAGCTGGTAAAACTCGACATGATGGATCTGTAGTGCATCATTTCGCTATAATGATGTATTTTAATATTTTAGCTAGACGGCTAGCTGGTAAAGTTACTGTCAATGGAGCTCCGCTTACTAGCTTAGCCTAACTGATAACACTTGGTGTAGCTCGTTCACCAGTTCTAGTTATTTCTAGACTGTCGGATATGCTGGTATATTTTGAGTAGCATCCGCTCGTTTAAGCGTTTTATACTAAAATGCGGAAACGCCTTTCCTGTAGTTATTATATCTGTACAAACTTGCATGCTACGTGCCAAGTGCTAACTGAAGAACTTCCAGTAGTGTTGTTATCACCAAACCTTAAATAATAGTAATAATCAAATACATTTACAACGATTACTAGCTTTTTTCTGATTAACCGCAAGCTTCTAGCTATTGAAATGTTAGTAATAGTTTACGATAAGACTTTACTAATAATTAAAACCATTAGTTAACATGAATTAACGATGGACAATAATCTTGGTTCATATCTACATATGGTTATTAAATGCTGGTTATTGCTGGAAAGCTTTCTTATTGCTAATTCATCAATATTCAATGTTAACTAAGCAGTCATTAAAATATTGTACTTGTGCTTGTCTAAATATATTTACTGTTGTGTTAAACTAGTGTGTGTCCAATTAAACCATTTCACTTATGTTTGCCCGGTTAAACTAAAAATATACGAATTATATTAATATATGGTTTAGTAAAGTAATTGTTTTTAAACTGCTTATTTGGAGTAAACAATGAGAACTGTTGATCATTTTTCCTTGTAAATAAGAATTTAACATTAGAGAAATCAAAGAAAATTTATTATTTTCTACCTTTCAAATATTGATCGTCAATATACCTGTTTTTTTTTTTTTAAGTTATCAACTCTTTAATACTCCCAACACATTATAATCGGCTGGAATTGATCCCGAGTAGAATTCGCGACCAATTAAACTGGTTTAATTAGTGAATGCTAATATATGTTATGCACCGAGTTGAATATTTATCATGTCATACTGGTGTCTTTAATAAATCCTCTGGTTTCTTCTATGTGACACAAGAAGAAATAGGGTTGTCTGCATGCTTTTAAACTTTTAAAGGTCAGTATGCATCATTTATTAGGGCAACGACAGTTGAAAGCTGCTAAAAAAGATAAAGACTTTCATACGTTCCTCGGCTCAGACAAAAATACTACTTTGTAAATAAAGATGTTTTCATTACGAAATAAAGAATTTTGTGATTTAACTGTAAAGTTGCTCTTGTCAATTGCTCTCATTTAAATGTAAATGTTGTGAAATAAAGCTCACTTTTTTCACCTCAATATTGATCCGTGATAATGATGTGCTGGAGATGGATCCGCATCCCTATGGGCTCTGCAGCTTGTATGTTAAATGTCAGCCACACCTCGTCTTAACCGAAACCCTTGAGCACTGATAAAGCACGGTTTATTATTTCTTTTAAATTTTCCTTTAATTTGAACAAACTATCTGATAAGGTGGTGACAGATTTAATAATTTGCATGATGTTTGCATGATCCCTTTTGGAGCATCATGGTACTGACAATGCTCTTTCTTCATCCAGGATGAAACCGGTGCTTATTTGATAGACCGCGATCCCACTTATTTTGGTCCGGTGCTCAACTATCTGAGACATGGGAAGCTGGTGCTGAACAGAGGCCTAGCAGAGGAAGGTATGATGGGAATGCGATTAAGAACTTTTAAGATATGTCTGTGTCTGGACATGCTGTTGGGTTTTTTTTTCTTTCTCTCACTGTCAGCTAAATTCAGCTGTAACTTTTTAAGCTCTACATGTTCTTGACATCAAGCTGTTTTGTCTGTTTCTCAGGTGTGCTGGAAGAGGCTGAATTCTACAATATCACTTCTTTGATTAAATTGATCAAAGACAAAATCAGGGAGAGGGATTGTAAGACGGCTCAGGTAAGTCAAGTTGAGGTTGACTTCACATCTCTAACAAAACAACTAATCAAAGTGTTTTCAATTTTATATCTTGCAATTCGCAATTGTGAATTTATATCTCACAATTCTGAGGAAAAAAATTCAGAACTGGGATATAAAGTCCCAGTTCTGAAAAAATAGAATTGTGGGATATAAACTCAGTTCTGAAAAAATAGAAATGCGGGACATAACGTTGCAGTTCTGAAATAGTAGAATTGCAGGATATAAACTCAGTTCTGAAAAAATTGAATTGCGGGATATAAACTCAGTTCTGAAAAAATAGAATTGCGGGATATAAATGCTGTTCTGAAATAATAGAATTGCGGGATATAAATGCAGTACTGTAGTAATAGAATTGCGGGATATAAATGCAGTTCTGAAATAATAGAATTGTGGGATATAAACTCAGTTCTGAAATAATAGAATTGCGGGATATAAACTCAGTTCTGAAAAAATAGAATTGCGGGATATAAATGCTGTTCTGAAATAATAGAATTGCGGGATATAAATGCAGTACTGTAGTAATAGAATTGCGGGATATAAATGCAGTTCTGAAAAAAATAGAATTGCGGGATATAAACTCAGTTCTGAAATAATAGAATTGCGGGATATAAACTCAGTTCTGAAATAATAGAATTGCGGGATATAAATGCAGTTCTGAAATAATAGAATTGCGGGATATAAAGTCACAGTTCTGAAAAAATAGAAATGTGGGATATAAATGCTGTTCTGAAATAATAGAATTGCGGGATATAAATGCAGTACTGTAGTAATAGAATTGCGGGATATAAATGCAGTTCTGAAATAATCGAATTGCGGGATATAAACTCAGTTCTGAAATAATAGAATTGCGGGATATAAAGTCACAGTTCTGAAAAAATAGAAATGCGGGATATAAATGCTGTTCTGAAATAATAGAATTGCGGGATATAAATGCAGTACTGTAGTAATAGAATTGCGGGATATAAATGCAGTTCTGAAAAAATAGAATTGCGGGATATAAACTTAGTTCTGAAATAATTGAATTGCGGGATATAAACTCAGTTCTGAAAAATTTGAATTGCAGGATATAAACTCAGTTCTGAAAAAATAGAATTGCGGGATATAAAGTCACAGTTCTGAAAAAATAGAAATGCGGGATATAAATGCTGTTCTGAAATAATAGAATTGCGGGATATAAATGCAGTACTGTAGTAATAGAATTGCGGGATATAAATGCAGTTCTGAAATAATCGAATTGCGGGATATAAACTCAGTTCTGAAATAATAGAATTGCGGGATATAAAGTCACAGTTCTGAAAAAATAGAAATGCGGGATATAAATGCTGTTCTGAAATAATAGAATTGCGGGATATAAATGCAGTACTGTAGTAATAGAATTGCGGGATATAAATGCAGTTCTGAAATAATCGAATTGCGGGATATAAACTCAGTTCTGAAATAATAGAATTGCGGGATATAAAGTCACAGTTCTGAAAAAATAGAAATGCGGGATATAAATGCTGTTCTGAAATAATAGAATTGCGGGATATAAATGCAGTACTGTAGTAATAGAATTGCGGGATATAAATGCAGTTCTGAAAAAATAGAATTGCGGGATATAAACTCAGTTCTGAAATAATAGAATTGCGGGATATAAACTCAGTTCTGAAAAATTTGAATTGCGGGATATAAACTCAGTTCTGAAATAAAAGAATTGCAGGATATAAACTCAGTTCTGAAAAAATAGAATTGCAGGATATAAACTCAGTTCTGAAAAAATAGAAATGTGGGATATAAATGCTGTTCTGAAATAATAGAATTGCGGGATATAAATGCAGTACTGTAGTAATAGAATTGCGGGATATAAATGCAGTTCTGAAATAATAGAATTGCGGGATATAAACTCAGTTCTGAAATAATAGAATTGCGGGATATAAACTCAGTTCTGAAATAATAGAATTGCGGGATATAAACTCGGTTCTGAAATAATAGAATTGCGGGATATAAAGTCACAGTTCTGAAAAAATAGAAATGCGGGATATAAACTCGGTTCTGAAATAATAGAATTGCGGGATATAAAGTCACAGTTCTGAAAAAATAGAAATGCGGGATATAAATGCAGTTCTGAAATAATAGAATTGCGGGATATAAATGCAGTTCTGAAATAATAGAATTGCGGGATATAAACTCAGTTCTGAAATAATAGAATTGCGGGATATAAAGTCGCAGTTCTGAAATAGAATTGCGGGATATAAAGTCAGTTCTGAAAAATAGTCAGAATGGGGGATAGTAACGTGCAGTTCTGAAATAATAGAATTGCGGGATATAAATTCAGTTCTGAAATAATAGAATTGCGGGATATAAACTCGGTTCTGAAATAATAGAATTGCGGGATATAAAGTCACAGTTCTGAAAAAATAGAAATGCGGGATATAAATGCTGTTCTGAAATAATAGAATTGCGGGATATAAAGTCACAGTTCTGAAAAAATAGAAATGCGGGATATAAATGCAGTTCTGAAATAATAGAATTGCGGGATATAAACTCAGTTCTGAAATAATAGAATTGCGGGATATAAAGTCGCAGTTCTGAAATAATAGAATTGCGGGATATAAAGTCAGTTCTGAAAAATAGTCAGAATGGGGGATAGTAACGTGCAGTTCTGAAATAATAGCCAGAACTATTCAGAAGCTGTTCATAAAACCATTCTTGCGGAAAATAATTTTATTGAACGCATTACCTTTTTTATTTTTACAAATTATTTACACACTACTTGTATTAGTGGTAAATGAATGAGGCCCATTGATTCAAAACAAACATATCAACCAGTCAAAAACTTTGTAACCTGGGAGATTCTGCAAACTTGTATTCTGCGTGGTTTCATGTTTCACAGCTTTTCAGGTCCTTTCAAAATGCTCCTGCTGTCCTCTGAAATCTGCATTCTCAGTGCCTTCATCTGACGACATTTGTGGGTCTGCAGGAATGACAGAATAATTTTACAATGAAATCAGAGCACCAACAAAAAGAAAAAAGTTTCCTTGACTTTTTATAATATGGGAGTTTTTTGTGTCCTCACAGTCTTTCCTCTGCTCCTCAGCTCCCTGTGAAGCACGTCTACAGAGTCCTACAGTGTCAGGAGGAGGAACTGACGCAGATGGTCTCCACCATGTCAGATGGCTGGAAGTTTGAGCAGGTGATTAGAAACACAATAGAGCAGTGGGATTATGCTTTTGTTTAAACTTTTCAGCATGTTGTAGCATTTTTAATTAGGGACCCTCAAAATATCTGTTAAATCCATTTAATGGCCAATAATAGACTTTTTTAAAAATTTAAATATTCTTTGCCGTTCAAAGTTCTGGGGTCACTAATATATCTACATATTCTTTTGAGAACAGGGACACATTAAATGTCTCTATTCTTGAGAAAAGGGACACGTTCTATTCAGAGTGTTTCTTGAGCATCAAATGAGCATCTTCTGAAGGATCATGTGACACTGAAGACTGACGTAATGGCTTCGGATTAAATATGTTCAAAAAGAAAATTGTACTATTTTACAATATTACTGTTTTATTGAATGTTTTCTCGAATAAATGCAGTCTTGGTAAGCATAAGATATTTTGTTCAAAAACATAAAAAAAATCTTACTGGCCCCAAACTTTTGAAGGTTAGTATCGGCAGATGTTGTTTAATTGTTCTTGCTCAGTTCCCTTATCTTTACATCTTCTTTTTTTTGTGTGTGGTTTGGACAAAATTGTATATAATTTTAATACCAGCCATTTAGCGTTGTCATCCATGGCATTGTTGCATATATAGTCAACAGCTGATTGGTCTATTTTAGTGAGCGTTGTACGATGGCATGCAACTTCCAGTGTGGACTGGCTGAAGCTGCTGTGGTCATCATTCGTGTCCATTGTAGACAGGGTGTAACAACCGTGATTAATCTTCTGTCCTTTAAATGTGATGGATTGGACATCTGTGATCTAAAGCCAGTGGTTAGATGTTACTTACTGATTCAAATTGTGGGATGCTAATTTCACTATGCTTACACCAGTTTGCAAAACACTTCATTTTCACCTGTCGTTTCTCATTAAACCTATGAACTCTGCTCGGGTTTGTATGAACTGATGTCCATCCACTCAAAATTCAAAGGCAAAACTGTAGCGAATGGGGATGTTTTTCTGTCAATATGTAGAGTAGAGGTGGTGTTGGCCAATGAATGAACCATGTGGTATAGGAGGGTTTTCCCCAGAGCAGTGAGTGAGGTGTGTGGGCTCTACTGACCTGCTTTTGGCTCGTCCTGAAGTGTTTCCTTATATGGGCAGCAGTAAGGTGACAGAATGCCAGGCATTACTTGTAATGCACCTTTGAAAATGCAGCAACGGATACAATGTTGGATTGTTGTTTCCGTCAGCGTTAGGTGTCGTCATTATCATAGGGGTTTATTTTTAAATATTTAGATTAAGGAAAATAATTTTGTCATTAATGTTGTAAGCAGCATAGAGCATAGTGTGTGTGCTATAAAGGCCAATTCACATCGCACAGACAAACGGCAACAAGCAAGTTGGCCATTGGATTTAGGATTCTATGAGGAAAAAAAACGGTCATGTTCACACTGACCCAACAAACACCGACAAACGAGTCACAGAGAGTCAAATCTGACTGGGAATAATTGAGATCCACAACTAAATACGTGTATCCATGTTAACAATATTTTCAGGCAAGTTTATTAGATTAATAATATAGTATCATTTATATTTATATTTATATTTATATATATATATATATATATATATATATATATATATATTATTTATTTATTTATTTATTTTTTCATTATAAATACTAACCTAAACAAGCCAAAACGAATTCATTTAAAACTAAATTTAGGTTCAACCTGCCTTCCTCTCGCGCTCATACCTCTCTCTTTCGGCACAAATCCAAATATTTCCATTTCGCAAAGTATTTGGATGCTATAATTACTATTTATTATATAAATTCCTTCACGCGCGCATTCCAATATCGATAGAAAAAAAATAATCCTCTTCACATGCGCAAAAATGGCCACACCACAGTGAAGCAGTTGCTATTACTCTTGCTGAACGGCTCGGATTGCAATACGCCGGCGGCACCGCAGTCTTTTCAAAGGACTTGCATCATTGTCATGGCAACAGCTTGTGGCCGGGTTACATTATGTCAGAGTTTGTTGACAAACCACATCACACTGATCAGACATTCCATGACCCAACAAACGCCGATTAAACATGTTCAGTCAGTGAATACAGACTCCAACAAACGCCAACAGAGGTGTCACGCCGGTCCAACGAACTCCAACAGACGTGTTTGTTTGGCGTTTGTCAGTGCGGTGTGAATTAAGAATTGGCCTTAAGTGTGTTAAGTATTTTTTTAAGTGCTTATTTATTTATTTATTTATATTTATATAAATGTTAGGGCTGGGTGGGTGTGGCATAATTATATGTAATGACAGATGTGTTAGCCAGTAAATAATCAGCTTTACTATTTATTCAGCGGTACATTCGGCTGTACAAACTGAAATTAAGTACCATTAATTTGTTTGTTTTTTTTAAATTATTGAAATCCCTGTTTATTATTTCTTTATAATAAGTATTATTATTAGTCTTAATAATAATAATAATAATATAAATGTATAGAAAATAAATGTATCTAAAAGTAGAAAAAACATATTTTTATTAAAGACTTTTTCAGTAAGGTCAACATTTCCATTTTACATAATATTTATATATGGCTCCATAGCTGATCAGAATCTTTCCATCTGCCCTTAGTAAGTTAGCCTTTCCAGTCCGATACAGTACGATAACTCCTTTGTCCACTTTTCATAGATTGAGTATCCATACTCTTCCAGCATAATGCAATAACTCTTGCTTGAAGGAGACCAATGCCTATAAGTTTAAACTGTCTTGATGCTTGAATAACATCCGTTGGATATAATCCAAGAATACATCCAAAGGAATTTTAATCTTAATCATGTCTGACAAACATTTTATATGTATTTATTGTCCGTGTTTGTGCTTGAAGACATGCATCGTTCCAGTCTGCCTCATCTACATCTTCCTGTATATCCATTTTCCAGGCATTTAACATTTGTCCAATGTTGATTCAGTACTGTTTCACCATTAAATTATAGCACACAGATACATGACCCTTACCTTCTAAATTTCCAGTTTAATTTAGCTAATTTTGATAAAGATGGTATACAGATTCTGTTCTGCTTGTGATGATGTGTAACTTTTCAATTGTAAATAATTTACTACATACAAACTAAATACTAACTGTCAAAAAAAAAAAAAGCTTTTTGGGAATTGCACATTTCTGGCATAGCTGATAAAAAGAAAGTAGAATGTCATATAAATCCATAGTTTTCTGAATGCCTCTAATATTCCTTATCTTAAGTCCTCCATCTTTATTACCAGGTGTAAATTGTTCATTACCCCAACTCACCTATATAATTACCCATATCACCTATATAAACAGTATTTTTTGTGTTCTTCTTTAATAAATTGTAGGCATTTTTATTTTTGGGTGAATTATACATTATAAATACAATAAAAAAAAAAAAAAAATATATATATATATATATATATATATATATATATATATATATATATATTTATATATAAAATGTATATATGTGTGTGTGTGTGTGTGATATATATTGCAGTGCGATATACGATTAGTTATACCAGCCCCAGTGTAAGTGTGTTTTGTTTTGTTGAGGGCAGCTCAGATTGCAGTTTAGTGTTGATCAATGTCTAATAGGAGCAGTGGAAAATATTTTTGAGCTAAACATTGTTTGCTGTTTGTTTTTGCATATGCATGCTCTTGTGGTGTGAATCGGGGAGTTTTTTTCTCGAGTGTGTTCGTCTCTCGCCAGTTGCGAGTGTGTGAGGAAGTGTCTATGGTTCAATAACTTGTGGAGAGTGAAGCATTTAAGGTAGTGGTTCCGAACCAGGGGGACTCAAGATGATTTAAAGGTGCAGTGTGTACATTTGTTTTGACAGAAATGCAATATAATATACATCACTGTTTCCAGTTTTGTATAAAGACATTACATAATGAACCGCTCTCTTTTTATTTCCTTAGAATGAGTCATTTCTATCTACATACACCACGAGTCCCCTTACATGTCAAGTTGCTATTTTGCACCGGCATGTTTTTTTTTTTTTCATGATTTTCGATTCACAAGGTCTCTATTTGATTTGATTCTCAATTTTCGATTCAATACATTTTCACAGGCCCCACCACAAAAAAGTAATAAATTAATAAAATAGTTATTGTTTTGTTGTTTTTGACCTATGTATCCTTATATTGTAATAAGGTTATGACACCCAGTATTTTAGATACCAGTGAAATTTAACAATTCTCGATTTACATTTGAGACCACAGCTAAAACTGATATAAATTTCAAAGTAAACATTATTATTTAATGTTTACTTTGAGCCCTAATGTTTCTACAGTCACTCTAAATGGACAAACTGCTATACAGAGCTTTTTTGCTAAATGGCTATTATCTTCTGTCTCAGACAATGACATATTTGTCCTGTGTAGCTTCTATATATTGCAATTCGCAACGTCGTCGCTAGATGCTGCTAAGATTTACACACTGCACCTTTAAAGGGGTCCTGTTATGCTCCAGGTTCATAATTTTGTTAATGGGATCTACTAGAATACGTTCACATTATTTAATATTCAAAAAACTATATATTTTTTTTTTTAGTTTAAATAGTTGCCTCCTCTGTTTTCAGTCTCTGTCTGAACACCGCTTTAGTTTTGGTTTCTTTAAAACCCACCTTCTGAAAGGTGCTGTTTGCTCTGATTGGTCAACCGGCCCCAGTCTGTTGTGATTGGTCTACTGCTTAAAGCGTGTCGGACATCTAACTGCCCTTACTATTAATGGCAAGGATCCACTCTGGAGGCTTCCTGAGGCACTGTAAACGTGCGGGAATTAATTAAAAGAGGCACACTGTGACGTGCATGTTCTCGGAAGAAAACTTAAGACTTTCAGGGAGTTCAGAAATGGAGCTTACTGATAAAGAGAACAACTCCCTTTAGAGTTGACTTTGTGCTTTGGAAATTTGCAAACCGTTTTCATGCTCAAACAACAACTTTTAACACTACAGAAAGTTGGAAATCAGTCTAATCAGCAAAGCGACAGGCATTTACTATTTAAAGGAGTCAATGATCACCTTCCTGCCGATGTTCATGCTCCTATTCAACACATTTTGTTGATTTTCTTCATCTCGCTTGCCCTCTTGACTTTTTCTGTAATGTTGCTCAAACAATTATGTTGTGAGTGTTTGAGTTTTGTTTCTTTACATTGAAAAGTGATTTCTTAAATTACACTTTTAGCATTGTGACATAATGCAACAAACCTCATTACTGTAATGTTAAATATAGTAAATTAACATTACTAAATTCAGTAAAACAAATTCTTTTTGAATTTGTGGTTTTATACATGATTACCAGCAAGAATACATAGCAATTTGGATTGTGTGTGGATTTGTTTACATTTTATGAACAAATTCAAATCAGTTCACTATGGAAATACTGTCGTCATGTGTTTTCCTTTCCTCTCTCCTGGCAGTTGGTTAGTATCGGCTCTTCGTACAACTACGGAAATGAGGATCAAGCAGAGTTCCTCTGTGTGGTTTCTAAGGAGCTGCACAATCAGTCATACGGCACAAACAGCGAGCCCAGTGAAAAGGCCAAGGTGAGGACGACAGAAACCTTTTACAGTCTCCCATGCACTCTTCCCTTGTGCACGGACAGAAATAGTCACTTATGCACAGATCGTATGAAAATATCCCACAGCTTTGCTCTTCAGATGGTCACAGGGCGTAACAGTACTCAAAGAGTTGATTAACCAGATCAAATGTGTTCATGCCTGAGTGTTTGTTTCCCTGCATGCTGTGCACAATGAGGACGTGGAAATACTTTTTCTTTTTTCTTCAGTATTTCTTGGTGAGACATCATTTACATATCACTTAAGCTGATAATTAGGTCTCTGCTGAATGCTGAAGGCAGTGGCGCTCGCTCGCTCGCCTATTAGAAAGCCCTAGAATTATATCCTTAGCTCATCTAGACTGCTTTTCTCTCTCAGATAAAGATGGAAAACCTACTCAATATTTAATGCACCCTGTCAGCTGCTGCAGCCACAAGTTTCCTCCTGAAAATCTTCTTTTATAGATTCATTAGAGTTTAGTGAAAGGGTAATGCAGTATCAAGGCAACAGAGGTCATGTACCGTAAGAGTAACTTTGGAGCGAGATCACCAAGGCATTGTTGTACGCTTCCTGTGAGGTCCACACAACTGCTTTAACAAGCGAGCAAAAGCCTCGCATTTAGGGCCGGGTAATATTGCAAAAAAAAGTCTAATTTTTCATATTAATTAAGATATTCAGTATACATCTTGATATTATTTTTGTTGCCCTGCAATGCCTTAGGGGTAATTTATTTTCCCAATTTCAACTAGGGCTGGATGATATGACCTAAAATCAAGATCTCGATTACGATTAATGAACGATTATTTATAGCTCACTTTCAGCAGTTACTTTATCTGTGGTTCGTAACATTTCTTACAGATTTCTGCTTGTTGTAAATCAGATTAATTAGCACGGTACATTTATTTCAATGCGTTAATGAAAGTGATTGCTATAGTTTGAGTTTCTAAGCTGCTTTAGGACAGCGTTGATGAGTTTCTGCGCTCCTCTTTGTGCGTGCCATCATCACGTGATGTGCAGCTGCTGTCTGTATGAGTGTTCGTGTCCCACAATGCATCAGCGCAAGGAGCTCAATATAATGATGGTCTAAAATCGCTTGAATTGAGAAAGGTTACGTTTAGTTAAGTTTACAAAGACGCAAATAAAAGGGGTTTCACTTCGGGGCTCGCGTGCTGTCTGTGTGTGTTGATTCTGCATTTGAGTTCGCCTCTGTGTTGCTTCCGTGCCGCTGATTGGACGGGGCGGAGTCACGTGACTACACACGCGGTAGTATGCTTTTAAGCGGAAGTATTAAGAGGCAGGGCTCTACACTGCGACCATTTCGCTCGCGTTTACAATTGAAAATTACTGCGTGCGAGTTTTAAATTATTTAGCCGCATCAGTGCGACACCCGATCGATTCTCATGAACATATCTATAATACAATCGAAATAAAAAGTACAACTCCCAAAATGCATCTACACTGAACAACAGTTATGTTTCGTGCTGCAATCGGCTGCTAAAGATGTGCGCGATGGACTACGCTTCAAAGTCTCATGCTGCTGATGTTTCAACTAAATTAACTGGAAATGCTACATTTGGAGCATTAAAAAACCCCCGAAATGACAGTCATGGGAAAATTACGTCTGTTAGAGGTTCTGAATTTCGGTTTCGATTAATCGTCCAGCCCTAATTTCAGCCAAATCACCATTTGCCAAATAGATTCAAAATGTGTACAGCAAGCAGTAAAATAACAAAAAAATAATTGAGGCTTCTTTTCCAGCCCTGTATAAGCAATAACAGACTCGTAGCCGTGCTGATATAGAGCGATCTCACACGGCTACGAGTTTTTAAATCTTATTTTGAAAATTGAATTGGTCTTCCACTGTTTTATGACTTTCATCATCCATTCCATCATTAACAGTTGCTCCTCTCTTACAGATTCTTCAAGAACAAGGCTCTCGAATGTGAAACAATGGTTTTATTTCCTCCGGTCCTGCAGTTGCCGGGCAAAACAACATGCACCATATCACATCGAGAGAGAAATTTGTCAAGCGGAATGACAATATATTTAAAGTGGTTCTGTTTTGGTTTAGAATAATTGACACTTGTTTGTGCCTGCACAGTTATACCGGTCTGCTGGTTGTTGACATCGGCGGATCTATCTGAATCATTTTATTTGAAAGGAATATGCATGTCATTAGTAAGCTGAGCAAAAAGGGCCTCAATCACGTCTGGTCCAATCATATTTACTCAGGGTCTCTAATCGACTTTCACAAAATATGTTTATCATGTCATTTGTGGTCCAGTAAGCAATCTTGTCAAAAAAGAAGAAAAAAAAAATCTTTAACTGTATATTATGCCAGGAAGTTAAACCTCGTCATTTGAAATTATAATTTAGAGAGTGGGAGAAAAAGTATTTTTTGATTGAGATTACAATATTCAGGTGGCTTATCTGTAACATTGACTGGTAAAGGGATGATGGATTTTTATTGAAAGGATTTTTGTTTTAGCATGTGTGTAGGAACCTATGAGATTATGATTTTATTGAATTTTTTAGACTTGCATAGTGTTAGTTTTTATACTAGAAGGGTGAAAGAACATCCGTAACAGTTTGCCTCAAAGTTTCCTCACGTTTTGTGAGGTTTTGCTGTTGCTGCCTTGAGTTGGATAAAAACAGAACAGAAAAATGTTTGTCTTCCATCCCCACATTCATTCCACATGGATTTTTGGTTAAACTGGAACTTTTTTAATGTTTTTTGGGGGTGAAAAAAAAAAAAAAAAAACACCTGACACTGTTAACAAATGAAACGCATTAACTTAGTGACAGAGATGTTGATAGGTAGATAGATTTGGTTTAATTGGAGAATTAAGGCAAGGCTACAAAGACATTGAGTCTGATTTGTTTTGGCAATACCGTTCCGAACAACGCTTTACTTACATGACAGTGACTGTTAATTAGAGATGTTGTAGGGCTTCTTTTATTCACACTTTGGTAAGTGATGGAGACTGAAAGGGCACTTCTAGAAGAGTGAAAAATTCTCTACATAGTTTAACACTGCAGTTTTGGATTTGCTTTGTTTCAATTGTTGAATTTAGATTCCAAATATACATAATCCTGTAGTTTATTTACAAAAAAAAGAAATACTTTGACAACGTTGCCTTTAATGAACCTACACAAGATCTGAATTTCATTTGGAATTGTGGTCAGGGAAATAACACATCACTTTTGCTAGGCTTCGAGCATATCTATTTGACATCGTGTATATAGACTAAAGAGCATAATATTCAGCGCATGTTATTTTTCCTAATCCTCTCTGTCGCACACACATACACACACAAAGGGCTTTTACTAGTGGAATACAAGCTATAATTTTTGCAGAGATTCATTTGATCTCTTAATATTGCCTGATCAAGGCGAAGTTTACATGGCTAGTGTTTTATAAACTATAATACTACACGTTTACTTACCTTGACCTATGTGACACCATATTCTAGTTTGGTTTCAAGACTTGTATGTTTACATATCCTCTCGATTACCTAGTTAGTTACTGTCAACCTTGTGTCTTAGCAGCTAGAGAGGAGGTCCTTATCAGTGGAGTGTTAAGTTGCTTGCTCACTGAGTCAGTGTCTCGTGGTGAAATGTGCCTCTGTTATAGCCTCCGAGGCTCCACAGTGCATGGCATCCAGACAGCGCACTGAAAACGCCCACCGCTCACCGCTGACATCCTGGCCGAGACACTGGAGAGTGATGGTTATCATCACTGTGTAGGGCGCTGCAGCCCTTAAACTCGTTTCTTTAAATCCTGCCTCCCAGATCTTGGCGGAGAAAGTGCACACTGATGCACCGATCACACGTCTCCATTGCATTTACTGGACCTTGTCAGCCACGGTCGACATTTCAGTTGCCTGTTTACATAAACTTGTTTCTGATGGACACCAGTTTGTTTTACCTGAGGCGGGTGTGGGCGTCTGACGTCCTGCCTCGGGGGATTTTTATTTTTTCTTCATTTAATGCGTGCAATCTGCAAAATGTATTTTGAAAATGGGCAGAAGCGGACTGAAATGTCTTTTGCTCCACTTTGTCACTGCTGTTCCTATACTTATTATCCTATAACATGTTTTTGTATTTGTATTTTTTTTATGCTTACAATTTCTGTATTCACATAGTATATTATATATGTAATTGCAAGTTACGACTGGGGAAAATGTATATGATGGTAATGCTAGAACCTGGTCAAACTAAATAAACATTTTTGAATTCTGAAGTGTTTTTTTTTTGTTGATTTTTTTTTTTCTTATAGTCGAAATACTGATACACACCCTTTTTGCATTTTTAACCTAGGTTTAAATGCATAAATAAATATACATATGTATATAAGTGTCAATGTTTTGAGCAGAGATCTAAATTGCAGGATATGTTTTAAAGTATTATGAATTTATGATCTATGACTAAAGGACATTGTTGGGAAGAGTATGAATTGACTTGAGTCTAAAAATACTGCTGCAGTGACACAACTGCCACAGCAGAGGGCATTTTATGTATTTTAGAGTTGGAACATGTGAGATAACAGATCCCTAAAACGGGTGTTTTCTGACTGAAAAGGATTCTAAAAGATGATCCAAAAGTGAAAATGTAAGGGCAACCATATAAAATCACACTTTTTAAAAATTAATGTATGTGAAGCCATGGCCAAAAGTATTGGCAGTACTGTTTCAAAGTTTGCGTCAGTATTTATAGATTATTTTTTCACGTTTCTATGGTGTACTGGAAAACAATAAGCATTTATTAAATTTTAAAGGCTTTCATTGCCAAAAACATTAATATATGCAAAGAGTTAATATATACAGTGTTGACTCTTGTTTATAACTTCTGCAGTTCACTCTGGCATGCTGGATTTTAGCTTCTGGGCCAAATCCTGACTGATACTGATGGCGATCCATTCTTGCCTTTGGAGGATTGACCACAGGTTCTCTATGGGATTAGGATCTGAGGAGTGGCTTCAGCCTCGAATCCAAAATTTCAATGTAATGATCTCCAAGCCACTTCGTTATCACTCTTGGCTTGTGACATGGTGCTACATCATACACGGATCATCGCCAAATTGCGCCTGTGTTGTTGGGACACGTTGCTCTTGCAGGACGTTGCTTTTGAAACCATTTTTTATTCCTGGCAATGTTTTAGGGCAGAACTGGGAGAGAGCCACTACATTGGATGAAAAGTAACCCCACTCATTAATGGTTTCAGACTGTTGGCACAACACAGGACTCATAGCGTTCACATTTTCTTCACTGGACAATCAGTTTTCCAGATGTCTCAAACAGTCGGAAGGGGGCTTCATGAGAGAAAATCTTCTGCTGTCCAGTCCTTGAACTTCCAGCAAAATTTCAGTCTATTCTTGATGTTTTTCTTGGGAAAGTGGCTTCTTTTCCATCCTTCTTGACACCAGGCCGTTGTCCAAAGTCTTGGCTTCACTGTGCAGAGTCACTCACATCCATCTGCTGCCAATATTGAGCAGCTCTGCACTGGTGGTGACATGAATCCGTAGCCAACTACTCAGGAGGATTCTGTCCTGGCGCTTACTGGACACTCTTGGGACACCCAGAAGCCGCCTTCACCGCAGTTGAACTTCTCTCCTTGAAGTTCTTGATGATTCAGTTAATGGTTCTTTCAAGTACAATTTTCTTAGCAGCATTTTCCCTGCATGTGAGGCCATTTTAATGGAAAGCGATAATGGATACACATCTTCCTTAGGAGGGAACCGCTAACACAAGACATGTGTGATTGGAAGTAGAGATGTTCGATTCTTGAATTAATCGTTCTTTTGAGCCGGTTCTCAGGAATTAACGGTCGAGCTGGTTCACTAATCGAACAAGACGTATATCCGAAGTAGCACGTCCGAGTCAAAAAGAACCGAATGAGCCGGTTCAACCAACTGTCGGATTACCGAGGCGTCTGATGTTGACGATTCGGCGTAAGCCTGAGGCACGAACTGGAAATATGCCTATTTATACCACTGTTATTAAATAACATTTTATTAAAACCTGCAGAAACCTTTCTGTCAAGAGATGTAAATAAATTTTATTATATGGTTTATTGTACATGCAGATTATATTTTAAGTTGTGAAGCGAAATCAATGAGTTTATAAGACTGGTTTATTCTTTCTATATACTTTAGACATGTAGAACATATTCACGTTTGTGCATCAAATGTGTATGCGAATCTCATCCCAGATGTAGGCTACTCAATAGTGGTCAGTCGTATCCGACATAAAGGATCCGCAAATGAAAATTGACCCTTCACAAAGACCCGCCCCCTTTAGTTACTGTTGCTATGTCCGACAAGCCATGCGCTCTCATGCCACACATCATGTTCTCACGCTGTGAAAAATACATTGTGGAGCAAAGCGGACACTGACAACACGTCGACAGACATATGAAACAGTTTCATATTTAATATATCGTAATTTTTTTAAGAAGTTTAAACAATAAATAGCGTATAGTGTCTCTTTAATGTGTCGTGACAGATCGCTGTAGCTCCTTCAAGCGGCTCGTGAACCAACATCTCTTCATACTAGTTCATTTATAGCATCAAATAAACATGAATGAACATCAGAAGGAATGTTGTTTCAAGCGCAGAAAGAGTGACTACACACAATTTTACAAGTTCACCAACTTTAATCTACTAACTCCCCTGACTGCTTTGTCAGACAAAATGGCGGATTCGGGGTTATGATTAGTCAGATTGCCTGTCAATCAAACTGTTTGCTAAGGGTCCATTGTGACCACAAACTCCATTACATGAATGAAAGACAATAATCAGCAATATGCGTCGACACAAATGACTATTTGAATGTTTCATTGATATAACATTGCCATTGAGTTATTAAAAGAAATGCACAGTGCATGATAACGTCACGAATCGGCTTTTTGAAGCGGTTCATTGAGCCGAACTGTCCAAAAAGAACCGGTTCGCGGAAATGAACCGTACTTTGCATCACTAATAGGAAGCACATCTTCCCTACTTTTTATAACAATCAATCTGCTCTTATAGTCCAGTCAGAATGATAGGCTGATTTCACCGAACTAGTGCTCGTTCACACTTGTGCTGATGATGTGATTAGTGAAATGATGTTAGCTGATCATTTTGGCTACACTCACACTATGTTTCCATCCACCTATTTTTATGCGCATGTTGGGATAGCGCATCAAAAACTGCTAGATGCAAACGCTAAATAAATTCTAAAAATGCGCATAAAAAATACTTATGCGCTCGTTTAAGTCGGATAAATTTTGTATCCGATTACAAAACGTGTATTTTACCGAATTCCTCAATGCTCATCGAAACAATCACGTGACTTTGCGCGGCGGGATGGCCTGACTTACCAACCAGAGGAGAAATCGTGTTGCAAAGCATCTGAAACGCAGTGTTAGTCATTCAGAAGTCTGTCGTGAATGTGTATTGTCATCAATTCCTCCCAGAACTGTCCTGACTGCGTTCCCAAACAGCATCCTCCTCCTCTGAAAGCAAGTCTGCGCACTCTGAGACGCAAATAATTTATTATACAAAAAATATTGAATACGGAATCTCCTACTTTTCTTAGTGATATTTAGCACTAGTCCATCAGGAAGCGAGGATTTTCTATTTGACTCAGTGGATGGAAGCGTGCTTTTTCGAAAATGTTTTATGCCACATTGCAATTTTGCTCATAAGTTAAATTCACAATTTTGGATGGAAACATGGCTACTGCCAATCCAAATCCGATTACTTGTGTATCCGATTGGAATCCGATCTAAAATTATTGACTGTCCACAGGGTGTTCACACTTGCTAAATCTATAATCCGATTTGAATGCGATATGCACAAAAATCAGATTTGAACTGACAGGTTTGGCCAGTTAAGCTTTTTTGCAGTAATTTAAAATGCATCTGATCACTTTGAATAATCCAGAAACAATGTGAATCAACACAACAACTGAAGCAGCAAACATTGCGAAACACTTTTTTGTGCCAATATTTGTGCCAATATTTTTGGGCATGGCTGTATACTTTGCAAGGAACTAAAAACTGTGTTTGATTTAGATTTTAGATTCAGTTTGTATGAATAAAATAACCACATTCTTGTCCATTATAACCAGTCTTGATAAAGCAGAATTAAACAACAATGCTAAGTACAGCTTTTCTTTAAAAGTTTCCACTGACCTCCTTGCACCCCCTTGTGGCCCTTTGGGGGTCTGAGTTTTGAAAAATAATAACACCTCCCACTACAATGTCCTGAGTTAAATCATAAATACTGCACACAAATAATGCACAAAACATTGTGGTGCATTCACTCAAGCATATCCAGGGAGCTTGGAACAGGTGCACTTGTGCAATTTCCCATGATATTTCAACAAGCTGCGACATGATTTCTGCCTTGTGTATCTCTCTCTGCTCAACGGGCTGCGTGCTCTATTCAGCAGTGTGGGAATGCCCTGTCCCTCGGATGAGTTACTGCACTTTGACTCTTAGCAACAAGCCAGCCAATCCCTCCATACAACCTGCACCAAGCTCTGGTTTCTATTGGCCAAAATGTCAGAAGATGTCATAGATTTGTTCGGGAGCAACACAAGAGGTAAGTATTATTAAAAAGAATTTGCCCAAACAGGTCAGCCCTGTTGCATCTTAGCCTGATTCAATGCCAGGTATGTAAGAAAAACAGTGATTTTGTTGCCAAAGTGAGCTTATGGCAGGATTCATCCCTCACACTGATATAACATGTCTTTTTTTTCACAAAGACTGTAGTCAATTAGCTTGTCATTTACATGAAAAGGTGATAAATGACTTACCTTTGAAATAATTTAGTCATTTTCTGCTTCGGATCTTGGATGACATACATCATGCAGTGCTTTGAGAATCCACAGAATTATCAGAATCCACAGGGAAAAAAGCAATAAAGATATAAATGAACAGTCATTAAAGGTCATACATTTTTAATACGTGTCCTATATTGAGCATCCCAGCTATCTTCATTGCCATGCAGAGGAGAAGAGTTTTGTGTGTCGATTATGTGTTATGCAGTGTTATGCAGAATGGATGGTTGACAGGGGGAGTAGAGAGGCTCAGTGAGATTTCTGCTGGATAGAGATGCTAGTCTCGTGTTACACCAGACCTCAGTCAAACGACCTTGAATATGTAACAACTGGATCATCTGTGGCAAGAGGCCAAAACCAATCTCAGTTCTCTTTACATATATTTCTACTTTATACTATAAATACCAAATTTACAATAATATACATATCAACATCAAGTTACATGTTAATAAATACCTTCTTTTTAACAAATATACATGTAGCGTATTTGTACTTTGTACAGATAGATAGACAGACAGGCGGACGGACAGATAGATAGATAGATAGATAGATAGATAGACAGATGGATGGACGTAGAGATAGATAGATAGATAGATAGATAGATAGATAGATAGATAGTCAGATGATAGACAGATGGATGGACGTAGAGATAGATAGATAGATAGATAGATAGATGGATGGACGTAGAGATAGATAGATAGATAGTCAGATGATAGACAGATGGATGGACGTAGAGATAGATAGATAGATAGATAGATAGATGGATGGACGTAGAGATAGATAGATAGATAGTCAGATGATAGACAGATGGATGGACGTAGAGATAGATAGATAGATAGATAGATAGATAGATAGATAGATAGATAGATGGATGGACGTAGAGATAGATAGATAGATAGATAGATGGATGGACGTAGAGATAGATAGATAGATAGATAGATAGATAGATAGATAGATAGATAGATAGATAGTCAGATGATAGACAGATGGATGGACGTAGAGATAGATAGATAGATAGTCAGATGATAGACAGATGGATGGACGTAGAGATAGATAGATAGATAGATAGATAGATAGATAGATGGATGGACGTAGAGATAGATAGATAGATAGATAGATGGATGGACGTAGAGATAGATAGATAGATAGATAGATAGATAGATAGATAGATAGATAGATAGATAGATAGATAGATAGATAGTCAGATGATAGACAGATGGATGGACGTAGAGATAGATAGATAGATAGATAGATAGATAGATAGATGGATGGACGTAGAGATAGATAGATAGATAGTCAGATGATAGACAGATGGATGGACGTAGAGATAGATAGATAGATAGATAGATAGATAGATAGATGGATGGACGTAGAGATAGATAGATAGATAGATAGATGGATGGACGTAGAGATAGATAGATAGATAGATAGATAGATAGATAGATAGATAGATGGATGGACGTAGAGATAGATAGATAGATAGATAGATGGATGGACGTAGAGATAGATAGATAGATAGTCAGATGATAGACAGATGGATGGACGTAGAGATAGATAGATAGATAGATAGATAGATGGATGGACGTAGAGATAGATAGATAGATAGATAGATGGATGGACGTAGAGATAGATAGATAGATAGATAGATAGATAGATAGATAGATAGATAGATAGATAGATAGATAGATAGATAGATAGTCAGATGATAGACAGATGGATGGACGTAGAGATAGATAGATAGATAGATAGATAGATGGATGGACGTAGAGATAGATAGATAGATAGTCAGATGATAGACAGATGGATGGACGTAGAGATAGATAGATAGATAGATAGATAGATAGATAGATAGATAGATGGATGGACGTAGAGATAGATAGATAGATAGATAGATAGATGGACGTAGAGATAGATAGATAGATAGATAGATAGATAGATAGATAGATAGATAGATAGTCAGATGATAGACAGATGGATGGACGTAGAGATAGATAGATAGATAGATAGATAGATGGATGGACGTAGAGATAGATAGATAGATAGTCAGATGATAGACAGATGGATGGACGTAGAGATAGATAGATAGATAGATAGATAGATAGATAGATAGATAGATAGATAGATAGATAGATAGATAGATGGATGGACGTAGAGATAGATAGATAGATAGTCAGATGATAGACAGATGGATGGACGTAGAGATAGATAGATAGATAGATAGATAGATAGATAGATGGATGGACGTAGAGATAGATAGATAGATAGATAGATGGATGGACGTAGAGATAGATAGATAGATAGTCAGATGATAGACAGATGGATGGACGTAGAGATAGATAGATAGATAGATAGATAGATAGATGGATGGACGTAGAGATAGATAGATAGATAGTCAGATGATAGACAGATGGATGGACGTAGAGATAGATAGATAGATAGATAGATAGATAGATAGATAGATAGATAAATAGATGGATGGACGTAGAGATAGATAGATAGATAGTCAGATGATAGACAGATGGATGGACGTAGAGATAGATAGATAGATAGATAGATGGATGGACGTAGAGATAGATAGATAGATAGATAGATAGTCAGATGATAGACAGATGGATGGACGTAGAGATAGATAGATAGATAGATAGATAGATAGATAGATAGATAGATAGATAGATAGATAGATAGATGGGTGGACAGACGGAGACAGACAGACAGATAGATAGATAGATAGATAGACGGAGACAGACAGACAGATGGATAGATAGATAGATAGACAGACGGAGACAGACAGATAGATAGATAGATAGATAGATAGATAGATAGATAGATAGATAGATAGATAGATAGATAGACAGATGGATGGACGTAGAGATAGACGGATAGATAGGTAGATAGATAGATAGACAGATGGACGTAGAGAGACAAACAGACAGACAGACAGATAGACAGATGGATGGACGTAGAGATAGATAGATAGATAGACGGACAGATAGATAGAATGAACTACAGATAGATAGATAGATAGATGTTAAATAGATAGAATGAATGAGATAGATATATATGACAAATAAAATGAACGACAGAATGAATGACAGATAAAGACGAAAGAACGGCAGCCAAGCAAGAGCATAATGTTTCAGTATAAACGGCATCCAGTTTTTATAAATAAACAAATCGTGAAGATTTTTCTACAAATACTCCATATACTATCTATGCAAAAGCACTAAGTAGGCTGCTTCTCAAAGCATGAAATTCACTTGGGCTGAAATCCTGCTTGACAAGGTTTCCAAATGAATCCACAGAAGGTTTCTGTGCCATCTTTGTGACGACTGTACCCGACAGAGCCTCAGAAATATTGCTCTCACATTCTGGATACAACTGTGCAGCGCTGGTCAAGACAAGTCCACGTGCTTAGTGTCCTCTTTCACGGTCCTCTACTCCAAAATTTGCTGTTGACAAAGCAAAACTGGTCTTTGAAACTGTATTTAAATCTTCCTCACAAAGTCTCTATATGAGCCCTCTGAAGGGTGAATGTTGTAAAGACCATGTTTTAAATAGTCAAAATCATAAACATGATTTTCTGTTTTGCTAGTCAGTTGAAGCTTGTTTTCCGCCCACAGCACTGAAGTACATTTTAATATTATTTAAGATAATGCAATCTAGTAATTGAGTGAAGGTTCTGGTTTGATGACGGGCTATTTGGGGTGGCTGTGGGGGTACATAAAATGGTAACCGTGTTTTAAAACATTCTCGTGTAGAACCCAGTGCGTTATAGTATGATAGTGCAAAATCACAGTACTCTGACTCGAGGTTGAGGATACCCCGAATCCATCAACACCACTACAGTCGCTGACCGAAACTACCTGAACGAGACTGCTGCTGGGCTGCGTGACGTCACGGCGCACCGCCGCCCTGCAGTGTCAGTGATTTTAGAGAAGCTCTCGAGGGCGAGACGGCCCACCAACACAGTACACCACTATCACTATCGGAATCTACCAGACACCCTCAAGCTGCACGGGCTGAAAGAAAACCGCAGAGTCAACGAGAACACGCGAACCCGTTACGGATTTGCGGTGCACGCCGAACTCTGGCTGGGTCGCGCGCATCTCCCTGTGTGCTGCTGCTGCGTCGCGCTCGGTCGCTGCGACTGTTGGGTTTCAAATCTAAACAGACAGACGAGCTGAAGTATCTCGCCTTCGCGAATCCAGCTATCGGAGCAGAGCGTCATTGCCTGGGTGGAGTTGCAGTGTATCGTTCAATTATGCATGAAGAAGCGGCAGCGGCTAGCGCACTAGCCGCGCGAGCTAACCACTGTCCCGTATTATGACAGTGATCCGCATGCCTACAGCGTTTGATCACGCGCGGCAGTCAAACGCGTTTGACTTTGATGCTGGTGCTGGACAGGACCTCCGGTAGAAATTAACTTTTGCCCGTCATTTCATTGACATGGCGAACGGTTAGCCCGGGCAGGCCTAGCTAGCCACTGTGTTAGCTAGTACAAATCACTTCACTGGATTATAGGCAGCATGCGAACCTAAACGGTTTGTTTGTTTGTAGCGAGGGAGCCAGCGGACGTGTGATAATACAGTATGTTATAGATGCGGAGCGGGTAGATGGCTGACAGCCAGCCGCACGTTAATAACCGGCTGCTAGGTTACCGCCAACTTGACCTAACAGGTTTTTGATATCTGAAAAAGTGGCAGGCGTGCGCGTTTCACGATGCATCTTCTCAAGGCAAATTCGGGTTGTGTCGCTGAAGCAAACACTTGGATCATAGAGGCACTGCCTCCAGCGAGCTAGCTCTTTGAGAAGTAACATGCCAGATCTTGAGTCGATTTTATGCTCTAGATAAGCAAGCGCTCGTTCAGCCTCCGCTGGCAATACTAGCTCGATTACCACTGAGAGAGGGGATGCCCTAAACACTTCAAGCATGTCTAGCAAAGCTTCAGTTAAAGAGAAGAAGTCCGGCTTCAGCAAGAAGCTCTTCCGCCGGGGCTCGGTGCGCTCCGTGGGGAGTTTCATGAGCCGATTCCTGAAGACTCTGTCCACGCTCTCTCATTTCAGCTCGGAGCTGCACGCGCCCGAGGGCGACAAGGACGATGGGGGATTCACAGCCTTCAAGAAGGAAGGCAAGGGATCCGTCGCCTCGGACGAGAGCGACTGCGGGGGGTTTCTGTCCGGGGACAAAATCCCCGGAGTGGCCGGTTTGAAAAACCACGGCAATACGTGTTTCATGAACGCTATTCTGCAGTGCCTGAGCAACACGGAGCTGTTCGCCGAGTATTTGGCTCTGGAGCAGTATCGAGGTGATCAGACGGATGACGAGAAACCCAAGACGAACGGGGTCGTGCAGAGGAAAGGCGCTCAGGACAAAGGAGAGGTGACCGAGCAGCTGTCGGGATTGGTCCGAGCCCTGTGGACGTTTGAGTACACGCCGCAGCACAGCCGAGACTTCAAAGTAAGTTCGCGCCAAGGATTATTACGGCGCCGTTCACACCTGGGAACATGTGACACATCTGCCTCAAGCACTCATTAAATGATCTAACTGAAAAACTGCACCGTGACACCGCTAAGGGAAGTGATCTTTGCAGTGAATCATTTTATTTTAACTTCAAGTCACCATGAAATTATAATTTTTCTTGTGCAGTGTTTATTATAGAGATTTATCCCCGCTGAAGTTGGGAGGGTTACTTTAAAGATGTAGTCCGTTACAAATTACTTACTAAAAAAGTACTCAGTAACGTGATCCAAGCACCATATATGAAAGCAATGTAATCGGATTACTTTTGGATTCCTTCTAGGTCACGAATGTAAATAAAGGAGAATGATTGCGAAACGATGATTTCCTCTGATTTAGGGTGCGTTCACACTTGTAGTTCGGTTCGTTTGGTTCATTTGGTCCGGACCAAAAACAAAACATATAGTCCTGGTCCGCTTAGCGTTCACACTGGCATTTTTAACAGTTACCGTACCAAAGGCATAGGGATACGGTCACAACCTGATTGGTCGGCTTTTATGACGTATATTTCGTGACGGAGCTTACCAAACATTCAAAACAATACTGTGTGCTGGATTAAACGCCATCATTTTATGCGTGTACATATGGTTTTATTTTTACCTGCTGAGAACTCACGAAGAGCTCATAAAATATTGCACGGACCAAATATTGATGAGGCACTTTACCTCCTCGTTGCTCCACATTTGCCCTCTACTCATTTTGGATACACTGATCTTCCCATGTCGTCAAATCAGCTGACTTGCAGCGTCGCATCTTGTGACATCACGTCCTGTTTTTGGTTCGTTTGGATGTCTTTGGTCCATGTTGCGTTCATATATCAATCGAACCGCACCAGAGTTCGTTTGAAAGCGGACCAAGACCCATCTTTTTAGCGGTCTCGGTCCACTTGTTTGGTGCGCACCAGGGTTCGGATGGCAGCGTTCACATATGTTCAAACGAACCGCACTAACTGAGCAATCGCACCAGGGTTCGTTTTAATCGAACCAAACATGACAAGTGTGAACGCACCGTTAGATATCCACACCCTATCATCATATTACAATTACTCTAATTCTCTGTGTTCTTTAGTATGATGAACGTATTACCCTGAAGTAGTCTACTTTTAATTGAACATTTAGCTATTTAAAGTAAAAGTTCTTGGCAAAATTGTATTTCCAACAGTTTAAAGATGGACTTTACTCCCTTCACACATAAATTGTCACTGTTTCTATCACTGCAACTTTCCAACACACACATAAGAAATTAAAGGCATTCATCCCAAGAAAAGGCTGGATAGGCTTTGTTTATTTTCATAAACACGCAGCGCTTCACAGCTGTTACATGTCACAGACCCATCACTTGATTTGTCCTGGTTAACTATTGTAGCAAAACGCTCCCACATGGTACCTATCTTCCTTTTGTGTTTTTAATTCAGCTTTTCAAAATTTCTCTCATGTCCATTTAGCCTCCATTGCCGCTTACACAACTGTGTAGCTTAATCATTAATCAGTCATATCACTATTTTTAATTCACGTGCACTAATAATCTTCAATCAAAACATCTTCCCCTCGCTGCTATTGCAACTTCCACTTCATGCCAACTTAAAAAAACAAAAAACGGTCCAAACAAGTAATTCATAAGTTGAATCAGTTTGAGTGGTTCGAGTCAATAACTAGCTTTATCAATAAATCAAGAATTGAATGTTTGTTTTGTAATTCGCAGAGAACTGATGATGTGAAGAGGGTGGTAGTTTTGAACTGTTCAAAAGAAGTGTGAAACGTGTTGAACTTCTTATTACTAATGTCTGTAAACCACAAAAAAGAATTTGACTGCAACCCACTTGACTTGCTGAACTTGTTTCCTACCAAATTGTTTTATTAGTATTTTTTTAAATTTATCGATCTGATAAGAGATCTCTGATTGTCCTTGAAAACCAAAAAGTAGTGCTTAAAGTCTATGAAATGCCTTGAATTTCGTTATTCAATACCTGTATGAACCCTGAATATGTCTTCGTAAGATAATGTGCTGTATCGGCTAAACGTTCTTTTATGATCAAAGCTCTAGTTTTCATTGAGGAACATAATATAATGCGATATAATGATGATGATTGAGATATGTACAAATAAACGTGCCTCAACAGACTGATGAAACATATTTGATACACACATTTTATCATGATTTTTCTAAAAAAAAAAAAAATATATGTATGGATAATCAAGTAAACCTAAGCTGCTTTTGTCCAGTAAGTGTTCATCTTTAAATATGAATTATTATTATTAACGATATAAAAGTTATTCTATCGTTTATAATAATCATGAAAGATTTCACAGCACAGAGACACGTATCACAAAAATTTTGTTGGACATTTTTACAATTCTACTTAAAGGTGTTTTGCTTGTAAGAAAAGTATAAACTATTTATCAGACGACAGAAGGCATGTAGTGGATTGTGTACAAAAGTTTTGATCATGTTGAAATGTATGTATCTTATATGTTACAGTATAGGCTTTTAAGGTTAAAAGCACAAAGTAAACCCCTAAGAAGCTCAATTGTCAACACTGACTGGAAGTTTTCCATATCTGATCTTGCTTCTAGAGATTAGAATTCATGTCTTGAATTCATTCGTATGTCAAACTCGACTAACGCTCTGTGTGTGTTTTTGGTAGAATGCTGTGGCCAAGAGTGCCATGCAGTACAGAGGAAATGCACAGCACGACGCCCAGGAGTTCCTTCTCTGGCTACTGGACCGTGTCCACGAAGACCTCAACCATCTTGTACACCCTAACATTAGAGCCTCTATAAAGGTATGGCTGATATCATAGTGGAATGACTGAATGTTTTGCTGGTGCGTAGCTACTTAGTCTAAGGATGTTATACTTTCTCCTCTTAGGCTGTTTGTCCACCAAAGCGTTTTAGCCAGCTGAAAACTGTTTTAGCTGTGGGCGCTTGAGCGCTTCGGCAGTGCAGTGTTTTTTTTTTTTTTTTTTCAGTTCAAACACTTTGCTGGCTATGATATGGAATATCCACGGGAGTGTTGCTAGTATCTCATTTCACAGATAGCATGTCTCTGTATGGTTTCTGTATAAAATGTTGATACAATGCAAAGTATTTGCTCTGGCACTTGTTTTAAATGATTTTGTTCTGTTTAGGGCTGCACGATTAATCGGAAATAAACTGCATGCGATTTGGCAGTTGGCCGCGGGTTTTTTTTTCTACGTTATTTTTTAAATATGCAGCTTGTCAGTGAAGTACAGCTAAATGCTGCTCCATCTGAAAGCAGAGGGCGCTCTTGCACAGAAGCTTTAAATATGCCCTGTAAACTAAAGCCAATGTGCGTCATTCTAGGGCTGCGTTCCAGTTTTTTTTTTTTTTTTATTTTGTTTTTTTTTTTGACCTTCCCTCACTAACTTCACTCAGTCTCGTTGACTTGGATGTTGCACGAGTGCCCACTCCTGCCGGAACCTTGGCAATGGGCTGAACGTTCTAAGACCATGATCACTTGGAATCCGCAATAGAGTTGATTTTATTAATTAAATTTTTTTTTCCCTTACGAAACTGTTTAATGCAGCATTCTATATGTATATATTTGTGTTTTAAATATTAAAAAAATAATATATCATAGAGCTGTGGTGAAGTAAATTAAATGCGATATCACAATCGTGTTGCATTGTGGGATATGGAGCTGCCTGAAGTGTACATTTGAAGTAGACTCGACATTGAGGGAGCGAGGGTCTGTCCATATAAACTTCCTTCGTCCACTTCACAAAGTGGAACGCACTTCAAAATGGCGATAGGGATTCTCCCGAGGGGAAGTGCTTAGGGAAGTTTGCGTGTCTAAAACTGGAGTTGAACGTAGCCCAGGAATCCCTATGGACATCACATTATCACTGTAGCCGAATTAACAAAAGATTGAAACACTTGGATTAAACATAATCACACCACTACGATAATATATGGTTTATCTGAGTTCTTCGAGCCTTCTCGGGTATTTTCATGAAAATAATTTATATTAAAAGTTCAATGCTAATCAACGTAGCCTTTATCACAATATAGAATACTATGAAATAATATTATTTTGTGCCGTGTTCAATGTAAGAAGCCACATCACTTATAAGTAACTCTAACTTGCAGTGCGTTCAGATGGAGCAGCATTTACAGATCACAGAGCCGTGCTTCACTGACAAGCTGCGCATAAAAAAATAATTGCGATTTCGCAATCGCACTAAGCAAAATTTCTGGTTAATTGTAATTAATCGTGCAGCCCTAGTTCCATTATTATGTTTGTTACCGTTGTACAAGCAGGATGTGGCAGTTGGTCTGTGTGGCATTTGTCCCGCCCTTCCTCCACTGTGATTGGACAGCTGGGTAAAAAATGACAGTGACGAGCGTTACGTTTCACCCAAACTTTCGGCGACCGTAAAAAAGCAGAGCGCTCAGAACTCTGTGTGAAATAGACGCTCAGCGCCTCGTCACGCTGCTGGCATTTTTAAAACGCGGCGCTCCAATTGAAAACAAATACGCTAGCCTCTGGAAAAAATGCTTTGGTGGACACACAGCCATAAGGTCAGCTGAATTTGGAGACTGTTAACCACTCTTGCTGTTTACAAAGGTTGCACAGAATGGGGTTTGTATTGGCAGGTCCATAAAAGCTTGAGATTTCAATCGTTTAAATAGCAGAACAGGAGAAGAGCCAAACGTGGCTGGATTTATAGAGCCATTCTGCCCTGGAATGGCAGCTAGGAGTCTCACATCAGACATCAGTCTGACAAAGATCAGGGCAAAAGAGTTGAGAGGATTTAAATTTTGCACTATTTCAAATGCATGGGACACTAAGTCACATCCTATGGCCTGTTTGGAGGGCTCGTTTGGTTTCTTTTTACAGCCTGTGGTGTTCTGGACAGGGTCAGCCACTTGCATCCTCGCATGAGGTCATTCAGCTTGTCCGATTGATTTAGATGTACGTTGTGGTTTCTAAGATTTTGTGCCAAGGAGCACGAGGCTGACAGTTTCCTGGCTCACTGACTGCACTGCCCTGGAGAGCCAGATGCTTAGCTGGAATCTTAAACTTATAAAAGATTGTCAGCCTCTCAGATTATTAATCACTTACACTGTCTTGGGGGTTTATTTATTTACACAAGCTCTTCCTTTGTGGTGCAGCGTAATCATATACACCTTTACTCTGACTGTTGACAACGGTTCTTCATTGTGCTTAGAAGGAGTTGATGTTAAGTTACAGGTGTTTTCTGGCCTAACATGTTACTTTTGTATTTTTAAGGAAGTCCTAAAGAACAGCACTGATATGAAATAGAAATCTTTTGAAAAACTTTTTTTTTGATTCATTTAGTAGGCTTTATAAAAATCTTACTGACTCCAAACTTTTGAGTGTATGTGCAGCATGCAAAAAGCAGTAAAAATTAGTTCATGTTCATGAATATTTGGAGAATTTACTTTGACGCATTATTCCTTGTGACGATCAGGTGTTCACAGGTTTACATGAATTATTGTTATATAGGCCAGGTTCACTCTGCAGCAGAATATGGTTCAGTCCTGTATTTTAGTCTTCAATACAGTTACATTTGCAGTATGGTTATTTGATAGTCATTTTGCAATAGTTAATATTTAATAGTACGCATATTCAATAGTTGACCTTCCTCTTCTGTCTTGAGTTCCTGCATTGTGAACATTCTCATGTTTTTCACCATAGCCACCTATTGAGGAAGATGATGGAGCATTAGAGGGACCTTCACCTCCTCTTTCAGCGGGCTCATTTGTCCAAGAGCTGTTTCAAGCTCAGTACAGGTATGATTATTCATGTTTGTCTGTTGACTGTACTTCAAAATATTTGTCACTGAAATCACTCACTGTGACCCCTGTTGATTCCAGATCCTCGCTTACCTGTCCCCACTGTCAGAAACAGAGCAACACTTTTGATCCTTTTCTCTGCATCTCCCTCCCGATTCCATTACCTCACACGCGGTAAGTACTGATGTCAGAGTAATTTCCTCTGTGTTTTGATGACGGCGACGTGCTTCATCTGTAGATTGACCTACGTTGTGTCTTTAGTAATGATGTTACTGTTCATCGGGTAGGATGGATATGAAGAAATATGTCCTGACACCTCTGCGAAGTTTAGATTCAGCATTCGATTTCCTTCTTTGATTTCACGACTAATGTAATGATGTTGTTAATTTAGTCTGCTGTGGACTTTCAGTTTACATTTAGATTCAACTAATGGCTTCATTTAACTCTGGAAACTTTGGTATGGATCAAAATGACAATTTTCACCTGAGATTTGGAGCCAATTTACAGGTTTTAAAAATGACTGTAGAAAGATGCAAACATCACAAACTTTCATTGATAGGTCTATTATTAAAATCTTTTGACTTTAGTGATCTTTGTTTCATTTTATGCCAATGGTGAAAGTTGTCAAAAATGGCAAATGTTTTATGTCTTAAGTTTGCATGCCTGTAATTCAAGTATTAAAGATATCTTAATATCCTTTTTATGCTCTTAATTCTTAACAAACTTTCCTTTTTGTATCTTCATTTTAAAGGCCCTTGATGGTTCACTCTCAGAGATAAGGACATGCTAATGTGGCATCATGAGTAAATTGCTGAATTGTACACATTTTTAGTGGTCAAAAACCAAATGTGGGTCACTTTGCATATACTTTTTTCTTTTAAAGAGGACTATTTGAATAATAAATTATGTTAACTAGAAATCTATCTCATTTTTGTCTATCATATCAATTGGATGGAACATACCCGAGTGCCATAAATCCCCTTTTTAAAGCTGTCATGCCTGTAACTCAAAGTATTCCAGAATTGTTAAAGATATCTTAATGTCATTTGAGATGCGTCTTCTTATGAAACTTTACTTTTTGAATCTCCATTTCAATTGAAATGTGTTAGGGGCCGTTCACATATCGTGTCTTTTGCACGCGCATATTCATTATTTCCTGTGTAGGTGCGCGGCGAGTGTGCTCAAAATGGAAGCGACGCAGTCACGACGCGCATGTGGTGCAGCGCGCTCGTTTTTTCCAGACGCGCCTGTGCCGTGGCGAGATGAAAACATCTCAACTTTTCAAAATGACACAAGCGCACCACAGGTCATGTGACAAGAACCATCCAATCAACCCTTTCCCTTACCCTAACGGTAGCCTAATTACCTCTAAAACTAAATAGTTCTGTTTGGTGATGATTGGACCAATTTTTCTTAAAAGATTATCAAACTGGTCCTTGTCATCTCTGAAATAGACTTTGAATCTCTCATCGTCCAGACAGAGCTCTTGGATAAGTTTGTGAAATTCTCCGTGGTGCACACAAACACTGCGGGAGTTTGTTTTTTCTTCTCCATAAATAAATCTTCTACTAGAGCTTCTGCAAGGGCTTTTCGGTGATGGAAATCCATTGAAACTTCCGCGTAGTCGTGGAGAAAGCTGTTCATGGTTGCATAGCAATGACAGACACTACAGAAGCACAAGCTCCCGAATGCTTGCAAAAGGAGGAAGCGACGCAGCCGCACTTTTCACGCTTTTTTAGGCGTGATATGTGAACTAAGTCCCTATGTGGTTCAATCTCATAGATATAGGTTTGTTAATGCTGTAATGTGTAATTTCAGTACTGCGTATTTGAATTCTTGGTAGCTTCAAGCTGTTAAAATGTACAAAATCCCTTCTTCCAAATATCCCTTAAACTGATTCAAATATAGATTCTTATTAAGTAAGTAAGTAAAACCTTTATTTGTCCCGCAGTGGGGAAATTGCATTTAGCAACAGCAGGGGTACATGGTAAAACGTATAACACACTTATACGAGCAAGTTGGTATGCCTCAACTTAGCCATTTTCATTGGATTTTTGGTACTCTGAATTGTTTTACAATTCTTTTGATGGGGGAAACAAGATTCATTTCTAGTTTAAACATGATTTATTCTTCTGACATTACTCTTTAAATGCAACAAGTATGTCAGTATGTAAGTTAGCTGTGTGCAAAGTGAACCACATTTGTTTTTCAATCACTGAAAATGGGTAAAATTCAACAATTTGAACATGGAGGTGCTTGGAGATCCCCATTTCTTTGGGACTGGACTATATAGGGCCTTGAAAATGAAGATTTTAAAAGAAAAGTTTATTAAGGATGAGAATCTCGATGGATACTAAGACATCTTGAATACTTTTAGAGTTACTTTAGAGTTTCCAAACTTTGGAAAAGGTTTGGCACTCAGACAGGTATATTATATGAAATTGAGATTTGAAAACATGAAAAACATGTTCCATTTCTAGTTTCAAAATTATTTGTTGTTCAGATATTCCTCTTTAAAATAAAAATATCGGCTGTATGCAAAATGACCCAGACTTGGTTCTTGACCACTGAAAATGTGTACAGTTTACTCATGGAGCCACATTAAGATCTCCATATCTCTGGGATTGAACCATCGAGGGCCTTTAAAATGAAGATACCAAAAGGAAAGTTTATGAACCAAAGTCTAAAAGGATATTAAGATATCTTTAAAACTTCTTGAGTTACAGGCATGCAAACTTGAGGCGAAAAATACAAGTGCTTTTTGCCATTTTTGAACTGTCATCATTGGCATAAAATGAAATCACTAAAGTCAACATATTTATCAATACCAATCTGCATAAAAAATCAAATTACCCCTGTAAATTGGCTCCAAATCACAGGTGAAAATTGTCATTTTGACTCCCCTCTACAAAACAGTGCAGTACTCAGAATATATACATTTGTGACATTTAATATTGCATATAACAGTTCTTTTAGGTGCCAATACAATGTTTCTAGTTTTCATTTACATTTGTAATTATATTTTATTTCTTTTTTATTTTTCAATTAACAGTTTTTGTTTTAATTTTTAGTTAACAATATCAAGACTTGCTTCATAGCTTTTCATTGTAAGCATATTACTGTACAGTGCAGGGATTCTCCCTTTGTTTTCACTGAGGGACAAGTTAAACTTATTTTCTGTGGAAACAGACGGTATATCATAGATATGTCATACATGTCTGTTTTGATGGAGCTTAAAATTCTTTTACTCAGAATATTCATAAAATACAACATTTCTGAAGTTGCTATATTTTTTTTAATTTAGGTGCTAAATATAAATATCATCCTGGTCTGCTTCTCTCCTGAGGTGCTGTGATGTTATTTTTAAATGGCCCGTGTAGTGGTTGATCAAGGAAAGCACTTGGTTTAATCCAGATGCTCAATATATTAGTACACATTAATGATTAAAGAAGTCGTACTATTAGAAGACAGACAGTGATTTACAGCACACCTGCCCCTCATTGTACATCAGAGATGATGAAGTGAATAATAGCCCCAGTGAAAATAGAATAGCTGGCCAGGTTTCACTTCCACGTCATTATTGTGTAAAACCCTGTCGTGACTTTATATCATCCTTAGTCCAAGAAATTCTACGTCATAAAAAGAAGTCTTGGGGTGGGGATTGGGGGTATTTTGAACCGTCCACCCACCCGCAGTGGCTTTCTGCACTGTCGGCATCTCTCCACTCTGAAAAACATTAGTACAGAGAGAATAGATTTGGAGCTTATGCTCTGCCAGCATGAAGAATGACTGATCCGAGAAAGAGGAAATTTCGTTTGGAAATTCAACGATGTGCGATTTAAGTTTTGATTTATAGTTGCCCTGGTCTTCACAGTCTGTGGGAGTAGATTTCATTTGCCCTCTCCTTAATTCTGTTTATCCATGCTTCGCGATTGCTGTTATCTCTGTGTATTATTTCATAGGCCATTTATTCTGTGCCCTTCCTTGATATGCCACTTCACGTGGGCAGATATTAATGAGGAGTTGTTGATTTAGCCAGTAAGGGTTCGTCTTCTGGGGCCACTGCACACTGCTTTTCCTCTTCAGAGATGAGTTTGCTTCCTAATGCACTTGGAGAGGTGATCAAGCATCATTAAAGCAATGCTAAATGCTTTCAGTCCTTACAGGCTGCTGAATGCACTAAAAAGACCGTAAGTAGTGCTTTACGGTGTATCTGCTTGGATTCTAAATTGATTTTTTTTTCTTTTGAATGTTTATTTTATCTACAGCCTTGCTTAAAATAAATTATAGAACATGCTTTTGGTTAAGAATACAGCATTACTTTTTAAGAACGTAGTTCACCCAAAAAGGCAGATTCATCATGCCATCATTCATTTGTTGTGCCAAACCCATATGAATTTCGTTCATGTTTGAAAGAAATTATGATATTTTTAATGAAACTTGAGAGATTTGTGTCCCTTCATTGAATGTTCATTGAAAAAGCTTCAAAAAGTTCATAGACACTGTTAAAGAAATTCATTCACTATTCCCTACATTAGTCCACTAATATAATTCACTTGACTGAGTCAATGAAAATGAATGAGTGAATTCAGACATCTCTGTCATGGAAACTATGTATGAACCTTAATTTAATAAACAAAAAAATGAACAAAGTAAATGATAATAAATTAAAAAGGTTTTATATCTGTTTGATGTTACACTGTACCCACATTAGACCAGCAGTTTGGAAAATGGATGGATGATTCAGCTGAGGGCACCATCTTCTGGTCAGATGCGGGAATTCATTTGGCGTGACTCTCACAGTGCATTATGAGTATTCTATAGTTATTGTGCATATGTTTGTTGTACACTCGTTATTGCAATGCATTGTGGGATTGAATGAGTGCACTCGAGAACGTCCACTATGGTTTAAGACACCACTACAAATGGCTGTCCCCTCAAATAGTGCCCTACTTAAGGGTATAGGGGGTGATTTCAGACATAGCCATTGAGACTTTGTCTTCGTGAACCTTTTGAAGCATCGAAAGTTTTGGTTGTGTGAACTCTCAAGGGAGTGTTTCATTTAAATATCTTCATCTGTGTTTGGAAGATGAAAGAAAGTCTTGTAGGTTTTAACCAACATGACGGTGAGTAAATGATGGCAGAATTTAAATTTTGCAGTGAATGGACCCTTAGAGTTTGCGGTTAAATGGTGATGTGGACAAATGGTTGAAGATCTGGGTTGGTAACCAAAACACTGTAGGTTTGAACTTTTCATGGTGTGATCCATGAACTTTCATTATTATGCTCCAGGGAGGCTGTCTCTGCACTATAAATTGCTTTGGATTAATTTGTTGATTTACTTGGCATCCCGCAGGCCTCTGTATGTGACCGTGGTTTATCAAGGCAAGTACTCTCACTGCATGAGGATTGGTGTGGCCGTACCACTCAACAGCACTGTGTCCAGACTAAGAGAGGCCGTATCACGTGAGACCAAGATCCCACCAGACCAGGTGCAGTTTCCACAGGTTTTTTGCACAGCACCGACATGTTTATTTTGCATCGACATAAAGTCTTAGTTTAAAGATCTTTACTGTTTCCCTGAATGCAATATTGATTCTCCATTAATATAGAGGTGTGGGCACTGATGGAGGGTTACAGTAATTGCTGTTTGTGTGTTCGTCTTCCCATATAACGTCATCAACCAATGCCGTTTCCTGTTTGTTTGCTTTGTTTTACCAAGATGTTGAGTGTAAACCACTTCTGACCATCCGTCTCTCTTATGTCTGTGCAGTTTGTCCTGACTGAAATGTATTACGACGGTTTCCACCGGTCCTTTTGTGACGATGACGACGATCTTGATATCATTCAAGAAAGTGACTCAATCTTTGCTTTTGAAACTCCTGAGACTTTTAGATTAGAAAACATTCGCTCTAAAAGAGGTACTTTTTCATGCATTGCACTTTGGTTAAAGCCCAAAGTATACATGTTTTACGCGAACGCTTACATAGGCCTACAGCCAAACACGTCAGCTTTCAAAGTCGGAAGTTCCATCTTTATCCAGTTTCGGCCTGCGCTGTTTTTCTCTAGAAGTTCTTTCTGATGAAAATATCTTTGTACTTGTGTGTATCTACTTAAACCCTTTATACAAGCACTCATCAATGTTGTTGTTTGTTGATGTTTCGTCTCCGTTTCGTTTTCAACTGTGAAACAACGGGCCGGCCCAGTTTTGTTTAAGTTAGTCTGTTAGTTTGAACCAACTAATTGGTGCAACAACAAAAAAAAAACTCACTGCTCATTTGTGAGCGGAGCATACAGATTACGTGCGGTTAGAAAAAAATGGCCTATGCTAATGGAAATTTTATGTAACACACACTGTACTCATAGTGTTCGTGTAAAAACAGAAGAAT
This sequence comes from Zacco platypus, assembly GCA_038088235.1. Taxonomy (NCBI): domain Eukaryota; kingdom Metazoa; phylum Chordata; class Actinopteri; order Cypriniformes; family Xenocyprididae; genus Zacco; species Zacco platypus. The sequence continues at coordinate 28,935,823 of CM076083.1, read as the reverse complement.
ACTTTGGGCTTAAGAAAAACTAGACATATAGTCATGTCAAATAATCCTAATCATAACCAATCAGCCTTTATTGAAACATAACTGATAATAAGCTAAACATATGGTCCTTTGTCTTTGAAAACATAGGAACTAACTTAGCTTATATCTCTTCCTACTAGTTTTATCTCGTTTTAAACGATGTAAGTAACATTTTTAACAATTTCCAGGGAGCCTTCTTGCAAACTTAAATCAGAACAATTTGAAATACGGAGCAGAGAGCAGCCGAACACCGTCTTTCATGCAGGGTGCAATGAATCCGGCTTCACCCAACAAAAACACTGGATGTGAGAAAATGATTCTGCTGATCTGCAACAGAGCCTGCACTGGCCATCAAGGACGGAGGTAAAAGCAGCAGCAGAAAACAGTCAAACAATCTGATTGTCTTTCTCTCATGAAGTTCCATACAGTTTACAGAAAATCCTCCACACAATATAAGACAGTAATGTATCACAAAGAGGAAAATCGATCCAGTTCTTTGTTTGTTGCAGGTTTGGTCTTCCATTCGTACTGTATCTAGAGCGCAGTGTGACATGGGATGTCTTACAGAAAGAAATTTTGGAGAAAATGCGTCACCTGTTAAGGCCAGGGGTTTACATTCAGGTCAGTAATACTTCTTCTTGCTGTACTTCTACAGGTGTTGAAACACAGCTATTTCTTTGTATCGATTAATGTTAGTCTGGTGGGATCAGTACAAATAAATTAGGCCTGTCACAATTGGTCGATATAATCGATTGCGTCGACGCTGATAATTAGTCAACGTCAATATTTTTGACAATTTGACTAACATAACAGCCGTTTCCTCCACACCACTAGTGTGCTAACGTTACACGCATCACGTCAAAGTTTCCAAGGATGGCGGGTGAAGCGGAGTCGAGTGCGATGTCAAACAAGTTTGTAAGCAAAAGTTTTCAAAGGCCAAAAGGGTCTAAAGTAAGGGAGTACTTCAGATTAGCTGATAATAAAAAGCTGGTTTGTACACTCTGGTTTCATTGGCATACCACAGCAGCACAAGCTCAATGCATGAACATCTGAAGAGGAATATAACGTTAGTGGCTATTCTGGATGATGGGCTGCTGGAAAAGGCAAAGCCACAGCCACTGGAAGTGTTTTTGTCCATTAAATGAACTCAGCCTTTTTGTAGGCAGAACGTTTAAAATCCGCTGTCCTTTAAGCTGCTAAAGGCGCACACATCTCGTCTTTTGCGCGCGCAAGTTCGTCATTTCAAATGTAGGCGCGCTGCAAGGGCACTCATAATAGAAGCGTATGCGGGCGTACTCATTTTTTCCAGGCACGCCTATGCTGTGGCGAGATGAAAACATCTTAACTTTTCAGAATGCCTCAACAACCAACCAATCAGCTTCGGCCAACCGAAAGCTCAGCCGAACAGCTGATCATTGCTATATAATTTAGTTGTATTTATTTTTCTCTCAGTTGTAGGTGACTGAATTCCTGCAAAAGAAGGACTGCGCACCACAATTGGCTGCAGCTCTTACTGATAGTGTCCTGAATGCCAAAGTTGAAAGTTAAATAAAATGTTCTTAAGAAAAATCGTTGATTTCTGGTGGAAAATTAGTCGATAGATTAATCGATTAATTAGTCGATGGATTAATCGATATTAGTCGTTAGTGGCAGCCCTAAAATAAATGACTTTTTCTTGCGTACTAGCACTAATAAAATGTACTGATTATTTTAGGTTGGACCTTTTAGTCTGCGTGTTGTCGGAGTGGTTGGAATCACATATCTGTTGCCACAAGAGGAGCAGCCACTATGCCACCCCACTGTGGAAAGGTTTGTTATGCATGACTACTGGGTTAAGAGCACTTAAATTTCAGGTGTCCAGCTGACGGGTACATTGTTTCACTATTGGTGCACATAAACAGTTTTTCCACATGTGCAGTGAGCAAATACTTGGTGTTTTTATTACAGCGGCATTAACTACACAAACCTCCAAAGGCATTACATTAGTCTAGATGTTTTAATGAGCATATATGGAAAGTTTATCATAACTGCTTTAGTGTGCAAGCAGGGGGATCTTTAGATTTAACAAATGCAATAAAACAAAGTAAAACAAGGCGTCTTCATTTTGGAAACATCTGTTAAAAGGATAGTTCAGGCAAAAATAAAAATTTTCATTACTTTTTTTTTTTCATTACTATTATAGTGATCTCTGACTTGGGGATGTTTGGCTTGGACAGGCACTTAAGTGGCAAAGCTAGTGCTCACTGCTTTACCATGTAATTACTGTCATTCAAAAACTCTAGCAGCTGTTTTGCCTGTTTAGCACGCTCTAAATATTTATAACACGTACATTATAGCTATACATAAAATCTTACAGATATTAGCATTTAAAATAATGTTAACACTTAAGGTTCATTAGTTAAACATTAGTTAATGTATTAACTAACATGAACTAACCATGAGCAATACATTTGTTACTGTATTTACTAATCTTCATTAACGTTAGTTAATGCAAATACAGTTGTTCATTGTTTGTTCATGTTAGTTCACAGAGCATTAACTAATGTTAACAAGATTGTGATAATGTTTTAGTAATAAATGCTGGGTTAGTGCTGTTCATGTTAACTAATGCAATTAACTAATGAAACTTATTGTTAAGTGTGACAAATAATCAATGCGTTGTGCTGAAGAAAAACAAATCTTTATGGGTTATGTAATCTGTATCACTATCCATAATTTAATAAATACTGTATTTTGATATTGTGTTCATGGCAGCGAGTGAGGGAGAATGGGGCAATTTAAACAGAGCAATTAACTAAATTTCTTTATAGGCAAGCTAAAATGGTGACTCAACATTTGCTCAGAAATGTTCGTTTTCGGTCTGAGAAAAAGAACTCACTCTGTGAGACATTTTCAACAAATTGTTTTTACATTTTTTCTAAATAATCTTGGTAAACATGTCTTTCCTCAATCTCACCTTTGTAGAGCATATAAATCCTGTGGACCAGGAGGACCTCCTCATGTTAAGATTGTAGTGGAGTGGGACAAAGAGACCAAGGAATAGTAAGTAAAACTAAGCCATGATTAATACCAGTCTGTATTTTTTATGTAGTGGACCCCAAAATATTTTAACAATTAAACCACCTTTAAAATTAATGAATGTCATTACATTAGATAAGGGTTTCCCAAAACTAGGATTCGTGAACCCATGGAGGTTCGTGAGGGAACTGCATTTGAATGCACTTCGATCACGTGTACTCTGTGTATAGGCGGTACTGACTGCACATTTAACGAAAAAATCTATTTGTCAGTGATCAATATCTGTTGTGCATCAGATTTCTCGCCATCGTCCTGTCAGTCATCTTTCCTTGCTCTCGTCTCGTCACGTAATAAGTGAAATCTGACTCCTGCTGCACTGTGATGTGACTCTGACGCTGTCAGCTTATAATTGTAGCATCCATTGTCCAACTGAACTGGTTTTATTTCTATAAATAAGCTAAACGACAGTGGAAACGGTGTCGTGGTGGGCAAGTAATGTAATCGGTGTGTGGCCGAACACTATGTAACACCGGTAGTAACACCTACAGCAAGCCTACATGTCATGTCACCATTAACCATCATCAGATAACCATGAACTTGCAAATGTGTTGTTAAATCATTGAAATATTATCTTAAGATTTCAGGGGGCAAATATTTTAGGTCAGAGGGGTTCAGCTGACTGAAAACTTTGTGAATCCCTGCATTAAATAACAAAAAAGAAATCTCAGAAGAAATCTGTTAGGCCCCGATCAGACAGAATGCGTTTTGTGCAGCGAGAGGTGCCTTTTTTGAATTGTTTTCTATGGCAGTGAGCGTTCTGCGCACTGTTTATGCATCCCGGGCGCCTTGCGTTTTAACCGCCTGCTGCGCCTTGCATTTTTCCAGGAGTGCTCGGAGTGCTTGAAGGTGAAAAAAAAGCAACTCTGAGCAGAAAAGCGTCCAACGTCATTCACATTTTTTTCCATTGTCCAATCGAATGAATGGAGAGATGGATTTCTGTCGTGCGGACGAATGTTTACAGTTCATTGGACACTGCAAAGATGGAGCCCTTTGCTTGTAACATACTTTTTTTAAAGTTTCTGCAAATATTACAGTTTAACAGCAAACCAAAGAGCGCTCACTGACAGGACAGCTGATTCAGTGGTTGTCTAGCAACATAAATAACCGCAGCGCACTGCTCAATTTTTCTAAAATCACCAAAAAAAAAAGGCAGTGCGGTGCGCCTCGCGTTTTCAGACCTGAAAAACGTGTGATCGGGGCCTTAGGTTGCAACTTTAGGTTATTTTATTTGCCACTGTATGCTGCCTGTTGGTAGTTTGAGATCAATTCCACATGAAAATGTATGTCTATAAAACCTCACCTAATAATATTTTTCTGATAATCTAGAAAAGGATCATTTTAAATGTTTTTTGAAGTTCGATACTTCAGTGTCAAGAAGTGACACAAGTGATATTTGAAAAAAATATCTTGCAGTGTCAAAATAAATATGTTGAAATCATAGGATAGCAGACATGCTTGACTTGTCTGGTTAGAGATTTGTCTCCAGTGTATCTTCTGATTCCCGCAGTTTGTTTGGACACACTGAGGAAGAGTACATCCCTGATGCTGAGAGTGTGTATCTGCACAGAGAGCAGCACCATCAGCCGCAGGCCTGCACCCTCGCTCAGTGCTTCCAGCTCTACACCAAAGAGGAGCAGGTAAAAGTCTGGCTTAATGCATTACCCTCATAAGGGGATAGTTCACGCAAAAGTAAAAAATTCTGTCATCTTCCAAACTCGTGACTTTCTACTGTGCAACTCAAAAGGAGAAATGCCCAAAGCACTTCATACAGTAGCAGTGTTTCCACTGTCGGGCCAAAAGTGAGCGTGCTAGTGCATGCCTGGACCAGGGTTTTAGGGTAGCACTGCAGGGCTACTGGCCAGACAATAGAAACTTGATTTGGGCCTTGCCGCTTGAGATTTGAGGCTTTTGGCCACGCCTGGCACATTGTTAGCCCTTGCTCACACTGGCCAGACAGAGGAAAAGCGGCTAATGAAAATGAAAGGGGTGGCCATGGCTGTCCAACAATATTTTCATTGAATAACAACTTTAAGGGTGTGCTCACACTTGTAGTTCGGTTCTCTTGGTGAGATCACAAAACGAACATGATAAAGGTGGCCATTTGTTGGCATTTTTGTAGTTTAATTAAAGATTTAAAACCCAAGCATTGATGTTTTACAGGTTTACAATTAGTGATTTGATCATAAATCAACTTCTTTTTCTGTTTATTTGTAGTCACAAGACAGTACGTTTACATCACATTTAGAAAGAATGATCATTTCTAGCAATTTTTCACCAAAAATATGACCTGAGCAGCTTTAGCACTCTCTCCAGTGACAGTTCCAATAGAGCTATATTTTCAGTCAGAGAAACAGAGGAAGCTCTCAAAAAACCGGAGTTGTTTTGTTTTATGACATATGCGAAACTAAATAGGTATCTGACTCCAGATAGTCCGATATAAAGAGATGAGACGAACTGATTGATAAAATAAGTACATGATTGTGATAGACAAATTATATAGGCAATCACCTCACAATCACTGATTTCTTCAAGCGATCGTATTTACGTTTACTATGGTAATGGTTTGTGTGCATAGTCTTTTGCATCGCATATAAATATTTTTGCCTTATACGGTGATCAGAATCAATATTGGATTACAAATGGAAGTTATTTCAAACCCTCACTTCTGTCTAAAAGTGAGTTTTGAGCTAAAATGGTTTTAAAAGTCTTTAAGGCTGATGTTATCTTGTATATGAAATGTATATCACTCCTCAAGCCTAAGCTGGCCCGCTTTGGACCAAGGTATTCAGCGGCCCAAAAACCCTGGTCGTTGGCCCTAAGGAAGACCGACAAGGCCCAATCAAGCCCTGGAAGTGACAGTGGAATTGCAACCGGCCCTGGTCCGCGCTAGCATGCCCGCTTTAGGCTCGACAGTGAAAACTCAGCTATTGTATGTGCGTAGGATGTTTTTTTTTTTGTTTTGTTTTTTTTACCAGCTGAGAACTCATGAAGGGCTTATAAAATGTGCACTCCGTTGCACACCAAACGAAGATCTGCTGCAAGGACACGGCGGTTTTGATGTTGCATTCATATGTCAGTCAAACCACATCAGAGTTCCTTTGGAAGCACTTGTTTGATGCTCACCAAAGATATGATGGCAGCGTTCACATACAAATCCACATAAATTTTAATTGAACCAAACTTGCCAAGTGTGAATTCACCCTAAGTTTCTATCTGTTCCTTAACAAGAGGCAGTTTATGATGTTTTCATGTAATTTTTGAAGCTTGACTGCCCCCATCCACTTTCTTCGAATGGAAAATAGCAACTCGGACATTCTTCTAAAACTCTTCTTTTGTGTTCATGGAAGAAAGAAAGTCACACATGTTTTGATCGATTAGAGTGAGTGTAAATGATGACAGGACTTTGATTGTTGGGTGAATTATCTCTCTAAAAGAGTCATCACACTTCTTTATGTTCTACTTCTCTAGAGCTGCTTTTGTGGACACATATGTCAAAGTTTCTCTTTTTCTGCTGTCAGTGCTGTTTTAAAATTGCTAGTTTTATGCTAGTCCACATAGCGTATAAATATACACTGTGGTTAGCCAGAGCTGGCCTTGGGCAGTTAAAGGAAGGGATAGGAACTGACTGTGCTTTAAGGAAAATGAAGAAACAGTCAGATTTGTAAAATGTAAAACCCCTCTGACTGATTTTGTTTATGTCTTCTTCCTGTACGCCTTCCAGTTGGCCCCAGATGATGCCTGGCGGTGCCCGCATTGCAGGCAGCTGCAACAGGGTCGGATCAAACTCAGCCTTTGGACCCTGCCTGATGTTCTCATACTGCACCTCAAGAGGTTTAGACAGGTGCTGTACTAATCATATCACTTCACCTGCACAAATGGTGCTCTCAACATGTAGTGCAAATGTGTGGTAGAGTGGCCTGTGGTGAAAATTTGACTAGTAACTTAAAGGTTCAAACCTCACAAGGGGGCGATCCATTGGTAATCATGAATATCTACCTGGAGAGAGCTGTGTTAACATTCCTATTCAGTGTCTTTGGATAAAACTGTGCTAAATGACTGCCTGCTTACTAATATGTGGGCCTTGTGTCTTCAAGGAAGGGGATAGGAGGGTTAAGATGCAAAACATGGTGAGATTTCCTTTGATTGGCATGGATATGGCACCCCATGTGGTCAAGAGAAGCCAGAGCAGCTGGAGCTTACCCTCCCACTGGTCACCATGGAGACGACCTTACGGACTTGGCCGAAACCCAGACGACTACCTTTATGACCTCTATGCTGTGTGTAACCATCATGGAAACATGCATGGAGGGCATTACACAGGTATTGCCTTATAGAATAGTAGAAACTTCTGTGTTAGCAATCAAAATAGCATTGTATTACCTTCTTGATAGGTGGAATTGATATTTCATTCCCTGTTTTTTTTTGTTTTTTTACTCTTAACAGCATATTGTAAGAACTCCATTGATGGACAGTGGTATTGCTTTGATGACAGTGAGGTTCAGCCTATAGCTGATGAAGATGTCTGTCAGCAGACTGCATACATTCTATTCTATCAAAGGAGGACAACTATTCCCTCCTGGTCGGCAAACAGCTCTGTTGCAGGTGACTCCTGTTCCTTGTTGAGTTTTGGGTTGACACAGTTTGCAGACTCATTTGTCTTGATTTAGAAGGCTTGTGAAGGTGCTGGCATGTGAACCAAGTGACCCTCTTTTTCCAACCCAGTGAACCTGCTTCATATTAGTATGATGAGCCTTTAGCAGAGATTCTGTTCTGGAGAATTAAAAATTAAAGGTATTAAGAGTTTGATGTACTGTCTAGACATATATCTTGCATTGAAGGGCCTCCAGCTCATTTATGGAGATGAAGTTACAAAAATGGGTCATTCAAAATCGTCGTTATATTGACATCTGAGCCATGAGCACATTACAGAATTCACATTACATAATTCACCCAAAATGAAAATTCTATCAGTTTTCTCAGTTTATTTCCACTTTGTGGAACCATAAAATTTAAATTTATTATAACTTGTATGGCTTACTTTTATGGTGCTTTTATGATTTTTTTAAAATGGCACTACTGTTAAATGCAAGTTAACAGTTAAATGCAAACCCCGGTCTGCAGCCAATTATAAAGATTTAATTGCTCATGGCAGTAACAGTCCTAATTGCCCATATGACACCAAAACAAATACTAAAAACACACACATTGTATGGCAGTAACAGCCAAACTGTTATCTATTTTAATATTTAACAACTAGTGTTGTCAAAAGTACAGACTTCAGTATGAAGTTGGTACTAAAATTAAAAAAATATGACGATACCAGCATTTCTCTCTAGCATTTTGAGCGCTGTTGAACAGATTCCAGAAATCCATTCAACAGCGCTCAAAATGCTAGAGGGGGAATGCTGGTATCGTCACATTTTTAAAATTACTTTTGACAACGCTTAAGAACTCTGATGATCAACTGTGGTTATTCAATAGTTTGGCTGATTACACTATGAAAAGTACAGCATCAAAACAGCCCTTTTAATTCTAAGGCTCAGAGAGTGAATGGAATATATATTTATATTTTTATTAGGATATATATATATATATATTATATTGCGATTCCAAATTGGTTTAATGACCTGTAACTCTGCCTGAGTATCAGACAAGTGTTCACTGTTGGCCAGAGGAGAACTGGCCCCCCGACTAAGCCTGGTTTCTCCCAAGGTTTTTTTCTCCATTTGTTGGAGTTTTGGTTCCTTGCCGCTGTTGCCTTTGGCTTGCTTAAGTTGGGGATACTTGCTTGATATTCAGCGGTGTTTTTGATATGTCTGCATTGGTGCCGTTGTATGCGAACTGAGCTGAGCCGGACGATTGCATCACTGTTTTCTGCAGTGCTGCTATACCTAAATTAACTAGACTAATAACTACTGATATTTGCAACGGAATGAATCAATAATATATAGAATAAGCTGGACAATGACACCATTTTCTTATTAATGTAAAGCTGCTTTGCCACAATTTGCATTGTAAAAAGCGCTATATAAATAAAGATGACTTGACTTGAACTATGCAATACATGGCCCTGTAAATGAAGATCCTTGTTTTTGTATTTGTGTATCTGTCTCAGGCTCCACCAGCTCATCTTTATGTGAACACTGGGTTAACCGGCTTCCAGGCAGCAGGCCGCCTAGCCTGGCCTCTGGAGCCTCCTCAAGACGCACATCCCTGATCTCTTTGGCAGAGTCAGTGGAGTTCCCCGGTGATCGAAGTGAAGACGATGGTGAGGAACATTGTAATGCCTCTTTACATGGATGTTTATCTTTCCGGTGTCTTTAATAAATCTTTAGAAGCCAAGTAGTACCTTATTTGGCCCTCATCTTCCTTGTGTCCTCTTATTCTGTGTATTGTGCCAGTGTTTTACTCTTGCCTTTCTTTATTATGTCTTCTCTCTCTTGTAGCTTTAGCGCTTACTAACACAGGATCTCCCGCCTTGCTCAGTTAAGACAAAACTGCATGCCAATGTTCTTTTCATTCAGTCTGGTATCAGCACATTAGTTTAAATCTCTCTTGTCTCTTTTGTTAAGGAGGATTTTCAACGCGGCCCTTCGTGAGAAGCATTCAGCGGCAGAGCTTGTCATCTAGATCGTCGGTTACCAGCCCTCTGGCTTTCAGTGAAAATGGGATGAAACCTTCCTGGTCTTTGTCAACAAAACTACAAATGAGATCCAACTCGCCCTCTCGATTTTCTTTGGACTCGCGTTCCTCCCCTCCTCTAGAGAGGATAGGAGAAGCTTGTGACGACAAAGTATCCACATCTTGCTTCGGTGGCTACAGCAGACATGAGCGTCAGCCCAGCAGTAAGGCCCCGCTGGCCATGATGGAAGGTAATGGTAGTGATGACAGCAAGGGGAAAAGGATCCTGGACGAGGCCTATTGTAGAGCTCCAACACAGGCTGACAGGAAGAGCTCCAAAGGTGAGCCCATTGACAACAACAACCAGATTAATGCTGTGGACCAGAATACCCTTGGAGTGCTCTCCAAAGAGCAGAAGCATAAGAGCTCTGGGTCAGAGAAGAAAGCAGAAGGGTCCGCCAGCAAGAAGAGCTCCACCAAGACCAAGGGAGACCAAGAAAAGTCCTCCAAGAAGCGCCAGAGCACCTCTTCTGTAACGAAATCTCCATCCTCCCAAGTGTCTTCCAGCCCTCAAGCAAAGGGCACCAAAACGACCAATCTAAAAGAGAAGAGCGATTCTCCCAAAAGTACTAAGGGTACACCTTCAGGAACGCCCTCCAGAAGGAAAGAGTCCTTGCAGGCACAGGAGTCTCCAGTGTCGGCAGTCACAAAGGGGAAGCCGTCCCTTGCTTCCACGCCCCAATCCTCTGCCTCTCCATCGCCCACATCCAAGAAGAGCTCCTCAGTGGCTGAGAGAAGCTCTGTGTCTGGCAAGAAAAAGTTGGTGGAGAGAGGCTCCAGCAAGGACTTGGCCCACACCAGTCCCCTTGCAGACAAGTCAAGAGTCAGTGGCACCCCACGGACATCTCAACCTAAAACTGCCGAGGGAAGCCGACCCGAGAGGAGGGCGGTGAGGAGCTCCAGCAGTAGTTCCTCAGTCACCAGCCTGCGCTCCCCAAGTGTTTCCTCGAGAGATCTCCGCCGAAGCAGCAAATCTGAGGACAAGGGACTCTCGTTTTTCAAGAGCGCGCTTCGTCAGAAAGAGACTCGGCGGTCGGCCGATCTGGGCAAGACCACAATTCTCGCCAAGAAGGCTGTCGAGAGGTGTGCCAAGTCCTGCAGCCAGAACAAACTCAATGCTGATGAGGGCGAAGGCTCAGGAAACTCTTCCCAGCAGGTCTCTCCGGAGCCACGCTCCAGCAAGGCTGCCACTGATGAGAAAGAGTCCTCGAAGACCTCCACTCCTAACAAACGCTCTCTTTTACCAGTAGGCAAGTCCAAGTCTTCCAATTCTGAGATTAGTCTCCAGTCTCCCATCAATGGGAAGAGGCCACTTGAAAAGATGGTATCCTCTAGAAAGCTTTCTTCCAGCATGCAATCCTCTGCACGGCCAACACAGACGCCTCAATGAAATTTTAATAGCCGTTCCATTATTTTCTGTAATGCAGCTATTTTTTGATGTGCCTCAGAAGAATATAAAGTATATAGTATATACCTGTATTTTACTTTTCTCAAAGAAAATATGTAAATTATCAGAAAGCGCCTTTCTATCCTGCCATGGAACCAAATCGTTGCCTCTGGCAGGGTATGGTATATGAATCTACTACTGTTCATGACTCTGAAGAGGAATGTTTTAACTTAGCACTTTGTAGATATTTTTTCTCCCTCTAATAATGCTTAGATGTAATGGATAATATGTACAATACTTTATAACTTGGTACCGTTCTTTTTCTCTTTAGACAAGTCACTTATGATGAAATTAGATTCTTGCGATATTCCTTGGAGTACTGTACCAATTCACTCCACATCTACACTTGGTGCTATTTACAGTCCAGTGTTCCCCTGGCACTGATACAGTATGAGATAGAGAAGAGTTACATCATGAAACCTGGCTGGATTTGAAGCTGTGGACTTATTGGGGTTCAGCAGTGAACGATCTCATTGGTACCTCTCAAAGGCTGCTCTCCTACCCCAACTCTTTCCTTTTATACTCGAGAGCAGTTACAAGTGTTCAAGTAGCATTACTGCCCTAAGAAATGTGCCGATAGCTGAATTGTTGCTGTATGAATGTGATCTTTCGATTGGTAAATTAGTGGAGGACAATCTTTAAACTCAATCTATTTAGTTTATTCCAGCAAAATGCTGTCTGATCTCCTTATCTGGATATTAATGGAGGCCATGTAAGCCCTGCATGAAATTGTTTTGTATTTCTTTGTTTTTATAATGAAATTTTGAAAGCCACATAATCATACTTGAACCATTTCATGCCCGCCAAATCCAATGCCAACATATACGAGCAGTTTTCATTTGGCTTGAGTGAGCTGGAGTTGAACCCAACAGTTTTTATCTCCATAATTATCTGTGGACAACCAGTGCAATAGTTTTCAACACTTTGTAGGAGAACAGATAATATTGACATGCTGTTTTAAAGAAAAAGGATTTTAAGGCTAAATACTGTGCTTATGCAATAGTAATGAAAAACATTTAATCAATGTAAATCAGAATATTTTTCAGGATTGTAAAGCCTCACTATGATAATGGGGTTTCATTTTTAATTCTTTTTTTCTTTTTTGTGCCAAGAGTTTGTGATTTAATACCCAGTCAAAATGAAAACTCTGCAGAAAGAATTTTATTTTACATACTTGTCAACGCCATAGAGTTCATTTAAATATATTTCCATCTCGGGTAAGCTTAGACAAGTTCATTTGGACTAATTCAAAATGTTATATATGACAGGAGAAATGTAAGGTTAAACAAGTCATTATTGGTACATTTGCATAATGGTGTCATTACGTCGGCCACCGTTCGGCTTGCTGCCCTGTAATTAAAACATTAATCCAAGTGGTGCTGACGCCACTGTCGAACCGTTCTCATTTTCATGCTGCTTTTTGGTCTCAGAAACTCTTCCCTTTTAGCACACTATATCTTAAAATAGATACTTTAGCAATGAACCTAATGTGTAGCACGCTTTTCCCCTTTCTTTTGCAACAGGCCCATATTGTGTGTGCACTGAAAAAGTATTTGTACAAAGCAGTATTGCATGATTACATGGACGCATGCACTTAACTATGCAAGTGACTGTTGCTAAACAAGACAAATCTGGTTATCAGTGTGCTTTTTTAAAAATGAAAACAGCATGAATTTTCCTTTATTGCTTTTTTGCACACTTTTTATTTCTTAAATATTGTAATATGAGAGCATAAATTATTAGCTTTAACCATATGTATTCAAAAATTTGCAATTGGTATTGCATTTTCATGCTATTTTTTTCCTTTTATACACCATCTTTTTTATTATTATTATTATTATTACTATTATTTTAATTCATAAGCTGTTCTTTAGGGAATGACCTCCCTGTTTCCATGTAATGAATTTACTTTTTGATATATTTTTATAGGCAACCTATTTTGATTTTTCACATTTCGCTGGCGTGATGTGTTCTGGTCAGGCTTTCACATGTAGTTTGTAGAGAGTGTCGTACCTCATATTGACCTTTATCATCAGCATTCATTCAGTGCACACAATTCCCGCTTGAAATGCTGATACACTAAACACTACATTCATTTTGTCTTTCATGTCATTCCATGTCTTAAGTTGTGAATTTCTCGGACCATGAATTCAGAGAAGTGCTATTACCCTCTGTAAGTCTTATTGCATATGGGATATTTTCAATGGCTGAAGTGCTAATATGACATGGTCTTATCAAGCGCTTGGATAGGACGTTTGACTTTATCTTTATAATGAAGCTGTATCAGTCTTATATGATATATGCTTGCTCTTGGTTTACACACTGGAATGATTTCTCTTGGCCCAGAGCAGTTTTCATGTATTATTCACGAACTGGGACCCGCTTTGGTGGGTTTATATCTGGGCTGTCATTTTATTATACAAACGTCAGTCTAGGTCAACCAAAAGAGGAAAATAATAATAAACCATGTAAATGTTTGGTTGCATGAGACTGTGTCAAATGCTTTTTGTTAATTTATTTGTATGTTTTATGTGTATGCACTTTTGTTTCTTTCTTTTTTTTAAAGAATGCATTTCTTTGAAGAATCATTTGTATTCATAACATTGTCTCCCCAATGTAAGTTGGCGGTTGAATTATGATTAAAAAATAGACCTGTATTAGAGGTCTAACCTCACATTTGTTCTCGAAGTGGTTATTTTGAATCATTTTATTAACTTGGTTTTGAACTTTTCTTTAGGTCAGGCACTGTAATATCCAATGTTGACCACAAGATGGAGCTTTCCACCTTGCTTTTAAAGTAAAACGGGGAGTTCTTCGGGAGACTGTCCCTTATTTTGTCCGCAGCTCTGAAAATTGTCGACTTGCTTAGCTATTTAAATGAATCATTCTAGTTTGGGTGAGAGATTAATGTAAACAAGTCATGTCTCAAGGTGGGATAAATAACCCTTGCAGTTCAGAAGCAACTATTTCTCATATGCTAAATGTTTCTTTCACATTAAATTAGTGCATCAGCTCCAACGTTTTCAATTTTTCACAAGGCGGGTCCATGTTTACATGTGTAATCTCGCGTGATGAGAGTCTTGCGTGATGGCTTGAATAGCGCCACAAATGTTTTTGCACTGCAGAAAATGCTATTATTTCACTTGAGGTCTCAATATAGGCTTCTCTTCAACCCGAGCAAACATTTTTTAGGACTTATCCCTCCCTCAGCATCCCAAACCTCCAGGGATAACTACAATATTTATTGTTTGCTTTTAGCTGAACTTCACTCCGTTTTCTCGTTGCTCAGCAGAGGTGAAAAAGCTCTAAACAAACTGCATCGGCAAGGTGTTCAAAAGCACCGGCAGACTTAATACATTAATGTTTGCTGCATTTCAAACGCCCTCCTCTCGATTCCCGTCTTTTCTGTTTGCCTTTTTAAAAATACAGCATCATCAGCATCCTTTTCCCTTTTTTCCCAATTCATTACAGATTCTGACAGCCATTTGTGTTTGTGAACAGCCAAGTTCTTCTGGGTGTTGTTATCATTAGCAGCTATTTTTGAGGTCTAGCAAATGCCCTGGGTGTTGAGTGCAAATGCAATGCTGAATATTTAACATATTAATTTACACAGTCTAGAAAGAGGCTCACCTAAAGTGCTCTTTGCACTGTTAATGCATGAGTGATTTACAGATTGGTGGAACCTCATTGATGATTTTTTTTTTTTAAGTTTTGCCATAAAGTTTATTTCCGTTTATTGTTAGTTTGAGATTTGGACCCTTCAGCTAGCTCTAAATTTGACCTTTCGCAAAGACCCGCCCCCTTTAGTTACTGTTGCTATGTCCGACAAGTCATGCACTCTCACGCCACACATCATGTTCTCACGCAGTGAAAAATGCATTGTGGAGCAAAGAGGACACTGACAACACGTCGACAGACAAGACAGAGCAGGTTACTTTTGATATGAAACAGTTTCAAATTTAAATATTGTAATTTTTTTAAAGAAGTTTAAACAATAAATAGCGTATAGTGTCTCTTTAATGTGTCGTGACAGATCGCTGTAGCTCCTTCAAGCGGCTCGTGAACCAACATCTCTTCATACTAGTTCATTTATAGCATCAAATAAACATGAATGAACATCAGAAGGAATGTTGTTTCAAGTGCGGAAAGACGTGAGTACACACAATTTTTTAAGTTCACCAACATTAATCTACTAACTCCCCTGACTGCTTTGTCGGACAAAATGGCGGATTTGGGGTTATGATTGGTCAGATCGCCTGTCAATCAAACTGCCAGCGAAGGGTTAATTCTGATTAGAGAGCTCATGTGACCCATTCTGTTTACACCACCATGCTGGCAGGCAGGGACAGGCGCGCGAATATGAAATGAATGGCGCTAGCATGAGTTTCAAGGCAACAGAGTTCACTGCGCACTTCAATGAAAAAACATTGACCTGTACATAGCAAAACTTAATAGATTAAACAACAGATCTCTGTAGTGCCTCAGAGGTGCTTCTAACGTGTATCGATAAAGGAACAGATAGCTTTCTGACCGGCAGTATCCTCATATCTGCTGCTACCTCATCAACTTTCCCTCGTCCTGCTCCGGAGACTCTTTAAAAGCCTACAAAAGCCTGGAGGGGTACAAATGGACGCAATCTAATTTTGTGATGGATATCGCCTCTAATGTACAACACTTGAGAGTCAAACAGTATGCGGACAAGGAGTTTGGTGTATTATTTCTATTTTTTTTAGTAGGTTGATAAATGCAATGAAAATAGTTTATATAATATGAATAAAAGTCAAATACTTACTATATGACATATGGGCAACAAGGATTGGACGTAAAAAAAAATCAACATTTTTGCAAATCAATGAGCTCATAACTCATTTTTTAATAATTCATCTAATTTAATTTCTTTTATTCATGGAAATAACATGGACAATATGTCATGGTGTAGTGCAAGATCGCTGCCATCAACTCAAAACAAACGTTTAAAATTAAAATAACATGAAATGTCAAGATTAGCCACTAGATGGCTGCAGAGCATCTCTCCACTTAGGTATTTATAGGTATATTTTCACAAATTTTTATTTGGATTTCTTTATTACAACAATAAAAATCTATCTTTGTCAAAGTATCATCACTGAAGCATCATGTTTTGCAATTGTCACAATACAGTCAAACATGGTGTTGTGTGTGTGTGTGTGTGTGTGTGTGGGTATTCCCTACATTATGGGGACCAAATGTCCCCACAGGTATAGTAATACTAGTAAATTTTGATCTTGTAGGGACATTTTGTTGGTCCCCATGAGGAAACAAGCATATAAATCATTAGAATGATCTTTTTTGAAAATCTAAAATAGCAGAACATTTTCTGTGATGGGTAGGTTTAGGTGGACACAATATACAGTTTGTACAGAATAAAAACCATTACACCTATGAAATGTCCCCATAAAAAATGAAAACACAACGTGTGTGTGTGGCTGTAGCTTATTGTAATCGATTATTTGTTTGACAAAATATGTAACGGAGAGCATTTTTTTATAATCTCCCATTCGAATCAAGATTATTTTTGGTTGCATGCATTGCTGTTATGATGAAATAATGTTTTGCACATTACATTTGACATTGTATTGACTGACTCACACATCTGCCTGAACTCTCAACAAAAAAAGGTACAAAAGCTGTCACTGGAGTGGTGCCCTATCAAAAGGTACATCTAGAGTGCATATTAGTACCTTAAAGGTACATATTGTGTACTAAAAGTGTGCATACCTAAATGATACATATTAGATCCCATCGTCAACTTTTGTACCTTTTTTTTCCCTGAGTGTAGCCTGGATATATCTAGTAATCCTGAAGACCTTGTTTAGCTGGTTCAGGCATGTTTGGTTGGAGTTGAACTTTGCAGGACATTGATCCTCCAGGAGCAGGACACCCCTGACATGCCCTTTAAATGTGATTTATCAACAGTAGTACATATTAAAAAATAGAGCTCATGACAAATGAAAACAAAACAAAAGAAAATACTTGTTATAAAAATACTAGCAGAGCTTTGCTGGACAAGCATTAAATGCTTAAAGCAGTGGGAATAAACACAGTTAGTTAGCACTGAAGTTAGAAAACTTCAAAGAAACAACAACCAATTAGTCATGTAACAATAACTTTTACAATTGCTTTCTAATTAATATACAACAATGTTAAGAGGCTTGATTTTAAATTGTATTCCACATATGATAGAATCTGTTACATTATAAGTAAGTAAAGTAAATGATATTTTTGATTATATGTTTAACTCCGATACTAATTTGAAAAACTGCAAAAAAACAAGTCTGATCCATGGATGCCTCACCTCGCAGCTTACAGGACTTAAAGGATCTGCTGCGAACATCTTGGTGCCAGTTCCCACAGCACACCTTCAGAGGTCTACTGGAGTTCATGCCTCGACGGGTCAGCCTGTTTTGGCAGCAAAAGGCTGACCAACACAAAATTAGGAAGGCGGTCATAATGTTAGGGTTATATATATATATATATATATATATATATATATATATATATATATATATACTTAAACTTTTAGTTAGATGCAATTAATCGCAATTAGCCTAATCTATTTGACAGCACAAGGCCTGACAATTAATTAACATATACAATTTATTGTCAAGTAGTAAGACATATGATATAGCCTATATTTTTTTAATGGACACTAAACCAGATTTTTCAAAAATCAGAATACAGCTACTTTAGAACTGCCATCAGTGGAGAAAGATAATGTTTGCCCCCAGGTGGTGCAGTTACGACATCTACCAGCAGGAGCGAGCTAAAACATTGCACAAGGTCCAACGATTGTGTCCACTACATCTCTGCGAATCCCGCTCAGCTGACTACGATCACAAGCTCATACCCTCTTAACTTCTAACGGCCGTCTCACCTCCACACTCACTGCCGCTGGCATCTCCTCCTCCCCTTCTCCATCTGCAGTCGCTCAGCGCTCGAGTCTTCACAGGCCAGATGAAGACTGTTCATCGCCATTCAGCCCGATTGTGTTGGATAATTACGACAGTTAGTGTGAGGATTGTGAGAGTCATTCACAGGCTATTAGAGCTCAGTCCGTGAGGTGGTATCATCTGTCACTTCCTCTCTTCTCCCCTGCAGCGTTCCAGTGTCTGTGGCATCAGTCTGCATCCCTCAAAACTTCAAACACCAAGCCTTAAATCTGCCTCCTAAGCCTTGCGCTTTAGTTCTTCTCCTTTTGTGGAGTAAGTATGCACTTACCTGAATAGTGGTTTAATTGCACACTTTACATGATCAGGATATCTCCTGCAGCCAGATGTGAGAACCTTTCAAAAAGCTCCTAAATGCTCCCAACTGTTTCACATCTAACCTCAGTGAAGGCAGTGAAATAAACAAGACCATCAAATTAAGCTTATTTACCTTTGAGATGCAAATTTTTCATTTTACACCGTGCCTCTATAGTCAAGGGCAGAGGGACGATGAAATGATGAAAAATGTGTTGAATACCGATCAACAGTGGCCCCCTTGTGTACACGCTGACCTCTAACCGGGACTGCGCCAAGAAAGATAATGCACTGGTCTCATTAGAGCGACAGGAAAAAGTGAGAATTGTTTCAAAATGACCAACAATTTTTGCTCTTAAATTATCTGGAAAACCTTGGCTAAAGGGCTCGTTCACCCAAAACATGAAAGCCCTGTCATCCTTTACTCACTTCATTGCAAGTATACATGACTTTCTTTTAACTTTTTTTTTTTTCTCTTAACAGTTAAAGTGAATAGAGTAGAAATGGATGCTGTTGAGTTCCACCTTCTATAGCTCTCTGATGTTACATAAAGCTTTGCGTTTGAAAAACAGACTGGAATTTGAGGATATTTGTATTATAAAGTGGTTTGATTAAGATCTTGCACTTTTCCATATGTTTCAAATGTCATTTGCATATGAGTGTGAGATATTGCATGATTAATGGATCAAAACTTATAGGGATGCACTAGGGGTATCGCCAGGGTTGGGGAGTAACGAAATACAAGTAACTTAGTTACGTATTTAAAATACAAAATTTGAGTAACTGTATTGTATTACAGTTACATTTTAAATGGGTGGTAATCAGATTACAGTTACATCTGAAAAGTGTTTTAGATTACCAAAGTGATTACTTTGAATTTTAATGTCATTTAAACAGCAATTTGGTGATTCTCTGACTCTGACAGTCTGAAAAAGTGGAAGTTTCATCAGCATTTTAATACTTTTAAGAGGGATCATAAAAATGTTGTTATTTTTAGTTAGTACTGTCCTGAACAAGACAAAATGACTGAATTTATACAAAAATTGCCGAACTGTCAACCTAACTTAACTGTCTTGTCATGACCTGGATGATCCACGACTGTTTTCATGTTTTGTGATAGTTGTTTGTGAGTCATATTATAATTGTAAAAAAGGTCACTGCAACTTTTTCTAACAATTTGTTTTTTCCCCTCATAATTTTGAGTTTGCATTTCACAATTCTGACTTCTTTTTCTCACAATTGCGAGATTTAAACTCACAATTGCAAGTTATAAAGTCAGAATTGGGAGATATGAACTTGCAATACTGACTTTTTTTCTTGCAATTGTGAATTTAGTATGTGAGTTTATATCTCATAATTCTGACTTTTCTCAATATTGTGATTTTATATCTCATAATTTTGACTTTTCTCAATATTGCGAGTTTATATCTCATAATTCTGACTTTTCTCAATATTGCGAGTTTATATCTCATAATTCTGACTTTTCTCAATATTGTGAGTTTATATCTCATAATTCTGACTTTATAACTCGCAATTGCAACTTTATATCACACAATTCCGAGGGAAAAAGTCAGAATTGTGAGATAAAAACTTATTAGTATTCCAAAGTATTCTAAAGTATTTAGATTAAGTTACTGAACTTGAGTAATGTAACAAAATACGTTGCAAATTACTTTTTAAAGCATGTATTTTGTAATCTGTAGTGAAATACATTTTAAAAGTAACCTACCCAGCCCTGGGTATCGCAATGTAGGTCTACTGGTAATAAATGAAATATTTTTATTGTTTATACTACACATATGTTAAAATCATGGCAGTATTGCAGCTTAATTCTGTTGAAGAAGCAGTTACTTTTTCACTGTTAAAAAAGTACGTTTGTCTAAACATGAATGTGTGTAGTATGAATGTCATCTGGACCGACTGCATCCGCCATGTTGTCATTGTCATGTGACCTACTATAGCTTCAGTTGCGTCGTTTTATTTCCATTCACCTCCTGTGGCCTCATGGCATAGTAAAGTGTCCATCATATGCACACTTCACAATCTCGGCAGAAGTACTCTGTCATGTTGGTACTAACCTAACATTTTTGAATACTACTCTTTCACCTACCATATAGGCATATGCACTTTTGTAGAGTTATGATTACAATCTCTCTGCTTCCCTACACTCATGTTATTAGAGTAATTCATTGACTAAAATAGGATGATGATTCATACCTATGATGGATACTTATTCTGAATAATTATTTATTTTTGCACAATTTCAAAATAATATTTTGGCCTAAATAATTTGAGTGAAATTCTTCCCTGCTGAAAATCCTGCATAAATCAGCATGAATTCTATGTTGGTCCTGGCTGACTCATTCTGGTCTAGCATGGATTTTTCAGCAGGATTGGGAGGCACATCGTTGGACTATGCAAATGAGATACAAGGACTACACGGTTCCAGTTAACTTTTAATGTATGGTTAAGAGCAGTGTAAACATTTTTCAAAATATCAAAAAGTCATTGAGGTTTGGAACAACATGAGGGTGAGTAAATGTCAGAATTTTGTTTTATTGGCGTTTTTAGGGGGTGGGCTGGTTGAAATATCCCTTAAACTAGACCATGTTATTGTCATCTGAGAACTACAGCTCTTTTTAGTATGCTCGGACACTGCTGCTGTTCCCTTTGGTTTCCCAATCGTACAAGAAGTCAGACATTGTCTGGTTCGCTTCCCGTGGCATAACAAAGAGAGGCAGACAGCAGCCACACAGAGGAACCTGCGGTTGTGCTCCACTCCAATACGACGAGAAGTTTTAAGTGGCACAGATGGCGTCATTTACGTACAATCACCTTGTCCGTCGTACTGTGTTCTTCTTGTTCGCACTCAATAATTTCTCTCTCCAGCAGTAAAGCAGGTTACTTTAGTAATTCACCAGTGGTTTTCATCCCCTTTGTCCCCTTTCTCTGACTTGGCCCTGGAGAGTGAACAGAACTTTGTAAGAAAATCGATAGTAATTGATTCCTCCAAGGCTAGACATAGAGGGCCACTATTCAGAGCCAAGCATAGGAGCATCAGAGTGAGAGGAAGAGGACCTTGGGTTTAACATGCACACAACAAACCCTGCTAAAGGTCACCAATGTGATGTGGTTTACAGCTGCAGATTATCAAAAAGAGCCCGAGCAACCGCGTATTTACAGCCTTGTGGAGATGAGCCCCAATTACAGGGAGGCTGGCTGTTTTCTAAAGGTTATTTGAAGGCGTACTTTTGAGATCTTGGATTAGACTATTGTGTGCCTGTAAAAAGTTTGTTTGCCGTAACACATTTGCAGCTCCTTTCTTGCTTTTTCACTACCGTATTTTTCACCTGTCACTGAAAGTAACTTGAAAGTGAGAGCACAATTTCAACAAGAGAAAAGTGGGCGGGACTTGTTTTTGTCCATTTGGGTATTTGTTTCTGCACATCAAAATCGAGCCAGACTGGAGTTGTAGTTGATTTTTGTGAGGAAAATTTTGTCCTTATTTATTATTTATTAGTTTCCTCCTGCTGGGAAATTAGACGGTGATTTGGGCACGAAGGCTGAAGGTCAAGAGCAACTTGACATATAACCAATGGTAATACTTCTTTTTTTGCTTTTCTTTTTTAAAATTTATTTGGTATTGCTGATTATAAAGTTGATTGTGTTTCATAGTTTGTATCACTCCATTTCTTTGTGTTTACAGCTTTGAATCTTTTAGAACGTTTTCACAAGTAGAGAAAAATATTCAAACTAATTGGCCAAAATATGACAAAAACATAGCATGTTTCTCAATGTTAACTTCTTGTTCATACAGTAGAATGGCTAATTCTACGGCATTTTCGCTTAAAGGGATAAGTCACTCAAAAATCTGTCATCTTTTACTCACCCTCATGTTGCTCCAAATCTGTATCACTTTCTTTCTTGTCGAACACAGAAGACAAAATTTGGAAGAATGTTGGTGACCTAACAGTTTTGTACTCCCATACATATATATGGGTTTATAATATTATATAATAATCCAAGTAACGAGTAAAGTAACATACTTTTTTTTTAAAAAGTAGTTACTTTTTGAAAAAAGTAATGCAAGTTACTTTGTTTTCCCATTTATTGACTGTGCCGTATTCAAGTTGAGAGAAATCGGGAGTAAGTGCAGGTGTTGTTGTGTTCACTGTGTAAAAATGATGGTTTTTGTAGTTCTAGACTAAATGTGAGCATAAATTTACTCATCTCACCTGCACAAAAACTGATTCAGTATTCCTCAAAATTAATATCTTCAATACTCCTGGAACTGTTTATAATGACTATATATATATATATATATATATTCTTATACTTATGTCAAGATCTAAAATAAATCATTGGATACAAATTTCAATAATAATAATAATAATAATAAAATAACAATAATAAGTAAAAAAAAAAAAGTAATTGGTATTAAACATAATACATTTCACTTATTTAAACTTCTGGAAATATGTTAAGAATTGTTAGAACCAATACAATATTGCATTAATTAGCAAGATTTTATAAATGAAGCATTATCTACAAAAATATCATAGCTGTTCAACCACTGGTCAGTATTATTTTCCTCCCTTGGCAACGTAAGCTGTCAGGAAAGTCATTTCAGAGATGGACCAATCTGTTACATTGTGATGAATGATTACAAAGCCAGACATTTTTATTATTACTATTTGGATCAGCACGCACTGATCACTTGTGTATTAAGGAAGTCATTTTGATTTCGTGTTGAGTAATAGGCTCAGCTGTTTCAGGCCAGGAAGACATTCCCCTACTATTCGTTTCCTGTGTGTCAGTTTCTCTTTCCTCAGGTGATTCTGTCATTACCTTCGTAGAGTGATGTTTAGAGTAGAGATACAACAGGAACAAACCATCCAGAACACGGCCACAGATAAAGAGGTCCGAGATGTGTCTCTCCTGTGGTGCGATGAGGTCAACTGGGCCGACAGCTTTTAGATTGATGCAGGACATCCTCCCAGACCACCGCAGCCCACTGGGCGAGAAAGTGTTGAACAACACGAGCGGTAAACGAGACCCCTGCAGGGATTTCTGGACACGAGACTCCCTGCGGTCTTGATGAGTCTCTCCCCAGCTTCACACCCTCATCATCAAGGATTGTTTCAGGACATTCATCCTCTAAACCCTCCCGCTCGGGGGAAGACGACACGCTCAGAAAACACAATGTGAGTTTGCAGGAGAATATTTTGGGGGCATTGTTCTTGTTTGAGATGACTTGGTATAATTTCCTTTTCTTTCCTGTCTGATGTTATCTGTAGAAACAAATATAGAGTTTATCTGGCATGGAAACAAAAGCACAGTGTTTGACTGAGATCCCCATCGCAGCAATCCAAACCCAAGCTTGATTTTAATATAGATCTTTGGGGTTCATGTACTCAGCCGTTAAGCAGAGCTCAAATGCCACATGATTTTATCTTCCCTCATACTGGATGAGCTGCTCTAAGTGTAGCGCCCCCTTCCTAAGAACTTATGCTGAAGAGGGCCCTGGATTCGTTTGTTTAGATCTCTCACGATGTTCTCTGAATATTATCAGCTTTGTTCTAGTAAACAATTTCTTGGCTTTTGCTATGCTTGTCACCTTTCTTAAAATAATCACACGGTCCGTCAAATTAAATAGAATATTGGATTTAGTTTACTTAGAACAATGGGAGTAAATAAATATAACAAAAAATAAGATGCAACGGTCTCCCCTTTACAAATACACGGTGAGGCTAAATGAATCTAGATAAACAAATTACAGATATCACACTTAGTTCTGTAACATAATGAAGGAAGTTATTTAACAAAATACAAAAATGCCTTATATCATCCAGTGAAGTTCAACAAGTCACATTAATAGGTGTACGTACTCATTAAACAGAGCAATCTGACACAACATTTCAATGTTCACAATGGACATAAATAAATATATACCCCGTTGCAGGCCTGATTCGTTGCTGGAGTTCGGTGAGGCACAAAACAGTTTGCCACTTCGCTCAATGAGCTAACAAAATAAACGGTGGTCTTACCAGCGCTAGTCTGCGACAGCTCTCATGTGACGCACTTTCTCCATGAGGGAATAACAGTCCAGAGAAACAAACCCCGCGGGTCAAAGAACCTGTCCAACGATGCCAGAGGAACCACTGAGAAATCCTGGAATCTCAGGGCGCTATCTGGGGAGGTATCTCAGTACATCTAGTTGGCAAGAGAGGCGATACACGGTGGATTTTCACAGTCGCGACTCACGAGTCTCTCACATGCTGAATAGCGTTGTTTCTTGAGAAGCAATCGCGCAGCTTTGTCATCCGACGAACTGAAGGGAAATTTCTATCCCCTCACGCTCAGACGACGTTACTCCAACCTTAACTCAGTTCTCTTTTGGACAACTGCTCTAGGATGGTATTCTTTTACACTTCAAGTTACCCTTAAACAAGTTCTATCATACAACCATCACTTCTTCTTTCCCTCTCGTCTCTCTGTTACCGCCCCCACCCCTCGTTCAACCAATCCTTTCGCACCGCAACTGGTAAGCACTAATGACCAATGAACGTACCTTTCTCCTTTTCAATCAAAATGAACTTACACATACATTACGGGGAAACCATTACACATAAAGTAAAAATATATATAATATTAAGAAATAATACTTAGAGAATGTTAACAAACAAAATGAATTAAACTGCAACTGGGCTTCACCCTCCCCCCTTTAAATATCTGGATGTCCTCATACAGAAGTTACCAAATGTCTCAGGATCGTCACTGCTTTATTGTACTGCCTTGTGTCTTTTATGACTAACCGATTTGCCAATTTGAATAACTACTCCTCTGTGAACAATAGTTAGAGGCTGATCCCTTGACTTCCCTGGCTCATCATAGGTGAGTTTAACAACTGGCTTTACTCTCCTTTTTTCCCTCACTGGTTCACTTTCGGGTTGTTCACTACTTCCTCCTTCCTCGCTAGAGTTTTGCGGACTCTCTTCTTCATCTTCTACAGATGAGCTGGCTGAACTCGAAACATTACTTTCCGCATCTTCTTCAGATAACCAATTCCCTTCCTGGTTATGATGGTTCTCCCGGGTTATGTCCCTTTCTTGGTAAACAGGCTCTGAATGTCTGGGAGATGCATGTTTCTTATCCAGGATTCCTTCCAGGTATGAACGATAGGGTTTCGAAACATGGCACTCAAACTCAGAGGAGGTCTCAGAGGATGATACATCTTCCTTTGGTGGTGCCAGGGCATCAGTATCAGCTAGCTTCTTTCTCTTCGCCGGACTTGTTCCCACTTTGTCTTGTGGCCATCTCACCAGCTGCCCTATGGGTAACAGTTGATCTCGGTGAAGTGTTTTGACTCTTCCATTTCCTGTTTCAGGTTTTACTCTGTATACTGGTAGGTTTGAGAGTTTTTCACACACGATATATGGCACTAAATTCCATCTTGTTTCAAGCTTGTGTTTCCCTTTCAATCCTAGGTTCTTGATCAGTACCCGATCTCCAGAGCTCAAAGATTGAAATGACACTCGTTTGTCATACGACCGTTTATTTCTATGATGGACTTTGTTGGCCTCTTCTGTTGCTAACTGGTAAGCACGCTTTAGATCTTTTCTCATTTTGTTGACATACTGCGAGTGTGCCACATCATCCACGCCATCCGGGGAAGTTCCAAAGCAGATGTCTACTGGTAGCCGGGCTTCTCTCCCGAACATCAAGAAATAAGGGGAGTACCCAGTAGCATCATTTCTGGTGCTATTGTAAGCATGTACCAAATATGGTATCTGTTGACTCCAATTTCGTTTTTTCTCAGCACTCAGGGTCCCCAGCATAGCTAAAAGGGTACGATTGAATCGCTCGGGCTGAGGGTCGCCTTGTGGATGATAAGGTGTTGTTCTGGACTTTCTAATACCAAGCAGATTCAACATCTCCTTTATCAGCCGACTCTCGAAGTCACGGCCTTGATCTGAGTGAATGCGCGCTGGAAGGCCATAATGGATGAAGTACTTTTCAACTAATATTTTAGCAACAGAGAGAGCTTTTTGATTTTTACTGGGAAACGCTTGTGCATAACGGGTGAAGTGATCTGTGATGATTAACACGTTGCTCAAACCTTTCGAGTCGGGTTCCACAGAAAGGAAATCAATACAAACCAAGTCCATCGGCCCATTACTTGTGATCTGATGTAATGGGGCAGCTCTTTGGCATGGACTCTTACGAGCAATACAAGCTCCACAGCTCTTGACGTAGTCTTGCACATCAAGAGACATCTTAGGCCAATAGAATCGACTCCTCAAGAGTTCCGTAAGTCTCTCTACCCCCAAGTGACCTAGATCATCATGCATGGCTTTGAGTACTACTTCTCGAAACTTTTTAGGTAGCACTAACTGAAAAACTTCTCTATCCGGCTTCTTGGTTACTCGCTGAAGTAGTCCATCCCTCACTAGTAGCTTCCCTGCTTCATGCTTCAATACCACCAACTCAGGATCAATTACTTTGGTTGGCCACTTTCGTTCTTTTAGGGCAGTTATGGCCTGCCTCACCAGCAGGTCTTCATTCTGAGCTTTAATCAATTCCGCTCGAGACAACAATTCTAAAGACTTAAGTTCCAACCTGGTGGGATAGGCGTAGGCTTCCGGTATTGACTCTGGAGGGACACCTAGCTGTTCAACATAACGGGGGTTGGCCTCCCTGGACTCCTGAAGAATCACTCGCTGACAAATAGACTTTACCCCAGACATAGGTATGTCCTTCCACCTATCAGCTTCATCCTCATCCTCAAACTTTCGCGACAACAGATCAGCATCTGTGTTGGTCTTTCCAGGTCGATACTGAATGTCAAAGTCATATGTAGCAAGAGCTGCCAACCACCTATGGCCTGTTGCATTCAGCTTAGCAGAGGTCAACACATAGGTGAGTGGGTTGTTGTCCGTTCTGACCGTGAACTTCGCCCCATACAGGTAATCGTGGAATTTGTCCACGACTGCCCATTTCAACGAAAGGAATTCAAGTTGATGGATGGGGTACCTTTGTTCTGCTGGCCTTAACTTTCGGCTTGCAAATGCCACTGGCCGCAATCCTTCAGGGTGCTCTTGATATAACACAGCCCCAAGGCCTTTCAAGCTAGCATCCACATGAAGAATGTATGGCTTACTGAGATCTGCAAAGGCCAAAACAGGAGCATGTGTTAAGCAATGAATGATTTGGTTAAAAGCGGAAGTACATGATTCATTCCATCTATCTCCAAAAGGTTGGGACTCTTTAAAGCAAGTCGGATGTTTTTCTTTGCTGGCCACTTTCCCTTTTTGCGTTGCTGCATAGCCTTTAGTGAGCTCTGTTAGTGGCCTGACGATGGAAGAGTAATTAGCGATGAACCGCCGATAGTATCCACAAAATCCTAAAAAGGATCGCAGCGATTTGAGATCTGTTGGCTGAGGCCAACTGCTCACAGCCTCAATTTTGTCGGGGTCTGTCGCTATCCCTTCCTTGGATACTATATGTCCAACATACTTGACTCTGCTCTGGCAAAATTGACATTTGTCCATGGACACCTTTAGCCCAGCCTCCTCCAGCCGATCCAGTACTTTCATAAGCCTCTCCTCATGTTCCTCCAGCGTCTGTCCAAAGACTATTAAGTCGTCTAAATACACCAAGACTTGAAGTAGGTTCATATCCCCAACCACTCTTTCCATCAGTCTCTGGAACGTCGCAGGAGCTCCAGTGACCCCTTGTGGCATCCTCTCAAACTGAAAAAATCCTAATGGGCAAATGAAAGCAGTTTTTTCCTTGTCTGCTTCAGCCATTGCTATCTGATAATAACCGCTTCTTAAATCGAGAACAGAAAACCACTGACTACCCGCTAGACTGTCCAATGCATCATCAATTCTTGGTGTTGTGTATTGATCGGGAACAGTTCTTGCATTTAAGGTTCGGTAATCAATACACATACGGACAGCTCCATTCTTTTTCCTTGCAATCACAATTGGAGAAGCATAGGGACTGCGAGATTCTTTGATAATACCAGCAGTCAGGAGATCTTGGAGATGTTTCCTCACATCATCTATGTCCGCTGGAGCTAGACGCCTAGAACGTTCTCGAAAGGGTCGTGAATCTGTAAGCCGGATGTTATGCTCTACTTCCTTAGCAAGTCCTACATCCCATTCGTAAAGAGAGAATACTTTGGTTCTTTTGCTCAACTTCTGTCGCAACCTTTCCTTCCATTCTTCTGGAATGGGTGAATTTCCAAAGTTGAACAGGTTTGGATCAATCTTCTTGTCACCAGTTTCATTCACAAGAGAAGGACTCACTGGATCTGCTAAGTACAAGTACCCGAGAACAGTACCCACAGGAATGGTCACTTCTTTCATTGATTCGTTCTGCACTGGTACAAGTATCCATCTGGTTTCCACTTCATCACTTGGGACTATGACGGTTTGCACTAACACTCCAGCAGGAAGCGAAGTCACAGAAGATGCGTCCATCATCAGTACCATTTTCCCAGGAGACTCTGTCATCTCCACTTTACATTTTGCACAGCACTCCCCTCTGGGTGAAAGCGTCAGGGGTTCTGGACCAGGCCACTTCACACATCCAACAGCATCATCTATGTCGAAAGTTAGCCTACATGCCTGACCAAATTGTATCTCGTTCTCAGAGGGGGACCCAACTTGAATACCCAATGTGTATGCAATGTCCGACCCTGTTGACTCTTTGCATAATTGAGCCAAACGGGTGAAAAGACTGGCATTTGTGCCAATGATCACAGCAGTCTGATCAGGGCTTGTAGGACCAGGACAAATCAGTGCTAGAACTGAAAGACTTTCAGACCCACCTGTGGCTTTCTCTGTGAATTCAATATTCACCACTACATATCCGATATATGGATAACTGGAGTCACTTAAACCCCATACAGCCAACCCGGACACTGGATGGATTGGAACCTCTGGCAGGTATTTTCTGTACCACTTCTCAAAGATGATAGTGACTTGTGACCCACTGTCCAACAAAGCAGAGCATGGCTGTCCATTTACACGCAAATGTACAGTAGAGGGGGGTCCTATCAGTCCTTCTGGAATTTGCTTACCACCAATGGGGATCACAGCACTCTTCTTAGCGGAACAGGAAGTAGTACTCTTTCCTGTTTCTGAAGGCACTTCTTTTTGTCCCCATTTCATCTTTCTGTTTGACCGAATCAATTTTTGAATGACTTTGTCCTTATTCTCCGGATTTTGACATCTCGGGGCTATATGCCCATCCTCTCCACAGTTGTAGCAAAACCACTCTTCGGACTCTGGGTACTGTTTTCTAGGACTCACCAGTGGCTTCTTTGGTTCAGTGGCATTCATAGTTAAGGCTGACACTCTATCTGGACGACTGTCTTTAGCAGTGACTTTTCGTTGTAGGCTCTTCACTTGTTTTCTTAGGGTAACCATTTCTTCTTCCTGTTTCTTATCACTGGAGTCTGTTTTGGGGCTGGAGAACAGTTTCTGATCCACTGCGGGCCACGATTGAGTTACCATAGTGGCAAACTGAGACTTTAGCTCTTTAATTTCAGCTTTTAGAGCTTGAATCTCTTGGTGTTTACTATCAGTATCCACAGTTGTGCTAGCTTTCTGTACTCTGGTGTTCAACTTTGCCCGAGAAGCTTCATACTCTTCTTCAGCCCGGATTTCACTTAACAACTCAAGAAAGTTAGGAGGATTTGTCTTTCTTTCCCGGAGTCTCAGATGAAGCAACATCATATCAGTACCTACTGCGCCTCTCAGCAACTGCTCGACACGTACTTTATCCCGGAGATCTACCCGTATGCCACCCCTCTGGACCACTTTGGTTAGTGCCCGCTCCAGCCTCCTTAGAAAGTCGGACAATTTCTCTCCTGCTTGCTGTTGCAACAAACGAAAGGCAAAATATAAATCGTCACCCGACTCTGCAGATCCAAAAGCTTTGTCAAGTGCATCCAAGCATTCTTCTGGAGTGACCTCAGTGTCAGAATCACGCACCACTTTAACAATTTCTAATGCAGGCCCTCTTAAGCTCTCAATAATCCTCTTTTTTTTTTCCTTCGCAGTACAATCACTTTCCTCCACCATCACACATGCTTGTTCCATCCAGTATTCAAACTGTTCCTCACCTGCAGGGGTAGGTATTGTTCCAGAAAACATTCTCAACCTTCTATAACTTCCCGTTTCGCTTGAAGTTTTCACATTTTTTTCCAGTAAATCCCCAACAGCACGGATAATAGCATCAGGCGACGAATTTTCAGGCACAGTGGATGAAAACATAGCCTGAATATCCTCAGCTGTTTTTCCTTCACTCTCCAGTAGGGTGTGCACTTTCCTAGTGAAATCCTCAGAACCAGTAACCTCCCCACTTGAAATAACAATCTTCCAGGGTTCAGTTCCAACAACAGGAACGACTTCAGGGGGTACTAATTTTGGATCTATTTTCTCCTTACTTTCACAGAGAACAAGGAAAGACTTCAGATTGCCTCTATACATCCTACCTCTTACTCGTACTCGGCCCAGGCACTTGATTGTCTGCATTGTTTCTTCAATCTGTGCTATTTCCAGATCTTCTGGTACAACAACTATTAGTGCATGATCTTCATTTATCACTTCTCCCTTGCACCAGCCTCTAAGCTCTTCTCTAAACTGCTGCATTTTGTGTTATTTCTTTTCCTCTTCCCAATTTCTGACTAACACGAGTTATCTCTCACGGTTAAAGCTAAATAATATCAGGGAAAATTCTAAAATCCCAGCGGTGCCTCCATTTATGTAGCGCCCCCTTCCTAAGAACTTATGCTGAAGAGGGCCCTGGATTCGTTTGTTTAGATCTCTCACGATGTTCTCTGAATATTATCAGCTTTGTTCTAGTAAACAATTTCTTGGCTTTTGCTATGCTTGTCACCTTTCTTAAAATAATCACACGGTCCGTCAAATTAAATAGAATATTGGATTTAGTTTACTTAGAACAATGGGAGTAAATAAATATAACAAAAAATAAGATGCAACGGTCTCCCCTTTACAAATACACGGTGAGGCTAAATGAATCTAGATAAACAAATTACAGATATCACACTTAGTTCTGTAACATAATGAAGGAAGTTATTTAACAAAATACAAAAATGCCTTATATCATCCAGTGAAGTTCAACAAGTCACATTAATAGGTGTACGTACTCATTAAACAGAGCAATCTGACACAACATTTCAATGTTCACAATGGACATAAATAAATATATACCCCGTTGCAGGCCTGATTCGTTGCTGGAGTTCGGTGAGGCACAAAACAGTTTGCCACTTCGCTCAATGAGCTAACAAAATAAACGGTGGTCTTACCAGCGCTAGTCTGCGACAGCTCTCATGTGACGCACTTTCTCCATGAGGGAATAACAGTCCAGAGAAACAAACCCCGCGGGTCAAAGAACCTGTCCAACGATGCCAGAGGAACCACTGAGAAATCCTGGAATCTCAGGGCGCTATCTGGGGAGGTATCTCAGTACATCTAGTTGGCAAGAGAGGCGATACACGGTGGATTTTCACAGTCGCGACTCACGAGTCTCTCACATGCTGAATAGCGTTGTTTCTTGAGAAGCAATCGCGCAGCTTTGTCATCCGACGAACTGAAGGGAAATTTCTATCCCCTCACGCTCAGACGACGTTACTCCAACCTTAACTCAGTTCTCTTTTGGACAACTGCTCTAGGATGGTATTCTTTTACACTTCAAGTTACCCTTAAACAAGTTCTATCATACAACCATCACTTCTTCTTTCCCTCTCGTCTCTCTGTTACCGCCCCCACCCCTCGTTCAACCAATCCTTTCGCACCGCAACTGGTAAGCACTAATGACCAATGAACGTACCTTTCTCCTTTTCAATCAAAATGAACTTACACATACATTACGGGGAAACCATTACACATAAAGTAAAAATATATATAATATTAAGAAATAATACTTAGAGAATGTTAACAAACAAAATGAATTAAACTGCAACTGGGCTTCATAAGATATTGATACTCAATCTGTTTCACTTCATCCAACATTCGGGGGATTTTTTAAAGTCTGTCATTGTCATTGTCAGACTGTTTCATGATGGCAAAATTTGTTTTTGAACCCTATGGTTCTCTTCAGTCAAAAATTTTACGTTTTGCTGCATCAGAATGGGATGACACTTGGACACTTGTCGCATTAGCTATGTGAACACACACACACACACACACACACACACACGAAATCATGGACATGATTTGGATATGTTAAATGGTTTAGTTAGTTTAGTTTAGTTTAGTTAGTAGTTACACTTGGCTCCTTCGTGGTCAAAAATGACCAACATAGGAAATGAATGGGAAATAAAAAAAAAAGAAAAATGAAAAAAAAAAACTCAATAAACATCCACCTTTCCCCCAAACACACATATATGAACTAGCGCAACTATAACACAGAGCAAATTGTTGCAAATGTGTGAAATAAAATCAATAATTTTGCCACAAAGCTGTACAAAATGAACAGCAAGGAAGAGGTTAACACTCTAAAACATTACACAACACATTATTATACACAGAAATGAACTAGAATGGCGGTAACAATATGGTAAAATTGAGCCAAAAGAGGTTGAAATCAGGTCAGTTTAAAATTTAGATGAGATATAACATACCTGTTCATTTTTATTACGTTTTTTATTGAATTTTGATGTTACGTTGTTATCTCTAGTTTTAGTTTTGTGTTCATGTTTCTTGTCTTTTTGCTGTGTTGTCACTGCCATGTTTCATGTTTGTTTATCCATGTGCTCCTTCTGTCATGTGATTCCCCAGTTTGTCATGTGATCCTGCCATGTGCTCCTTGTCATGTGACTCCCATATTTCATGTCATGTTTTGATTGGTTCACGGGTTTAATCATTGTTCACAGGTGTTCCTTGTTTGTAATTAGTCAGTGTATTTAAACCCTCATGTTTGCGGATAATATCCCTGTAACACTGTTAGTGAGCCCATGCTATTCCTTTTTTGTTTTTGCCAAGCCATGTAAAGACTCTGTTCCATGTTGGATTTATATTATATTTAATGGATTATAAATAAAAGCTGCACTTGGGTTCAATCTACAACTCTCCTCCAGTGAATAACTTGCATGCGTGTAACAAAATGTCCTCTTCTGTGTTCAGGTTTGACCGTAGTAAAATGAATGCAAACACTTCAAATCAACTAAAAAAAAAAAATTCAGCCTTGGCACTGCAGCCCCACCAGTCCACATTACCACAGCCTGACACACACTTTCCCAGGTGAAAAAAGGACCATAATGTACTTAAAGTGCTCTATTTTCACACACTAATTTTGTACTGAAGTATTCAATAATACTCAACTATTTTGAGACACCATGAATATGATTTAAAAAGTGCTTTTAGCATTCTCTGTATTAAAATGTATTTAGTTACCATTTACTACAATTGGTAACTAAATTCATGGTGTCTCAAAATAACACAGTTGAGTACACTTAAAATTATCTTGAGTGAAGATTTTGTGTACAAAATTAGTCCGTGAAAATAGAGCACTTTAAGTACATTATGGAAGTGTACTTTCTTCACCTGGGTTGCTATACTTTTTTGACATGATAGACTATATTGCAAAGTATAGCCTACAGCAGTCTGTTTACCCTAAATCCCGCCTTATCTGCTGATATTTCAGTCATATAATTCAGTAACAGGCTAGCTAACACTTGTAACCAATTATCACGAAGCAATGACATTTTAAAATATAGCGGGATTTTACATTAAGCATACAACTGCTTAATACAATGTAGGCTACTGTCATAAAAACACTGGAGCTAACTGGTAGAAGGGAAGTTAGCGTGAACTGTGTGAAAATGACTTGTGCTAGCTGGTTTTTCTTACCTTTACACTACTGTCCAGTTCATTTTACACATTTCGCAGCGTCAGATTTAAGAGCCCTATTTTTGCTTTCTCAGACCTTTTCTGCACCTCCTCTCCTTTCTTTACGTCCATTATCTGAATAACGTTTACTGACAACATTCCTTCTGATGTTCATTCATGTTTATTTGATGTTATAAATGAACTAGTATGAAGAGATGTTAGTTCACAAGCTGCTTGAAGGAGCTACAGCGATCTGTCACCACACATTAAAGAGACACTATATGGGATTTATTGTTTAAACTTCTTTAAAATATTATGATATATTAAACATGAAACTGTTTCATATCAAAAGTAACCTGCTCTGTCTTGTCTGTCGACGTGTTGTCAGTGTCCTCTTTGCTCCGGGATGTATTTTCACTGTGTGAGAACATGATGTGTGGCGTGAGAGTGCATGGCTTGTCACACATTGCAACAGTAACTAAAGGGGTGCGGGTCGGTTAGCCCATCTCAGGACCAGGCCGGCCGTTGTTGACTGGGCCAAATGCTTAACATTTATTATTATTAATAATATTATTATAACCATAGTGAAATCGTGCAAGCAATAAAAAAATGGTCCGGCCCCTCTTGCATTTGCCAGATGGCCAATCCGCCCATGCATTTCAAGGCTTCAGTCACTTTTGTCTGAGAAGGAGCCAAGTGTGACCCCTAAAAGAAGAGGACCAGAGGGCTAAAAATTAATGCTACCCATGTTCCAATGACAAGTGAAAGAATTTGTCACTGTGACGCACGATTCCCAATGTAACAGTGACCACATTTGTAATTTTTAGATTTCTGTTTATTAGTCTTTTGAATGTTCTATTCATCAAAGAACCCTGAAAAAAGTATCATAATTTCCACAAGCATATTTAGCGGCACAAGTATATTCAACATTGATAATAATAAGAAATGTTTCTTCGGCAGCAACTCAGCATATTAGAATGTTTTCTGAAGGATTGTGTGAAGTTTGAAAGCTTCAGTTCACATTCATTGTCATTGTTACAATAACATAGAAAGAATTGAGAATTTCTTTTGTGCTCCACAGAAAGAGACATTAAGTTGGGAATGACACGTGGGTAAATAAATGATGGCAGAAGTTTAGTTTACTATTCCTTTAAATTTCAATTCAAAATTCAACATGGCTTCCTGTTTGCTAACTGAATTAGAATTCATGAATTGAATTGAACTTGGTGCACAACCCTAGTGTGTATGTAACTCAGAGAGAGTTTTCTGCCTCAAACAAGGGAATGATCAATAATCAAAAAGCGTTTCCACTCCCCTTCATTTATATGCTGAAAAGCCCAGTGCATGTAGAACAAGCTAACACGGTTACTTAGGATCAAGTCTCGTCTTCAGAGAGTCATGCAACAATCATGACAGCATGTGTGTATGTGCAAAAGAGGGAAGGACTTGCTTTTGATCGGCCGTGCATAATTACAGTATTTCACAAGCCTTGCTGATGTATATCAGTGCAGCGAGCTCATACACATTCATTCATCATGACAGCAGATGCTGACTGGTTTGATTGCGGCTTCTGAAGCTTTCACTCAGATTTAATGAAGCTTCTGCACCTGTCAATTAGGTCATATTACAGCTCTCGTACTCTCACAACTTGATTAATATAATGCCAAACAAAGGTTGATAGCTGGGGTAAACATATTTTTCTCTTTATGCATTTCACCACCTCTCTTAAACATTGCTGTTGTTTCTTGTCATGTTTTCTTGTCATCATCTTTGCACAGCTCATCACGGGGTAACTTCTTGTGATGGTGTAAAGATCTAGTCAAGTTTTTTATTTTTAAGTATTATTATTATTTAAAAGACCAGAATGGTAATAGGCCTATTCTTTATTTATAGGAATGAGTAGTGTTGGAGGTAACACATTACAAGTATTACGCAAACCTGCAATAATTGTTAAATAACACAAATATACTTTGTACAGTCTCACTTTATTAACCAGTGTCTTTGCTGCTGACCTTTGATGGTCCAATTTAACCATACAAATAAGCAAAAATAGCTTTTTTAACATCATTGTAACAAGCGTCAGCTGAAGTGCCCGTTAGATCCTCTAGAGGGCACTTCAGCATGGACTATGCACCACACAATCACTCACAGATACTGACTACATTTCCCAGAATCCCCGTACCTGTCTCTAATCACCCTGCCAGCTGTAGCATATCACCTCACTCTATTTAAGCTCTACGCACATACACACAATTGCTAAGTCTTGATTTTGGTTATGCTGTCAATTCCGAGCGTTTATTCCCTGTCTTGTTTTTCCCGGTCTTGTTTTCTGCCTGTCTGTTCAATTTCTTGATTGTTTGCTGCCGACCTTATTGGATTTACTGCTCTGGATTACTGGACTATTGCTTGCCTGCCGCCTGTGTACTGTTTACGTCCCTGCCTTATCTCCTACATCCCTGTTTGCTGCCACCATTCTGTGCTTTAATAAAGCCTGCATTTGGATCTCATTCGCTGACTCGCCCATTCATTACAATCATGATGTACAACATACAGATAAACACCCCATGTGTTTCTATTTTTTTTTTTTTTTTTTGGAGAATTGAACTTTCTTCACCTTCGTCCTATTCTTCTTCAATCCTAAATGGCAGCACGGCTTAAGGGTTTGTTTGAGTTGCGCCCTCTACTGTACAGGCGTGAATTTTCATTTTCTCCCGACTGAGGCTTATTCATTTCACTTTTGGTGCAAAAAGCCCTATTTTCCAAAACTAAAACTGTTGTTATTAAAAAACAAACTTTAAGAAATGCATTACTTTAGTTACTAGTAACTATTATATATATATATATATATATATATATATATATATATATATATATATATAATTTTATAGTGCATGCATAATTAAGTTGATTTTCTTGAAGAAAAATTTCCAGGCACATTCCAAACCATAATTCAGAACCACATCAATCTTAATAATTACTATTCATTTTGTATTTAATCATTTATAAGTGATATATAATTGTGCACGAAGGCTGAAAATGAAAAACGCCTTATATTCAGTGTGCATAATAATTAGGCAGGTTCTCTTTTACAGATAAAATGAGCCAAAAAAGAGTTTAGGCTATGTAACTCAGACTGAAAAGTCAAAAATTATTAAATGCCCATGAGAAGAATGCAATACTAATGCAATAGAAACTCTAAAGTTAAAGCATGACCAATGGACAGCGAGATTCTCATTGTGTCAGCAGGGTCAGACAAAAACTGGTGAAGAAGAAAAGACACATGTTAACTGCATAAGAATTAAAAATTAAGTGTGAAACCATCAGGAACTTTCCAGAGCTGAGACGTACCTGCTAAAATTAATAATTTTATTGATTTATGTGATTTGGAATTGGTAAAATGTGCTTATATCAGAAAATCACACACACACACACACACACACACACACACACATATATATATATATATATATATATATATATATGAAAATATATTTTCATGACCAATAAAAAACAAACAATATTACACACAGCTAAATCGTCCCCCATCTTCTCAATGCCTTTCTAAATGGACAGTTTCATTTTCATGCAGTCATAATGGAGGCAGAATAGAGCTTTATCAGGATCCATAGCCCCTTGAGTGCTAATATGGGGCTTGGGAGCCAGATGCCCTCATAAGCGGCCCTCGACATTATTTATTTATGGACGAATAAGTTCACGCTCTTCTAATATTTCTCCGAGCTTCGCCGGAAAAGCTAATGGGTGTGTGAGTCTTTGTTCTCTGTTTTTTAATTAACCCTATTAACTATCATGGGGATTTAGGTGATGTTGAATCGGGTATTTTTCACTCCTCATTGTTCATGCCGAGTTCACGGACTCTAATTAAATTTTCTCAAATATGGTGAAAGATACTAAATGCAAAGAATTTCAGTTCTCATGACACATAGCTGTAATGTGTACTTCATTCACCCATTTGCTGTTTAATTACCAAATTAATGCATAACACTGTGGAAACTGAATATAAATGTATATATAAATATCTAAGATTTTTTTAAACTTGTGAAGTGATAATATGCAAATGAGTGTCCTTGAGTACATCTGCCGTTTAACAGCCTAAGTGTGAAAACTGCCTTTAAACTCATTGTCACTCACGAAGCAAACCTACATTATGGTAGGTTGTCATTAAAGGGCTTCTTGCCACCGAGCCTGTGGGGGAATATAAAAGAGGTAAAAGCTCAGGGTGTCTAAAAATCATCTTTAAACTGAGACACTCAAAATGCAAATGCAGATACATTTACTGTTAATGACTTGGTCGACAGCTCTGTCTCTCCCTCGTACATTTGCATCATAAATATCACCTACAGCAGCTCTGGAAAGTAAATTGGTGCTTTAATAGATTTGTCAGCAAGAGGGATTTCTCATTACTTCTATTAGGATGCAGCTGCTAAATTCTTCAGTACCAGAACAGGAGCTCACAGTGAAAATAAATCAGGCCATATTAGCGCCGTCTCTTCAAAAACAATTAAATATTTTTATTAAGGTCTCACCTTTACAATTGCATTGCTTTTAAATGACATCGATATGCTTTCATGTCGTAAAATCTGTCCTTGCTCATGTCCATATTGAATATATCAACATTTAACATAACCTTGACACATCGGCAGGTTGCCTTTTGCCCCCAAATAAATGTAAATAAATAAATCCACACAGGCTGGACAGCATTTGAAGGAATACGCCATCTATTTAACCTTGATTTCCTTTCAAATAATAATATCAGTGGAAGTCTCTGAGGAAAGTGTATCAAAGGATTTTAAAACAGAAAACGGACTATCTTTCATGAATTATTTTGTAAAATGTATATGACCGGACTAAATTATCCTCAAATATTCATTAAATATACATTATGTAACTTTTGAACCTCTAGCAGTCTAAAATTTTAATCATTATGCATATCAAAGTGTATTTGTATAGTGAAGGCAAAGTTTGGAAGATAGATTTTTTTTGTACTCTTTTATTAATACCATTTTATATATATATATATATATATATATATATATATATATATATATATATATATTTTTTTTTTTTTTTTTTTTTTTTTACATAGATTAGCTTGATTTCCACTGAAAATGATTCCTACAATGGAAGTCTATGGGGCAAGTGAACAGGAGGTTTTATAAACAGAAATCTGATGCACCTTATTTTCTTATTTGTCTACATTATCCACAAATCTTCATGAAAACATTATACTGTATATAGCATGTTTATTTAGTGGCATCCTTATGCTACATGATCCAGTCCCTGACAATGTCACAATCATGCTCTGTTTCGTCTACGATCCCGTTCACAAGGATCCACAAAAATGACTAAAAACGCTGTATTATTCATGCCAGGCCAGTAGTTGGCGATGTCATTATGTTAAGAAACATTATGTGCCTGGAGACTGAACACGTAATATACATGCGTATGCTAACATCCAACCCCTGACAGACATAACAGAATTCAAATATTTGCAAACACATTTTCCTTTTTTTTTAACAAACAGAAGTTATTTATTATTTGAAAACTGCCAGTATGCAAAAGTCAATAGAGCTTAAGTACTTACCCTGGATTATTCCTTCAGGTTCAAGGAAAGTAATGGATAATCATTCAAAACCATGTCTGAAGATTTCATGAGATATAAACGATAAAGTAATTTTGTGAATTGTTTTAGTTTCGATAGTCTCACATATGCATACTTTCGACTGTCATCGTAAAGTTTAGTAGACATTGCCTTTATTTTGGGTAGAAATATCTTACACAGCGTGGCGTCGTCTGATCAACATGAAAAGCAACCAACCGTAGTTCTTTCTTCAAGGACCATTTAAGGCTCAGTCAGTCTGTATTCAAGCAAACAAATTCAATGATTACAACATCTATTGTAATTACTGTCCCTACAACTTTTAATCTGATTGGTTGGTTTCTCAAGTTAAACACAGACAGTTGATTTGATTACGCTGTCAAAGACATTACAGAACTAACTACATTGCAACAACTCAAAATATAATTGTAAAATGACAATGGACGCTTGGGTTTGTGTTTATCTTAATTATTGCTGACTTTACCTCAGTAAATCAAACTCACTTTTAATTCAGGTAGCACTTATATGGTACAATGCTGGCTGAACACTTGAATCAGACTGTACAATTCAATGCCACATCCCATCACACACAGCACCAGTATCTCTGCTACACCTGAGGATGTTGAACATTTTATTTCTCCTGTTTGAAGAGAGCATTTGTGTATCATTTCATTACTTGTCATGTAACAGATGCTTTCATCCAAAGTAAATTGCAGTGCACTAATTGCAGGAACGGTCCCCATGGAGCAATCTGAGGTTGAGTGCCGGAATCACAAACGCAATGAAGGTGAAATTCCCTCAGTAACTCTAGAATTCACAGAGATCCATATCTGGCGCTAAAACTGTGATCCTAACGGTACCTAACAAAGCCTTAACATGATTAACATCATTCGTCACAGTGCTAGTTATTAATTTGCACTTTGATTCACAGTACAGTTATTACAGGGACGGTCCCGCTGGCCGAGCCTAGAGTTCAGTTCCTTGTTCAAAACACTTCGCTCCATGGATTACCCCTTGTTGTTTGAACCTACAACCATCTGGTTACCACTCCAGATCATTAGTTAGCATGAAACTGCTTTCACAACCCGTTTTACATCCAAAATGTTATATTCAATTGGGGAAAATGTGGTGTGGTGCTTTTTTTAAAAGAATATTTCAGGCAAAGTTGGCTAATTAACTAACTAAAAAATATAAAATGGAGGTGGGACTTACAATGGCAGTTAATGGGGCCAATTTGTGGGTTCCCAAACTTTTTTTTTTTCATCTGAAACTTGAACTATAATATAAGATGTTTTATATCAACCTGAACTACCTGAGATTCAATTAGGGCTGTCACTAACCTTTATTTTGGTAATTGGTTGATTATTTTGTCGATTAACCAAGTAATTGGATGATAATTTTTTTGTGGTAATAAAAATAGACCTAAGTGAATCTTATGGAGTGGCATAGGTTAGTTACAAGGTTACAAAGTTTTACAAAGGTTGACATGGAGCAGCTAAATGTCCAACCTCTGGGAAAAACAAAAAACAAAACAAAAAAAACACAGAACAGAGGAGAGTCTGCTGGCAAAAAGAGAATGTGACAGAGCATTCTATAATAAAACAAGAATCAACATCGATCTGGCTTTTCAGTGACAGCGAGAAGTGAAGGATTTGAAATGTTGTAAAAGTGACGTGGAGATGGTGTGTTTTTTATTGCTCAACAGGTGATTAAGGTATTTTACTGCACAGATTAACTGCCATTATGTAGCTCTCTAACAGAGTTCATTGTAAAGCATTATCTATTGTGAAAGGTCATTTCATTGTGGTTGTTGTAGCGCTTTGCTGGAATTTATTTTCAAGGAAGTGCCGTGTTTGTTAATGGGTAAAGCTCAGAGGTGGGAGTAAATCACACATGTGCAAGTCACAAGTAAGTCTCAAGTCTCAAGCAAGTCAATTTTTGAGAATCGAGTCAAGTCAAGTCACTGCTTTATGTCAAGCAAGTCAAGTCGTGGCTTGGGTCAAGCAAGTCACTGGCAAAATATTTGATGATTTAAATGAATTTATATATTAAAATAAGTTAAAAATACAGTAGTAATGGACTATGGGAGTTTTATTTGCATCAAATAAATTACAATAAGCATTTCTACTCAAAAGGTGTGTAACGTTGGTACCCTAACTCCAAAAATTTACATTAAATTAATTAATCCATTGAAATAAATATCCACTAATTCGGGCGCCAGGCAGACTTAAATCCACCACAAAACAAACAAAAACAACTTCTTTTAACCTAGGATAGCGCAAACCAACAATTACACACAAACAAACATAAATGCACTATAGTAAAATTAAGTCAAAACCCACACAAAAAGTTGCCATATCAAATTGTAATGTGCAGTATCAAAAAAGGGAAACAAGTTCACAGAAAATCAACAATGCACATACACAAATAGTCTGATGGTGTGGTGTAATGTATAATTCAATGAATAATAGTCCATGTTAATAGTCCAAAAATTTGTTTAACCAGCACAAGAGTACAAAAATAACAAGGCTAACCAAAACACCGTTCAATAATCATAACAAAGAAAAAAAAAACAACCAACCAATCAAAATCAAACAATTGCCTTAAGAGAAAAAAACTAAACAAAAATAAATCAAACTTTAGAAATAAAGTGTGTGTGAGTGTGTGTGTGTGTGTGTGTGTGTGTGTGTGGGTGTATGGGATTTGGACGGAAAATGCTACTCAGGGAAGCTTTGGGAAGTTTGCAGCGGTTGGTAAGAAGTACCTGAGGAGAGTCGGCAATTTGGCAGCTCTACACCCCTGCCTGCCACCTCTGCAGTCGACGTTGAAGAGAAATTACAGTCGTGCGGCAACTAATCCTTTTTCCAAACGCTGACGTAGTATGCCAGCGCTCCAATCCAGCAACGCTCTGCAATCGTCAGAAGCATAGAACCAAACGCGCTCACCAGACTCTCCCTGCAGCACCAGGAAACAATTGCGCACTGCCATCCACGCCAGGGTAATCCGGAACAACCGAAACAGCAAAGTTCGTCTTCTTCAGAACAGCATTTCAGTACGCCAAAACAGGCGTGCACTGGGTTTGAGTGGCCCGCGACTCGACAGTTTTCTTTTTTCCTGCACTCTCACTGCAACTCACCACGTCACTGACACACCTCTCACCACTCCTTCCACTTCCCTTTTTTATTTAGTCATTTCC
The DNA here is from genome assembly GCA_038088235.1 of Zacco platypus. NCBI lineage: Eukaryota > Metazoa > Chordata > Actinopteri > Cypriniformes > Xenocyprididae > Zacco > Zacco platypus. The sequence goes on along the minus strand of CM076083.1, from coordinate 28,892,640 downwards.
GCTCACACCTTTCCCTTAATTGACTCGTGTCAATAAAGCAATGAAGTGCGATTCAACCTGAAATCGTCACAGGTGTCCACATACAGTGTAATGACGAGTCAGCGAATGAAATCCAAATGCAGACTATTAACAAGTTTTATTTATTTATTAACAAGAGTGGTCACACAGGCATAGGTCATGGAAGAGCAAACAGGTACAGCAGAATCGTGGTCATAAACAGGCAGTGAAGGCAAGGCTGGAAGTACGTTACACAGTCCAATAACACAAGGCAATAAGTCCAAGGGGCAGGCAGAGAAACATCAAAGATGGTAGGAAACAGACAGGATCAAAACGGGTATACAAGACAGGAATGAAACACTCAGAAACGCTACCGCATGGAGTAACAAGACCTCGCAATGGTGTGTGTGTGTGCAGTGTGTTAATAGAGTCCTGATAATGAGCTGCAGCTGGTGAGGTGATCAGTGATAGGTACGGGGCTTCTGGGAAATGTAGTCTGCATAAATGAGTGAGTTTGTGAGTGGGAAGTGCACGGTCCCTCTAGTGGCTATAGCGAGCATTTCAGCTGCCGATGGTTACATACAGCTGTTAATACAATGAAAATCTAAAAATAAAAACTTCATAGCCTAAAATGTAAATGTAGCTGATATTAGGCGAAAATAAAAGCATGAAAAGTAGTGAGGTGCATCTGTTTCGATATGCCTCAAACATGGCAGAAGACCATGAAAAACTATTAAACAATCCAAGTATAATGGTTTCTACACCACCAAATGGCATTCTTCAAACAGGCATCAACAGGTAAGATCCTTCCTTTTTTAAGGCCAATTCACCAACAAAGCCAACAAACACCAACAAGCAAGTTGGCCGTTGGATTTAGCATTCTATGAGAAAAAAACGGTCATGTTCACACTGACCCAACAAACACCGACAAACGAGTCACAGTCTGACTGGGAAAAATTGAGATCCACAACTACATATGTGTATCCATGTTAACAATATTAACAGGCACGTTTATTAGATTAATAATATAGTATCATATATATATATATAATTTCATTGTATTAAAGTATTGAGGCAAACATAAAAATACGAACCTGAAATCTGAAGCGCTAGCCATCGATCTGGTACACCGGTTTTTAAACTTCTTTTTCAAAGGCCTATACAACCATTTGTAGCTAAACAAGCCAAACGATTTCATTTCATCTCAAGTTAAATTTAGGTTAAACCTGCGTTGCTTATACCTCTCTTTTGGCACGAATCCAAATATTTCCATTTCAAAAAGTATTTTGATGCGATACTCACTATTTATTATGTAAAGTCCTTCACGCGCGCGTTCCAGTATTTATAGAAAAAAAGTGCACGGATTGCTCTACAGACTATTTAAAATGAGTCTTGTAATTTTTATATATTTTGTCTGTATTTTATTTTTATAATGAACAAACTGCGGTCACGTTTGCTGTACTTTGTTGTGTGTGCGTGAGGCGCCGGCGCGATCAGATCGCAGTCTTTGCAAGGGACTTGCCTCATCGTCATGGCAACGGTTTGCGACCAGGTCGGAATATGTGAGGGTTTGTTGTTGTTTGTTGACAAACCACACCACACTGATCAGACATTCCACGACCCAACAAACGCAGATTAAACATGTTCAGTCAGTGAAAGCAGACTCCAACAAACTCCAACAGACGTGTTTGTTGGCGTTTGTCAGTGCGGTGTGAATTGGCTTTAACAGAAGAATAACAACAAGAAAAAAACATTAATAATTGAATCACACAAACCTTGCACCTGTTTATCAGGTGGATTGAGTATTGTACATTATTAATCTGTGTGAGAGTGAGTGAGAGAGGATTTGATCGAGTGTGATTCATTGATATTTGTGAGTGAATGTGTGTGTGCGAGTCAAAAATGTATTGTTTGTTTGCATGTGCATGGTTGTGCTTGCAAGTTTCAGATTTTTGTTTTGTTTTGTTTTGTTTGTGTATACATGGTTGGGTTTGCAAGTCAGGTATGCTTGGTTGGGTACAATTTTGTTTCTTTGTGTGTGTGTGTGTGTGTGTGTGTACAATATATTCATGTGCATCCCCATAAACTATCCATTGGCTTCACTCAAAGTCTAACAATGAAGACCAATTATTAGACACTGTACACATGCATATACTAAGTGCTATTGTAAAAACAAAAAGCCCCTACCTCTGGTAAAGCTACAGTAATGTCTCCATTACTCCATGTCAGCTTGAGATCTTTTCCATCTTAACTGATTATATCTCTTATTTTTCTTCAAACGAAATCGAAGGACGAACTGTTATGACATCATTTTCCAGAAAGTTTGCTTTGGCCTGATTTTGTTCAAAATGGCGTCACATCAGTTTGTTCTTCGATTTCGTTTGAAGAGAAATAAGATATAACCAGTTCAGATGGAAAGGATCTCGAGATAAATTACAGAGCTCATGCAAACAAACATATCCACGTTGCCATGATCAGATGCTTTTCTTATGCTTTTTAAAAAAAAACCTTGCTACTTTCTGTATTTTTTTCCCGTTTATTTTGTTACTGAGAGGAAAGCGCACAACATTTTTACATATCTAACCATCGCTCTCAGCAGTGTGGGTGACTGGCGTCAGATGTTCTAGTACAGTATATCACTGCTCAAGTATTTCGAACCTCATTTTACCCCTAAGCGAAGAACAAAAAAGAACTTCGCTTGAAGTATATCAGGACCTTTAGCCAAGTAGTGAATGTTTTATGAGCAGGATAATCTCTCTCTCTTTTAAGATATAAGAAAGAACCATATTCATTTGTAGTAACGCACAGCCGAAGCACAACCAAAACAATGTTGTTCCACAAAATGCATGCAATTTTTTTCCAAAATAACATAGTAACAACCTGTTAGCCTTAACGTCCCGCGGCCATTTTTTTTTTTGCACGCGTTTAATGTTTATGAATAGATTTAACACGAATGAATATCGTTAATCTTGACAATATATATATATATCATTCTAAAGGTTATAACCTGGAGCATCGATGACAGACCGTTTTTTAAAAAAATAACAGTTTATAACGAACGTACTTTTTGCATTCATGCAAGTAGAACACATCCAAACACACATAATCAAAAACGGATACCAGTAGTGTCATAACAACGAGCCACACACGCATCCACAGGCAAATGTTGAGGATCCAATGTAAAGTTGAGGGTCCACTGAATAACATCCCATAAGTCATTTTTAGTCCAACTAAACAATAACGCGGTAATATTGATGGTTATTCCTTTGTTTACCTCGCATTTGTTCGGTGTGACGTATTACAGTTATTACAGTAAAATAATGCACCAAAAATGCCTCCCGCAAGCTGAAAGTTATATGGGTTTGTAGCTTAGAGTCCAATAAACAAAATAAGACCACCCACACACACAAAAAATACAAAGATAGGCGGTTTCTAGTGCTAAATATCCAAACATGGCAGTCATTTTATTTGACGTCATGCTGTGCACATCGTATTATTTTGTTTTTACAACTGAAGGCAACAAAAGTATGGAAACTATGGCAAGCTATGGCAAGCCGTTTTAGCATTAAATACTCCTTCCCGTACTAGTCATAAATCAGTTTCGACTAGTCATAATTCCATTTCCAGATATCTCTTCTGCAATTTTGACTCGTCGTATTTGCAATTGAGATATCTACAATGTCATTGTGATTAGTCATAATATGCATTGAAGATATCTACAATGTTAATTTGACTAGTCGTAATATACATTGCAGATATCTACAATGCTTTTATGACTAGTCAAATTCTTCCATTGACTTCAATTGGAAAATATTTTAAGATATCTACAAATGAGTTTTGACTAGTAGAAATTGTAATTAAAGATATCTCCAATTTGATTATGACTAGACAAAACCCAGTTAGAGATATCTCTAATTATAATTTGCACTCGTGGCAATTAAATTAGATATATCTTCTATATCTTCATTGCCTTTCCTTCCCAAATTATGTCCTCAAGGAAATTTTATACCATCTCCTCTGCACTGCATCTCAGTGATCCTAAAGTGGATGCTGCAAATGACAACAAAAGAGGAACAGCTGACTACGACCGTCTCTGCAAGATCAAGCCAATGTATCAGGAGCTGAGAGATGCATGCAAGAACTTTTTCCATCCTTTCCAGAACATTGCCATTGACGAGAGGATGGTAGCAACAAAAGCTAGGAATGGACTAAAGCAGTACATGAAGGGGAAGGGAAAGCCAACAAAGTGGGGGTATAAACTCTTCGTGCTTGCTGACTCACTTTGTGCATACACATGGGACTTTTTTATCCACGAGGGTAAATCACCTGCAGCAACTATCCCACAGAACAAAGGTCTAAGTTATGAGTCCATCATGGCACTTGTAGATGAGAAGTTGTTGGGGACAGGCTACAAACTGTTTGTGGATAACGTCTACACTAGTCCAGCACTTTTTAGAGATCTCCTGAAAAAAAACATCTGGGCTTGCGGGACCATTCGATCCAACAGAATAGGCTACCCTAAGACCACCGTAAACAAGCTTCCCAAAAAAGCTTCGCGTGGTACACATCGTTGGCTGAGAGAAGGGGACTTGCTCTTCGTGGAATGGAAGGACACAAGAGAGGTCCAGATGTGCTCCACCATTCACAGAGGCACCGGAGGGAACGCTGTTCGGAGGAAGGTGAAAGGTGGAAATGGACATTTGGAAACCGTGGATGTACCTGTTCCAGACTGTGTTCTAGAATATAACAGGTTAGTTGAATAGTAGTGTCAATAGAGCTTATTTTTATTGCATGTATATTGAAAATCAAGTTCAATTATAAAAATTCCTTGCTAAAATATGACTTTTATTTCTATTCAGGAGCATGGGTGGAGTACATGCTTTGGATGCACTAATTGGCTATTACACAGTCGCGCACAAAACAAGAAAGTGGTATCGCACATTCTTCTACCACTTTGTGGACATAGCCATAGTGAATGCGTTTCTACTCCACCGTCAGATGGCCAGCATGAAGAATCAGAAGCCACTGACACAGAAACAATTCAGAGAACAACTTGTTGAGGAACTCTCTGTGTTGGCGGGTGCTGATGTTCCTTCTCCTCCATCCTCTAAAGGCGAGACTCGGCACATACCAGGGAACTTTGCTGCACACAGCACCAAGGGAAGGCGCAATTGCAGGGTTTGTGGCCAAAAAACCCCTGTATTTTGTAAGACGTGTTCTGCGGCACTGTGCTTTCAGCCGAAGCGTGATTGCTTTGCTGTTTGGCACGACCAGCACTGACTAAACCCCAGTTACCATTTTGCAGCAGACAACATCACTTTTTGAAAATTTGTCAATTGTGTGTTTTTTTTTATTTTTTTTTTTTTAGTACTTTACTTTTTGCTGTGTCTGCTATTGTTATAGAGTGTAGTTATCATATATTTTACTCAGATCCGTATTCGTTTCGCTGAATTCACTTTTTTGTTGGCGAGCTCATCTTCAGAAGTTTGGCGTCTCCATATGTGATTGTCAGTCTTGTTGCGCCTCAAGCTGTTTTGCTCCATGAATAATCTTAAATATATGCATTTAAAATATACATCAAAAGTGCAACTTCAATAGGCTTTTCAGGTTAATTGACATTTTAAATATACACATTTTTCCATATCTACTTATGACAGCAGGCTTTCCATGTACTGTCCAGCTTCTCAAACGAAGAGTCGGGAATGATAATGAATGCAGCACAATGAATTATAGATCATGTTATACTAGAGGAATGTGAAGTCTTTATTGTGTGGGAACTGTTTTAGGGCACTCACCTCAGATTCCCTGAATCCCACTCTCTCATGACCCAGGTAGGGCAAGGGCACACTAAAGTCTCACACTCTGTTTCTTCTGTTCTTCTTGCTTCTCTGCTTTTGCAGTATTCGTGGCAAACTTATGCACAAACATCACATTTAATAAAACAGAAGTTTCTTATAGTCTTGTATTCCCTATTTTAATGCATATATGAGTGAAATGGCTTCTTGAACAAGAATAAATGTAGTGTGGGACTTGATTTTGTCCATGGGGAATCGATTGAATGGTTGTGGTTTGCTTTTGCTGTGATCTCATGTGAGTGACAGGTTGTCCCGCCCTCGTGCCAGTAAACATGTCATCAGAGAAGAGAAGAGACGCAAGAGGGAGTTATTTGGATTAAAGATTATGAGGACATGAAAAAATAATGCTGTGCACAGTAAATCATTTATAATAAAAACTGCTGTATTCCATAAAAATAAGAATTGTCAATTTTGATTTAATATGCATATAGCGCACACAACCAAACACGTTTCTCAATCTCAAGGGAACCCATGTTTTCTTAGCTGTTTTCAACTCATCATTAGGCTATTTTTCACCATTAGATGTACAATCAACTTCCATATACAGTAATTACGATTCCGAGTACTAATTGCAAACTGAGCATGAACATTTCATTTGCATAGCCACTTGTAACATGACTGACATCTGTATTTGAATTATCATCTGGATTATTTAGCATTGAAATTCCACCTTTCTAATTACACGAAAGCCTCTAATGAATAAAATATCAGCCTATACTTCCAATACATAAACTTTAAACCCCTTTAGCTACTTGTGAGGATTTCTAAAGTTCTTCTTTTCATGTATTTTTAATTGGATCTTTAAAAAAGTGTGAAAGTGAACTCCATACAAAGTCTTGACGTGCAATGCCGAGGCAATTTACGGCAATTTAGCGCGGCTGGAATTGAGCAGACTCCTCAGGCACCTCTTTTATTTTCATACAGGATCTAGTGACAGTAATGAATCATAGTTAAGCGCATACTGCAGCGTAAGCTCCCAGTTTATTAAACAGTCAGCAGCTCATTGCTTTTGATCCTCTGGAGTGTCATAGTAACTGATTATGCTCAGACGTGCTGATGTTTCCCTTTACCCGTCTCCGTCACGTCTCTTCTCCTCTACCTTTCGCTCGTGGAAATCGTGGGAGGGGGACAACTTCGACAAACAAACGCAAACAAACAAACAAACAAACAGACATGAAGCTGTGGAGACCGTATAGTGACCTTGCTGTATATTCCCTCTTGTATTTCGAGCCTGTGTGGCTGAAGGGAGAAATTTAATCATCTTGTCCTCTGGTCTCTCGCTCAAGTTCACTTCGACTTTCTTGGGAAGGACGACGGAGATGCCTGAGAGAACGGTGTCGTTCGCCAGGGCCTTCGTGACCTTGCGCTCAAGTTCATCTCATGTATGGAACGCAAATCAGATGTAATGAACAGCTACGTGAGACAGTGCTTTTTACCACAGATGTCCTCAAACTTTAGTTTAAAAATAAGCCTGTCAATATAAGCAGAAGGTGAGGAGATTTGCCAAGCCGTACGCTGTCGAACAGCCTGTGCAGACGGTAACACTAAACGCTGCACGTCTCGAACATGGCAGTATTCGCATTATGTAACACATCAGCTGCTGTTTCCTCTCCTGTTCTTTTTCAGACTGCTCATCGCAAGTGTATACCCTGTGGCTATATCACTGAATGTGAGATAAAGACCCTTAACGGCAGCGAAACGATTAGGTGTCTCCTCTGTGTTATGGTACATAGACAGCTGTGTCACCTGTAGTTAAAAATAAGCATTTTGCATCTGAATGGTGCAAAGTTTCACATCTGTTTCCATGAGGCACACATCTAGAGTGCTGTCTGTCACAATCCAGTAGAGCTCATACTTATAGGCCAATTCCCTCCATCAAATCAAATCCATCATTTTTGGCTGCTTTTTAGACAACCCTGGGCTATTCTACAAAAGCGATGTGTTTTGTGTCTCTCATGAACATATGTGTGCAAGTAATAATGTTAACAATAAATATTTTGTGTTAATCCAAAAATCCAAAGAAATTTGCCTTTAAGCTTTCAACACTGTTACCATCTAGAATAAAAATATATATTTAAATTAAAATAAATTCATATAAAATATATATTTAATATTGGTTATTTATAATAAAATGCATATTTACATATCAAAGTATATGTAAAATCATATAATTATAATCATTTTTTTAAAAATATATACATAATAAATACACTTGTTTAATAGAAGTCTCTTGTGCTTGCCAAGGCTGCAATTATTTGATCAAAAAACTGTAAAAACTGTAATATTGTAACAATTTCAAATGTATTCCTGTGATGTCACTGAACGCTGAATGTTCAGCATCATTACTCCAGTATTTAGTGTCACATGATCCTTCAGAAATCACTCTAAATTGATGATTTGCTACTCAAGAAACATTTAGTATCGTACATCAAGAAATGTACTATCAGTTTTTTCACAACTCCTCCTTCAAAGTTTGTCCAATTTTGTCCAAAATTTGATCAGATTATCTCTGGACTGAGCTGCACAGAACTTTTATATGTTATAAAAGTTTTGATGTCTCAAAACTTTACGAGGTCGACCCAGAATTCGAACAATCGGAACCATGATCTGTGCCAAATTTGGGAACAGCGCCTCCTACAGGTCATGAGATATAAAAGACTGGATATTTTTCCACAAAGCTTTTGAACAGTTTGTCCGAAAATCCTGTTTTTAATTAATCTTGGTGTCTATGGATTCCTTGTGCTATGCTGAATCCGAGGATACCAATTGGATCAGATGAACCATCAGACCATTTTGAATTTTGTGAAATTGTAATGTCTTCTAAACTATTTGACATACCGATACAAAATTTAAATTTCATCATCGACGTGTCTGGGAGGTACATGAGAACTTTGAACACAGCTCCCTCTAGTGTTCCAGAGATATAAGGATTTTTGCAAAAATGCTTATAACTTTTGAAAACATTGTCCAAATTTTGTTTCCTCTGTCGCTTCATTCCCTGTCTTACGCTGATTTAAACGATGTGTCAGTTGTGTCATTTTCCTTAAATGTGATTGTCCACCATATTGAAGCCAAATGAATTTTTTTTTTTTTTTTTTGCTACTCCTTTTTGTCCAAACTTAGCTCATATGATATTTGGACCGAGCCGCACAGAATTGACTAAACAGTTTTTTGATATTAACTATCGTTGCTGGGAAATATCTCTCCAAATTTGACCCTGCCTGTGTTTGTTGTCTTATACTAGTTAGCTTAGCATGCTAATTGCTTAGTTGTAAAAGATTGAAAGTGAAAAACATCTTGATTTTGAGTTTATTCTCGCTTGAACTACAGCTTCAACATCTGTGTGAGCACACATTTTTCCAGTGGTGCAATGAGATGACAGGTGTCTGACCCAGAGATTGTGAGTCCTGTGTGGGACAACTGTAGAAAATTGTATGTAATGTGTCATTTCATTTCGATTACGCTTATTTCCCAAGTAAGCGTTGAACTAATACTTTTCCCTCTTGGATAAGACTTGTGTTTTTTTTTTGTTCTTTGTTCATTCCCATGTGACCTTTTTGTTCATTTTGAGTTCATTTTCACCTGTACTTCTTAACCAGCTGTTTTTCATATACGCTCAATTTCTGCTGTTTTTGCTCTTCCTGCTCCGGATTACGCTATAGCTCCTTAAGGATCTTGGCCCCGTATTGCTGCTTGCAGCTATATTTAGTATTATTATCAACATTGAAAACAGTTGTGCTGCTTAATATAATAATTTTTTTGAAAACTGTAATACATTTTTTCATACTTTTTTTTATTCATTTTTCAAAATTCTGAAACTTGTTTCCAAGAAAGAATGAATGCCTGTTACATGTCTGTGTGTTTTGTCATGAGTTCCTTTGTTTGATTTTCCCGCCACTCCTTTGTTGCTACGGTCACTGATTTGATTTGTGTTTCAGTTAATGTATATTCAGCTGTGTGTAATTAATTAGTCTCGTTTGCTCCCCTGTTTCCTTTGTATATAAGCCCTCAGTTTCTGTCTAGTTCTTGTCTTGCGCTGATGTTAGTTTTATGGTGTTGTGCTGTGTAATCCTCTCAGTTATTCTCCTGTTACTATATTAAAAGTTTTATACAAAGATTTTCTTCATCGTGCGCTTCATCTTCAGACACGCACCGTGACAATGAGCATGTTTTCATTTTTTTGGACCTTGCTGTATATTGTTGTTTAGCATTGTTGTTGTTGTTTGAGATGGCATAATGCAGTTTCTTAGCACTTAAGACATATTTAGATATTTTTTTTTTTTACAAAACCGTCACCATTTCATAACTGCAAAGGCATCCATTTTATAGAATATTTTTTAAAATAAAATTCTCTTTAATGCATCATAAAACAGTCAGTTTTGTGATCATACCACTGGCATCAAAGGTTCAGCACAGTATGTAATCTGAGCCTCTGGGAATTAGGAATACCAGGCTTCAGGCACTAGAGCTCATTAGTTGTTTAGCATGTGTGAAATTAATTATGATTCATTGTAAGGAGGATGCAGGCAGTCTGGTCGAGTCCACAAAGAGAGCTGGAAGATATGTGTGGTGTCATGCTAAATAAGTGCTGGTGTCTCTTGCTCAGGGGGTGGGTGAGTTTGATTGCAGACAGCCGTTGTTCATCAGAGGAAGTGTAAATGTTCGTAATCTAACACTCTGTCATACCTAGTGTGCAAATGAAGCAGAGGGAAGGATGCATGCTCAAATGGACTGAGTGGTAAGCTTGCACTCCTCACTAATGCAGCCAGCATCTCATGTTACTTAGTGCTATGTATCCTTTTAGCATATAACATTTGATGGAGGAGAGCTTAGTCAGAGTTTGGCGGCCCGATTTCCTCTCAGACTGACCACATAAGGAGTATCCACTGTCTGCAATCAGAAAATTGTGGTACCAAAATTAAAAGATTTGAACGAGTGAATGAACATTGTTACAACATTGTCACCCTCACGCTGTTACAAACCTAACTTTTTTTTTTTTTTTTCAACCAGAATGTTGGTTTTGTCTGCTTTTATCTATACAGTGAAAGTCAATGCGGTCCACTGGGCCCTTTTAGCTTAACTTAACTAAAACAGAGCAAAGCAAAGACAAAGACTTAAACTGAATTATTTAATTGTCACATCAAGCCTGGTCATTTACTTCATAAATGACACAAAAATACAAAAACAAAACTAGATTTTCTGACCAGTGTAGGGGCAAGAGTTCTAGGAGAACTTGATTTCACCAAGTACGACATGTTCCTGGATCAACATTTTTGTTAATGCTAGAACAACATTCCAATCAACCAACCAGATTTGAGGGACATGTATACAGTTTATGTCAAGGCTTACAACCAGAGTTAGGTGCTTCTACGATAGTATTACTCACCTATCATTTCCCTCTGATTTTAGGGATAACTTATGGGTAGGGTTTAGGGATATGGGGTTAGGACTAAATTTTCAGACAGGGATGTTTTTCCAGGATCAACAAAATATGTTGGTCCAGGAACATGTCTTACTTGACAATTCCACTCAGTGGGGTATGTGAGACGTTTTCATCTGGCCGTTATACAAAGCTTATCAAATGTGTACCTTCGTGGCCCAAGAGCATGTTTGATAAGTTATTTATTACCAAGTGACAAATTCTTTCTCTTACATACATCTACAATCACTCACATTGATGTATTCAAGGTTGACGTCGAATCCAATCAAAGAGCAGCGTGTGTTAGGATTTGACAGTTGCAGTAGCTTTACAGACAGAGGGTAATGGAGGTTAATTAGAGACACATGCTTCACCAGGTTTGATAGCAGTGTGTATTGGCACACAGCTATTGACTAAAACAAAATATATAAAAAAATTGGACTATTTCTCAAATCAAATATCTGTCAGATCCACCAGCAGGGGTTGGTTTGGGTTGGATGCGAGTTTTGTTTGTTAGTGAAAGCAGATGTTTGTGTCATTTTGTATGTATGAGATTTTCAGCTTTTATGGCATATCATAACTCATGCAAATAGTGATCTGATTTTAAGTGTATCCATAAAAATAGAAAATGGATTACCAGCCAACAATCTTTCTGGGATGAAATATGCATTGAAGAACGGTGGCCAGGCCCACTGGAGTCGCCATGCTGATGTTGTCAGCAATGAGATGAAAATGCCATTTGATGTGAGGGAAAGTGGTGTGCTTTCTGCAGACAATGAAACTAAATGAATGAATTTTGTGTAAAATATAGCCCCGAGGGGAAGGTGTGAATCAACTAGAATCGGCTCCCATGCATAATTGCAGTCATTTATTGATTTAAATAAGCCCTACAGAATCCATATGAGATAGATTAAAAGCCAAACCCAGAACATTAGGACATGAACGGAATATTAATTGCCTTTGAAAGTAAACAATAACAAAGCTTATAGGCTGATTACACAGAACACGTCAAAAACGTTTTTACTTTTAACTTGATATGAAAAAAAAACAGTGGGATGTGTGGCAAAAGAGGTCTATAATATCTGAAGAAAGCATTTATGAGCATTTGTATTCATCTCATTGGCAGAAGTACACGTTGACATCTTTGCAACAATCACATCCGCCATAAATGCCACATGACTTGTAGAGTGGCCCAATGGCAAGAGACCAAAAATATGTTAAAAAAGTTAGTGCCAGTGCAAAAATGTTTACAGTGAACTATAATAAAACAAAGCAAAATATAACTAAACCAGCTACTGTCTAGAAATGCAATAACAACGAATGTCTAAAATGTCTAAAAACAAATAAATCATGACAATTTATACAGCTAAATGCTCAAACAATAAAACATAAATTGTTGTAAACACAAGTTAACAGTGTGAGTACTCACCAGTGCAGCAGATGGCAAAGATTGGCTTCCGTCTATGGGGAATGATGCATTTTGCCTGCTGAGTATAGGAAAGTCAGGATGAAATGGGAATTTACCTTATATATTTTCTAAATGTGTGTTATTGATCCTCTTTGCGAACACTTCATTTTTTGACCTTGTAATTTTTAATCAAAATGAAACTCGATATTCCAGTGACTTTTCTCTGGTAATGTTTGCTGGACTTCTCCAATCATTTAGTCTGCTTAAACTCATTTTAATATGATTTCTTATAATCAGTGTTGGGGAAAGTTACTTTTAATAGTAAAGCATTACAGTATTTTGTGTTACTCCCTAAAAAAGTAACTGTCTTAGTTACTTTTTATGGAAAGTAATGCGTTACGTTACTTTTGCGTTACTTTTTCTCATCTGGGCTGTTTGTTTGTTTTTATACCAACAAAAAAGTTCTATTTTTAAGGCCCTTTCACACTAAAAGTGAAATGAATACGCCTCAGTCAAAAGGAAATACAAATTCACACCTGTACAGTAGAGGGCGCAGCTCAAACAAGCCTTTCAGCTGTGCTGGATCGCAGGAGAAGAAGTAAATGAGTACATTAATGCTTACATTTAGTCTAGAACTAGTCTAGAATAACCATCATGATTACAAGGCACACAACACCTCTGCACTTACTCCTGATTTCTCTCAACATGGCGACGAGAGTCAATAAATGGGAACACAAAGTAACTCGAGTTACTTATTTGAAAAAGTAACTTTAAAAGTAACTTTAAAAGTAAAGTGTTACTTTAAAGGAATGTGATTATGTAACTCGTGTTACCTGCTTACAATTGACTGCAAGCTCACATTCAGGGGTGTGTTTCCCGAAGCCAACTATGGTCACAAGTTGGAACGGAACTTGGCTAAAGATGCTTTTGGGAAACACACCCCAGATCTGCTTCCATCCAATCAACAATAATCTTTTCGATAATCACTCGTACATACATCACAAAATGAAAAAAAGATTTGGCGCCACTTCCGTTACATTGAGACTTTAATGCGTACGCCATGCTAACCAGCCAAACTTTGATCAATTGCTAACAAGGCATACAGAAGCTATTTAAATCAACACAGGCAAACATAAGAATTATTACTGAGTGAATGGCCCCTTAATACACAGCAAATGCAAGCAGAACAACATTCCACATACAATCAGAGACAGTCGATCTGATGTCTGCTTTTGCCGGTGAAGCCACTTCAACAGGCCTCTTCTGTCCGGCAGTGTTGTCCTATGCCAGAACGCACTGAAGTGTTGCGGTTTCCCTCAGAATGATACGCAGCCAACAAGCACCTGATTTTGCTTCTGAATTCCATTATTCTGTCAGCTTCATCTTACATGCTTATAATTCATCAGCCCTGCTGACGCCCCGAGCATAATGTGAACTCTACCCCTCCTCAAAGCAAGAACAAAGTAATAAAAGCTGAAAGCCATAAACACTTTTATTTTGAGACCGTCTACCCGGGAGCCAGATGCGTTTCTCTCCGAGTTGCTGATTGATATTGATGCTATAATTACAATATGGGACGTAGGAATATGAGAGACAAAAACACAAGGCGTCTGGATCTTGCAAGTTTGGCTCGTTTCCCTGCGAACTGTTCAAGGTTTGTTTCCCGGCAAACTCTGCTGCTCTTTCCTTGCCTCCACCTTTTTTCTCCCTTTCCTAACAGCTTCCCATCTCTCCTCGCCCTTTTGAAGTGGTTTTAGACTTGCGAGACTCTAGTATGTGACAAACTGGCAGCGATATCGTCAGATTCCTCTCCACAGAGGGCTGCCTCTCACAGAGAAATTTACAAGAAAAACTCTCTCAAAGCAACCTTCTCTGGATGTGTGATAGTCATATAAACCACTACAATACTCCTCGATACTTGATCAAATAACGAACGCCGTGCTCTCCCTATGGTAAGCCCAATTTGTATTGGGAAATATTTGCTTTTTGTGACAGGGTGTAGGAAAGTTGTCAAATCTTTTTAAAGACTGCGCGTGTGTGTGTGAGGCTTGTTTTCCCAGCAGGAAACGTGGATATAATTAGGACGAAGCTGGCACAACGCTATAATTTGGCTGAAGTTTGTTGATGTACAGACTGCTTGGGTGACTCCTCGTAATCATTTCTGGCCCACCTCCAATGAGAGCAGGCGGATTTGGATTCTCGAGGTTTTCACAATAAGGTAAGCTATAATAAGTGATGAGGTGTGTGTGTGTGTAGAATGCGTTCTGACAGTCTTGTGGTATTTCTTTATCATGTGGATCCATCCCACAGAGCACTGCAGCACAGAGACTCTACCGCCGCCTCTACTCAAAGACAACGGCGGCTTGCATCTCTGTTTATTTAAGATTTGTTGAAACGGCTATGCTGAGAAATGTCTGTCTTGCCTTGCTTTCTTCTCTCTCTCTCTCCAATTTCTTTTCAAGATCCGATGCCATTCCCTGTGTTTTGACACCAAAGGTTTTACCAGATGAAACACAGTGCATTTTTAGAGGCCAGCAGATCCTTGCTTCTATTTTAACTTCCCAATTGCTGAAAGGTGGCGTTCGGGATGATGGTGATACTGTATACTGTATTTTTTTTTTTATCTTTATCTGCTTTGTGAAAACTTCAGATGCTATATATGAAAAGTGTTGCAAAACTGCATTAAAGAAACATTTCTGGTCTGGATAGACGCTGATCTTTTAAAGGGTAAGTTCATGTAAATTATTTAATAGAATATTTAAATAAAGCGGTGAAGTAATGGTGTATTTTGTGGCTAAAAAGGTCAGGATGTATTTATTAGTTACTGACCTTTCAAGAAATCATGTCATTTCATTATTTGATATTCATAAACAGAATAAATTCTATAGATAAGTGAGAATATTCAGTTATTATCACTCCGTTTCGCTTTGCAATGCATCACATATTGTAATTAAACAGAAAAATAAAAGTAACCCATGACATTTCTCTTCCAATATGTTTTGTGCTAACACTGTTACAGTTGAAAAGTTTCATGGGTTCAGATTTATGGGGTTGAAGGTCAAAGCAAAAATGCTTAAAACAAGCCTTAACTAGCAAATATCACAGCACTCCACATTATTCAGTCAATATTTTTTCTACTTTGTGCCAAGAAAAACAAATTCTGTACAAAACCTCCTGTGTGATTTTATTTTTTTTCCCACTACCTATAACAGATTTTATAGTTTAAGCTTGACCGGGCTGGTTAAAAATAAACTCAAAGACTCGGGGAACAGAATCTGACGGCAAACAATCCAGCTGTCGGTATTCGTTATGATGAGAGATGTTGATGTAGTGAGTTTAAAGATGCTGATGCTGTCCTCTGTGTGCGTGGAGCTTTACTAACATCGGTGTGATAAATATTAGAACCGCCTCGTGTAAAAAACATGGGAGAGGCAGAATCTGTTCCCCTACCCCCCTGATGAGAGATGTCGATGTAGTGGCCGCTTTTCCACTGTCAGGCCCAATGGATCTTAGAATGGTTGTGTTTCCACTTGAGCCTGGCACGGCACAGCACAATTACAAACCGTTTTCGGCACGGAATCCGAGAAGTGACGTCGCCACTCAGGATTGGTCACTTGTCTGTTGCCTGGCTACCAGTGTCTCTTGCTAAGAGCTCTATTGAGTGACGTAAACACAAATTAATAACAAAATTAAAATAAATATCTGATCATCCACCATAACGCAGTTGTTATTTACAGAAACCTTTGCATTAACAAGGCAACGACAACATTCCGAAGAGCAGCCGTTATCAGCCCACAGTGGAAGCTTGAAACCGGAACTGGCCCGGATCGGCACGGAATGGAACGGTTACTCAATGGGAACCGTTTGGCCCGACGGTGGAAAAGCGGCTTATTTGAACCACATGGTCAAAAATACTTGATATCACAAGATGATATTTTAATTTCATAAAGATTTTTTGTAACTCTTTTAACCAATTAAAATGTAGTAATGATGACTAGGGGCATGAATACTGTCTGATATTACAATAAAAACAATTATTTAATCATAAAATGATTGTGCAGTTTTATGTTTTGTTTTAAACTGTCTTTCATTATATTCTAACCAGAGAACAGTTAAATAGTTTTTAAGTTTGTTTTTGTTCATTTTTATTTCAGCTTTATTTCTAGTTATTTTAGTACATCATGTTAAACTAAATAAAAACTTAAGTGCTGATTTGACAACTAGCTGAAATAATATATTTGATTTGATTTCAGCTAATGTTTATTTCAAGCATTTTTCTCTGTTTTAGTTATTTAGTTAACTATAATAACCCTGGATTAAATACCCTGTTAATTATTTCAGTAGCCAGCCATGAGACACAAACTGCAGTTTTTAATGCTAAAATGAAGGATAGCAGTAATTTGCTCAGGAAAGTTTGTAAAATAAAGTAAAAATATCTTAAATTCAGTGAGCTAATACTCTTGAACATTTCACTGGTAAAACAACAGTTGTCAGGCCATATGACTTTGCACCTTTAAGGTCAGCAGATCTCAGCTTTATCCACTGTGTTTGTTCAAACGTGACAAAAGTAATCGAGTGAAAATGGCAAATGCTATACCCTGAAAACACAATTTCCGTCCATGTGCTCTGTTTACAAGTCATGAACTATTTCCCATTTGCACGCTGGTCCATCATTATTGCAGTAGTGTGAGAAGAAAGATATGCTTTGATGCTAGTGTTGAGTGTGATTAAACTTTTACTATGCTTTGCCTTTGTTATTTATTGAAATGACAAAGACATTCATTCTCCATAATAAATGTGGCATGGAGTGGATGGATAGGACTGTGATTGGAATAGGAAAGGTGCTTTCAGTCTTTTCATCTACCGGAGAGAATTGAGCCATGCTTCATTGTCCAGCTTCTATAATGAGGACAATACTTTATTTTCAAAGCATGAATAAAACAATACCTGTACGAGATCAAGATAGCAGCTGGCTTTCATTATGGAAGCCCCTAACCGGATTTTTGCCTTCAAATTAATGGCCAACTATGAACTAAGCACAATGTAATGAACTCAAGTAATTTCTATTTACCCAGCATGTGTGAGACACAACAAAGCTTTTTCAGAGAAAGAAAGCACTTAATCATGAGGAAATATTTATCGTCAACTCCCAAATCTCAAGGTTTTGTAGGTAGCAGGACTGCAGATTTAACCTAAATTAATCACTCTGTAAGGACTGATCTGAGACCACATTGTAAAACTCCAAGTTCAGAATACTCAAAACATTTAAGTTAACTAACTCCTTTTTTTAAGTTAGTAGAACTTTTTGTGACAAGTGGGGCGGGGCCGAGTGTGGCCAGTGCTGTCTCTCAACAATCACATCACCGGCATCCCTTCGCTCTCACAGCTCTCAGCCTCGCCCAACTCATCTTAATATTAATTACATACCGTTCATTTACATAAACATCACATATACACTTGTATGTATGTAAATATATGTGATCTTAAAAGTATTTCAGCCCACCCTCAACCTATAGCCACAGGCTCTACTCTTCAGCCCAATGAAAACCCTGCACAACTAACATAACAGAACCTCCTGTAAATCCCATCATAATTTTACACATTAAACACTAATTTATGTCTCCTTATGTTAATTTTGGGCAAAAAACACACACAAAATAACACTTAATTTCAACATTTACACAGTATGATGCAAAACTAGAATTAGAAATCTGCTGCAACTCAATCATATTGAGTTCAGCTTACTACAACAAAATTTTGAGTTCACACAACTTTACAAGTACAATGAACTTTCATTATTATTTGAGTGAAACAAATTTAACTACACTGTGTGGTTTTACAGTGCAGCTGTGTAGGTTGAGTTGTAGATATTAATAAGCTACATGATACCTTTTTATATAAATAGATCGCACTTGAATGACGCACAAGAACAAACCTTTTCTGGGAGCTGAAATGTGCTGCATAGTCAATGAGGTTCATTCTCGTGTGTTGTGCAGCACGTTTGAGCTTCTGTTTATGTAAAAGTAAAAGCCCACATTAAATATGTTCATCATAAAAAGGGATCCTTGAAAAAATACTGTTTTAATGTGTTCTATTAATTTTCATGCTATATTAATGTCGTTAGATAATAGCTTATATAACAGATGTAATAGTTCTTACTACAAAACACATGGGATATGTGCCTCTAAAGTAATTAGTAAAATAATGGAACAGCAAAGTCTATTACATTCACAGAAGTGCCAGATGCCTTGGAGTCCGGCTCCAGGATATATGCTAATGCATGACATTATGACGGAAATGATCCCTGCCCTCTTGTAATCTCGCTTCAGTGAGCAGAGTCCAGCCGAGGCTGATGGGATAGCGGGCATGCCTATATTTTGGCTGAGGACAACCCAATGCAAACAACATTTCCATCCCATTTGTCCTGATGGGAACACCTCTCATGCCAGACTCATAAAAGTGATAGAATGCGGCTGCTAAAAGGAAAGTTCATCAATCTACCAGTATACGGTCACTCCAACACTTTCAGAATCATTGGCTCGTAAAGCGCCATTTGCTGCCATTTTACATTAGAAATTAAACGTGTTTTAGAAAAATATCTCGCAGGTGGTTTTGTGTCATCTTTATAGAATGCAGCGACTTTTTCATATATACACTGAGAAGTCGGCAGCGTGGCTTGTTTTGATAAGTTCCCCTTTAAAACATCTGTTTTTAAAAATGAACAGATAAATTTCATCACACGTCTCCATCGCACTCTTTTCCATTCGCCTCACAGCTTGCCATTAATAAATAAACAAATAGACTTATAGATCACAAGGAAAAATAAATGGATAAGAGGGACTCCAACAGCTTTCTCCCTGAAATCTAGTGCTGGATGAGTTTTAGTATTCTCTTTTTCCAGGATGGTGAGACTACTATTTTATTTTTTATTTTTTTGTATCTTAATCATGATGGCTGTCACAATCACTTGTGACACATTTCTGTATTCTAACCACCAGAAATCATTTACCTAGTTGTAGAAAAACCCCTGAATGTTACATAAACTCACAGTAATGTAGCAAATCTCACGTACCAGGTGATGTTTTTTTCATGGACATGAAATTATGAATCACGACAGTGTTGTCAGTCATTCATTTTCCGCTCACATATAGACCAGTCTAAGCCAGCATGTAGGCAGTGAAATCAACAGATTCCTCCTTGTGCAGTTTCTGTCCCCTTTGGCTATAAACCTCAGAAACCTTTAATAATGTTCAGCTTAGAGCTGGACATGGTATCTCATGCTCTAATGATTCTCATACTCTCTAAATAAGGTTTATTTGACATACTGAAGCATGGGAGGCATTTTTTGCAGTGCTGAAACTGACCTGTATGTCAGGGTTTAATTTCCTTGACTTGTTTCTGTCTCAACCTTTAATTTGAATGGTTGAGGAATCATTGTTCGTGGAGTCGCACAGTGCCGCCGGCAAAATATCTGTAATTGGGTTTGACCTTTTACTGGGAATACCAAAGTAAGAAATGAGAGTTTTTCTAATGGCATTGGTAAAGATGCTGTGGTTTTCTGAGTGCCCGTATTTTCAACCTATAAAATGAGCAACGCGTATTAAGCTGTGTATATAACATATTTCACGTGGACAAACATTATGCAGTTTTGTCTGTTTTACAATGGCCTCTATCCATTTTATTTTCCTTGTGGGTTGTGAAGATGAATTTCCATTAGTCATAGGTAATATAGACAGGCTGGTTTATAAGATAAGCTCTCCAAATCCTACACGTGCATGCAGGTTTACTCACTGAGAATATAAAATCCACAACAGTGCTGATATATTTAACATTGCAGGATGTCAAAAACCAACAGAAAATGAGCTGTATTCTTTATTTAAAGGCACAATAGGCAAATTTCGCCACTAGATGTCGCTTATAACTTAAAACGAAGTCATCCTCTCTTTTCGTTGTGTATGAGGGGTTATACGGCACTGTTTTGTATGGTTAAAACAATCAATCAGTAACAATTTATTTTAAGGTCTTTTAACAAGTTGCTTATAAGCTTATAAGTTAATAACATGTTATTAAAATATTGACTATTTATTAGTACTTATTAAGCACATATTAATGCCTTATTCTGCATGACCTTATTCAACATTCGTAATCCTACCCAATACCTAAACTTAACAACTACCTCACTAACTATTAATAAGTTGTAAATTAGGAGTTTATTGAGGGGACATTCATAGTTTATATGTGTTCCCTATACTAAAGTGTTACCAAACAATCATACTAAATAGATTTGAGTGTGCTGTAAGTTATGTTATTACTTAACTCTGTACGCTAGCTCGGAGGCTGGTATGAGAGATTTGTAGCACTTTGTAGTAATCTAGATATTAGTTAATTGTAAAACTGGAAATCGAGGGTGGTGCGGATATGACGTCATTGACAGGTCGTGTCCTGGTCAAAATTTCTGATTTCTCTGGATTTAAACATTGTTGGAAACATCTGAGATAATGTTAGTACACAAGTCAACAAAATTTATAATATTGTTCTAGTGGTTTTTGGATATTTTAATCTAAAAATCTTACATATTGTGCCTTTAACTTATTAATAGAATTGTTCACCCAAAAATGAAAATCATCCCATAGTTTACTCACCCTCAATGGAAGCATATGGTTAGCAATATTCAGTTTGAAATGTAGCAATATTTAATTTGAAATTGCAAAATGGCAATACAACATGTAAAATAGAAATGCATTTCTGTATTTAATAATATAATTTACATTTTTATTTCCTACACTAGTTTTAACATATAAATTATACATATATTTTAATATTTTATAAGTTGCAAAGTTAAAATGAAAATGTATAACAGAAATGATTATATATGTTTAACATGTTCAAGCAAAAATTGCGGTAAAATGATCATTTAACTGTTATTTGGATTCACAGTTAAGACACTTGCGATTGTATTTTTATGAAATAAACACAAATTATGTTGCAAAAATTCAATATGGAGTTGAAAATTCAATCCGAGCCAATCATCACCCACTCTGTCAATCATTGCATAAAGACAGAGTCAGGTGTTGGAATGGCGGTGGCAGAACTATTGAGAGACCTTTAATATCTGTTAGAAGCTACTGCAGATGTTTTACCAGACAGTCATAGCTAGCATCATCTTCTGTGCTGTTGTTTGTTGGGGGAGCAGCATTAAGAAGAGGGTTGTTGTGCGGTTGGATAAGATGGTCAAAAAGGCTGGCACTGTGGTGGGTGTAGAACTTGACTCTTTAATATCTGTGGCAGAGAGGAAGACCCTCAGCAAGCTTTTGTCCATTTTGGACAACGCCCATCACCCACTGCATACTACTATCGTGAGGCAGAAGAGTACGTTCAGTGACAGGATGTTGTCCTTGTCCTGTTCCACAGACAGATTGAGGAAGTCGTTTGTCCCTCAGGCGATACGGCTTGTTAATTTATCCCTGTGAGCAAGGTTTTAGTTTATGTATATGGGCTGCTAGTTTGTTTTGGTTTGTTTTAAATGTTGTTGCTACTGGAAACTTGAATTTCCCTAGAGGATGAATAACGTATCAATCAATCAATCAATCAATCAATCATGAATTAATCCCCCTCTTGTCGTTCCACACCCGTAAGACCTTCGTTCATCTTCAGAACACAAATTAAGATTTTTGATGAAATCCAATGGCTTAACGAGGCCTCTCTTACCAGCAAAACAACTCTTTCAATGCCCACTTTCAAAGTTTTATGAGTCTTTTGTTTCGAATCAGTGATTAGGATCGTGTATCAAACTGCCAAAGTCACGTGAACTATTGAAATTTCGAATCACTTATGACATAACAAAGCCTCGTTTACTGAAATCATGTGACTTTGGCGCTCCGAACCACTGATTCGATTGGGCTAATTTTGAGTAATTAATAGGTTTGGGGAGGGTTTTGTTGTGAAAACCTGGCAACCCTGCCATAACGCTTTCTCCAATGTTAAAATCCCAGTCGTGAGAATTGGAAGCACAGAGGAAAGAACAAAACAAAACACTAATTGGAAGTCTAAAAGACAAAAATGTTGTGCAATTTTTATATAAGAGAAGATGAGATACGCCCTACGTATCTTACTGACCCCAGACTTTTAACAGTACTGTATGTCTCAATTAAATGATTGAAAAAGTGAATCTGATAACCCACTTATTCAAGCCTTTCAGAAGACTTCTAATAACAGCAAAGAGTGGGCTATCCTTGTAATCATGTGATTGGTGCGAAAGTCTATGGTGAAACTGACAGCTTACTTTGATTGATTCTCCAATAGTACTGAACGAAGGGTGAGAAGCTAACATGATATTTATAGTCCCTCTGCGTTTACGATGCAGGCAGTAATGGTTATGAATGCTGCTGTGTGAATGGGGTCCCTGCTCTATTGAGTTCAGTCAGTCACTCATGACATACATTTCACTAGAAAGTAAGCATTTCCCTCTAGCCTGAATCTGTGAGTGCTGTGGAATTGCTATAATCAATTTTAAGTAGGCGAAACCTGCGCCAGATAATATTTTCACCAAACCCTTCCCTTTGATTATCATAAAAGAACTCCCTACAGCTAAACCAGTCCTATAAAAGCCATTTAACTCTCAAGTTCTGAATAGGACTATTTATAGCAATAGCTCTACTGTAAATCCTTCTTTTTATTTGACTCTTTCCAGTCTCCCCTATGATCATACCGTATTTAATTGGCCCTGAAACATATTTTATGATTCAGCCTGTGATTTAGACCTAGAATGTTCAAACTGTGTTTATTTCTGCGTAGGAATGCAATTAAACAGTCTGTGGCATAATGTCAGTGGCAGCTCTCTCTGCTCTCCTCTGTGTTTTTGTGTTTCCTTCTTCCCTGGAGCTGCTGTACTGGAGACTGCAGTGGAGCTGTCCTTGGTGCTGATTGCAGAATAATACGAGGATCCAAGGATCCTTTGGAGCCGCGCCGATAAATACAGCCCTCTCTATCACACCATGTCGCAGAAAGCGAAGGCAAATGAGTTGTGTGGTCTCATTTTGCTTCTTGATTGAACAGGTGAATCGCACGGGCCTCTGCATGATCTTTGTGTTTCTCTGCACATGCGTCTCATGAGAGCTGCAGGCTGCTGGATACAAAGTTCCTCTCTAATGATCATTAAGTCACTGTCACGTTATATTTAATTGCTGCTAGCTGGAAACTAGATTGTCTGCACAGTTGTGTAATTATGGTTTTAATTATAAAGTCCTGAGTTGAGTGAGCACTGTGTTATCGGGTAAGATAAGACCGAGGAAATGATCGGTGTCGGCAACACACACTCACACACTGTTGGGAAAGTCTCATTTAATCTCCCTCTTTTTTTGTGGTATACTTCTTGTATGTGGATATAACAGGTTTTTGAGAAGTGCACAAAAATAAATCATATTTATTCTGTTTACTTGACAATTATGATTAGACCTTTTCTTACTTTTTAAGTTAATGTTAAATTAACAATGTAAGAAATAATGTACCATTATGAAAGTCTTTACAGTAACGTTTGCTCAAATTACTATATGTATATATTGTAATTACTATATATATATATATATATATATATATATATATATATAGTATGTTAATGTTAGGGCTGGGTATCGATACAGGTATCCCGATTAATAATTCATAATATTTGATTTCGATTTGATTCAATGAATTCAAATATTTAATTTCATATTTCATATTTCATTCATATTGTATTGTAAAAATATAAGGTTAAGACACCCAAAAGTTTAGATACCAGTTAAATTTAACATTAAATTTTCGATTCCAATTTCAATACCACAGCTAAAACTACTAACTAATATATATTTCAAAGATTATTCAAGAACAGTAAACAGTCATTAATAAAAATAACAAAAAATTAAACTACAAGCAATAACACAAATAAATAAATACAATAGAACAAAGATACAAATGAAATAATCAGTGTTTTTAAGATTTTTCAGGTAGGTCTAACAGTAGTTTTCAGGTACAGAAATTGAATAAAGAAATCAAATGTAAAATAACACTGCAAATAATGTTATTCAGTGAAGAGCAGGGAGTGATTTCTTTGCCTTTTGTAGTTTGATTAACATTAAAAACACAGACAGCAGTAGGAATATCAGGCTGCTGTCGCTTTAAGAATAATGTATGGAGCCATAATAATAATAATACACATGCGTTCTTTCTCTAATGTTAAGCCATAACTGACTATTTTTACTAGTATACATGCAAAGGCAGGCATTTTGAGACAAATTTGTGTGAATTTGTCCATTTTAGCGCAAGGAGACGTTAAAGAGAATTAATTTTATTATTCGCGTGCTGAGACGTGCTTCGAGTGCTCTTCGGCATGTGCGCACAAAATTTCTCGCACACCTTGTGCAAGCAAGTCTTGAAAACGTGTACAAATGATAAACTTTTCTGTCCATGCAGTTAGCCCATTTGCAACTGAGACGGACAGTTTCTTTAACTATATATTCTTTAACTATATATTTAACTATTTTGGCGCATCTTTTGCTCTTGTGCACCTGGATCTGCAATGGTGAGCACTGAATTAATGACATGGTCCCGGCTGTCGCGCAAGGTAAATAAGATGATGACATCTAGAGAAGAAGAGTGGTAAAAAGAATAATGTCAATCAGGTATTATGTTCAATGTTTGAAGAAATACATACTGAAAAAATATCGATCCGTGGCTTTTGAGAATCAATATTGAATAGACCACATTTTAAAAAACGGTTAATCGAAAAATTATTTTTTTGGCGCAGTATAGACTTGCTACTGCTAATAGAAACACAGACACACTGTTGTTAGCATGTAAGATATGCTGCTGCTGTATAGACATACATAAATCCTGTAGCAGATCTAGGCAGGTGGAGCTGGGGAGGTGGAGGCTTTCAGACGAATCAATACCAGCTTACAGCAATGAACCAGACTATCTAAATGTCGAGCAAGCAATCTCATTGGCTGCAGGATCAGCAGAGGCCAATCATCTTATGCCATGCAAATTACATGTGAAGGACCTATCAGCCTGACCTTTAGAGTTTCAACACGTATTCATCATCATTTTTCTCATAAATCACTAGGGAATCAGAAATGGATTAGTTGAGATGGATGTGGGATTCTACTTCAGATTATTCCTTACATTCAAATTCGAATTGCAGCGCCACATCCTATTTTGTCCTCAATTCAAATTCAGGAATGTAAATTAGAATGTCGGAGGCATTCTCATTCAGTTCTGAATGCACACTCTGATACATTGTCAGTGAAAGAGATTAAGAGTGATCTCTTGGCTAATCCACCCTGTGAATGTGTCCATGCTTCTATCAAAGCACTACATGGTCAGGATTCTCTTACACACACAGTCACGAATTCCCACATTCACATTCACTGCGCGCAGCTGACAAATTTGCGCTCTGTCAGCGAAGTGTGGCATCCGAAAATCTACATTGCAGGCTAGCTGCTTCTCATACCTGTCACACAAACGCGCCAGATGTTGAACCCAAGCGTGAAATAATTCCACCCGAACACTGACCCTGCCAGCCACGGAGCCTCATCAACTTGTTAAGTGTCATTTCTCCTCGATAGAATAGTATGCAAAGCAATATGCGGTGGATGAAACTCTGTTTCACGTTCCTGCTACTACACAAACACGACCTGAATGTGGTATCAGAGAACACCTTGCTGCTTCCCTCAACAGGCACAACTCAGAATAAATGATTGATAAACTCGGCAAAGGAAAACATACAGGTAATTGGACAAGCTGAGATGAAGGAAAAGCTGTAGTTATCCTGGATCCTTGTGAATTTGTGACGGGGGAGGTTTGCGTGCACATTATGGTTCGCGCCACTTGTGCAATCAAGGAAATGGAGGGAAAACTAATGGCAGGATTGCTTGTGCACTTAGTGATTTACTCTCCCAAAGGCCCTGTGTGAGGCTCTGAGTGATTTCTCAAGTGATATGTATGTTATTCTGTGAGATATGCATATTCAGCTGGAGGGAAAGCGTGGTCATTGGGTCTTGATTCGGTCACAAAATGCCCAGGGCTGTTAATTATGAGGCTCTTAGCATGGATGATGTATCTGCATGTTGGGTTTTGCATCTGTGTAGGTGGAAAGCCTGTTTAAGCCGTTCCAAAATTGCAGGAGATTGTTTGGTATAATTTGTTTAGTTTTGTCTCTGTCGGTCTGTCTGTCTATCTATCTATCTGTCTGTTTGTCTGTGCATCATTTGTTTGTCTATCTGTCTGTCTTTCAGTCTATCTATCTATCTATCTATCTATCTGTCTGTCTGTCTGTCTACACAGGAAAATAAGACAAAAACAGTGATAAAGAAAATGATTGTTTGCAGTGTTCTTACTTTCAGTGTCTGTTATTGAAGATGGCAAGGTGGATGGAAGTTACATATTGATCCCTAAGGGGGGAATTCAGGTGCTGAACATCAAAAGTGCACAAATACTTTTACACACACACACACACACACACACACAGAGAGAGTGCAAAACAAAACTCAGTCTGAAGGCAATTACAGTAGAAAGCGTAAACCATAACAGAATGCGAAAGGAAAACTGTCCATGAGCAAAGTTGTTATGCCCGGCCAACAGGCCATGTAATTTGCTCTATTTCGGATATGACACATCCTTTTTTTTCTAATAAAAGCTTCTGGAAGATTGCTGAACAACAAGAAGAGATAAAAGATCATGTCAAAAGTTTATCAGAGACTACTCTACCCCTGAACTGTAAGTCTTAATTCCCTCTGCAGGAATGGACCCTCCCAGAATATTGTGATCGATGCACTCCTGTGTTGCCAATTATACTGTGATTGAATTATTTCAGTCATTTTGAAGCAGCTAGATTGGGTGGAGGTGATGGAGTTATTTGTCAACAGGCTGCTGGACGCAATGCATTGTTATCTGAATCTGTCTGGGCACGCTTCCAATTAAGTGACACGATAATATGTCATTTATGTGTTTTGATGCATCCAAAAAGCCACACGAAATCCCTTCCGAAAGTGTCTTGAGGACCTGCTGATCCTGTGTATTAGATTTGTACTGTATTCTAGATGGAAACATAATCAAAGTTTCATCAGGGCATTTGTTTATCTAATCATCAGAGAAATTAGCTGCTAATGAAATCACACTGTATCATTGGAAACAATGGTAATGGCCTCTATTAAAAAGCTATCACATGGATTTTGTGTAAGTAAATAGATTTATTCCTCCGACTTGCCAAATCGCTTATCACTTTATGTGAGCATTGCTGGAGGGAGTTCAGAGTTTAAATGTATAAATAGCAGAATGCTAATAACTCTAACAGTAGCTAATTTATACAGGAAGGAAGGCACTCAGCATCAATGCATATTTCAGTGTCGCAATGCCTCAGCCTCGCTTAATGCCACTTATATTAGCATTTTTACCATTTTAAATTATTAATACGACCATTGGGTCAAAGTATATAAACTAAATAGTGATTAAGGATGCACTCATGAATGAATGCTATTAGTTTCCCCCACTAAAACCAAATGCAATCCTAAATCTGAGATATGCCAGACAAAAAGTGAGCTTGAGTGACCTTTCTAATTATCATTCAGCAGCCCATTTTTATCCATTTCGGCCTCAATCTTTTTCAAGGTAAGCCTATACAGTTACAACACACTGCAACTATTTCAAACACTGGAATAAGAGCACCAACGCACACAAGCAATACTGCTCTTACGAAAATTAACCATAGTTACTACACTTTCACTATAGTGTAAGAACTACATATGCTTGTACATAGTTACTGTAGGCCCTTCGCTGTTCGTTTACAGTCAGGAAGCAGCTAGCGCGATGCTAATGGCACTAGCGGACTTACAGTGATTGTCATTCTGTTAACATTGTCAGGAGAGAATCAGCGATGCTTGCAATATTAGCAACATCAGACAAGAAAGAAAGAAAAAGGAAGACACGAATGAATGACTGAAAAGGGAGGAAGAAAAAAATGCATGAATGAATGAAGACACAATTGAACGTATGAGTGAATTAGTGAGTGCATGAATAAATAAATGAATGAAGGAAGGAATTAAGAAAGAAAGAAAGAACAAATCAATAAATCACAGTTCACATGCTCAATGACACATAAAGAGGAGTCATGCACACAGGGACAAAAGTTTAAATCTGGCCTCAGCTTTTATGTCTGTTATTTACTGACCTTTGTAAAAAAAATCAACACATAAAATGCCATACTCAAACTGTGGAATATCATGAGGAATGAATTGTTCCTTCATCTTTCAAGATAAAAGAATACATTGTACAAAGAAAACAAACTTCTACACAGTTAAAAAAATCAAACAAACAAACAAAAAAAAAAGTCTAAACTTTCTGATATCAATAGGCAGTGCAGATTTCTTACAAATTGTCCGTTACAGATTGCAAGTTACATGATGAAAAAATGTAATTAGTAACTGACTACTTTTTGATTACTTTTGAACTGCCTCGTTTATCATATTGTATTGAATAGGACAGTCTTGTAGCAAATTGATATATAAATACAAATAGAAAGGAAATATATTCCAAATTTTGTTATATACAACATGGAGGGCATTAAATATTACATTACATCATGGGACTCTGACTATGAGTGTTTTAAAATGTTCAAGTATTTTTATTCTTGTAATCTGATTACAAACTCTAGATTACATGCTCAGTTACTGTCAATAGATATATATGAATACGTAATAACATTAAAAGTGGATTGCAGGAAAGGGAAAAGATCCATCTGCATCTGCAGTAACGTTACCACACTACATTGATAAATACTACAGCAAACCATCCTAATAACTAAATACACGGCTGTAGTAATGCAGTTCTGTTTCATTTTCATTCTCTGCTCATTATTGTGGGTTTTTGCGAATGTTTGTCCAGGTTGAATTTCAGATAGGACAAGGCAGCTTCTGTAAAATCAAAACAAACATCTACAAATGTGACGGAGCCTCACTATAGTGCAGAGGGGGGTGCTAATGTTTGATGTTTGTGCTAATTATCCGCTCTGCAGTGACATCGATAACACAATCACATGCTCCGTGAGAAGAGCATGCTGGAGAACGTTTCTAAGGAGGGCCTGGAGAAAGTGTAAATATTCTCAAAAGCCTTAAGATCACTTGTCTTCTGTGATCAAACAAACTACAGTACAGGATAGATTCACTTTGAAGCTGACAGGCCTTCAGTTCGAGCCTCGTGACTTGAGTTCATCATGTCCAGCGTGTTTCTATAAGCAGAAGATAGCTGACCCCCTGCTATGGGTGGGTGTTTGGAGGTGAGGGGTCTCTTGGATCAGATTCATGTGCAAAAAAGCACTTTTGTCTGGTTATTATACACTCAAAGAAAATGTAAGATTTAAACTTTTGAATTGCATATAAAATTTCCATCCGTTTGTATTATACAGGTTTAACATAAACAAACTAATAAACATTCTGTGGCATATTTGTCAGTCGTAAATAAATGAAACAGGTAAAAAAAAAGGTATGATTTCTAGGCGAGGATGTGTAATTTGTAATATAATGGATGTTTTCACCCTCCTTTTTATTAGATCTGTTGCCATATAGATGCACGCATTTGTTCCAAGGTGAGAATTTAGTATTGGCTTGTGGCATAATGGTTCATCCGATTGGTTGCGGAATAATGATAACCTTTTTAGTATTCTGAGAGCCTGCAAACTGTAAAATGCCAGTGTCAGCACTCTAACATAAGACACAATGCTAAGCAAAATCACTCTCGGGCCTTATCAGGACTTTTTTTGGCAGGCTGGATCAAGCATCCTAAAAAAAAAGAGTTCAATATGTTATAGCTTCCCAGACAGCTTTGGCCTGTTCTTATGAAATATTCGGAGACTATAACCCTCGCCCGCCGCTGCAGATTCAGATAAATGGGAAAGGGTGATATAGAGGAAATTTCAGCCATGATTTCAGATGAAGTAAAATTCCATTTGTGGAGATGGCAGCCGTGCTGCATTGCAATTGGTGGCCCATATCTCTCCATAGACTGTCAGTGGACTCTTGTCAGTGGCTCCTTACAGTAATGCCCGTGACCTTTATATGATGAAGCACTGAGAGTCTCAGCCGTGGCATGTCTCTCTGTCTTAGGGATGGTCGACAGGAAGTTGTTCTGACCCTCCCCAGTGCGGGGATGCATGACAGAGACCGTAGGGCATCGCAAAGGCCACTATTTATCTTTGTTACACCTTTTCGTATTAGAAAAGGTTCTATTTCCACATAGAAAACTCTACTTTTTTTGCCTTTTACGCCAAGCACGCATGCACTGAAGCTAGTGTGCAACAAGGAGTGCCAGATGGTAGGCGATTCCCTGTTGCCATCCGTTCTAGTATGCGCACTTGTGAGATGCGCTGCGGCTAGTTGCAGATGCGACAAGACATTTCAAATTGGTGTTAAATGCAGCCAGTCTTCAGGTGACTAGCGTGAAAAGGGCCTTGAGCAACAGCCAATTAATGTACAAGAGGGTACAAGATTTACAATTTACATTTAACAATGATTCTGTTGTTCCAAGATGTTCTGCAGATTAGTGCATCAAAACAACACAAATAAGAAACGATGAAGGTGCTGTCACAACACAATTACCATCGTTCAGGAAATTTTGCACGATTGGTAATTTCGTTTGAGGGCGAAAAACTTCCCCACGCTGATTTCTCTTGAGTTCAAACTGGTCAAGCAAATTCGCTGCATTGACCAGCAGAAGCTGCTTGGTTTGAAAGTGACTGCTGCATTGCTTCATACATCGTTACTCTATTTATAATAGACAATGAACCCTTTTTTTGGCTGCAAAATTTGAGTAGAAGACAACAGATATCAGTTTGCATCATCAAGCAGCATAATGAACAGTCTAACGAGTCCTTGATCAATTAGAAGTCAGGGTCAGTTTAAGGTGGACAGGTCCTCTTAATTAACACAGCACTGGTGCGTATTTAAACAGAAAACAAACTCACTGGCTCAACATGAGCTTCTCACAATAAATCATTTTCTTCAGTTGTTCAGCTTCTCTTAACAGCTTTGTGTGTGTGTCTCCTGAGATACCTTCATCTGACCAAGTTTTGAAGGCAGCATAGATGTATGCTTCGCTTTCTTTGATATCCCACTATCCTGTGTTCCATTCGGCGACAGTTGAGCTAAAAAAAAGAAAAAAGAAAAGAAAAGAAGATGGTGTCTGAATGTTTCTGGTCAGTTTGTGTGTAAATGTTCCTTTTTAACCATCGTTTTCTACTTCTGATGTGAGAAATTACTAATGTAGTAATTAAATATTTGTTTAGTTCTCGCCAAAGCTCACAATTTTGCTGTAGATTATTAAACGACACAACAACGATTAAAAGGTTAATTATATGGTTTTCCTTTGCATTTTTCACATGCAGATGACAACGTTGTCGAAACGATCCCCGTTCACACGGATATTTAAACGATTAAAAATGCTGTATTATGTAGCCAGACTAGTTGGTGATGTCACATTGTAAAAAAAACACTAAGCGCCTATAGACTGAACATGTAATGCTCATGCTGTCATTGAGACTGCTCTTATTAGAGTTACAAATGATTTGCTCTTGATCGTGGTTGTATCTCTCAATTAGTGTTACTAGACCTCAGTGCTGCTTTTGATACTATCGACCACAAAATTCTTTTGAATAGACTAGAAAATTGTGTTGGCATTAGTGGAATTGCATTGGCATGGTTCAAATCATACTTATCTGACCGTTATCAGTTTACAGTAGTAAACGAAGAGATGTAATTTCGATCACAAGTTAAATATGGAGTACCGCAAGGCTCAGTACTAGGACCGTTGCTTTTCACTCTGAACATGCTACCCTTGGGAGATGTCATTAGGAAGCATGGCATTAATTTTCACTGTTACGCTCATGATACTCAGCTCTATATTTCCTCGCGCTCTGACGAATCCTACCAATTCTCAAAATTAACAGAATGCGTAGCTGATATAAAAAATTGGAGGACTAGTAATTTCCTACTACTAAATTCAGAAAAAACAGAGATTCTGATTATTGGACCAAAAACGTCTGCACATAATAACCTAGAATACTGTCTAACACTTGATGGCTGCTCTGTTAAGTCATCTTCGTCAGTTAGGAACCTGGGTGTGCTCTTTGATACCAATCTTTCATTTGAAAGGCACATTTCTAGCATATGTATAACCGCATTCTTCCATTTTAAAAATATATCTAAACTACGACATATGCTCTCAATGACAAATGCGGAACAGTTAGTTCATGCATTTATGACCTCGAGACTAGATTACTGTAACACTCTACTGGGTGGTTGCCCTGCTCGCTTGATAAACAAACTCCTTACTAGAACCAGGAAGTATGACCATATTAGCCCGGTTCTGTCAAAACTGCACTGGCTCCCTATTAAACGTCGTATAAATTTTAAAATCTTGCTAATTACTTACAAAGCACTAAATGGCTTAGCTCCCCAGTACCTGAGTGAGCTCTTAATGCATTATAATCCTTCTCTTACGATCTTAGAATTCTGGTCAGTTGATAATACCTAGAATATCAAAATCAACTGCAGGTGGTAGATCCTTTTCCTATTTTGGCACCTAAACGATCTTCCTAGCATTGTTCGGGTAGCAGACACACTCTGTCAGTTTAAATCTAGACTAAAAATGTATCTCTTTAACCTGGCATACACATGACACATTATCAATTTATGTCTTCATATCCATTAAAGGATTGTTAGGCTGCATAGATCAGGTCAGCCGGAACCGGGAACAGTTCCTATAACACCGGATGTACTCGTTACGTCAGAAGAAGAATGGCATCTATGCTTATTTTAGTCTCTCTGCTTATCCCGAGGTTTACCATTTAGCGTGATTGGCTGGATCCGGGCCGTGTCCGGCTCGGATGGGAAACCTGCGCCTGTGCGTGGCAACAGCGTGGCCCTGGGGTATTGGCAGAGACTGTGTGAACTAGCTCATCCCTTGTGAGGGCCTTACCGACACATCAGCCAGTGGCACAGATCCCCATACCGGACACTTGCTTGATATTCAGCAATGTTTTTGATTTGCCTGCATTGGCGCCATTGTATGCAAACTGACCTGAGCCGGACGATTAAATCACTGTTTTCTCCTGTGCTGATATACATAAATTAACTAGACTAATAACTACATCATGACTTAATTTAAGTTAAGGTAACTTAACTATTGATCTTTGCAACAGAATGAATCAATAATATATAGATTAAGATGGACCACAACACCATTTTCTTTGGGAGCTGCTGTGCAGTCAAAATTTATGTCAATTATTAATGTAAAGCTGCTTTGCCAAAATTTTCATTGTAAAAAGCGCTATATAAGTAAAGGTGGCTTGAAAGGTGACATTGTTTTCACAAATTTGCATTTTTGTAGTTTACACAGAGATGATTACTGTAATGATCATCAGCTGAAGTGCCCTTGACTACCACAAAAGGGCACTTCAGCCTGGACTTTCACTCTTACACACATGCACATTCACTCCCGGACTTCACTTCCCATAATGCACAACACTGTCCCCTGTCACTGATCACCCCAGACAGCTGCAGCACATTACCCGTCATTATTTAAGCACCATTCACATGATGTTTTATTAACAAAATTGGGGAGGAACACGTTCAAATGATCTAACTAATCATCTCATCACTCCAACCAGCTGTCATTAATCAGCAATCAACATGCCTGCCCAATCAGACCTATATATATTGACACAGTCGACTCACGTATGCTTTTGGACAGTTTCAGCATCCCTCCACCACCCCGTCTCCTCACACTTGCCTGGTTACTTCCTAAACCAGAATATGGGGGGAGTACTCTGGGCTCGGGCCAAATACCGAGCTCAGTGCCCTCTCCTCGGACAGCACGCCAAATATGCATACTAATTCCCTATCTGATTATTTGTAAGTGTGAACTCGTGAAACACACAAACCGCAAAGTCTTGATTTGGTAATTCTGTAATTTCTGAGCGTTTATTCCCGTGTCTTGGTTTCTTGGTCCTGTTTTCTGCCTGTCTGTTCCGGTTACTGATTGTTCGCTGCCTACCTTGTTGGATTTACTGCTCTGATCACTGGATTGTTGTTTGCCTGCTGGCTGCCTCGACCTACCCACCTGTTTACTGTTTACGACTCTGCCTTATCTCTGATATTCCTGTTTGCCACTGTTTGACCCTGCCTTTTATGGCCATTCTGTGTTTTAATAAACCCTGCAATTGGATTCCATTCCACTGACTCGCCTATCGTTACAATAACGGTATCGTTCTCGAAAATTTGCACTTTGAAACCTGTTTCCAAATGTTAGCATTTTCAGCCCCCCCCAAAAGCCATTGCCAAGAACAGCCAAAACACATACATTTTTTTCATTTGTAGTTGAAAATTTTGTTGTCTAAACAGTCTTGTAGTGGGCACCAGGCCTCACCAGTTTCAGGAAAAACGGAAAGAAAGATATTTTTATCCCTCATTTATGTATAACTGAATTAAGTTGATGTATTCAATTTATTTTCCCTTCTGTGCAGCGGAAAATGTGAAATGAATAGCACATCAACCCAAAACGCCCAGCCTTCCAAAGCCTAAGCTCTTCCTCTGAACATGAAAGCCCTTCCAGAGAGTTTAGCCTACAATGAAGTTTTTGATGTAGTCCTTACCATCTGAAGCGTCCTTGAAGTAAAAGAAGGTAAGAAGAAAATAGGATGGAGATGTTTTCAGTCATGGGTATTCTGCATCCCTCACAGACATTATATCAGTTTTGGAGTCACTGGACCAGTTTAACTCCTTCACAAGCTTCTATTATTTTCCTCAGATGAAATCTCAGCGAACAACGCTGCAGCACTCTCCAGCTGAGAGGCCTGTTTATTTATATATTTCTGGATATAACTTATTCATTCTGCTTTTTATATTTCAGTGGTTGTTGGGAAAAAAAATCCCTGACGTCTGTGTTTGCTTTCAAAACCCTTGAAATGTTTGGATGTGTTCTGAATGCTTCATCAGGACAAGGGTTGATCAAGTGTTACTGGGAGGACTTGGCTTTATTCAGACCGCAAACGTCTGTTTTATTTTTTATTTATTGGCTTATGTTATTTTATATTAGTGCCTATAGGCTCCAGCATCACAGCAACCATACATAAGACAAGCAGTTTGGATAATGGATAGATGCATGAATCCTTTTTGTTAATCTGAACAGCGGTATGAAATGTACATAATGAAACACATTAAATGTTCAAGTCCAAACCAAACGGTTTCACAGACAGGGCTTAGACTAAGCCCTTAGGCCTTAGTTCAACTGACCCTTCGCAAAGACCCACCCCCTTTAGTTACTGTTGCTATGTCCGACAAGCCATGTGCGCCACACATCATGTTCTCACACAGTTAAAAATACATCGCGGAGCAAAGAGGACACTGACAACACGTCGACAGACAAGATAGAGCAGGTTACTTTTTATATGAAACAGTTTCATAATTAATATATTGTATTTTTTTAAGAAGTTTAAACAATAAATAGCGTCTAGTGTCTCTTTAATGTGTGGTGACAGATCGCTGTAGCTCCTTCAAGCGGCTCGTGAACCAACATCTCTTCATACTAGTTCATTTATAGCATCAAATAAACATGAATGAACATCAGAAGGAATGTTGTTTCAAGCGCGGAAAGACGTGAGTACACACACTTTTTCAAGTTCAAGTTCACCAACGTTAATCTACTAACTCCACTGACTGCTTTGTCGGACAAAATGGCGGATTCTGGGTTATGATTGGTCAGATCGCCTGTCAATCAAACTGCGGGCAAAGGGTCAATTGTTGCTGTATTGAATATGTTCACAGATCGGCCTGCAAACTCCTTGTAAGTGTTGAATCTGTCTTCTGGTGATGAAACTGCAAACTATTTTTCAGTAAAATTTTCTTCAATTTATTTTTTTAAACTCTGACTCCGGGTCTTCATTCATCATATCTGGTCTTTTGGTCTTTAACTTTAAATTCCCCTACAAATAAATCAAATAATAACAATTTTAAACAGATATCTTTCTTTTAAAAGTGACATGTTTTTGGGCCAGTATTATAAAAATTCCAAAATGTCCGTGTGAATGTAACAGCCTCCTCACGGACAATTGAACTGATGGTTCAACACATAAACAATATTTTAAGTTTAGATTGTGAAGTTTAGATGTAAAACTAGGTGAATTTCACCAAGGTTATAATCCATTTAAAAGTGTATTTTTTGAGGTTTATTATATTTTACATTTCAATTTGCTGAGTCTTTACATACAGTATAGCCGGATGTCACTGTTAAAGACTTGATAATGTAGTATTGTTCAAAACTTTTGTGTTGGTATATGTTTTAATGTTTTTGAAAGAAGTCTCTTACGGCCACCAAGGCTGATTTTGTTTATCAACAATAATAACAGCAATATTGTAAAATATTATTACCATTTAAAATGTGTTCATTGTAATATTTTTAAAAGGGTAATTTATTGCTATGCAGCCATTCATCCAGTCTTCAGTGTCACATGATTCTTCAAAAAACCATTCTAATGTGCTGATTTGCTGCTCAAGAAACCTTTCTAAAGATTATTAATCCTGCTTCATATTTATGTTGATACTGTAATACTTTTTTTCAGGATTCTGTCATGAATAGAAAGTACAAAGGACCATCATTTATTTCTCTAACTTAATGAATGTCTTTAATGTCACTTTTGATCAAAATTAATGCATCCTTGCAGAATAAAAGTATTAATTTCTTTCATAAGATAATAATAATAATGATCCGAATGAGCCAAATCTGATCTGTCTGCAGTGTCAACACAGTCTTTGATCTTCCATTCTTTTTCACACATTGTTGACACACATGCTTGATCTAGCCTCTCAAGTTATTTTTATGTCCACAGTAATTAAAAACCGTTTGTTTTCTACCCTGTCAGCAAAATGGGACGACACCTCCTTCGAGTGTTTACAAAGCCGGTAGATAATGAAGAAGCGAGATTTATGCTTTCAATTAAAGGCTAAAATAATCTCCTATGTAAGTCGATATAAAACGTGCAGGTGATGCAGGTTTACAGGAAGCCGTGTTGTCGCTCTATAAATACAGAGCCTGAGCTGACCTTGTATGAAGTCTACAGCGCTGAAGGGCCGACACCAGCTCTGAGGACCAGCCTGTGTGTCTCTAGCTGTATCGACCTCTCCTCGGGCCCTTTGTGTGGATCACCTGAAACATAGCCAGCACTCCTGCGTCCCCGCAGGCGTTGTTTTTCAAAGACTACTCAAGACCGATATGGACTTCCATCCCTAGCATGCCACTCGCAGTCCATCTCCAATGTCGCCTTCAGTATCAACAAAGCAATTACTCTGAATGATTCCTCTTTGTGTTATTCGATACCTTTCCTGTACGACACTTTCAAATGTAGGGTGTCAATTCATGAGGGAAAATTGGAAAAGCTGATCTCTGGCAATCAAAGAAAACAGACCTTTCTGCAACATTTAATCTTGCTTTTAAAGTCAGAAACTGCATTCGCAAGCCGTTTTACTTCTGTAATCTGGCAGGTTTGTGAGAGAAAGAAGATATCTAATACAGGACCGTCATACTGTAGGTTTGTCGGACCCCTGTGAGGAGGTGAGCATTCAGTGGTCTTAACACTTTGATGCATGAATTAAAATAGAAAAGAAAGGATTTCTTTTCTTTTTTTTTTTACATAATTACAATTATATAGCCTAATCTAATATATTAGATTATAATATTTCTCTTATGATAAATGACTTATTCTGAGATAGTTACGCATCCATTAATTCATATGGATGCCATCAACAAACATTAAAGCATATTTTGAGCTTACTGCACTAGAAGAAAATGATCTAGTCCCGTATTGCTATCCATAGATTCCACATTTCTCGAAAGAAATGCAGAAAATAAGTCACGAAAATACTGCTTTGCAGCTTTTTTGAAATGCTTACTGTGTTCAACTAACATTAAATGGCAGAAATAGCGCTTTAAAGGTGTTTTGTAACGCACAGCATTACTTGACGTACCTTCAACTGAAATGGGAAGACAAGGCGATATATTGAACAGCCCCGCCCCTTTTACAATAGTTTTCTATCACTGCTCGGCCACAGACGGTGAGCTCGGTTAAGCTTTGGTTTCTTTCTAATTGTTAACCGTTTCTCCTCTTAATCTTACGGTGGCCCAATAGTGCACAACACAACAAAATTTAAAAAGCAAACATAAGTTCACAACACAACGAAATTGAGCCACAACACAACTTCAGTAATTTGTATTCATTAAAATTACTTTTAACATTTAAAATCAGACAAGTTTAAATTCTAAAGCTTGATAGTTCCTGTTGGTAAGATTGTATGCGATCTTTACTTACCGTTATGTAAATATGCGCTAGAGCAGAGCTTCCCAAACTTAAGAGAGGTAAGGCCCCCCAAAATCATTGCAAAAGCTCCACGACCCCGCTGTAAAAAATATACCAACATTTGCCTACAAATACATTTATTAACAAGTTTGTAAGAATTTCATGTGAATTATGAGAACTATGATGTAAACATTCTATACAAATATATTTAAATCCATAACTCTAACCTTACATACATACAAAAAATCAAATTTTAGAACAATTGGAATATTTTAATTATTTTAATATATTGTTTTGGACTAGCTACGCCCCCCCTGCAATACCGCTACGGCCCACAGTTTGGGAAGCACTGCGCTAGACATTTATACTTGACACGCTCTCTGTTGTTCTATTCTTAGAAACGACAGGGGGCGACTCTGAGAAATTTCAGGAAGCAGCGGTGAGAAGAAGAAAGGTGTACGTGATGATGTTTATTCTAGTATATTAAACTTCACCAAAACCATACTGCAAAAAGAATTGTGTCAAACCCAGTTAACCTTGAAATTATTTGTCACATTAGAACAAAATCTATGGGTATAAGAACATGTATACAATTTAATTAATGATTTCTAAAATATTTTCTAATTTAACATTTGAATTTACTTTTGTGAACATTTTTATTAT
Source organism: Zacco platypus (assembly GCA_038088235.1). Taxonomy (NCBI): domain Eukaryota; kingdom Metazoa; phylum Chordata; class Actinopteri; order Cypriniformes; family Xenocyprididae; genus Zacco; species Zacco platypus. Next base: position 28,852,927 of record CM076083.1, on the reverse strand, counting down.
ATAGACCTTTATTTTAATTAAAAAGGATTATTTCTGGTATTGTAGGCACATTGTACATTTACATTTAAAATTCTGGCAGACGCTTTTATCCACAGCAACTTACAAGTGAGGCAATTAGGGGTTAGGTGCCTTTCTCAAGGGCACTTTAGTCATGGTATCGAAAGTGGAGAGAGTGCTGTTCTTTCACAATCCCCACTTTCAATTCCTGTCAGCGTGGGAATCGAACCAGCAACCTTCAGGTTACAAGCCCAACTCCCGACTCTCTCACCATTGGGCCACGACTACCTTATACCTTACTACATTGTAAACTACATTGACTACATTGTAAACTAATTTAGATGCTCAAACTGGGTGCCGATGTGGTGAGACGTACATGTTCGGCCAGATTCCCCTCGCATTTGTACATCTTCAGATGTGGAGCCACGTTGAAAGTTACAAAAGTCGGCGTGCGCAACGTCACGCAAAAAGAGTTTGCACGCACCCTGCGAAGGCTTCAGCAATTTTCTCATTCATGTTCATTGCATTGAAAATAGTGGAAAGAATATTCTTCCCCTTCGTGTTCCTTAAAAGAAAGAAATTCATTACTTCTTGTCACTGAACAAGCAAGTGTTTACAATTTCAGACAGAGACTTTTTCGTCAATGTTTGTCACTATTCTGTCAAAGTTACAGATGCTGTAAAAACCTGAATTTGACATTAGCAAATTAACTGTTACAGGGAAAGTTGTCGCAAAAATGGGCCAACCAATGTTTCTGGCAGCCACAAATTGGGTTATGAAGACCTACAGTTATTTTATTGCTCACAACACATAATTCACATGGATGCCTTTTGTATTCAGCTCGATTGGAACAAATTGCTCCTGACTCTTTATAGCAAAACTATTGCAATATGTCAGTATTTAGGATGCTGTTACACTGTTCCATGGTTCTCAATGAGACAACCAACTATGCAACCAGTTTCCTCCTTTTCTTTCCACACACAGTTTCTTGTTTTTAGCCTCCGTTATATCACAGAGCAGTGGAATTATGTATGAGGGTTTTGTAATTTCTGTTGTTAGCTTATGTGGTGTGTCTTTAGCATTTCGCTCATTGGAGTGTGGAGGTGGACAGAAAGTGTACACGGTGTTTAAGGGGTGTGAATGTGCGATAATTAATCTCTCTCACCACAGGAAAATTTATGATGCAGACCTAGTCACTGGTGCTCATTTACATCTGAGAATATCATCTGCACGGCTTCTCGCCAGAGTAGTGGACGCAGGATTTAGCTAATGCACTGGCATTATGACCATTGTTTTGTAATGAGTTGATGCATCATTCCAAGCAGAGCTGTCTATGATCTCACCTGCAGTAATAGCTCTGTGAGAATGTATTTAATGCAGAACCGCAAGCGTCGCTAAATGGTGTTGAATTGCTCCAATTTCTGTAAAGCGCAATGGCTTATGAAAGTGACACAATCAGAGTATACCTATGCATCCTTGTCAAATACCTAAGTGGAGTAAGTAAACACAACAACAAGAAATCAATTCAGCACTCTTTGACAATGTGGGGGATGCTACTTAAAATGGTAACACTTCACGTTCTGTTTGTTAACATTATTAGTTTACATAAAGGTTTAGTTTATTCAAAAATGAAATTCTGTCATTAATTACTCATCCTCATGTCGTTCCACACCTGTAAGACCTTCATTCATCTTTGGAACACAAATTAAGCGTAGCGTTACTCCTGGCAGGTCACGATTGTCAAGCTCACATCAGCTGACACTCAACTGATTCTCACTGACCTATAGTTCACACTTACAAATAATCAGATAGAGTAGATAGTATGCATGTTTGGCATGCTGTCCGAGGAGATGGCTCCAAGCCATCCCTCGTATTCTGGTTTAGGAATGTAACCAGGCAAGTGTGAGGAGACGGGGTGGTGGAGGGATGCTGAAAAACTGTCATAGGTGAGTCGTCTGCGTCAATATATATAGGTTTCCGCTCATGCTGATTGGGTAGACATGTTGATTGCTGATTGATGACTGCGAGTTGGAGTGATGTGATGATTAGTTAGATCATTTGAATGTGTTCTTCCCAAACTAACGTCATGAATACGACGCCTATCACCGCATTCCCATATTTATGGTCCATTCAGTACTATCAGCAGCTTTATCGCATTGGTCAGGGAGTTATTACCCTCCTCCATCCCCAGCTCCTCCTTTGTCCAGTCAGGACTTGTCCTTCTGATATTCCTCTTGATCAAACTTATTTCTTCAGTTATGTTGTTACATTAATTATTATTAAGAAAATGAATGATATTGCAATACATTGGGTCTGTTCTGTTTACCCTGGGGGGTGGAGGGGGTGGGGGTGAAGATCGTTGTTCTCCCTGCTCTCATCCATGCTAGGCTGCATGGATGGGCAGGGAGTTTTTGCCCAGAACAGAACCATACCACCAATCCAAACTGTATGCTAACTGCCAGTCATCTTTGACGATAGTGATCCTGACAGAAATTAAGATATTTTTGGTGAAATCTGAGGGGTTTCTGATCCCTAATTACTACATTCAAGGTCCAGAAATGTACTAAAGACATTGTTAAAACAGTCAACATGACTACAGCGGTTCAACCTTAATGTTATGAAGCAATGAGAATGCTATTTGTTCACAAAAACAAAATAAAAACAACTTTATTTAACAATATCTTGTCATTCTCCTACGCTGTTGATGTCCAGAGCTTCCAGGACGCCGGCTCACTATTGGCCAAAGCTGTACACGTGAGTAGCATGACGTATGTGTGCGATGCTGACGCAGGAGGCGGCCAATAATGTTGTAAAAATGCTCATTGTTAGTTTGTTAATGAATACATAATACATATGACATCATGGTTTTCACAAACTCATGTTTTTGTAGTTTACACAGAAATGATGAAAGGTGTTGTGTTCAAAATCCTGCACTTTCAAACCATTTTCAAAAGCTTGTGTTTTCAGGTCCCCCAAATGGCGCTGTCATGTAAATAAACAGTTTTTAGTTGAAAATGGTGTCGTTTAAATGGCCCCTTGGGGTGATTTGAAAGGCAAATGTCATGATCAATAAAATAAACCCATAATATTTACACATATAAAACAACTTCTACAGTGCTGGCGCACGTTAAATATGCCTCCTATTTCTCCCAACATGAAGCATGCTGATATGACGAGACAGCTTTTCACCTCAACGAGAAATGTCAAGTTTTAATATCACAAGATCTCGTCATGCCCAGAGTTAATAAATTCAATAAATAGTAAAGAGCCCATGTTATTTATTTTCAAAAATGTGCAAAAGTAGCAAGTAGCAAGTTAAAAAAGCACTCCAATCACCTGACGCACCTTATGCGTATCGTTTCACCGGCAACTCTGCTCTTGGAAATGAATACAACCAGACCTTCAGTTTAGTGTCTAGTTTAGTGATTGTCGCCAAGGCAGAGCCAGTGACAGAAAACATTCCCCACCTCATTCATCAAGCAGTTTTTTGCTCAGAGCATCTCAAAATCCTCTCTCCTTTCCTGTCATAGAAATTTTCGAACTTACCACGGATGTTCCTGAGGGATTTTATCGCGCATTGACTACAAGAGAATGCAAATGGCATACACAGGCATGAATCTGGGACAAGATGGCCATGACCTGCCGAGGTCTCCTCTCTCTCTGAGCCGGGCGTCTGGGGATTCAGAATTCTCCACTGCTGGAGCTTAATTAGCCCAACTCTGTTGCCTGGAGAAGTGTTCAGCGCTTGACCTTTCCTAAAGGTAAGCGACCGCTGCGTGTTCAACAGGCCACAGCAAAATGAGCAGCACCAGGGAGGTTTCTGATGCGCCCAACTAGGAGAGGAGGTGGAGATGAAGGCATTTGAGTCTAAGCCCAGACAGTGTCTCGTCTACCTTGAGAACGACACGCCGCCAAATGGAAGTTTTATCAGTATTCCTGCTGTTAATCATTACGGTGAGACTGCGGCAGATTTTGCATTCATCAGAAGTGGGCTTAAAAACAGACAAAATGAAAACATTTGAGAAGATAGCTATGTTTAAATGCATCCTTTATAATATGACTGAAGAAAAAGTGTTGTGAAAAGCAACTCAACCGGAAAAATGATCCAATTGAGCTTGATCTAAGTGGAGTTTCAATCTGATTGAAATCATCTGTTAAATAGAAGAATATTTATCATGTAAACATTTGATTACAACTGCTTTCACAGCTGAACGATGCTTTTATTCATATCTTATCAGGTTCACGAATAGTTCACCCCGGGTTAATAAAATTAAATTGATCAAAAGTGACAGAAAAGACTTTTACATTCTTACAAGTAATATTTATATATAATTTATTATCTATATCGAATAAATGCTGTACTTTTGAAATTTATATTCATCAAAGAATCCTAAAAAATGTTATATCACAGTGTCACAGCACAGCTGTTCATTCTTGATGAGAATATAAATATAAATATGTGTATATATATATGTGTGTGTGTGTGTGTGTATATATGTATATATGTGTATGTATGTGTGTATATATTGAAAATGTATATAATTTCCTTGCAAACCTGTTTTTTTGTGACGTTTTTGCCACTTTCTACTTTTTTTTCTGCTGCAGGATAACAAACCATGGCCTTCATTCATGCAACATGAGAAGAACTATTTCTCTCTTTTTTATTTGAATATTTATTCTTGTGTAAATTGGGCATTCTCTATTGAATAGCCTGTACAATTTTGCACAAGAATGGCTTTAAGTACAATTTCTATAGAAATTTGTTCTGCTCATGTTTCTTGAATGAAGCCAGATGTTCACATAGACAGAAACAAGTTGTGTTTATGTAGAAAAAACCGTGTACGCGTGGGCTTGCGCGTGCGTTTTTCATTGTCTTTTCTCTGCATGGATATGTCGAGACCTTGACTTCATCAAAGTAGCTAACTGTGTGCGCTGCGGCTCTAATAGCTCGCTCTTCATTAGTGTGGCACAGGAGATGTCAGGTTGAGTATGTCAAGCATAAAGAATCAGAGGAGCCGCTTCCAGGTCTCTCAATTACACACCCTCATCAGCCACTTTTACCAAACCACTTCTTTGTCATACAATGCCTATTTTAGGAAAAGGGTGCAGTGGTGCTGATGACTGTTGTGAATTCAAAGCTGTTGTGTCCTGAAGCAAGAAGAGGTTTGCTCACCTGATCGTCCTATACATAATAAGTAATCCCTTGAAGGTGGGACATGCCTGTCATCCTATAAATCATCCATAGGCAAGTATTCCTCTCTGGCAGCGTGGCCAGGCACCGTTCTCATTATCCAGTGTGGGCTTGCCTCTTGGAGAAGAGCGGTGCGGTGAGATGCTTTGATAAAAATACTTCACAAAGTGGCCGTCACCATTAACGGCTCTCGCTCTCATGCGAATGTGATGAGGAGAGGGATGAGAAAAACACACTGTGGTTTTTGCACAAATAAAATTGATTTAAAGCCGTTTCAAAACATGACAAGCTTTTTACAAGTGTCATGTACTTTTATGGAGAAGGAAGCATTTTCCAGCTCTGTGCTTTGCTCATCAGTTTCACTGTGCACGCAGCAGAGCAGAGGTGATTACTTTAGAGAATTAGATTTAATCACTTAAAATGCTGAGGGAACCGTTCTTGAGCCATAATACTGCTCTGAGAGTTTGCTTTGTTTATTCCCCATTGGACTCTGTTTAATGAGTTTTAATGTTATGGAAGACGTTTAAAAAATTCTATAACCATACATTATAAAAGCACTAACTTAAATATTCATTTTACTTATAAATAAAAGCTGTTTTCTTATTTAAAAGCGAGAGAAAATGGAGGAAAAAGTTCATTTCTTATTCATTCAGCTCTGCGCATTAAAACAAAATAATGTATTTTGAATGAAAATGAATAGAGGCGTGCTAAATTTGGCACTTTCAGTGAACATGGTGCTAGAATTAGACAAATTATGTTTCTAGAACTATTAGATCTGTTAAATGAACTATCATCTAACCTATATGTGTAGCATAAAAAGCTATAAATGCCTCCTTTGGTTTTTTAGCCTGTCAAACCTCATATGATTTGACCTTCTTAAAGGTACTTTACGTAATTTTTTGACTGTACTACAGTATAAAAATACCATAATATGGTTGCTGAGATTTAGGAAACATGCTAAGTTCAAATACTTTTTTCTCTGAAAAACAATGCTACAGGCAGTTATTCCAGGGCGTAATGTCTGTTTTTGTTCTGTCTGATCCCACCCACTGCAAACTTACCCAGTGGTATTTTGACAGCCTGTGTTGCCAGTTGGTGGAATATTTTGAATCAACCACTATCTGTCAATATTACGTGCTACATCTTCAACATATCCAATAGTCAAAATCATATAACAATGTCATAATTTTGATTGAATCAGTGGAATGATTGATGTTTAATTGTTGTAAAACACTAATTATTGACATTTTAATTACAAAAAAAAGTGTGTTAGCCTACCTGAGAAGATAATCTTCTGGACTTTTTTTATAGCATGATGAGAAGTAAATAATCTCATTACATTATATTTAATTCATAGGCAATTGTGCAATCTATTGATGTGATTGATTTAGTCTATTTAGTTTTCACATTCATGTAACAAAATCTCATTAAAGAGTTAAAATTTTAAAATGAAGCACTTTATTTGGGTCCTTTTTAAAGGATTAGTTCACTTCTGAATTAGAATTTCCTCATAATTTACTCACCCAGGATGTCTAATGTTTCATTCTTCAGTCGAAAAGAAATTAAGGTTTTAGAGGAAAACATTCCAGGATTTTTCTCCATATATTGGATTTCACTGGGGTTCAATGGGTGGAAGTACTGAGTGTTTACAAAGGAAACATGCAAAGACTAAGTCAAATGTCCTTTACAAAAAATAATAAAAAATAAAATAAAATAAAAAAAGGTAAAACAATGATGTTGGACAATCTTAATGTTGGAGGAGAAAATGAGTTTTTCGCCCTATTGCGGTACTTCTGCATATGTCATGCGTGACCTTTCCAACGTGATTACGTAATGCGTGGCAGATTGCAGAGCAGTGCAAGATGAGCATTTGTGGTTAAAGAGTATATACATTTTATTTTCTTAGAAAATAAATGATTGTTTCGCTAGATAAAACCCTTATTCCTCATCTGGGATCATGTAGAGCCCTTTGAAGCTGCACTGAAAATGCAATTTGGACCTTCAACCTTTTGAACCCACTATATGGACAAAAGTCCTGGAATGTTTTCCTCACAACATTAATCAGCATCATTACTCCAGTCTTCAGTGTCACATGATCCTTCAGAAATCATTCTAATAATATGATGAGTTGATGCTCAAAAAACATTTATCAAAGTTGATCTGCTTAATTTTTTTAAAAACTATATTTAATTTGAAGTAGTCTTTTGTTATGTTATACATGTCTTTACTGTCACTTTTCAATTGAATGTGTCCTTGATAAATAAAAGTTATATATATACATATTAACTTTATATATACAAACTTTTATTTTATACTTATATATATATTTAAATCTTACTTACCCCAAACTTTTGAATGGTAGTGTATTTTAGGTTGTTCTGTGCCTCTTTTCACTGACCATTATTTGAAAAAACAAACAAAAAAACAAAACACTCATGTTATGCATGGACATTTAAATTTACACGGCTTATTAAAGCACCCAAATAAAGTGCTTTATTTTGCCATTTGAATCAGGTGGCACAGTCTTGTTGCCCAAATAAACGTGACCACGTTCAGTGCAAAAGTAGCTCATTTTTTCTCTAACAAGGATGAACTAATACTGCATGAAGATAGACGTTTCTGGCATGCTGTTCATTAGGTGAGACAGTGTTGTGACACTCATGGTCCTCTGATGGCCTCTCTCGTTCTACATGCCAGTCTGAGCTCTAAATGCTGAAACCGCTGCAGGACACAAAACCGTCTCGGACTTGACAGCCGTGACAAGGGGTTGGCCTTATCAAATCAAGATGGAATGCTAATTGAGAGGCTTTTCGCAGAAAACGTGCGGTGCTTTTGTGCAGACGTTTGAAACAAACTGCTTTGCTGTACAGAAGACTGCATCTTTTATATGTGATGCACAAAATCGGTCACAGCAAACTCTTCTTTCCCTCGGTACTCTCACTTTTGAACAGTTCTCAGCAGGGATTTCCACCCATTGACGACATCTGTGGGATTTTGAGTATACTTTTGACTTGGCAGACGGTTTTTTTCACTCTCTCTCTACTTATAGTAAGACAAATGCTTTTAAACTCTAAATTATAAGGCTAACCCGGACAAGTTCTGTAAAGTTAGCTGTATAGGTATAGCACAGGTTTCGTGAGCGTATGAAGGGCAAACCTTTTTTTCGCCCCCATGAGGTCTATTTTGCTGAACTGCAATGAATTTCAGCAGATGTATGATGACTCTTCAGCACCTCAAATGACGTCTCAAGTGAGGAGCAATATGGTTTCTTTTGCTCATTAGCACTTCTATTTTTAATGTTTGTAGTGTGCAACATATTGTTGAAATGCACCTCCTAACCCTTATGATTATATGTGTACAGTATATATATCAGCATAAGATGGTAAGTTTTTTTTACAGGTTAGGTTACTTGATGTTTAAGTTTTGTATCTTGAAGATTTAAATGAACTAGTTTCCATTAAAGCTTTTCTTCTCTGCACACATTTTTTTGCAACACATGATATTTTGAACATTTTCGCTTTCAAATCTGAGATTAGAAATGCTTAATAAGTGTTCATTTTGTTCTTTTTGTGTTCGGAATAGCACACAATGCTGCCACTGCCTGACATACGTCTGAGAAATCACATCTGTTTCTGTGACAACCGTATGCTCATTGTAGCCTTTATAACTAGCCAATCAGAAATGCTCTCTGCTAGAGAATGTTTTTGCATGTTCAGACTTCATGCGTCTGAAACCACATTTTGTATATATTTGGTTTGAAACTTGCTCTAGGACTTTGTAAGTAAGTTCTATATAGTATGAATGGGTGTAATGAATTTCTTACGTACTACATCCACCATGTTGTCAGTGTCATGTGACCTACAGTGCCAGTTGCTGGACTCCCATTAACAAATCCTCATGGGAAAGTAAAGTGTTCATCGTATGCAGACTTCAGTCGTCTGGGTACTTTTCGCTAAATGTTTTATGAATACTATGAATTCGGACACATTGCTTTTTCACACACTGTTTTTTGCCTGCTGTATAGTATGGAAGTATGCATTTTTGGATGCAGGGCTTTGGTTGGCTGTAATATTCCCTCTAAGTTGCACACCTGCATGGCCAGTGTTGTGGGATTTAATGTTTATCATTTATTCTCTTGATTTATAATATGATGTATTGATACTTGTTTTCTCCCACTGTTAGTGTGACATTTAAAACAGCTTGCATCACTGGAAAATAACTACATGTGCTGTTCTCTTTTAAAAAACACTTCTCAAATTAACAAAGGAAGTGAAGCAGGGTATGAATGAGCTTGAAGTTCACAAGGACTTCTGCTAAGCTTTAGGCTCCTGTTTTTTTTTTTTTGTTTTTTTTTAATTAGTCTGATCCTTATATGGTAACATGAATGGTTTGGGGTAACAAGGAATATTAAGGTGTATATAAGACAGACTACACTAGGGTGTTCTTCTCTGCAGATGACCTCTGTCTGTATTTGAATGACCTTCTTGCAAGAATAAAATCAACAAAGACATTTCCTGAGTGTGTTTCAGTATTCTCAATGCTAAAGGAATCATTTTTCCACAACCCTGCGCACTTCTGATGTTGCACCCGGGCAGAAAAAATCAAATGCCGCACAGAAGCCAGATGCAAAAAAGTGTGGGGAAAGCTGTTTGATTGCTCTCTAGTGAGTGAGAAATAATTGCAGTGTTTGGCTCCGCTATAGAGTTAGAACTGGTAAATGCGTTTTACAGGTTTCATAGAAAGAGAATGTTTCATTAAAGTCTCCAATGCTGCTACGTCAGTGCTTGCGGTCAGTGTTGGGGAAAGTTACTTTTAAAAGTAATGTATTACAATATGACGTTACACCCTAAAAAGTAACTAATTGTTAGTTACTTTTAATGAAAGTAATGCGTTACATTACTTTTGCGTTGCTTTTCTTACCTGGGTTAGGCTTGATTGTTTGCTTTTTTACTAACCAATAAAGTTGTATTTTTGTAAATATAAAGGTTCTTTTACACTAAAATTGAAGCTTCAGGCTGAGGAAAATGCAAATTCATGCCTGTACAACAAACCTTTCAGCTGTGCTGCCATTCTGGATTGAAGAAGAATAACATGCAGGAGAAGAAAGTTCTCCACTCCCACTGCAGGAATAACAAGAAATAATGAAACACAAATGTGATGTTTAATTAGTATGTTTGAATTGGATAATCAAAGACGCTGGATAATAAAGTGTGATTAAATACATGAAGTATATTTGCGTTATTTAATTATTGAAGGTTTGGGTAATATTCTGAGTTTGCATTTCACTGTTATTTTTTTCATTTTGAGGAATAATGAATCAGTTTTTGTGTGAGTGAGATGAGTAAATGTATGCTCACATTTAGTCTAGAACTACAATAACCATTATTTTTCCACACAACACCTGCACTTACTCTCAATTTCTCTCAACATGGGGACAGGTCAGTCAATATATGGGAAAAAAAGTAACTTGCGTTACTTATTTGAATTCGGATATTCTGTTGTGAATTTAAAAGTAATGCGTTACTTTTCTAGTTATGTGAAAAAAGTAATCTGATTACATAATCCGCGTTACTCGTAATGTGTTATCTCCAACACTGCTTGCTAGGAGAGATACCACAAATACAAAGACATGAGAAAATAAGTCATCATGTTTTGAAGAAGAGTTGCTTCATGAAGTAGCGGAAATAATGGATGATTTGTGCAGTACAGTAACAAAACTATTTACACATTTACAATAGCACAACCCCAGGTGTCCGGTACAAATACAAAATACCTCATATACTTCTGATAGGTTTTGTGTGTGTGTTTGAGGGGTGTTTAAATGAGTATAAAATGTTTTCTGGAATTATTTATCTAGCCTATTTAAATGCTTTAATTTGCTTTCATACTATTAGGACTAATTTGCTTGTTTTCCGAAATATGATTTAATATCCCTTAGTTACATCAGGGTCAAGTAAAACAGAAATGGCACTTTAATGTTGCAGCTGGATGATGTAAGCACTTTTTTGTGTGTACGCTGTACAGGCCCAGTATAAGGAATGTTTTTGCTCAGGGAGTTGAACTGCCCATCCAAAACAGAGAGGTTTTGCTTGGCAAGAAAAAAAAAAATTAAGGGAGCATTACTTGCCTGATGTGTCTTTTATGGACTGGGTCAGTAAAATGGCTGACATTGCACACAGTGCCTTTAACATCCAGCACTAGCAACACATCTGAATTAAAATCTCATTGAAATTAATCTTAATTATCCTTGTTATTGGTAAAATATGGATTCTTGAGTGCTAGTTTGAGAATAATCAGCCACTGCTCCTCTAGATATTACTTTCTGCATCAGCCATTGAAAAGTCCATATTGGTTGACCATTATGTGGGATGCTTTCATATGCCATTTAAAAGCACAAGAATAACATCCTAATGTACTTTCACACTCCCCGACCATCTCTGACAGGCAGACAAGGCATACCTGACTTTGTTGACATTACTTATTAAGGCCGAGGTACAAGATGCTTCTGAAAAGCTCAAAGTTCATGACATTTTCAGCTCTGTCTGTTTATTTCTCGGTATTTACTTTGAAGGTTAAACTGGCCTCTACCAGTAATTGCGCTGTTTCCTCCCTCATGATCATAGCAAATCAATGGTAGACCTTTTCAGAGCACACAGATGTGTTTTAAAGGACTAATGCTTGATTCATCGCTCTGACAGACAGACTGAGGCCCTGCTTCAATCAAAATGCTGCACATACTGCATTCATAATGGACATCACTGCACATAAAAGATGTGAGATAAATGTACATTAGATGAGTAAACCTCTCATTTATGGATTTTAACCAAAGCACTGTACCACATTTTGAAATGAGGAGACACCAAAACCACTATAATTTGAGAGGCTGTTTATGCTCCGTTTTCAACTAAAAACTGAAATGTGTTACTAATGTGTTTTGGCCGTACAACAAATTCGGGTCCCGTCAGATGATTATATGTTTGTTCGGAGCATTTTGTTTTGTAAACGAGGCAGTGTAATGGAGAAACAAACTTCCGTTGAAAGATGAAGGATCTGAGATGCATTACAAACCGCTAGTAAATGATTTCATAACACTTAAGTTCAATAGTGAGTGGATGTTGATACTGTTTCCTATGCAATGACCTCAGCCAATCATAACAGTAGTGGTTCACTGACAAGTCTTAAAGGAGCCGCCCCTTAAAAATGGATCATTTCAGACAGGAGTCAGAATGAAGGTTGAAAATAATAATTTTTCCGCATATACTGTATAAAACTTTTTTTTTTTTGTGCAAAATTTTTTATAACATGTGAACCTCAAGGAACAAATAAAAAATCTAAGTCATGATCCCTTTAATGTTTTGAACAACATTGGCCTTAAGGAATATCCACAGAACTTGAATTAACATCTCATACTGCAATGAGGATGAAAGTGAATGTGGTTCTTTAGGATGTGTTTAATTTGTTTTTCTGTTACATTTTGTGAGATAAACGTAATGACACACCTCAGCAGTCACTGTATGCTTTACGGGTTTCTATTTCATATCAAGATGATTGACTTGGTTTAGTGTCTTAAACAGTAACAGGAGGGCAATGAATGAAACAAATGCTGTGCATATCAAACACTGTGACACTGAACAAGAGCTTCTCACTTATTCTGTTCGTTTAATGACCTTGCACGAGTTCTAAATGTATTAAAGCATTTCATGTCAAAGGCAATGTCTCTTGAGCTACAGTACATACATCTTTGTTTTTGCCCATATTTTATCTTTTTAATATATTAAGAGCACTGGGTCTTAATTAGTTTGAGGTGTTCTGTTTTATTACGTCCACAAACTGATTTAAATTGGAAAGTTTTAGCAAAAAATAAAATGTTGTCATCATTTACTCACCCTCCAAACCTGTTCAAACTGTGCCATCATTCAAAAGTTTGTGGTCAGTAAGAATTTTTTTTGTAAAGAATTTCCAAGGCTGCAATTTGATTCATTAAAAACAGCAATATTGTGAAATATTACAATAACTGTTTTCTATTTGAATGTTTTCTATTATTCAAATGTAATTTATTCCTGTGAGGGTAAAGCTGAATTTTCAGCATCATCACTCCAGTCTTCAGTGTCACATGATCCTTCAGAAATCATTCTGATTGGCCGATTTGCTGCTCAAGAAACATTTCTTATCATTACCAATGTTGAAAACAGTTGTGATGCTTAATGTGTTTGTTGAGACCATGATACATTTTTTTTCAGGATTCAATGATGAATAGAAAGTTCAAAAGAACAACATTTATTTGAAATAGAAATCTTTTGTAACGTTTTTAATGTCTTTACTGTCACTTTTGATCAAGTCCTTGCTAAATAAAAGTATTAATTTCTTTAAAAAAAAAAACTTACTGACTCCAAACTTTTAAACTATGGAATATATATAATAAACTAGAGCTTTCAAGCTTTAAAAAGAGTGCAAAAAACGGCATAAAAATATTTAAAAAGTGGTCCAAATGACTTTATGGAAAATGAGAAAACAGCAACCAGCACATTCTTCTTTATGCTCCACAGAAGAAAGAAAGTCATACGGGTTTGGAACTATGTCAGGGTGAGTAAATGATAACCGAATTTTAATTTTTGGGTGAACAATCCCTTGAAGACATACTCATCATCAGAAGAGAGAGGTTGTTTTCACCAAGCTCCACCTCCTCAATCCCATCTGAAGTCATGACCCACCATTTCATAAAATTTCACATTAAATGGCCTATAAAATTCTCTAAGCTGCTCAATGACTTCCTGGTCAATCTGAACGTGAGTTCTGCCCTTGGATTTGCCCAGGCAGCGGGGCTGGCTGCTGCTTTCCGGCTTCTTCAGGCACGGGAAGCCTTTTGTTCGGTTGAAGTAGAAGTGCTTGTCTGTAATGATTCGTTTGAGCCCCAGGAAGTCCTGCACCCGGCCCAGCTCTCCAGCCGGATCCGTGATGAGCCGCTCCCCGCTGACAAAATGAATCTGCGACAGACGGAAGTATTGCAGCCAGTTCTCCAGGTGTAGGATGTACATGCCAATGCGGATGGCATTCCAGGAGGTGTCCACGATGCCTTGACTCCTGTTCTTGAATGCTAGTTCCTCAAAAGAGGGGATGTCGGGCTTCTTCGACAGGGTCTGTGTGTAGTCGGAGATCGCCCTCGTGACCGGGTTTCGCACTACAACAATCAGCTTTGTTTCACGAGACATGTTTGAGATGCGTCGCGGTGCCTCCCTTGTCACAAAGTAACTCGGTGTTTTTTCCATGGTGATTTGGCTGTCCAGAGTCCGCGGCATAAGGCCCCTGTGAAAACAGAAATATTAATCAAAATGAATGGAATAGCATGGGTAAGGTTCACCATGGTGTGTTTTCACTTAATCCACCAAGAATAAATGGTAAATATGAGCAAAATAATAAAAAAAAGTATTAAAATTCAGCATGGAACTTCCTAATGTCCCTACAGACATGAATGATACATCAAATTGCTGGGGTGTGCTATTGCTTTTCCAAACAGTCTGACAAAACAATAAGGGGAAAAAATCTATAGACATACATTGAAGGATGAAGCACTCTTTTGACCTGAGTAAGCAAGCATCTCGCAATCACATAGCAATCGCGCCCACATTTCCTCAGAGCAAGTTAAAATGTATTATATTTATTTGATGAAACTATAACACTGCTATTTTCTTTTCACAGCCTTGTGCGGAAAAAGTGAGATAGCTTGTGGTCACCACTCAGATTAGTGTAGACTCCAGCATGACAAAGAGGAATTCAGTTACAGAAAGTGACAACATAATCAGAGCACACACATGAGGTTTTAATACTCGCAGCCAATATTTCCAGTCTCTTATCTCCTGGGTGAGTGTGATGCTGAAGGGTATGGGGAAATTATCAAATCTCAGGCACATCCTTTACTCCTGCTCATAAATCACCATCACCTGCATTACAGATGCACAATAGAGAGAAAGGCTTGGGCAAATCTGGGACATGCGAAATAGGTCATTATTTTCACAAGTTTCTTCATGAAACCATCGAGCCCAACTTTAGAGTTGTTCTGAATTGAACTGATGAACTACATAAGGTGATATCCACTCGGTCACAGCTCTGTTGTCGTAGCAGATAGCTGGCTGCCCCGTCAACCTCTTTGAAGGAGCGAGCGTATTAACATTGCCGTGAGCAAGTTTTATGGAATGGCATGCAGAAAACTTCCCTCTTACCTAACAGATCTCAGTGAAACAGGTGTCTTGAGAAATCGCACTCGTTTCTGTGACAGCCCTATAGGCAGAAAAACTGCTATCTGAATGCAGGGTGTTACTGTTTAGCTACTCAAAATGCTCTGAAGTTGCAAGTCATTTTAAGTGTTAAAATGTGTATGCATGGATTTTGCGATGGAGGCACAGTATAATTCAGTGGTGCGTATTAGCAAAATGGCTAATATTGCTAACAGCACCATTAAGTCAGAATGAAATGGGATTTCAAAGTATATATTTCCTACATGTATGTTATTGATCTTGATGTGAGTGATTCTCCTATGTATGTATTTAAAATTTTGAATTAAAATATCATAACTGCATCTTCCGGTAAAATAACAGACTTCTCTCTGCTGACGTATGCCGGATGGTCTGCCATTAAACCCGCCCCTTTCTCAAATCGTTTTAGGCTTGTTTGACTTGCGGTCCAGCAAAGTTCGGCTGCCGCCTGACAAAGGCAATATATTCTGGTTAGAAAATTTGTCCGACTTCGATTGGCGTTGCACCGCCTTACGATCACATATGTACATATGTCAAAGTACAGCGAGAGCAAAAAGAGACTAGCCGCCTAGTTAAGGTGCTGCAGTTGCTCAAAATCTGCTGCGAAAGCCTTGATGACGACACTCTAAATTCTCACAGGTCAGATTCTGTGATGGCAAGGATGACGTGTGTATCTTGATATTGAATATCTGACATTCAAAACATGGAATTTCAATCGCATCCACTTCTTCGGCTACAATCAATGCAAAAATCGTGTGATCTACCATGATTGACGTGGTTCAGCGCACTATGGAAAGCACAAAGTGTCCAATTTGACCGCCATCTTTGTATCCCTCCCTCAGATCTCGCCAGCCGGTAACAGGCTAGTGCAGTTCATCTCCAACAAGCCTATTGTCTGCTTAAACCCAACCCTTTCACCAATCCTTTTGTCCGATTAAACCCCACCCTGATCGGCCATCGTTGGCGAGAGTTGGCGCGTGTAGTCGGTAAGGAGCTGAAAACGGAAACGTGAAGTCGGACACTTTCTGCTTCCTGTAGTGATGCTCGCGCTGCGTTTGCATACTTTATCACAGCTTAAGTGAAATAAATGCAATATTTGTCAATACATGCACAGCGCTGCATGAAGTTGAACAAACCTAATGTTCACTTAAACTCACCCCTTCCTCCAATCATTTTGTCAGCTTTTCTTACAATCAATTGCAAGATTGCATTGAGATCTGCCTCCACACAATCAACAATAAATGCATAAAACAGACTCCATCCTACATTTTTTTTTTTTTGATAATCTGTTTTACTCGGATATACATCACATAATAAAAGAATAGATCTGTCGCTACTTCCGTCACATCGCAAGGTATATTTTGACTTATTAAAACACCATGTCTACAGCTTGAGGCTGTCTACACTGGATGCCATTGCATTTCCATTTGTTCTTCATGTCAGAAGTAGCACGAGCGCTTGAAGTACGTCAGAAATAGAACGGGGCATCAGTCTACAGTCTATCTAGTGTAGACACCATCACTGATTATAATGGGTTTTATTTGCTTTTGTTGTGCTGCTCCGCTCGCATCTGGTGTGGACACTGTGTAAAGGTCCAACCCGATCTCACAAGAAAATAACTTTATATAATGTGATTTATACAGTGATTTTTTGTAGAAAAAAGTGAACAAAGTTTCTCCCCAAAATATAACCATCACTGGGATGTAAGCAGATTATTAGGAACTGATAGGAATTAGACAGCAATTTTCCAAAATAAAAAATTTGGTGGATTGTCATGAGATTGTGTTGAAATGCTCTAATGAAATATTTTTTATTTGTGTGATTAATACACATTGAGACATGGTGCGTGTTTGATACTTTGAGATATGAGCTTGAATCTGGATTTGCCAGACTTTATCAGCGTAATTTCCTGTCCTTTCTCCATCACTGCATCAATTTGGCAAAAAGGCCAAATAAAAAAAAATATCACAACAACATATATAAACGAAACATACACTGTAGGTTAAATACTTAACACACAAGCTCCCCGCTAGTGTACATTACTGTATGATTGATCAAGTAAACTTGCGAGATATCAGCATTACTAGATATCAAGATTTTTGCTACATTTACAAATCCTTTATAGTTTTTCCTTGAGACGGAATTAAACCAGCGCTATAAATGAACTTTTTATGTGATTACATCAGCGTTCATCCATTAAATTGAGAATTACAGTTATAAGACAGGATTAGTGAGGGTTTAAGAATTTAAATCTTAGTGAAAGACTGTAATAAAGATGAAAATTTTATTGACCGTCTTATTGTATGGAACACTGGGGTCAGGGAATAACCTCGAGTTTCCACCAGCTTCCTCAAGGTTCAGACTCATCCTCAATTCATAACGGGCTTTCCTAAAGCAGGAATTGCTATATTTCACCTCCGTAGTCCTGAAAATATTGATCCATTTAGCTTGATTTATAAATGGAGCACTGTTGGCCAGGGTGTCTCTGTTAGCCTTAGCGGTTCAAGGCCAGAGGCAGCCATTAATCTTGCATGCGGCGCAATGGAGCTTCACCCACTAAACAACTTTACTGTGTCTGAATGCATAGCACCAATCACACCCTGATCCAATGCATTCTTCAGTTACATAATCAAACGTTTATTTCTTTCCAGACATCCTTCAAAAATGCGCTCACAAAAAAAAAAAAAAAACTTTTTCTGTGAAGTTATAACACCAGACTTCATCTTTCTTGCAAACTAATATTTCATGCATCACTAAGGGAGATTTTATGCTTTATTCAACTGAAATGAAGGGCACTATAATTTTCCTCACTGAATGAAAATTATTATGTGAATATTTTTGTGAAATTATTATTAAACTGCATGGAAAAGGCATTTGCGTGTCCTCTTATACATAATATTTATTAAAAGAAAGACTTCGGTCCAAGCTCTAAATTTATTTTGTCTTTGCGCCATTGCCTACCTCTGTACTCGCACTTCTTTAATTAATTGCGTTTGCGAGAATCAAAAGATGCCATGAATTTGCCAGTCTGCCTGTTATCACATCACTGATGTGTCTCTCATCTGCTGTCTTGAGACAGGGGCTGGCAGGTGCTCTGTTGCTTGCATAAGAGTCTGGTCTTTTAGAAGAAAATTAATTTAGTGAGAAGAGTGAAGGCTAAGTTAGCTGAAAGCTGGAATAGAGAAGTGCTAATTGCAAAGTGGTGCACAGAAGCGTACTGTTGGGTCCACACTGAAGAATAGCCAGTGAAGTAGCCATAAGTGGAAGAAGTTCTTGGCACTTTGTGAGACATTTTTTGAAAGCTTTGATTTGTGTGGCTAATGCAGAGATAAAACTAGGTGGTAACAAGAAATACATGCAAAACTGAATAAAAGTAAAGGCTTGTTAGAGCTTCCCTTAATTTTCACTATTTAAGAAGATTGAAATAAAACGTCTAGAAAGCTGTTTGTTAGTATTTCTACGGATCTCAATGGCAGTTATACTCAGCTGGTGCAAGACCACACGGAAGTATGTGATTTGAAATCTGCCGACTGCTTAGTTCTGGTCAGTTCGTGAGTTC
The DNA here is from genome assembly GCA_038088235.1 of Zacco platypus. Taxonomy (NCBI): domain Eukaryota; kingdom Metazoa; phylum Chordata; class Actinopteri; order Cypriniformes; family Xenocyprididae; genus Zacco; species Zacco platypus. Next base: position 28,833,930 of record CM076083.1, on the reverse strand, counting down.
GATTCACAAGAAAATGATTATGCTGATTGTTTGATGGAAGAACAAGCCTTTATAGTGAATGCTCTGAGTTATAACAAGAGAGATTGTGGAGAGGGAAAAAAGTATGTTATGCTGGGTTCACAATACACAATGTCTGCCCAATTTTGGCACAGTACATTTGACGTAGGATATCGTGGTGATTCGTAAATGACAATGGCCGTCGGGACTCAAGAATCAATCGTATAGTGTGCCATAGTGGATGACAACTGACTCCACGTTTGCGACACTTCAGCAGTTTTATTGTTTTTTGGACCTCCACGACAGATTCCGTCACACCCGTGACAAGTAGGAGCACAGAAACTTCCATACGCAGCTTTCAAATATGGCAAAACGAAAGAGAGACAATGGTATTGGTGCTGCTAGGTGGAATTATGCAATATAGAAAAGGTTCACGGAGCTATGGCAACAATACTCCTGCTTTTTTTGATGTTTCCTTGAGGGATTACTGTGACTAAAAAGACAAATGCTGGCGAACGACCAGCTTCAGCATCCCGATGAGTACTGGAATTAGCATTAATGTAACACGCCGCTTCGGTAGACTGTTTACGTTCTTGTTTCTGGAAGTCAGTCGCTAATGCTGCCTTCTCAATGACATCACGAACATGGTTAAAGACTGCAAGTGATGGTTAGTCAGGAAGCAACATGTAGTCTGACATGTTAAGAGTCAAAAGCGCACATCTGACACAATGACTATCATAGCAGACAAAAGTATTGTGTAGCCCTGCATTACACTTTTAAGAGTCCTCAACAATTACAATAATAAGGTCCAGATTTACTAACAGCTTGCGCCAGCACAAACCCTTTTTTGGTGTTAAAAACTAAAGACACGCAGAGCATAATTAGCACTGAAAAAGTGTGGTCTGAGTTGTTTTTGCGACTGACCTTATTGCACATGCATTTGTTGTAGTTTCCCTTTCAGATGCATAACTTATGGGAGGAGAGTATTTAAATGAACCACGCAACGCGATTTACTAATGTTTTCGCTAGTCAATTTACTGGTATTTACACCATTATTTAACGCCCCCCAAAAAAGCATGTCTTAACCCATTTTACGACATGGCTGCATTGTTGCTGCTAGGAGGAGACACCGCAGAGAGCGTGTGGTAGAAGGGAGAAAATATTTTCCACTCGTATTAATTTCTTTGGAATGCCAGAGGAAGACGTTATCCGTATATTACATGTAACAAGTTGCACCTGTGTCGACCCGCACCTGATGAGCATCAGCTCTGCTTACTTGCGACCCAACGCTAATTGCTAAATGCGTTGGTCATTATGTAAATGATTTGAATGCGTCTGTGTTCTTTAATTTGCGACTCAGCAGTAGATCACGCGCAAAACTTCCCACTCCTATCAGCTCATGGTTGGACTGCGCTCTCACGCTAAATCTACTATACTATAAAGAAATATTACCTGTATGCACTAATGAGCCAAAACATTATGACCAGTCACAGGTGAATATCATTGATCATCTCCTAACATGGCCACATCTACACCTGGGCAGATTGGATCGTAAGCAATTAATGTGTTGGATACAGGAGAAATGGGCAGGAATAAATATCTGGGTGACTTTGACAAGGGCCAAATTGTTATGGCAATGCGACTGGCCCAGAGTATCTCTGAAACGACAAGGCGTGTGGGTTGCTCCTGGTCAGCAGTGGTGAGAATTTATCAACAGTGATCTGAGGAAGGACAAACTAAAAGCCGGCAACAGGGTGTTGGGCACCCAAGGCTCATCAATGCAACAAAGGCTGTCCCGTCTGGTCCTGTGCCACAAGTCACACAAAATTTTAATGATGGTTATGGGAGGAATGTGTCACAACACACAGTGCATCACTCTGCTATGTATGGGGCTGCGTAGCAACTGAGGTTACAAGTTCTGTTGTTTTTCATTTATACAAGTTCAGCAGCGAGTTAAGTTGTATGGAACGCGCATGCTAATCAGTCATTAACCAACCATTTTTTATTCTATTTAGCATAAGAATAGAAAAACAATCTGAATGTAAATTGTGTACATAGAGTTCTGAATTGAGGCAAGATTTTAATGGCAACAGCAAGCATGCCAAAAATGTAAACATTTTAATCACTGGCATAATTCCACTGCAATTACATAATTAATACGCTTATCATGTTGCAGCAAAGGAAACATTTTTATCTTTTCCCATTGAATTAACTTTGAAGTCAGTCTCTTGCATTTAATTCCTAATTGAATTTGTATCATAAACAAGTAAGACATAAAACAATTACCTCCAGTGTGAAACTTAGCATTCCTAGGGGAACGTTTCCATCGTAACATTTACTCCAGCAATCTTTCCGAGCCCTGCATTTATTAGATTACTGTATCTGTAGACACAGGTCTACGTAATGGAGGATATCCTGATGTCTGGAATCGCCGGCTTTCACTTTTAATGCAGATTGACATTCTAATTCATCAGGAGGTCAAGTCACTACTTGCTGCCAACAGATCCACCACCACCTCAGAGAAATGAGAAATGGCATCAGGCAAAGGTCTGATATTACATCTGAAAGTTACAGTGCAGTTAATTGTCTGCCAGAGCACGATGTATTCCTGTTGTCTTTTCTGCTGAAGATAAGTTTTCAGAGAGCCAGGCAGCTCTTATGATATGTCTAGGATCTGCTGACAAGGTCGTGAGAGCTCTGGAGAACAAGTTCTGTGAATTGCATCAGCTAGTGTCATACAAATACCACAAACCTAAAGTTATCCTCTCAAATTAAAAGTCTCCTGCAGGCCTTTTGTCAACCCAGGCATCTCTATTCTTGGGCCACATTGTGAGCTGGACGATGAATGCAAAAAACACTGCATCAGACAAAAAAAAATCAGAGTGCATGCCGTGCTAAGTGCAAACCAATGTGCCGTTCCTACTGAGGTCATTGATTCTGATTAAAAAAGGCTTCTGGCCAACCTGCATGCTGAGATGACTTTTTTTCTGTGCCGCACCTTTGTGTTTCACACATTGCTGTGTTTGTATAACAGATGACATTGCAAATTTGAAGTAAAGGGATGCTGAAGTCCTTCTAGAAAAGATCTAATCTCATTCTACTCAAGGCCAATTTAAGGATTTCAGTCCTTGACAATGAGATGATGTGGCTTTGACAACGTTTGTAAAGAAATTAATATTGCATCTGTGATTTCACACAGATGCAATATTCAGAGAGCGTAAGGATGGGAGCTACTATACAAGCAAAGCGTGTCAGTGACAGCGAGGTGCCAACGTGATCTCATTAGTATTCATATGTAAAATGTGGCTCTAGCACACATACAGTTCCATATGTTTGCATAGACAGTAAAAAATATGGTTATTGTATTGACAGCATCAAGAATTTTACATAATCGACACCTTTAGAAATATATGATTGATTGTCAATCCTTCTAGGTTCATTGAATATTGAAGTCAAGTAATTAATATGTTGATTTTATTGTGTTTAATCTGTGAGAGTAAATATGCTCAATCCCATTACATTTATTGAATGTTTTTTTACCTGATTTGACATTATAACATGTAGTGTTTGTCAGGAGTTAGTAAGCAGCAATAAAGCAGGAGTAGTGAACTTCCAAACTAAGTGTTATAGTGTTTTAGTATAACCATCAAAAGAGCAGTGATGTCTGCACTAAATTTGGTAGCCTAAGATTGAAGTTATTGACTATTTTTGAAGTAAATGCTTTTTGGGTCTTGCACTTTGCAGGCAATCCCTTCAGCCACCTGTGCATAGAGATCAATGCATTTTGTTGTCTACGTTACTACGATTGAAAAGAGCTGTTTTTGTTTTAAAAACGTTTTATTCATGAGTTTTTGATTCGAATCTGTTAATATGTTGCGAATCTGAACTTATCCAGTTCAGGTGTCTTTCACTTATGTCAAAACCGTGCCTTGAATTGAGCACTGAGCATATTTCTTTATATTCAAGTCTATGTTTAGAATAAAACTCCATTAACTGCTCCATTGTTAACGTACAGAGCTATCTGAACCACGGGCAGAAATTAAACAGGAATTGTTTGTCTGAACTCCCAAGAGAAATACACGCAAATATCTTTGCAAAAAGAGCGCAAAGAACGCAAAAGCTTTGAAAAATATTTTTTCCACCACCATGTTCCTTTAGGGACTATTTAAACTAACTCCATCCACCATTATCTAATTTACCCAGACAAAATGACAAAATAAATCTCATTGACAGAATCAGTGGGATGGCGAGCAAGGTGGGTGGAGTCAGCTTTTGAGTTTGAATCTGCCACTAACCGAACTCAATATATTTTTTTTTACCAAACTCAATATATCTATATTCACTGGTGAGGCAGTTCTCCATGCTAAACGCTCACCTATAAAGAACTGAAAAGATGTATAGAGCATGATAATTCTTAATGGAACAAATGTTAAAGTATTTTAATGACTGGAAAGTGAAATAACCTTAGCTAACCCCATCATTTAAATAGGGTCTAGCAGCTGAATATACTACAATCGATGCTCTCATTAATCTGCCATTCTTTGTCTCTTTATGTAATAGTTTGACTTCCAATTGCCTGTTTAGGTTACCTATGAAACATCTGACTTTGACTGACTTTGCAGCTCTCTATCATATACATATATAAAACAGTTATCATTATACACTGTTCTGATGCAACCTCATGAGGATTTTTCTAAAGGTTCAGACAGACTGGGGAATGCAGCGCAGCTACAGCAAAGCCATTTCTGTGCTTTGATTGCTACAAGTCATGGTGTGTATAGCGTATTCTTTTAATTTTGCATTCCTGTACCTTCACTTCAAATGGGAACTTGTAAGTCCAGCATTTTGATCCTCGGAGCCATGATGAAAAGGTCAGATTTGGATGTGCAGTCGATATGATGTACTAAACACCCTCCTGACGCTGTTTGAGCAGGGCTGGGAATAAAGTCTGTTTTCCCCTACAGTGTGCTTGAAGCGTTCATGCACTTAAGCACATATGACCTGTCTAACAATCCTGTACATATAAAATCCCGGGATTAAATGTCTTAAGCTATTTGTGATTCAGGGCAGATTTTAGTCCATTTATGTGTGACGGTGTGCTGAGGTTTGTTTTCAGCTTATTCTTTCAAACATGCTGTCCGCTGAACCCACCATAAAGACTCAATCCATGGGTATTAAGCTTAACCTGGGCATATTTAGATAATGCATGCTCAGACGCTCTCCAATATTGCAAGTCTTGCTTAAACCTACATGCGATTATTAACTGGGCAGTTATGCTGCCATTTCTGTCTAATTAATCTAAGCCTCATTGTGCTAATTAAAGTGCTTTATGATGGGACAGAGGATTGGACCATCATATTCACGCTAGTGCTGATCTGATTGGTATTTCAAATGAAAAGCATCAATCACCATGACAAAGCTGCAAGGATATACGCTCACACAGCGAGCCTCATTTCCTGTCTGAGTTCAAATGCTTGTCATTGCTGACGCTCTTAATGAGCCTTGCCGAGTTAACAATATCCTGTTCCTGAGTCTTCGTAAGGTTCTGGCCAACATCTACGGCTTCATAGTTTACTCTGCAGTTTTATGTATGTTATTATGAAGTATTAAACCTAATTCAGTGTTTCATTTGCACACTACCTACAGTTTATTGGGCTCTTAAAGAACCATTTGTCAAAAATGTCAAACTGTTTTATGAATCTTTTGGCATTAGGATATTGTGAACAGATCATTTGCATGGTATCCAACATGTTAAGCACAAAAGTTCTTGGAAACATTTAGAAGTGGGTAGAGCATTAGTCTCGCATAGCCAGACTACGACATAAACTCTAGTCCAGTTTGCAGCTTTTTCTCTCCAAAAACCACCCACTTACACAGGAAGAGCCCAACATAAAACAGCCAATCACAGTTAGATTTGCTTTATGTGCTATTTAGATATGGGTCCATCTGATATAGTAGAAACATCAAACACCAAAGAAATTAACACATATGTGTGCAGACTTTATAATCCGAATATTTGTCCATCCAAAAAGTACAGATTATGGACTCTATGCACACACCTGCAGTACTTTTTACATCTTGGTTCTTAGTAAACTTATAGTAGTCTCCCTTATAGTATAGTACTTATAGTATAGTATTATAGTAGTCTCCCATAACAAACTGTGGTGGAAGTAAATTCTTTCTGGTATATTTCCAAAAACGGTGCATATATATATATATATATTGAGCCACCTCAGCTGACTCGGCTCGGCTCTACATTGAGCTCCTCCCGAGTGACCGAGGTCCTCACCCTGTCTCTAAGGGAGCGCCCTGCCACCCTGCGGAGAAAGCTCATTTCGGCCGCCTGCATCCGGGATCTCATTCTTTCGGTCATGACGCAAAGCTCATGACCATAGGTGAGAGTAGGAACGTAGATTGACCGGTAAATCGAGAGCTTCGCCTTGACAGACCAGTACATCGACCGCATAACTGCAGAAGCTGCACCGATCCATCTGTCAACCTCACACTCCTTCCTTCCCTCACTTGTGAACAAGACCCCAAGATACTTGAGCTTCTACACTTGAAGCAGGAGCTCTCCACCAACCTGAAGAGGGCAAGCCACCCTTTTCCGACTGAGATATATATATATATATATATATATATATATATATATTCCTCCTCAAAAAGTGACATTGACCTTGGAAACGACTTCATTTCAAGGTGAACTTGTCAATCAGATGTACAGATGAACTGCGTTAGACAGCCTTGGTGGGCCTGATGTGCCTCCTGATGTGTAAAGTATTGCATGGCTCAAGGGAATGTGAGTTTGAATCCAGTATGTATCTCTTTCTTCCTAATTAGTTTCCTGTCTCTTTAACTGTACTGTCATTTAAATGTACACCATGTAACGTTTTTATTCAAAATTAACAAAATTTAAATAAGTCAATGAATCAATCCTTCTTTCAAAAATAACATTTTTAAAAGTGTCAAAATTTGTCTACACCAAATGCAACAAGGCTTCAAGATGCAAAAAAAACCTCAATCACAAACGACAGCCAATCAGAAGAGCATGAAGGCGGAGCTTTCCCTGCACCGTTGTCTCACATTCACAGCGAAATAGATAAGTGCCTGAATGGATATCTAATGAATAAAAAGTTAAATGATTTTAACATTATTCAAAATACATAGTCCGTGACTGACACTCTTCGTCAGGGAATTCATTTGTTCTGATCTGAGATGAAATATTTAGTATCATTTCCTATTAAGCAATAATAAAGCCGATATATTGCAGAAATATACCTGTGGTGACAAAAACTCTGCTTAACATGGATAAAAGAAAAGATACCTTTTATTGTATTTTGCGTCTGGTTATAGGGCATGGTGTCAACATGTGTCACTGCCAGTGGGAAGTTATTTGAAAGTGTTGTTTATAATTGTCGACGTTGTGAATTGTTTTCCAATCATATCCTCATAAGTCACATAATCCCTGAACAATGAACAGATGTATTACTAATATTCCTCATTTCCTGGCCTGGCAAAGAGTGGGTGGCTCAATTCTACCATCGCTGTAATACAGATCATGAATATTTCAACTTCTCAGATTTTTTTTCTGGGAGGATGTCAGACCATTAATGACCAGTCAGCAACAGGAACTCGCCGCAGAGAAAGTCTATTAAGAGTTAACCATGAACCATCCACACATACATCATTCTGTGGGTGTAGGTGAACGGTGCTGGCTCTAGTAATGCGACTAAAGCCAGTACTTGAATGAGTTATAAGTCCTTCAACATGACACCTTAAAAATGTGTTATCATTTAAGCCACACATTCATCTCCAAGTCCTTCACTTCTAATGAATGGTTTATACCTGCTAAAGCACTGCTTTACATTTGTCAACACAACACGTTTACAAATGACTCACTTGCCCTCAGAGATTCATCATGCGACGTCTTTCCCGTAATTGCAACATATGAAATTAAACAATAACGATCTATTGGTATTATTGATCTGACTAGAAAGAACGTGAACAATTAGACCATCGACTACCCCAAAATAGACTGCAAGGCTGTCGCACAATGATAAATTAACTTTACCGCGTACACCTCGCCGGGAAGCAGCGTGTTTTGATTCAGAGCAGTGCGTCAGCAGACTTCATGTGTAGTTGCTCAAAGAGCTCCTCAACAGAGACTATAAAAAGATGAAAGAACCTAGACTTGTCAATCTCAAAACTCATTTGTGTTGGAACTGAAACATCTTTTGCACCTCAGCAGTGCCACAGTATTTTTGGTCTCATTTACTTCAGATACATCCCTGAGAGGAGGAGGAGAGCTCAAAGAGGTGATGTCTCCTGGATACTGGCTTCAGTTCAGAGCACGGTGGTCCAACGCTCACATTTCACAACATCACACGCATTTGAATTCAAATACGACCAACATGTTCTGTATGTGCTTCCCTATTTGCATCCAAACAGATCTTGCCCCCCATTGACTACCATAGTATTTATTTTTTCTACTATGGTAGAATGTCAGTAACCAAATGGATCTCGCCCCCCATTGACTACCATAGTATTTATTTTTTCTACTATGGTAGAATGTCAGTAAACAAACGGATCTCGCCCCCCATTGACTACCATAGTATTTATTTTTTCTACTATGGTAGAATGTCAGTAACCAAATGGATCTCGCCCCCCATTGACTACCATAGTATTTATTTTTTCTACTATGGTAGAATGTCAGTAAACAAACGGATCTCGCCCCCCATTGACTACCATAGTATTTATTTTTTCTACTATGGTAGAATGTCAGTAAATAAACGGATCTCGCCCCCACCATTGACTACCATAGTATTTATTTTTTCTACTATGGTAGAATGTCAGTAAACAAACGGATCTCGCCCCCCATTGACTACCATAGTATTTATTTTTTCTACTATGGTAGAATGTCAGTAAACAAACGGATCTCGCCCCCCATTGACTACCATAGTATTTATTTTTTCTACTATGGTAGAATGTCAGTAAACAAACGGATCTCGCCCCCCATTGACTACCATAGTATTTATTTTTCCTACTATGGTAGAATGTCAGTAACCAAACGGATCTGGCCCCCCCATTGACTACCATAGTATTTATTTTTCCTATTATGGTAATAAATGGGGGGAGAGATCTGTTTGGTTATTGACATTCTTCCAAATATTTTTCTCTGTGTTCAGCAGAATAAAGAAATTCAAACAGGTTCGGAATTACTTGAGGGTGACAAAATTTTCATTTTTGGGTGAACTATAAGTGTGAAATGTTGATCTCTTCATGCACTCAACACTCACAGCTTTCCGTATGTTTTAGAGGGGAAGGGCTATCAGACTCCAATGCTTGGTGGCAAAATAACTTTATACAATTCATACTCTAGATCAGGCATTCTCAACCTTGGTCCTCGAGGACCCCTGCACTAGATCATGGAGTGTATAGCACATAATTAGGGACACAACATATGTCTAATATATTGTTTTATTCTCAATAATACTCATAATCACTTTAAATCATTTCAGATTTCACACAGCCGAGAACTGTGTACGGTTTTGAGTTTTATTGAATTTGAATTATGAGTTATATGGTATTGTTGCTTCATTATCCCAATTAATTTCAGTCTTGTATCAGTGGCATTGTCAAAACACAATATGTTATCATTAATTTCCAAGCCACAGACAGAGCATCGCACACTTCAGAAGGCTGTGGAAGTGAAAATGCAGCACAGCCAAAGCTTTTATTGTCCAGCAGGGAATGGGTTTGATCCACCCACAAAGAAAGGCTTTATGGATGGCCTCCCAAATCTGAGACCAGCAAACTACACATTTTCTGGTGTGTTTTTTAGTTAATTGTGTGTGTTTCAGATTGCTGCATGTAATTCATTGTTGGGTTGCATCCAGAGTGTTATGCATTCAAGCTACAGAATGAAAGCAGTGTGCTTGTGTCATGGTATTCCAGCCTGGTGTAACTTCGTATTCAGTTTACTTGCCTCCTCAGAGCTATTTTTCTCTCCTGGTTTAAAGGGTTCATTGCAAAGCTGCAGGATATAATGGGAACATTACCATGGAATAATAAGAAGCAGGCTTACTCGGTATGTGGCAGAAATGCAAATGGCTGGAAGGACACCTGAACGCAACAAAGAATACCTGCACTTCATCTTGTACGTGATCCACTGAAGCACAAGTAAAGTGTGATCTTAACATAATTTGATTGCAAATTGTCACATTAAACACTTTGGACAAAAATTAGATGTTCCTGTCTATTTGCATTAAAATAGAAGCTTTAAATAACACACTCTGTTTACTGCTGTGTTCATGAGCATTTTTTCATTTTCTTGACGTTGCTACTTCAGGGTAATGGTCATAGATGATGTGTACAATGGAAGACACTGTAGCCATTCCCAAAAAAGTCATGACTGAAATGGCATCCAGTAGCAACAAATAACTTCACTGCACACCATCTCCCACCGCCATCTTCTCCCATGAGGTGCACTTGTGAATATGCATCGGCGTGTGAATTGATTTTAAAATGGGAAATGGTTATATTTACGCACTGGAGCCTGAAAAAGTGACAAATGATATCTATAGCTCTCTCTGGTGCTCATATATGCACTAAACAATCTCTTGGAATTTTTATACATCGACACAGAGTAATGTATGATGTCAAACCAAAAAAATACACACATTTCTTTGTTGAACTAAAGATAAAAAAAGGGTAAGAATTTAATTCAGATATGATTTTGCTTTATATTTATTATTTAAAAAACACTTTAAGTACTTTGATACTAAAGCAAATGCTACTAGCCTAACTAATGAAAAACAATTTTTTTTTTATTAAATACAAGTGAAAAGTTGGTAAAATAATAAGAGAAAATAAATAAATAGTGTTTAAGATTTTCAGGTATACGTCACTAACAGCATTCAGGAACGGAAATACACTGCAAAATAACACTGTTTAATCTTCACTGTATAAACTACATTTAATTAATCTTTGTTAAAGCAACAAAAGTAATTTTCTTTTTGCCTTTTGTTTGATTATCATTAATGACAGCAGAAAGTATATTAGGGTGTTGTCACTTTAAGTTGAGCTAATGCACAGATCCAATATAATGATACACATCTGTTTTCTTTCTGAATTGTTTGCTTGCTTGAATGCTGTAAACTCACTAAAACATGTGCAAATTTTAACCTCTATGAAGGTTAAACATCACAATTAATCTGTGAATCGCATGCATTCCGAACCATGGGGCCTGGTCCACTAAAGCCCATAACATTTAACTTAACTCCTCTCCTTCACTCTGGCTGTTATTTTCTTTGGTCGAGACAGGTGATGAAGAACATGCCTTCTCACCTTATCAAAACTGCTGATGCTCCAAGTTTGATGGGGAAAATTTATGAATAGCAAGTCATTTTGCAGATGCATGTAATTAATCTGGAGTCATTTGGGCCAATTTAAATCATGAACTTTTCTCTCTCTCTCTCTTTCTCTCTCTCTCTTTCTTGCTTAATGCCACTCCAGTATAACTATTATATTTTTTGGTATATTTTTGGGTCATTGTCCAGCTGGAAGATTAATCATCTTCAGTCTCAGTACTGCAGCACGTTTGTCTCTAGATTTTTTTTCTGCAGCTCCATTCATTTCCCCGTATTTATGAACTGAGAAGCATCCACAAAAATGCCACCGTAATAATTTTTGAAAGTTTAGTATTGACCCTAAGTTGCCTTCATTTGAAATCTTAGCAATTGACCCTTTGCAAAGACCCGCCCCTGGCAAGCCATGCGCTCTTACACCACACATCATGTTCTTTTTTTCCCTATTTATGTATTTTCCTCTCCTTGCAACCCCCCTTTAAAGCTAGAAGATTATGCTTTTGTTTATTGTACTGTTACCTACTTGAGTTTGTATATTGATATTGTTCAATAAAAAAAATAAATAAAAAAAAATCACGTTCTTAAGCTGTAAAAAATTCATTGCGGAGCAAAGAGGACACTAACAATGTATGAAACAATTTCATATTTAAAATATTGTAATTTTTTAAAGAAGTTTAAACAATAAATAGCGTATAGTGTCTCTTTAATGTGTTGCATTGATATGCAAAAGCATATCAATGCAGTGACTACCAATGAAGTGATTAATTGAATTTCATCTACAAACATCAGGGTTCTGTGTCCTCTTATCCTCACCAAGGCTGCATTTATTTGATCAAAAATACAGTAAAACAGTAATACTGTGAAATTTTATGATATCTTTTCTCTTACAATAGAAATTATTCCTCTGATGGCAAAGCTGAATTTTCAGTATCATTACTATAAAACAAGCTAGAAGCGGTTAACCAATCATGACACACTGGTCCAGCCGACCAATCAGAGCACATTGTGCTTTTCTGAAGGAGGGGCTTCATAGAGACAGGAACTAAACAGAGTGTTACTGACAGACTGGAAAGAGAGGTGTTGCAACAATGTACAATATGAGAAAAATAATGTGTTTGGAGCAATTCACGCATGAAAACTTGCATGCTAGGTTATCACGAAACATGTTAAAGGTTCAAGAGACTTTATTTTTCCAACAAAAGATTTCTTCTCGCTGTATAAGAGTGTCCTTGGTCTTTGTAGTGAACAATTTTCCTAGAAATGTACTCCCACGCACAGGTGTGGTTTTACTGCACGTGAAACGCCTCAGCTGCACTGGTGGTCTCAGATGATGTTTTTGTGTATATTAAAAAAAACCCCCAAAAAACACAAAAAAGGTAGCACTTTATTTTACAGTCCTGTTGCCCATGTACATTCTATGTGTTACGTGACGTGCTGCCCAGGGACGCAGCGCAGAGACAAGGAGTAAATATAATAAAGTCTTTTAATGATGATGCAGGGGAAAACAGAGAACCAAACACGTCTATACACAAACAAGTGGCGGGAAAAAAACAAAACAAAGAGCCCATGTAAGACATGACAACAAAACAGTCCGAAACAGAAACAGTTGTAACATTACCGCCCGGCACCCTGGAGGTTGTGGACTGAAGCAGGTCAGGTGACCTCCAGGGTGTATCTAGGATCTCCGGCGGCCAGGGCGGAGTCCAAGGCGGAGTCAAGGGCGGAGCCGGGATCTCTGGCGGTCAAGGCGGAGTCCAAGGGGAAGTCAAAGGCGGAGCCAAGGGTGATGACCAAGGCATGGCCAGGCTCTCAGGCGACCAGGGCGGAGTCGAGGGCGCAGCCAAAATTTTAATGAGCATATTCACCCCGTGAGCTGGCTCAGGCGGCGGGAGCTCTGGAGATTTAGAAGATTCAGAGAGCGCTGGAGATTCTGGAGATTCAGAGAGTGCTGGCGCTGGAGCGGATTCAGGGGGAACTGGAGCTGCAGAGAGCGGTAAGGAGACGGACTTCAGGGCTGCCCTCACCAATCGAAATGCAGTATCCATAATCTTAGTTCCCAACATAGCGCTGCCAGAGCCCCGCCCACTGCTACGGGGAAGTGTGGACAGGCAAATATGGGTCGGCTCCATTGGAGGGGTATATGAGGGAAATTGGTGTGGTATAGGCTGGCGTGGCCATGTGTGTTTCAGATGGGGTTTGACAACGAACGCATTCTTCAACCTCAAATTCAGATCCATTTAAATGAAGAATCAAATGAATAAACACGACTAGAGAGAAATCACAAACAGGTTCACAAAAGCGAATGGGATTTTCATCCAGTCCCATCTGAAACGCCACAAGAATGGCGTCCGGCCTGCCCACCTGATGGGAGAGTTCGATGAACTCCCCCACATACCTCTCCAAAGGACGGCCATGCTGTCGAATCTGCCAAAGTTTGTCCTCCGCCTGCATCTTCAAACGGTTTGAGTCCGTTCTTCTGTTATGTGACGTGCTGCCCAGGGAAGCGCAGAGACGAGGAGTAAATATAATAAAGTCTTTTAATGATGATGCAGGGGAAAACAGAGAACCAAACACGTCTATACACAAACGAGTGGCGGGAAAAAAACAAAACAAAGAGCCCATGTAAGACATGACAACAAAACAGTCCGAAACAGAAACATATGTAACACTATGTACTTATTATAGTAATTTCTCTAACTGGGTAATAACTTGGTACTAACCCTGAACCTATCCCTAAACCTAACCTTAACCCATGTAGTTACTTTATGTTACCCAGTACTTTCTTAGGTAAGTACACTGTAAGTACACATGAGTGCACATGCTGTAAAATAAAGTGCAACCAAAAAAAAAACTTCAGAGGTAATTTTCATGAGTAAAAGGATGCCTGCTGTGTGCATTTAATTCTTTTTTTGTAATTTATTTAGTAAAATGACTGGCTTTTTTTACTGTGCATTACAGAGTAACACAATAAAAAATGCTAAATTCTAAAGGGGTGACAGCATTTTATATGCCCGGTATGTGCTCAAATTAGTTTGCACAGCAGAGGGCCAGTGGAATACCATAATGTATGATAATATATGATGACTGCTTCTCTTCAAGTATTCTAAGTGAATCTGAGCGCTCACCTTCAGCTCCTCAGCGGTTCTGTGGTTTGTCTCTAGAGTGACTTGGCGCATTCAACATTCATCCTTAATCCAGTCAGTCCCATAATGGACTCCCATCGGTAGACGCACTTTCTCGGATTAGCTCATATTAACTCTTGCTAGTGGCACTCAAGTCTAATGAGTAATTTACACTAAAATCACCAAATCAAAACATCTTGGTAGCTTGCAGTTCCCTGCTGGGGTACATCCAAGAAAGAATTGTGTAGGTAATTAATGCTACAGGAAGATCTACAACTCTCTGAACCAAGATGGGATTAGCAATTCCCGTTAGTGATGCAGGGGAATAGAAATGTCTCTCGTGTGCATGGAGAAATGTGTGGTTTTCCCAGTTAAATAAGCTCTGTCCAACTTTCTGTCCTCGTCAACCTTTCTGACTGTTGTGTTTCTCTGCTCCTTTCCCTTTCGAGCCAATTAATGGAGGACCAGGAGGAATTTCTTGGCTCTAGCAAATGTTAAAAGACGTCTCTTACAATCTGAGGATTTCTTAGGGAATCTACTTGAAGAACTTCCAACTATAATGAAATCAATAGAATTCAGACGCCCTTTTAAGTTTAAATAATGCGTATAAAGCGGAATGTTTGTTTAATTTGATGAACCGCTTGAATATGAAACACATCAGCATGCCCACAAGCGTCCACTCATAATGGGAAAACAGGTTTGCCGACAACAAATGAGGCTATAAGGATCCTTGTCCATTCTAAAAATAAAGTAATGAGCATCGCCACATATGTATTGCATGTCTCTCGTACACTTCGTCGGAGTGGTAGAGCACACAAAACTCAATTATTGAAATTGTCTTGAAACCTTGCACTTTTTTTAGCTAAAGGAAGAGATCTTATTATTTTAAGCAATGACTTTGCTACACCATCTAGGACAACTTTTAGTAAAAACCCAGGGGTAATCTCAACAATGCTACGTGAATTTAATGAATGGGCCCTGCCAAGACAAAGATTGAAGTAAAATGAAAAACAAGAGTCTAAAACACATTATTAAAGGGCTTTATAAAGAACTTTTGACTTAATCAGCCAATTCATCTTTCTCATTACCCCTGCCCTTTATTGCAGCCCTTATTGGTCCTCTTATTGCAAGATGTCAGTGGCTAAAATAAAATGGCTTTCAGTGAGGATTAGGGGGACTGTTTCAGTGTCTTGGCCTCTGTGGCATTTTAATTAACCCGTCCACAAATAGTATTGATGAGTTTCTTAGTGTGAGAAAAAGAGGAGTTGTGTACTTGTGTTAATGTGTGCTTGTGCAAATTTTATAGGCATGGTACTATGCATATACATATACATATATACATATATACTGTGCTCGACATTAACGTTTGTCCACTAGTGAAAGAGAATTTTACCTTCCTTACTGGAAAAAAGTAGCATGATTTAAAACATGATAATTTTGGTAGAGAGAGGAAGACCCCCCATACCATATCTAGGCAGGTGGTGCTGGGGAGGCGGAGGGCTAGAATAAGAATTTGCATAGTGCGTAGAGATAGTGAATTCGTTTGGATGCCTCGTGGTTATAAAAGGAAGTGGTAATGAATACATAAATTTGATTGGCTGTGAACTTTACGTTGAAACAACCAATATGAGCGTGAATAGAGTTTCATGGCTGAACTATCCATAAATATTAAATATAATATAGTTAAGCATCATCACATAACCAAGAGTGCCATTTCCCAAATATCAGCATGATTGTAAATGTGGCATTGATTTTATACAAAAGTTTAATAAACAAGTAGTTATATATTAATAAATATTAAATATTAAGCGACTTGCATTATAGACCATTTTTGATCTATTTCGCCAAACAAAGCCACAACAGAACTCTTGTCCATGTCCGAGCAGCACACAGCAGAGTTTCATTACAGAATGAGTCAATGTTTTTGAAAGAATCGGGTGAGTCAATGACACAATGACCAGTCACTTGAATGAATCAGCCATCTGAACAAATCAGTTGAATGAATGATTCAGTGACTCTATTATTAAGACAGTCACTTGCCGCCATCTACTGGTGGTTCAGTTTCATATTTAAAAGTATCATTGAATTTTTTTCCAGCATGTTATATTTATATATTTAAAAAAAAAAAAAGTAAACTATGAACCTCAAAACATTATTTATGCAGTTGTAATTTTGCATTGTAAATGCTTTAATGCCACTTCTGAGCTCCATTCCAGATGCAGCTTCTGTGTTTCCTCTGCAGTGAATTTTTTGTTGCTAATGATTTTATTTGGTAACATCCCTATAGAGTCTTATTATTCTAATAACATTTATTGTCAAAACTTAAAGGGATGGTCCAACCAAAAAAATTGCTGTTAATTTACACAGCCTCAGACCAAGATGTTTTTGACTTCTTTTTCTTCAGTAGAACATTAAATAAGATTTTTAGCTGAAATTTGCTTGGTGATTCATATAATGCAAGTTAACAGCTACTGTCACATTGAGAGTCAAAAAAACACTTAACAGGCAAAACAAAATTAATACCCAAAGCTCTTGGCAACATACTGAGGTCTTATGAAGCGAATTGATTGGTCTGCGCAAGAACATGATTTACATGTTCAGTTTAATCCACAGCCATGGCAAACTTTTGCCAACATTATTACCTGTAATAATGTTGTCATCGCAGTCTACATGAGCTTCCTGTCGCATAATGACACATGTGCGGGAGCAAACTCGCACATGAGCTGATGGTGTGTTTGTTTACAACAGTGAGGGAGGATGTGCAAGTAGTATTTTTCATCAAAATGGTACAAACTTATGCTAATCCTGGATGTCGCAACCTATAAGAAATAATTAAGATTACATTGATCAATTGGGAAGATTGACTTTTCACAGATTCCCAATGTTTGAGCTCCCGCGTGTACGTCATTATGCGTCAGGAAGCTCGTACTTCAGACTATCGTGAACGCACCCAGGTCCGTTTGCAGAGGCTGTGGATTACAGGTTACATTAACGTTGTAAATAATGCTCAGTTTCTTGCACAGACCGAACGCTTCACAAGACTTCAATATATCATCAGGAGCCACACATATTAATTTTGTTTTGCCTGTATGCTTTTTGAATCTCAAAGTGATGGTAGCCACTGCCTTACATTAAATGAATGAACAAGGACCACGGTTTCAGATAAAGCTCTACTTTACCGTTGTACTGAAGAAAAAAACAAGCCACCTTCAATTTTTCATTTTTGGGTAAACTATCCCTTTAAGAATTTTACAGATATAGATATACATTTTTCTGTAAAAATGATTTTTACACTCAGACAAGTGAACGACCGAAGTACAAGCAAATAGCAAGGCTATAATACATATCAAAGCTACTTTATTTGCATCATTACCAACTGTCGCTGGCATCTTTTTCTAGAATCACAAGAGAAATTGTATAATGAGGGATAGTTTTCTGTATAGTTTATAAAAGAAGATATCTACTCCATTAATAGCTTGTTTGTGGGCATTTGTTTGTTTAGCAGTTACACGGCACGGTGCAACATCTCCGAATTCCTTTTCATCTTCCCTTCATCATGGCTCTTTTTCTCATTACATTTTTTCCCCCCGCATCTTTTTCTCCCCGTGTCCAAATACAAGGGACTAGCATCGATCTGCACATCTCACAAACACATCCGCTTCAATTGATTTAAGCACAGCAGGCTGTGGGTGAGTGGAGTTGCCCCTAAACGAACATAAACAGAGGAGAAGTGCGTTTTATTGTGGTTTCCAGATGACGAGCAGACTGAACAAGCAGCAACACCTGCTAATGGCTGAAGGGCTGCTCTCACACAGGTACGTACTGTTGGCTTCTATGGATTTTCCCCCTCACGTTTGGACATGGCCCATGGGGAGTCTTCTCTTTCGCTCTCTGTCCTGTCTGAGCTGGGATGTGATGTGTGTGTGTAATTACTGAAGCTGAGCTGCAGGCAGACTCTCTACTGAACGAGGGAGGGATGATATTGTCTCCCAGAGACCCCTGTACCATGGCCCAACACGCCACACAGAATCGACACAGACTTCTCGCAGTCGAACGGCTCCCCGATGGGTATTTGAATGGCAGCCCATCAGTAGAAAGGGAAGAAGGAAGGAAGGAGTTGATTTTAATCTGCCCACTGATCAATATGATCCATGCCTTTCTCTGGCAGGGTTTATGGAAGGTTTACTCTTGAAAGAGATCCATTGGCCTTTATCTGCATATTTTCCCCCTGAAACCGA
Organism: Zacco platypus; assembly: GCA_038088235.1. Lineage (NCBI taxonomy): Eukaryota > Metazoa > Chordata > Actinopteri > Cypriniformes > Xenocyprididae > Zacco > Zacco platypus. Next base: position 28,815,207 of record CM076083.1, on the reverse strand, counting down.
ACACTGCAATCACTCTGTGTCATTCCGCTCTGGGTCTCTGGCCAAAATGCTATCATTCCTGCTCTCTCAGTATGACTTACTGCTAACATCTCCTTGTCAGCAGTTCGAGTTTTCAGCTCTTGTCTTACTGCCACCACAAAAAGGCAGTTTTCATCATTTTTTGCACCCTGCTGATATTTCACCCATTAGGCGGTTCTTTTTCAAATTTGCTTTTACATTATCTTTGAGAGTTTGAGTGGCTCTTTAATTCAAATATTTCATTAATTCGGTTTTTGTTCGTTTATATATTGGATTATGATGCTTGCTATCCCTTTTGCTATTCCCGTTTTTTAAAGCAAAATTTGATAACAACAATTGAATATTGACAGTTTGTACAACTTTTGCCACGTTCAGAATACTGAGCATAGTTTCTCTGTGACATAAGAACAACTATTTGCATAATTGTATGTGTAATTTGATTGGCCAATCAGAATTCCAAGAATGCTGAATGGAGTTTACTTGACGCAAAAAGGTTTTTTTTTTCTTTACAGCATTAGAGAAAATGTTGCAGGTTTTGGGTTCAGTGTTTTCTTATCTCCCTCATTGATCATGTTTCTCTCACTAGTAACCCAGAGTGGAGCTTTAAGGGATTAAAGTCACCATAAAATCAAAACTGGCAATTCATTTTTTTTATAATGGAATATTGTAGTATTTATTTTAATTGATTTATACATGCACATTTTTTTTTTTTTTTTGTAATTCATGTGTTCTCGTAATCTTTAACCAAAATAACTTCCCTCTAATGATGTGTATGCTGGCGCGAGGGCGGGATCAACCTGCCAATCACATGACATCATAGCAATAGCAAACCACAACCATCCAACAATTCAATCAATTCCCAATAGACTTTAAAGAGATGGATTTAAAGAGCTTTTTGACAAGGGAAGAGAAATCTGTGCCACTCCACTCCCATTATAAATTCCAGTCTGGCTTTAAAAGCTTGGCTTCTTTTGGAAGTTGGAAGCATTTTCATGGATGGAAAAGAAACAAATTTTTGTTACTCAATACTAGTAATATTAACATGGCTGTGATTACCTACAGCTAATATTCAGAACAGCTGCACTTGTGAGATATTGCGTACATTTAATAAAGATTTTTTCATTAGTATTATCCAGAATACCAATGCAAAAAGCCATAAAAACCTACCTGTACCAGTCCAATCCTTTGTCATAATTTCTATCAAAGAAATGTGGTTCAGTCCCGAGAGCTCGAACATCTGGATGAATCCGGATGAACTCCAGAACCGCCCTGGTGCCTCCTTTCTTAACGCCAACTATAAGTGCATTCGGCAACTTCTTATTCCCGTATTTTGGCGAATTACTGTTATTACTCTGCTTGTGATCAACCAGATCTTGTGTTTTCTGAAAGGCTGAATGTTTGCTTTGGTTGCCAGTAAGGTTTAAGAGACCCACAGCCCTCGTCTCATCCGAGATAACTCTCGCTTTCGCTGATATAGTGCAATAATGTGACTTCTGTAAAAGTTTTTTACTTCCCATGTTCTTCAGATGGACGCAGCGGTGATGATCCTCCAATCTCTGGTTAGGCATGATTGTACCGGAGCAGAAGAGGATGCTGTAGCATAGATACATGAAACACAAAGAGATCGTGAATATAAAAATATATCTTCTGCTTAATCTGTTTGAGGATGGCACGATTCGGCTGGAGAGGAACCTATATGCCATGTCTCCATGGATGAAAAGACGGCATGTTTTTCTCCGTAAGTTTCTCAGTGAGGTTTGCTGGTTGTCTCGTGCTCCCCATCAACTCCGCCGGCGCGAACTTACATCTCATTTGGGAAAATGATAGTTAATATTTCCGACCGGACACATAAGGTGACAGAAAGTCTGAGAACAACAGGCATCAATAACAAGATAAAGTTTCCAAATTAGCAAACGACATATGTAATTCCACTGCCCTTTAGTTTCAACGTCGAGTCACTTTTGTACGTTAAATCACCTCCGCAACGGACTTCCGCAACGGACTTGATTGTGTGCTGATATAGTGTTGAAAATATTTAAAGTAATCCCTTTGTTTGACCTGGTAATGTGCCACATCTTACTAAATGTAATCCGTTTTGGAAATCGCATATTCCAGGTCTAAAAGGCACATTTTTCTCCCAAGTTCCCAACGCGAAGCCGCGTAGCGCTCTCCCTCTCTCCGTTCAGCTCATGTTTGTGTCTTTCTAAAGTTCTCAAGAGCGGCTTTGCGGCAGTCAAGCGCTCGAGATCAATATTTAAAGACGACGCCTGACGTCACGTCATATTTTCATATTCCTCATGCGTTTGTCTTTTTAAAGGAGTACTGCCCAGCTGCGTGTGCCATTACACTAAGTGCCATTATTCCGCTTAAATTCTCAGTTGCCCCGCGTAAACGAATTGCTTACAACCATGGAGTGGAATCTTAATGATTCTTCAATTATATTAAATTATGTTTATAGTTTTGCAAAATTACTTCTCTTAGACCCGAAAGTAAACAACTCTCTGCTTAAAACTATGATTTATGAGATTCTCAGACCAGAAGTGTTAAGAGGATGCTATTTGCACAATGTTATTCACAGGAAAATTACACTGAAAACTTGTTAGCAATCAAAAAAAAAAAAAATTGATTGCTGTTTTTAAAATGTAAGTACAAAAAAAGTGTTCATTACTTGAGCCTCAAATTCTAGATTGACTTTACTGTTGCTCAGAAAAAGATGCATTGGCTTGCATACATGTTTTTTCAAACATTGTGTGCATGGTTTCATTAAAACAAAAGGGGTGTACTAAATGTTTAGAGGTTCTTGAATTCATGTTCATCGATTTTTTTTTTACACTTTTTTACACTTATTTTTTTAAAGCATCCTTGTTACGCTGTAATATACACTTAAGAACTGAGTAACAATAATTAACAGCATGTACATACTAAAGGGTTAGGGACAGGAGTAGAGTTTGGCTTGGTTGCTTGTAATTATTCATAATTTACTGTAAGTAACAAGGACACTGTAAAATGAACTGTTACTGTTTGTCCAATCCAGTTTTTCACTAAAATTGTTATGTGTTAGGGGTAACGCGTTATAAGTAACCTAAGTTACATTATCAGATTACTTTTCAAGTAACTAGTAAAGTAAAGCATTACTTTTAAATGTACAACAATATATCTGAGTTACTTTTTCAAATAAGTAACTCAAGTTACTTTATTTTTTTTCTGTCTATTCCTTCAGAGTGAGGCTTATTCATTTCAGTTTACATGTGAAAAGCCCATTGCATTTACCAAAAATAGTACCCAACGACTTACCAACTAACTACCAAACTAAGCAAACCCAACAGGTGAGGAAAAAGTTACACGAAAGTATTGTAACACATTACTTTACATAAAAAAAATAAGTAATTCAATTAGTTACTTTTTAGAGAGTAACACATTCCTTTTAAAAGTAACTTTCCCCAAAACTGCTGATAATATAACTAGACAAGTATGGTATTAATTAAAAAAAAAAAGTAAAATAGAAGTACACTATTTTCACTGGTGACCCTACTGTACGCGTTCATTTTAGTATATTCACATACCGAATCCAGATTTAAGCATCTGTAAATAAAGTTTTGATTGAAATACTTTCTCTTGTTGTTGTTTGTAGATATCGACCTCTTTTGGAAGGTTAAATAAGGTCTAAGGTATAAAATCTTGTTTTAATATTTCCTAAAGACAATTATCAAGACAAACAGGCCCTTAATCCTCATTCACTAATCTGCTTCCACAGAGCTTTATTTCAATGTGTTTGTCTAGAGGAACATTAATGTTGACAGGTCTCATTTCTCTAGTAGAGAGAGAGACAGTTTCAAAAAGGCTATGGTTTGCACAGGTGAAATCCCTACGATTACAATCATCCTCTCAGAGCGGAGGATTTTAATGTCCAGATGTCTTCGTTGCAGTAGGAGGCTTAAGGTGATAAAACACTTTCTCATTATTAATGTTGCCTGCATTTATTGGATATAATCCTGAGTGGCCTGTATTTCTGCTTACAGGCAAATAAATCAGGTCGAACCTCTGCCATCTCCAAAGGCTTGTATGTTGTAGACATGGATTGCTCAAGAGAACAAGACCATTTCAGTCAGCAAATGTCACTATTAGAGTCGGTTTGACATTTTCCACAAAATCCTGAATGTGCAGATTATATTTATACAAATGTTGACACCACAAAACGAGCACTGTACCCCAAAATAACATGAACACATTGGTGTTATCAGTTGTTCAGTGAAAAACATGCCTTGCAATATGTAAGGGTATATTTACTTTTATTTTGCGTGAAAAATATCTTTGCCTCGGAGGGCGTAGCATGTAAATATAGCAATGCAAGCTATGGGACTATTCTCTTCAGTGAAAGCATGGGGTTTACACAGAGATTGTCTATCTGTAGACAATTTTCCCAATTAGTGGGGCACCAGAGAGTCTGTCTTTCTAATCAGCCACCCTTGCTGTGACTCTGTGAATCCGCTTTTAGTGAAATGTGATCAGAGTCCGTGGATCAATTGGGTCAACAGCATTGGCCCAGATGACATTGATACAATTAAGCATGGGGCTTCATTAACCTTTTCATTCCGCCAAGCTCCGAGTCTCATTCCTGATATCTCCGAACACGATCATGAGCGTTCCCTACAATATATAGAAATGTTATTGGCTGCAGAGGTTAGTGCTGCAAGATATCATCTGAAATAACCCAGGTCAAAGTGCGGTCAGCCTATAAGGAGTTGTTTAATTTTTAGTGGAACAATTTCAAACTCTGCTGGATGTAATATTTCCAGAGGAGTGGAGTGCCATTTCAAAATGATTTTCAATTACCTGGTTATATCCTGGAATGACACATCTGGGGGTTTATTTAATATGTTTGTGTATTCTACTCTGTATTTTACATTACATGTTCCAATACAACTACCACTTTCTTCTTAGTTCTTTCTTTAGTGATTGAATTGACAAGGAAGGCAAAACACTGAAATTACAAAGAATTTTCTATATGCATTTAAAGGGATAGCTCAAATGATTTTGTCATGATTTACTCATTCTCTTCCCCAGTTGAAAGGATTTTGGTAACCAAAGAGTTTTAGCTACCACTGTCTTCCATTATATGGACAAAAACACTGAAATATTTGTCTTATTTTATGTTAAAAAATAGTCTATTCTGTCTAAATATCTAACATCATTTATTCACCCTCATGTTATTCCAAACTTATATGGCTTTTTTTTTTTATTCTGTATTGTTGTTTTAAATTGATCTATTTTTTGTCCACATAATGGTTCCAACAAAAAGTCTTAAAAATATCATATTTTGTGTTCCATAGAGAATCGGAGCAACATTACGGTGAGTAAATCTTTTAAAAATAATAACGCCCCTGTCCATGGTGCTGAATGCTGCTCCTTTCCTTTATAAAATACATCCTAATCTTTGAGTCATGTAGCAAAGGGTCTTGATGTTAAAATAGTTTGCTACATCAACAATAAACAAAAAAAGCTTGATATAACCAGTAGCAACACTGCAGAGTGACCCCTCAAAGGAACACATTAAAAACAAATGAAAAATTAAAAACGTCAGAAAACCCCAAACCCAGATGAGTAAACCATCTGTACTTGTATTTACTAATACATACACACATGTTCTTTTAGACCCACAGTGTTCTTTCCTACTAAATGAAACATGTGACTATTGGTTTTTGCAGCCAACTGTATACAAGTGATTGTTTAATTTTCTTATTTATGTCCCAAGATTAATCCCAATCACGACAGGGTTACCAATCAATGGCGTGAGAAAATGTCTCGCTCTCTTCAAATGAAATAATCCAATCTGCAGGTTTAGTCCTTCTCGTGGAAAGGAATGGGGCATTTTAGATGCGTGCTCTTTGTGTTACCTTTTACACAGGGCTGAACCATTTCTCTCTAAGCTCCAATCACCATTGTACGACTGTTCATTCCTCTGAATTCGGTTTCAGGCAATCATTCAACAGTAATAAGATCAGGGCCCTTGCTTGCATGCATCATTCCCAGCCTCAAAGGCTGGAGGAAATTTTCTCAGCCTTTTTGCTTCAAACCTTTGCAAGAGGAAAATGTGACAGTTTCGACCGTATAGTGTGTTTACTATTAGTTGTAGACGCATAAGCGTTGCTATCTCTTCTTTATAATGGGAAAGGTAATATTAGTCGCCCAGGAAAGGCCATAGAACAGCAGGTTACTTCTTCCCCTGCCAATACCCAAATCAGCTAATTTTTACTGACATTTTCCCTCTGTTGTTTAAATCAGAACTGTTTTGATCAATCGATCGCTAATGTTTGCTCACCAAAGGAGGACATGAGTTAGAAATGTCACCCTTTTGGTCATCAGCCCCGAGTCTTGGTTGAGCCTTTCTCTGGAACCTGGTAATTGTCACCCAGTCTGTATTGGCAGAAGTCAGCAGGAAACTCAGCAGGCAGTGATATTTACAGATATTCCTGTCCAGAGACCTGCCAGCGAACACCTTCATTTTTAGCCCCACAGTATATGTGAAGTTAACAGACAGTGGAGAAACGACTATTTCGGCTTCAATTAGAGATGATTCCGTTTTTTGCTAAAATTAGAATTTTTTGGTTTTCCAAAAAAAGAACTAATTAGCATAAGTTAGCCTTTTTTGTCTAGAGATAAAAACACCACAATGACAGTAATTAAATAAATAAAAGAAAACATCAGGCGTTTCAACTGATAACACTTTAGTGCAATAGTAAATGGTTTGTGGGCAGCGAGGGTGGTTTGGCTCTTTGATGGATAGTTTAATGACACTTACAACAACACACAGGATCCTTTATCTCAGAACGTCATCTTGGAAATTGCCAGTAATTTATCTAGTCTGGCTTGTCTCTCTATGAGACAGCTGAACACTTCACTGTAAAAAATTATTAGGGTGTCATAAAGCTTTCCTCATATATTATGAATGAGCCGCCCACACAGTTGGTATTAAAAACAATTTTAGGTCGATTCGCTTACAATGCCGTTTTCTCCAGCGATTTGTAGTCTATTTATCAGTGCTCCTTATTTTATAGTCATTTAATGGTGCTGGTTGAAGTGCAGGAGTTTGATCAAGACTGAGTAGGTGATCATTAACTGGACCGGCTGCTCCGACTGGCATTTGGTAATTTCCTCTGACTGGCAGAATTCCCAGATTTATTCGGCTGGTTGTCGTCAACGCTGTGGAATATTTTAGATGTTCACGCACAAGACAGCACACGCCGTTTCAGTTTGTTCTGTGTATGTTTTCTGGCACAGATCAATTCTGGTGGTTTCTTGCTTGCTTTTAGCATCATCCAAACAAATTCCTCACAGATTAAAAAGCACACTGTTAAATTAATACGAAGAAATTTTAATATGTAATTATATAGTGCATAATTTTTCTGCCAATGTGTGTTTTTGAAAATCTTCATCTTGAGTTTTTTTTTTTTTTTTACATTCTCATGAAAATGATTATCACTAGGCAGGTGTGATGAAGATTTCAACACCCTCTCGATAGCCTCCTTTTTTAAATGCGCTCTCATGTTCATTTATAGCATCTGCTGCTCTGACACTCTTGGAAACCGGGTGCTTCCAGGCCCAAACCAGAGTGTCATCTACTGTGGGCTCTGACTAAATTGAATCCAAACAAAATGGCAGAGAAATGAGAATCGCCGCTCATTGATGTCATCTATCACAGAGCCACAGTCAGCCAGACTGGAAACGACTCTTCTAATGATATGGGGTTTGCCCTGTGCAAATAAAACTAACCAGGTTGTATTTGCAGGCTCAGGTCATGGATAATGATTAGAAACTATCATCACATTAAGGCCTGATTTGCAGATGGTGTGAGCATATTCGCTTCTTTATACGCTGTGCATTCGCTTGCACGGAAAGGCCATTATTAATGTTTATTGATCATTTTATGATCATTTAGTTTCAGTTTAGTTTTCTTTTGCTGCTTTGCACATTTCCTTGGAGATTTCAGGAGCATGAAAGCAAGCAAATATAGTTATAATGCTGTTCTTAAAGGGCCAGTCACCCAAAAAAGAAAAGTAAGTCATCATTTACTCCACCTACTCGTGTTGGTACAAACCTTTTTACAAGTCGATTTTCTTTCTACTGTGGAACACAAAAAGAGACATTCAGCAGAATGTCCAAGCTGCTCTCCAGAGTTTGAAACCAGGATGTTGGAATGATCTGAAAGCAAGAGGAACACATTGTCAGTTTGGATTGATGGTGAATAAATTGTGGCAGAACTTTCATTTTTGTGTCCCTTTTATACTCTATCTAATGAAATACAGTAATATATTGGGTTGCATGGTATTTTATTACAATACAATAGTTAATTGTGTTTTATTAATGGTTAATGAACCCTAATTAATGTTTTTGAACATTCATAGTCCAACATGCAAATTTAATGTAAATTGATCATGTTGTGTTTGAATGACAATAGCAAACAGGCTGTTATTAGCTAGTCTCTTCTAGAAACAGAAGCACAATCTCCTTGTGATTCACATTCAGGCGGTCTGCAAATAGAAACTGCACTGCAAACAGTTTGTGTTCAATGGATTTTGACTGGATTTTTTCCTTAGGTTGTGATGTGCAATCAGACTGCAGAAGTCCTTGCAGAAACAATAGGTGATGAATACTAAAAAGGAAGCACACAAAACCATACATCAATAATATCATTTGTTATGATGAGATTATGTATGTGTTTGGGAATAGTCAAGGTTTAAAACAGCTCTATTGACATTTCATGGTCAAATCGTATACTGGAAGTTAATTTATGTAATGTCTGAATATTGTCTAATATGTTGTCTATTGTTCCTGAAATTGTTTGACAATGTTAATATACAGGTGCTGGTCATATAATTAGAACATCATCAAAAAGTTGATTTATTTCACTTATTACATTCAAAAAGTGAAACTTGTATAATATATTCATTCATTACGCACAGACTGATATATTTCAAATGTTTATTTCTTTCAATTTTTGTGATTATAACTGACAACTAAGGAAAATTCTAAATTCAATATCTCAGAAAATTACAATATTGCGTAAGACCAATACAAAGAAAGGTTTTTTAGAAATCCTGGCCAACTGAAAAGTATGAGAATGTACAGCACTCAATACTTAGTTGGGGCTCCTTTTGCCTGAATTACTGCAGCAATGCAGCGTGGCATGGAGTCGATCAGTCTGTGGCACTGCTCAGGTGTTATGAGAGCCCAGGTTGCTCTGATAGTGGCCTTCAGCTCTTCTGCATTGTTGGGTCTGGCATATCGCATCTTCCTCTTCACAATACCCCATAGATTTTCTATGGGGTTAAGGTCAGGCGAGTTTGCTGGCCAATTAAGAACAGGGATAGTTGCTGATAGTTGGTCAGCAGCAGGAAGCATGAAGTCCTCTAAAAATTCCTGTTATACGGCTGCGTTGACCTTGGACCTCAGAAAACACAGTGGACCAACACCAGCAGATGACATGGCACCCCAAACCATCACTGACTGTGCAAACTTTACACTAGACCTCAAGCAACGTGGATTGTGTGCCTCTCCTCTCTTCCTCCAGACACTGGGACCCTGATTTCCAAAGGAAATGCAAAATTTACTTTCATCAGAGAACATAACGTTGGACCACTCAGCAGCAGTCCAGTCCTTTTTGTCTTTAGCCCAGGCGAGACACTTCTGACGCTGTCTGTAGTTCAAGAGTGGCTTGACACAAGGAATGCGACAGCTGAAACCCATGTCTTGCATACGTCTGTGCGTTGTGGTTCTTGAAGCACTGACTCCAGCTGCAGTCCCACTCTTTGTGAATCTCTCCCACATTTTTAAATGGGATTTGTTTCACAATCCTCTCCAGCGTGCGGTTATCCTTATTGCTTGTACACGTTTTTCTACCACATCTTTTCCTTCCCTTCGCCTCTCTATTAATGTACTTGGACACAGAGCTCTGTGAACAGCCAGCCTCTTCTGCAATGACCTTTTGTGTCTTTTGGACAACTGTCAAGTCAGCAGTCTTCCCCATCATTGTGTAGCCTACAGAACTGGACTGAGAGATCATTTAAAGGCCTTTGCAGGTGTTTTGAGTTCATTAGCTGATTACAGTGTGGCACCAGGTGTCTTCAATATCGAACCTTTTCACAATATTCTAATTTTCTGAGACACTGAATTTGGGATTTTCCTTAGTTGTCAGTTATAATCATCAAAATTAAAAGAAAGAAACATTTGAAATATATCAGTCTGTGTGTAATGAATGAATATAATACACAAGTTTCACTTTTTGAATGGAATTAGTGAAATAAATCACCTTTTTGATGATATTCTAATTATATGACCAGCAACTATGTGATTTTAAATAACAAAATTTGAATTATCTTTTCATTTTATTTGGACTTTTATGTTGTAATTTAGACTTTTTATTTTATAATTGACTTGGTATGTCATAACTTTGACTGTGATTTCACTCAGCTACGACTTTTTAATCTCAATTTTGACATTTTATCTAATAATTTTGTCTTTTTGTCATCTATGACTTTTTAAGTCAAAACTATGACTTTACCTCATAATTTTGACTTGTCATGAATGTCTTTATCTCATAATTTTGAATTTTTATTTCATTGTTTTGTCTTTTTAAATCATAAATATGGCATTTTTAATTATTATTTTATTTCATTTGTGGTGGAAAAGGGCTTCCATATCATCATTTTGCGTTTTGTGCTTTGCAGTGAAGTTTTCTTCTCATAATTCTGGAATACTCTCATTAAAACAAAAGGTTAAATATGACCGTCACAGTGAAAGTCTTGTGAATGCACTTTTTGTAGTAAATGTATATACTCCTTTAGATGCAACTTCCCCTGCAAGACAGCTACAGACAGAAAAACGTGAATTCACCACCTCCTAATTGAGGGGTCAGTGTTCCTACTTGTATGGGCTGTACGCCACTGCACCACAATGAACATTAAAATCATGCAAAAACACTAACAGCCTATGTGTGAGCCTACCATTCCCGCCTGGATTGCTAATGTAAAATCTGTAGCATCAGTGGTGAGATTGTAGAGTGCAGTCAGAAATACTACCTAATAACCGTTGCCACACAAGATTTTATAGGCTTACTCTGTTCTCAGTAAATTGACAATATATCTCTTTAAAGGCTTGTGCCCAGGTCCCAGTGCTATCTGAGAGCCACGGTGCTAAGTGTCCTTCCTAAAAGCTTTCAAATGCTTTTGCTCTGCAAGATTTAATCTCTTGTATTAGGTAAGTTGTTCGTGGTGATTCTGCAACTTTCAGTATTGGCTATGTAAATCATTGCTGTTTGTGCCATTGACCCCAGCCACCACGAGAAGCACTTGTCTGTGAAATAGGTTGACATGGCCCATTGATCACAATTATAGCAGGTGATTTGCTCCAGGCCCTGGTCAAAACAGTGCTCTGAAATGAGGGCTTGAGAGTGGAATCCATATTACATCCAGGAGGTGATTAACATGGTGCAAAACCCCCGGTGGACTCTCAGTGCACTAATGAGGGAGACATACAAACTTGCCTCGAGTCAAAGTAATCAGAGTTCTGTGTTGTGCTATTTCTTAATGGGAGGAAAATCCATCTCATCATAGAGCAAATGTTGTATATATTATTTTTCAGAGCCTGTTTTTTAGCATTCACGAGTGCCACAGAAAGAGAACTATCTCATTTAGGTTGCAGAAGTGCATGCTGTAGGTGAAGAACTGAGAGGTGTTCTACTGTTAAAAAGCACTTTCTCTCTCTCTCTCTCTCTCTCTCACTTACTTTTCAACTTTCGACAGCTCGATTTCATCCTCTTTTGTCCCACTAATTCAGCATTTTAGAGCAAAACCTGCCTCTTATTCACCAACCGCCAATTTAACCAGATGTTAAATGCGTCAAAACAGCACCTTATAGTGAGTATTTAAATTTAAACTTAGTTTTTAAAAACAGCACAAACACCCCTCTTATGCAAATTAGGCTTATTATGGATTGCAAATTATTCACAAAACTCGTGCTGTTTGTCTACCGCAATTAGAGTTGCGGCATTTCTACAAAAGCAGGTGATAAACCTGCATTCATTCAAAAGAGATGTTTGTGTGCATTTTTGTACCAATCATGGTAGCAGTTATTCTGGAAAAAATATAAGCTATCATTCTATTTTCTTAATGGAATTTTACAGTATTTCTTACAAAATATTTATCCAGGCACATTATTATCATCATTGTTATTATTATTTCAAATTCATGTGCCCTCGTAATCTTTAATAAAAATTACTGGCACGAGGTGTGACAACCTGTCACTCACATGACATCACAGCAACTATCCAATCAAGTCCCCATGGACAAAAAAAAAGTCCCGCCCAACATTTTTTCTTGTTTATGAAGCAATGTATGTCAGAAAACATCAGAAACAGACTATCACAACTTCTGTTTCATGATGACTTTAATATGCCGTTTTGGCTTTGTGTTTCATTTGCATTTGGTTAAAAGGATAGCTTAGCCAAAAAAGAAAATTTTATCATCATTTACTCATCCTCGTGTCGTTCCAAACATATATGATCTGCTTTCTTCTACATAGCACAAAAGAACGTTTTGAAACGTTTGAACGTTGCTTCGGTTCATACAATGAAAGTCAGTTTACTCCAAAACAACACTGGACCCTGCTGTTTTTATGGCCAAAAACCAAAGATGTTTTCCAAAATGGCTTCTTTTGTGTTCCACAGAATAAAAGTTTTAAAGGTCTGGAAGGACTTGAGAGTGAGTAAAGGATGACAGAATTTTCATTTTTGGTTGAATTATCCCTTTCAGACTCAAAGCCTGTCATCACAGTTTAAGTGACAAGAACTGTCAGTGTTTGACAACAGGGGAAAAGTGAACATGGAAACCTATTACGAAGAGGGCTTTCTTCAAAAAAGAGGGGCCCGAAATCATGATATCAAAATGTCTGTGTCAGTTATCGGCAGTCACACGCAGAGCTGAGTGACATTAATGGCTGGCTTTGCAGTCTGTGAGCTCAGTAATATTTCTTTCTTCCTGACCAAACAGAACAGCAATATTTGGCCTTTTACTGTCACAAACACCCTGGCAAGTCTGAAAGAGATCAGCAATGCACTAAAGCGCATGCATAATTCATACGCAAAGGAGAAATTTTAGAGTTCTCAGAGGTTTAGCAGGATTCATTATTGATGGGATGATCTTGCTTAGTCTCCTCTTCATAGTCAGTGCTCATTTACTTTCAACAGAGCAGACACGTTACTGTTATCCCTTAAATATCAGCTCTCAATTAATGTTCTTACCAGGATTTCAACTGAAAGGCATATATGATAACAAGAAAAGGAACATGGAGCAAAAATAGCTGTCTCCTTCTTCTTTGTAAAAACATCGCAGATCAATGCTCATGAAATACCTTATAATGCAACACAAAGACCGTAGTTCTCTGAGAAAACATGAGATGAAGCACGTACTATTAAAACCAAGGAAACAATTTTCTGATACAGTGACAAATTTTCTTAGTGTTACTAGACATAAATAACAGGGATGCATGATAAGTCTGTACCATCATCGTTATCAACCAACAGATAATAGATAAATCATAGATGTTAAATCTATCAGTGTCAATATTGGTTATAAAACAGTTAAGTACGATTGTTGCATTTGATTGGAAAACTTTATTATTAGTGGAGGATATTTTTCAGTGACTCTTTCAGGTTACAAGTGACTGTCTTTATGAGTGAGTCATTGAATAATTAATTGAACTAATTAGTTCAAAAATACTGATTCATTCATGAACGAGACAAGTATCTGAGTGCTCCTCAATTGGAAGGCCTAGTTGCCTATAAGGCTCATATCTACGTTGTTACATCAAACTTTTATGATGTGGCTTGCCATGTACACTTACTAGAGCATTTCTTTCTTTAATTCTGAGGCTGACTCAAGCCTTCAAAGGACTGGACGGACAAAGCCTCATGCAGCATTCTAATTGAGAAAAGCACAAAGTGTTTATGAGTGAGTCATTAAATCATTCACTTAACTCGTTCAAAAACACTAGCTGTCTCTGAACTCTGAACTGAACTGGGTGGACGAAACCATAGTGGACATTATCGAGTGCACTCATTCAATCCCACAATAACGAGCGTATCACCAATATACACTCAACGGCTATAGAATACCCATAATGCACTGTGAGAGCCACGTGCCGAATGAATTCCCATTTCTGACTGGATGGCGCCCGCAGCTGAATCATCTTTCCATCCATTTGCCAAACCGCTGGTCCAATGTGGCTACAGCGTAATATCATACAATTACATGGTCCAAATGGGTTGTACCTAGTCTCTTAATGAGTCATGGTAGTGTTTTGGGTGTAAAGTGCAATAAACAAATCAGAGTGTCTTCTCCCATTCCCTGTAAAAGCCAGGTGTGCTTGCATCATGGTGGATTCGCTATTTACATGGTGGAATATAGAAACCCTCAAGCGCCTCAACCCTTAGTCAATGGTCAAATTTCAGTTGCCTCAAAATAGCAACATGCCAGCAACGTGCCTGAACACACCTTGTTTTCAGACCAGCACGCCCATGGGCGAACAGATGGGTGCAAGGGCATTTGCTATTTAAACTACGTGGCGCTGGACGTGACAACTGCGTCGGGCTTAAACGAGCAAAATACACTTGCATCGCGCCTGGTGCCACATTGCATCAGGTGTATGATAGGGCTGATAACTCATTTTCATTCACTCCGACAAGTGAACTACATTAGTGGACTAATGTAGGGAATAGTGAATGAAGATATAGGGGTGATTTCAGACACAGACACTGATTCAAATCTGTTTTTATGAGCGAGTCATAGAATCATTCATTCAACTGATTCAGTTCAAAAATGTTGATGTTTTTTTTCCATTTCACTTGACTCAAATGAACATATGTTTTTCAAACTGTAGCCTATATTATAATGCTGTAATGCTTAAATTCACTTGATTTGATTTTGTCAAGTGTGTTATTTATTTATACAAAATAGTATAGAATTTTAATATTGGTCGTTTGTAAGGTATTGGCCGTAACATGGAAATAATTATCTAGGCTATGATTTTAATATTGTTGCATCCCTATACTAAATAACAGATTTTTAATCATGGCAACTTGACTTTTTATATCCAGTGTCACCAAGTGCTTCAGAGGCTGTGATGGGCCATGCCTGCAATTTGGTAGATTTTATGTCCCGCTTAAACAATACTGCATATTAAAATGTTAACCAACTTTCCTACTTTCCTTTCATGCCACATTGTTTTCCATGCATAGACCTACCCCACTTAACACAAATTCATTATGATTAGTAATATTAAAATTAAATATTGAAATATTAATATCAGTAATAATTTAATCTTTTAAGCACTCGAAAGATTAAGGCAAATTCCCATGTCCCAAAACACGTTTTCTTAGCTTCACTTTGAAATAAAAAGACACTGCATACATTTCTAAATTAGCAATTTTGAGTATAAGTTTACATTGTCTTTCAATCAGTCATAAACATTTTTTTTCTCTTTTTCCTCATTTTTTCCACCCTGTTGTGTCAATTTATACTGGACATGATTTGTTTTTGAATACATTTTATAATATGTCTGTTAAAATTCTTCCTAAATGTAAATCAACTTCCTGTTGTTCTTTGCAAATAATGGGCTTCATAAGCCTAAAACATCCACCCTGTTTCTGAGGTCCACCCTGTTACATGACATTTTTACAATGAAATGTGTAACAGGGTGGATGTTATAGGCTTATGAATTCATTTCACATTCATTCATGCACACAATTCATAGAATGTGAAATTTCAGTTATTTGGTCAGGATTATTAGGTACTAACCTGAGCTTGACCAAGTGTGTTTGTATGATAGACTGACATTTTCTTCCTCTGACAGGACTAAAAAATAATTAAATTTTAAAAATTTTTTAACAAATGACCCTGCATGATATGCTTAAGAAAGATAATGATGACGATAAGAGTATTGAGATAAATGGACCGGTATATATCAGATAGGAGGAGGCTGGGGGATAGATGCATGAATATTTGATCACACATGATGACTGTGGCAAATACTGATGGAGGTGTTCTCAATTTTCTGCATAGTTTGTCTTGTCACAGAGGACCGATTCTATATTCATACAATTCAGCAGTTTGGCACAGGCTCAGTCGTAGACAGGTGGTGTGTGCTGGATGAGATAGCTCACACCTTCTGCTAAAAGGAAAATAAAACGGAAGGAATGGAAGAAGTGAGAGAAGTTTAAACATTGATCATTTCCTCTTGTGACAGGGCTTCTTCCTGGAAAAAGAGTTGAAATGGATTTTGGTTCTGTGAAAAAGAAAAGCAGTCACTTGTGTTGAAGCTCACACTCTGTCAGTGATCAACAGAGAGCTCTGGTCTTTCTAGTCGACATAACAGGAACTCTCAGCTTCAGACAGCATACCCATAGACTGAACATGGACCTCCTGATGCACATTGTACACAAAAATGACAAAAGATTTCCAAAATAATAAGCTCCAGCCTGACAAAGTAAGTCAGTTCACTTGGTGGTCATGTGACACCGAGCACCTCTTTTCTGTATACACTAAAAATAAAGATTGTGTATTGGCATCAGTGGTGTTCCATGAAAAACCTTTGTCATCCATGGGGCATTTCTATTGCACAATAGGTTTTTATATAAGAAAAAAGGTTTGGCAAACTTGAACTGAGTGTCTGGTTTTTCACCCTGCTGCATGAATTTCACATGTTGTATGAAACCTTATGATCATGTCCTCCAGCATGATTTGAGATGATCTAAAGAGCATCTTGTGCTTCGGTGAAATGAAAATTGGATGAGTAAACCAAGCAGCGCGAGGCATTTGATTGTGTGTTTTCAATGATTCACCTGACCTCTTTAACATTCATCCCTCCTTCACTTCACATAAGGAGACTCTCTCATAGGCAGACAATCAGACAGAAGCAGAAGTGAGAGGAGCAGTCTAGAAAAAACTACCCGCAGCACTGGGACATAGTTCATTTTCAATGAGCGGACACAATTAAAACAGTTACAAACCTCAACAACACTTAATAATAATAATAATAATAATAAACATTGCTGTTGTGCAGTTATTTGAATGCTTTTCTGCCATGCTGGTCTATTATTGTAGGATTAACTCTGTCAGATGTACAAGCCCCTGAATGTAAAACCAAATAAATCTGGTTCATTTTCATTTTACATGTTAGTCTTCTTTCTTCCCTGTACACCTTTAGGATATTTTCACACTTGGTCCTTTTCAGGGATCTGAGTGCGCTTCGCTGGATTTTTTGCCCATATGTGAATGGAGGCATCTGAGGACCAAACTAAAATATAATTCGCAAATGGGAAATTCAAGTAGGCCCAGAGCGATTTGTGTTCATAATGCACGTTTTTAGTGAACTGTACTGAAAGCGTGCTGTACTCAGGCAACCTCCCAAGATTGCCTTGGTTCGGTTTGCTTTGACGTGCAACACTTCCTGCTGAATATTCCTTCCTGAAAACTGAATATTTGCATGTAGATGTCTTCAGACCAGGACTATAATCAAACGTGTGATGTTTGGGGCAGATCGGACATTGTATGCCCGAGTTACAACAACTTCCTCTTTTGTGGCGTTAATCACATACATTAGCCAAATGTTGCATGATTTAACATGTTTTTAGCATTTTTTTTGGTACTTGAAGGCATGTTTCTGGGAGTGAAAATTGTAAAGCATACCATTTTTGGTTGCCAGCAGGTGGTGCTATGACTATCTTCAGGTCAGGACTCTAATAACATGTGAAGTTCGAGGCAGATCTGACATTACTTCCTGTTTCATGGTAAAACATCGAATTTTGCATGGACACGTGCTTCAGCGAAAACTCTATATCTTCGCAATTTAATGTCGCAAAGGCCTTTAGATTAGACTGACGAAATATGATGTTTATCTGATAAAATCTCTAATAGGAGTTCGTTAACATACAACATCTGGAAATGGCAAAAACTGCAAAATTTTGCAGAAAATATATCTCACTTCCTGTTGGATTTTCAGATTTTGCTTCCAGTCTTTTTTGTAGGTACTGGGCTGATACATTTCATACTTAAACGAAAGGTGCTTAACTGAAATTTTGTAGGTGGCGCTATGGAGCATTTTTCCACACCTAATTCTGAAATCCATATCAGATGTAAATTTTCACCAATTCTGACACAAGTTTCGTGAGTGTTCGAGCATGTTTAGGCCCTCAAAAATATGATTCATGTCGGAGAAGAAGAATAATTGACCGAGCAAGTACAATAGGGTCTTCACACCATCGGTGCTGGGGCCCTAATTAAATTAAACTAAACAAAGACATGTTGCTATTAATCAATTAAGTAGACATATCTTCAAATAACCATTCAAGTAAACAATAAATAACTAAAAAATGAATTCAAAGCAGTGAGTGATATATATACATGATTATTTGTAGGCTATAGATACGCAGGTTGGCTAATTCATCACAGACAGGCAGCACAGTCTGCATCGTAATAATCTCTTGATCCTTTGGTCCTAAAACATCCAATTTAAATGAAATTGCCAGACATGTTCACAATTCTGAAGAGCTCAAGTGCCTTACAGCAAGCTCACCCTGTGTGTCTGTGTAGCGGTGCACTGCAGTCGGAGCAGCATGTGCTCTGCCTGATCACGAGGCAGGAGAAGCTCTTCAGAAGCTGTCTAATAAGACCTTAAGGGCTCTCCTGACGCCTCCTGTGAAGGACGTAATGCCCCTCTGGGCATCACTGTACTGTAGTATCACATACTAATCATAACATCATTTCCTTCATGGATGGGGCAGTGTGTCATCATCTGTTCTAATGGCTGATAGAAAACAAACTTCAGACAGTAGGAGGATAGCTCACTGTAGTAGTTTTACCGAAGAAGAATGATGATGACAATAATAAAAACAAACACTCTACATGCTGTGGACAGTGAAAACAGAAAACAGCACAAGGACTTTGTATTGCATCACTCCAATTATTAAGTGACTCCTTCTGGACGTTACAGCTTTACACCAGTAGGAGGCGACAAGTCTTTAGGAGTGAATTGATGAATAATTCATTCAATCGATTCGTTGAAGAAACTAGCTCTGAAATCTGAATTCTTCTCTACTATATAGCATGCGAAAAGTCCCTGGATGACCTAATACTTGTGGCGCGATTCTGAAGTGTGCTTTCGCTGGACACTTTGCTATCCTATGAGGCCACTGGAGTGGATTTAAAAAGGGCAGTTAAGTGACGCAACACATGAGTCCATGGTAGGTCAAATGACAATGACAATATGGCGGTTGTAGTACGTCCGAATAGTGTGGTGGAACTAGGACGCATATTTGTAGGCCGAAACCCGGAAGCGAGTTAGCATTTTAGCACTTCCGGTTCTATTATCCCAAAGTCAATAAGTTTTTTATGACTGAAATAAGGTCCGTGCTTGACATTAGCTCAAGATATTTTAAAGTTTTATTCTATGACATAAAATACATCAGCATTAAGTGATTTTTTAAGATGTTATGTGTCTTGAAAATGGCGGTTGCTAACCAGTCGCTAAATCAGAGGCTGACGGCGACATTAAACGTCATCACGCCAAACAGGTAAGCTCAGTCCGCTTTTACAGCCAAGTTGCGGTTATAACTGCACTCTTACAAACTACTCTAGTTCACACTTTCAGGGAAAATGTTTTTAGATAAAGTCTAAAAAAGTTGTCAAAAACTCTGACCGTGCGACCATGGTGTAGTTCACTATAGCCTACCTTTAGCCTTTTGCTTCTGGTGACTGCATTTGGGCTTTAAAATTCATAAAAGTTGTGTTTATCTGTGAAAATGACCTTGATGGACAAAATGTGTAAGTATCATAGACTTTTGTTGATCACAGAACTTTTTTTTTTTTTTTGGTATAATCCAAAAAGGAAAATCATGTTGGATTTTCGTTGAGGGAACCAGCATGATGCTAACTGCCAACAAAGTGACGTCACAGTTCCACCACTCTATTTCATTCCTAGTACCCACATCCACAATGGTTTAATGGTTGCGAAAGTATGTTAAAATTCAAATGTAGTACATACTCAGGCAGATTTCAGATGCAGCGCAGGTGTGTTCGACGCTACGCAGACCGATTGGTGAATGTCATCAAAGTACCGCGATTCGAAAGGTACAAAAGAGCCATCTGCTTCTCTGATCGATCTCACTCGAGTCTGATGTCAGACTACAGCGACTGATCTGTGCAGCGCCGCTTGAAGTTGAACACACCTATTGACCTAAGTGACTTGCTGAATTCGGAACGGCATACTAGCATACGTATCTTATTATTTCTGCCATGAAACGATATGATAAAAATAGTAAGAAATTATAATAGGGGAAACTATGTGTAAAATATGAAGGAAATACATGTAAAAATGATTTACAGGCAGAAGTGAAGTTATTAAACGTAATTTCGGAAGGAGTACGCCCATCTAATCTTCCAATTAATACAAAGGTATAAAACCAGCATCTTGCCTCCTTCCTGTTGTTAGTTCTTTCGGCATCCCTCCTCCTTTTTTGAACAATTTTGTCTGTTATAGGGGGGTTGCTCGAGTAGAATATTCTCTCTGAGCCCCTCAATAGTAGAAAGCAAGCCAAATATGTTTACCACTTACGCTAAGATTATATGGGCACATGAACTCCTGAATTTTGGCTTAAAAGCAACGTCCACTTACCTCACTCAATTTTTGCTGTTTACAGAGCCTAAGGCTATCACAGAGACAGGGGTGATTTCATGAAGTATGGATATTTTATGTATCATAAAATAGTTTACAGCACTTTTAATTTACCTCCTCACACCCTACCACTGTATGAACTCAAGTAAGTGTTGGCAGCTTGAAAGGTCAACTGTTACGATCAGTTATGATGGCAGGCTTCCTGAACTGTCCAAAAACAACTACAACATTGTATTAGCATGCCTTGGCTTATACTTGCTTCTTATTCATCCAGATTTCATGTATCTGCATCATTTAAATGAGGTGATATTTGATTATAATGCATTGATGTGTCTTCCTTGAGTGTACAAATTAAAGCACAATTCTGATTGTTGAAAGGGTTTTTTTGTTGTAGCTGCCCCTTGTGCAAATGAGGTCCGCTGAGCAGTGACACCTTTGGCAGCTTGACTAATTGAATGAATCTAAATGGGCACAACTGCCACAACCTGGAGAATTTATGCCAGGATAAGCAGAATAACACGATAAGACATGAAAGTAAAACACTTTATGCTCATTTTACTTCAACATAAACACTTACATTTATCCTATGCTTAAAAAACCACAGCATTTGCTGTCTCTTCTAAGGATTAATGCTCATTTCTGTGCAGTAAATGCATATTACTTTGATTCCTACACAACTCTTTGATTTCAGAGTGATCTCCACATGAAGAGTGCTGATTTCTCTGCTCTTTGTGCAGCAGATGAGATTAATGCACAGTGAGCGATAGTATTAATGTCAGATGTCTGACAGTATAGTGTGGTACGAGGTTCGCTGTTGGGCCAAAGCCCAGGTTGCTAACATCTAAGTGTGCCAGGAAGCTGCATTGATGATATCTCGCAGTATGAATCCTTCAGAGATATGTTCATGTCTACAGAGGCAAAAGAGTCAATTTAAACTAGCAATAAGGGAAAAACCTCAGGTTGTTTTGATTAATATCCTTTCACAGCCACTACATTTGTTTCCCCTGACAGTGTGGGCATTCACAATTTGTCAGTCAGACCACAGAAGGAGTAAAACACAGCTAATGGAAACACCAGGGGTTGACACTAATCCCTCTTGTCACCTTCAGCATTTACGAAAGGAACTTTTACTGACCAGAGACAGTGGTTTGATGTTAAAGGGATAGTTCACCCAAAAATGAAAATTCTGTCATCATTTACTCATCCGCATGTTGTTCCAAACCTTTATATATTGCTTTCTTTTCTCGAAAGAAGATATTTTGAAGAATATGGGAAACCAAACAGCTGATGGACCCCATTGACTTCCATAGTATAAAAAAACAATGGAAGTCAATAGGGTCCATCAAATCACTAACGACAATCAAACAAAACCCCCTAAAACTTCATAAATTAAACCAAAATAATAATAGTTAAAAGAATAATTAAAATGACAAAAGCAAAAATACTATAAATGAAATGAAAAATTTAAAATATAAAAAATAAACTCTAATTAAAAATATTAATAAAATATAATTCAGAATAACACTGGTGACCAAGCACAGACCTTTTTGTTGTTGTTGTTGTGCTATTTAGGGAAATTTTCAAATAAAATAGAGCAAAATTAAACTGCAAAACTAGTCCACAGATACTAAATGTACAGATAATAATTTTTTTAACTGAAATGAGTCTGAGAGTCAGAACTTGTCTTTCAAAAAGTAACAGTAAAGTACAGACATTTTACAGACAGAAAACAAAATGCAATATGCAGTTATGCTCATGGATAGTTGGGTTTCTTACTTCTGTGTGCCTCAAACAAAACTTATAAAATAATAAAATATTTTTCCAAACATATAAAGCCATTAACTTCACAAACACTTAACGGTAACACTTTACAAGTGTTCATTAGTTAAACATTAGTTAATGTATTAACTAACATGAGAAATACATTTGTTACTGTATTTACTAATCTTTGTTAATGTTAGTTAATGAAAATACAGTAGTTCATTGTTTGTTCATGTTAGTTCACAGTGCATTAACTAATGTTAGATTTTAATAATGTATTAGTGAATGTTGAAATTAACATTAACAAAGATTAATAAATGCTGTAGCAGTGCAGTTCATTATTAGTTCATATTAACTAATGCAGTTATGTTAACTAATGAACTTTATTGTAAAGTGTTACACACTTTTACTTTTCATAAGTAGTGATT
This sequence comes from Zacco platypus, assembly GCA_038088235.1. Taxonomy (NCBI): domain Eukaryota; kingdom Metazoa; phylum Chordata; class Actinopteri; order Cypriniformes; family Xenocyprididae; genus Zacco; species Zacco platypus. The sequence continues at coordinate 28,792,279 of CM076083.1, read as the reverse complement.
TGATAATTTAAACACAGTATCTTGTAACATGATAGTTTCCCATGGAACATATAATAATAAGTCTGATGCATATATGCAACTGGAAACACTTCAGGAGTTTTGAAGTCGTCATCTGGTTGGTTGAATTCTACAGCATGTCTGGGAGACACGTGTCTCGCGTTCTTTAATGGTCCACCAAGAAACAAATGCCGTGAGGCCACACCCCCTCATGGAAAAAGAACGCTGTCGTGTTTACAACTATGACAATGAGCACTTACCATGATCATCTAAACACTTTTGGATTTTCAAAAGTATGTGAAGTTCGCAGCACCATTGTTGCAGTAAACTTGCATAACATTCTTGAATTAATAATTTATTAGATCCACACTGGTCTGTTATTGCAAGGACATTGACTTTACATTTTCACGCCCTTAAAACATGACGCAGAACAAAATGAACTGTGATTGGTTGCGTTACATGTCAGTCAAACATCCTCTGGGCCAGTGAAAGCTGCAATAGTCCAGACCTTCTGCCGGCAGTCTGAACGTCCAAATAAACTTCCCTTATCCATTTAGTGAAGTTGAACACACTTTAAAATGTAATGTTCTCTGAAAGTTTTGAGAACAATCCCTGTTAGTTGGGGTAGCGGAGGCCTGTGTTTTAAAAGTACACACATTCTACAAGTTCAAGTTTTCGGGGTTCAAAAAAGTTGTTTAGATGAATGGACGGAGGGGGAGCGTGTGTGTGTGTGTGGGGGGGGGGGTGAAGAGACAAGGATTCAGAGAGCAGTAACACAGACAGTATTGAGTCAGGGGTCCTCCAGTGGGCCAGCGGTGGCTCTGCGCTCTCACTGAAGGCTCTGATTAAAGAATGATTTATAGGCCTGCTGGAGAGCCTTTTCAGCAATCCATCTGCTGAATGAGATTTTTTTCCCCCTTCAAGGGGTTTGGTAAATCAAGCCTTCCTGGCAAGGATCCTGGCCGGACAATGTCAATGTATTACTGAAGGCGAGTTATTAAACGCTATAATCACGGCAGCACAGGGGGCAGCCCAGTGCACGCTGACATATATTTATCTTGCCAATGCCAGAGGAATAAAATCAGCGCGGCGAGACACTGGGTGATTCCTCTTCAGTCGGACTCCAATCTGTGTGCAGAGTGGATTCATGGTAAATTTTTAAGTGGTGTGCTGATTGACGAAGGGAAAATGGCACTCTTAATTTGCTTTGGGAACATTGTTGGTGATCTAAGAGATTCCTGAGAGGACAGACATCTTGTCATTAATCTTTCATTCAGGCAGCTTGCGTAAAAGCTTATGACATTGTATTTGTTCTCTCTGTCCGTCTTGATATGGGACATTATATATGCCCATGAACATAAAATAAACAACTAAACATAAAACATGAAGGACAATCAATTTAAAAGAACATTCTGGGTCGAAAATAACCTAGGCTTGTTGTTGATTTCAAATGAAAATAAATTACACCTGTCCCTGAGTTACAATAGGAGTCTATGGGGTGACTGTATCGAACTGTCTAGAAGCAGAAATATGATTTTTTGTTGAAGCACTTACATGAACTTGTATCTGTGAAGCTCCTTAAATTGTCCATTGCCAAGGGTTCATGAATTAGTTTTTTTTTTTTTAATAATTACTATTTTATAATGTTCCCCGACATCCACTTAATATTGGCAAGATTTTTTAGATCAAAAGTGGTCATAATTTAGAATTAAAAGGCCATTTTTACCCTGTTTTTGACACTCAGTTTTAATGGGCGTGTCTCCTTTAAGAGTTCACTGCTATGATTGGGTCTTTAACCCAGATATTTTTTGATGGCAAAAGTCTGCCGGATAATGAAAATAAGCTATCTTGCTGTCACAAGTTTTCCGGTTGACACGTTTCCACCGGTTTTAGTCTAACAAAGAAGTTTTGAGTTTTGAAAATTACACCTTTGAGAAATGAAGATTATTTATTGGAATCTCAGGTTCCATTAAGAAGCTTTACCATCTATGAAAACTTTCCACTGCACAAAGTTTCTTTATAGTAAATGTCTGGTTAGTGATTAATCAGTTTGGCATTGTTTGGCAAATGCTCAAATGTTAAAAATAAATAAATAATTAAAATAAAATATTGTGGTAACACCTTATTTAGACTGTCCACTTTAGACATTCTACTAACTATAAGTAATTTTGCAACTACATGTCAAGTAATGTACGGTGGCGATAGAGCTCAAAGCGCCGCAAATAAGAAAAACACATGCAAATAGAAAAAAAAAACACCAAGAAATTAAGAAAACGTGATCATCAGTTTGACAACACATGTGCTGCAAATCCTCACAACACATGCAAACACAGAAACGTGCTGCAAATAGCACAAACCACAACGGAAATGTTTCAAGGGGTTTTTTTTCTATTTGCATGTGTTTTCTTATTTGCAGTGCGTTGAGCTCTCTTGGCCACCGTACATTAGAGTTTTAGTAGACTGTCTGGTTAATATTTGCTAACACTTGATTTCAATCCTCCTCAACAGACATTCTTCTGACTATGAGTAATAAGTTTGTCTACTCATTAACAGTCTACTAATACTCCAGTTGACATGTGGTTGGAAAGTCAGTATAGTTAGTAGAGTGTCTAAAGTAGACAGTCGAAATAAAGTGTAACCAACACTACATATTCTGTTACATTGTTGGTGCGTTTACAGGAATTAAAGTTTTTTTTTTTTCTGGGTTTCTTCCTATTACCTCACTTTGACTGATGGGGAACATTTCTGATTGTCTAATCTGTGGTAATGATGTTCAAGCGCGGACAGTCGTGTGTTGATGCATGCTGTTTCCCAAGTACAGAACAATCATTTTTGCAGCTTCGTTTCAAGAAATTACGTTTTTTTTTGACTTGGAGGAAGTTTTAAGCTCTGAAAGTTACAGTTTGTTTTCACAGCATCAAGCTCTTTTATCTTGGAAGATCAAGGAAAATTGGATTCCTAACGATATGACCCCTTTAACAACAGAGAGAGAGAAGAGAGAGGGAGACAGAACAAAATAGTGACAGATTCTGTGGCACGGAAGAACGCATCCCACTTCTGGCATCTGCATTCTAGTCAGTGACTAAGAAACTGCCAGAGAGTGAAGAGTGACAGGTTCACGTTTGAATATGAATAGCTCTGATTTGTTATCTGTGCTAGAAAAGAAAACATTTTTAATTAGCATAAATAGCAATACTTTCTATCCATTTGAAAATTGCATGCTGTTAAGTGTGTTAGTGTATCATCCTTATACGTTTCAGCAATAAACACATTATTATTATTACATTTTCAATTGCTTTCATCCGACTTGAAATCATCCTGGTAAAATAAAGCAGATAAGTGCACACTTCAGCTGGGTCTCATAAAAAGTGAATTGCCCAGGGCTTTTCTCAGTAGCCTCAAACTGCTGCCGCAATAGGAAATAATAATGAAATATATGAGAAGTCTGTAATTTTATTTTAGCAGGTTAGACTCTTCTCTTATCAGTCAATAGATGGCAGGCCTTATTTTCTGAGGGTATGGCTATATACTGAGTGTCTAGTTGTTCTGATGAAGTGAGGGCCTGGGGCATTATGGGAGGGTGAGTTTGGGACCGACCCAAGCCTTTGATAAACTATGTCTGTCCCGAGGCTGGAGGTGAGGTCTGTGTTCAGTCTGTAGGCTTTGCAATATAGGATAAAACTGATTAGTAGAGTGTGTTTTTAACTGCTTCTGGTGTTCAGAAGCGATTCATTTCATTTTGAAAGTTCAAAATAAACAGTGATAACTGAAAAGTGTTCCCAATACTGTTTTGTTTACATACTTTTTATGTTTTATTAGTTGTATTTAGTGTAGTTGTATTGCTTGCCAAAGTTAAAGGGGAACAATAATGCCCCTTTTACAAGATGTTTTTATAAGTCTCTGTTATCCCCAGAATGTATCTGCGAAGTTTCAACTAAAAATACCCCACAAAAAATGTATTATAGCTTGTCAAATTTGCTCCTTTTTGGGTATGAGCAAAACCCCGCTGATTTTGTGTGTGTCCCTTTTAATGCAAATGAGCTGCTGCTCCCGGCCCCCTTTCCAGAAGAGGGCGGAGCTTTAACTCCGGTTGCTCAACAACAATAAAGCAGGAGAATCTCACGCAGACAAAATGACGTCTGTCAGTAACGGTTTTAGCCTTACATTGTTCAAACTGGAGTCAGACACTGATGGAGAGACTCAGGAAGAAGTTACAACTTTTAGAATGAAACTGAACGTTTCTGAACGGTTATTGGATTAATTTATGTAGTTGCTGTGGAGTTGATTCAACTCATTGACTAGCATGTGCCGCCATCTTTTGTGCAAAACCAGCGTTGAGTTGACCCTCGTTTGTGAAGCAGTCCGGTGTAATATAACAGCATGGCAATAACACTCTACAACAACTCTTCCTCTTCTCTAAAGCTGCCCAACATGTGCTGCATCCAAAAACTTAAAAATGCTGCATTCACTTCAAGGTAGGAAAGGCATCAAGACACGTCTGAATCCTATGTTAGCTTCACTTCCTGTCTACTGAGATGCCTTCATCTGATAGATTTTTGAGGGCAGCATAGATGTTTCCTTTGCATACCTTTGATGTCCCATAATCCTATGCGTTCCATTTGCTGACAGATGAACTGTGTTCGGAAGTTGTGGCTTCTGGTCAGTTTGTGTGTAAATGTATGTTTTTGACCAAAGTTTTCCACTTCTGATGTCATTTCTAGCACGAAATTTCTATTGTAGTAGTTACACATTTGTTTAGTTCTCACCAAAGCTCTCTCTGTTCTGCTGTAGATCATTGTAACAAAGTTCTTAAGAACGGGAAGAAGGAGGCGCGAACCGGCGAACGTTCAACATGACTTTAATCCAAAGACAAACTATAAACAAACAATAAAATGAAAGTAAAAGGCGGCAGTTCCTCACGGCGACTGCCGCCCACACAAACAAAATAAAACACAACATAAAGTCCAGGCCTGGTCCTCTCTCGTCCTGCACTGTCGTCGCTCCTCTTTTATGCTTCCGGAGCTCCTCCGTGAGAGATACGAGACCGGTGCGCCGAGCAGCTGAAGCTCATTATCTCTCGCGCCACCGGCCTCGCGCCGTTCCCTCACGGCTCTCGCCCGCCCTGCTCGTCACAATCATTAAATCATTTCGCTGTCTCAGAAGTCTGTACGAAATCAGCTTTGTGAGGCGCCTTCACGCGCAAACGCTTCCTGCAGAGTCATTGCCTGATAGGGTGGTGAGGCAACAAGTCAGTTTTCGGATGCAGCCATGGCCTCACCTCCTTTGTTGTGTGTTCCCAGGACAGGGTTTATGTAGATTTTGTGACATGTCACCAACCCGAGAAGAAGCTTGCTGTAGTCCCTACCAGCTATTTGTTGTAGTCCTTAATATTTCTTTGAAAGAAAATATCTCTCTTTGCATTGAACTTCGCAGATGTTGTTTGTGCTCTAACAGCAACATTACACACTAACTAATGTTAAAAAAGTTAAATTATTATCAACCATCCCATTAAATTTGGGTTCTGTCAAATTAACTGAGGTCCTTCTTATAAGTTGGTAATTATGTGATTAATTCAAGGGCTTTTAGTCAAAATAGATGTATTTTTATATAAGTTTTAAACCTGACTGCAGCAGAATGCAGAGCAACAGATGTGTGTTAAGTTTGTAATTAATTAATAATGAATTTCTGTATTTTATCTTGTGCAGTCACAGAGAGCTTTTGGAAATATAGTGACCTGAGAAGTGCTTTGTGTCAAACTTTAAAAAAAAATCTTTATCAACAATATGCCAACTGCAAAACTGTACAATCCACATTCAGCTTAATAATAATCAGTGTTAGTTTTCACCATGATTTATTAAATTGTCAAACTTCCCAAAATATTGCATTTCCCAGTGGTAATTATAGATAATGTGAAATTATGTTCACGTCCATTCATCTCATAAATACAATTATTCTGACATCACTTGAAAGCGGCATAAGATTTTCAACATTTTTGTGCAGAATAAATACCTAGGCTGGATTTTTCATCACTAGAACATCATTAGCATGTAAATTGTACTTAAAGGGATAGTCAACCCAAAAGTGAAAAATCTGTCATAATTAATTATGTTTACATATGCACCAATACTGCGATTATTTCTCATAATCAGAGTAAGGTCTTAATCGCGTAAGATGTTTACATGACATGAGCAGAATTCTTCACTCCAGTTTACATGCGATTTTCATTACTCTGACTATTCGCTAATAAGTATGGTTACACCACACTCAGATAGGCATAACATATGCTACTGGCCATTGTTTTAATCTACGTACATCAAATTCAAAATACATTTACATTACTTTAATCGAATTATTGCATTTACGTGAGATAAAGTTTAATTGCAATATTGCCAAATGAGAGACTATTTAAACGTAATGACTTGTCGTTCCAAACCTGTATGACTTTCTCTCTTCTGTGGAACATAATCAAAGATATTTTAAAGAATATTGGTAACCAAACAGTTTTGGGTCCCATTGACTTCCATTGCATTTTCTGTCCATACAATGGAAATCGAATTTGTTTGGGTACCAACATATGTTCTTTTGAGAAGAAAGACATTCCATACAGGTTTGGAAAGATATGAGGGTGAGTAAATGATGATGGACTATTCCTTTAACCTTCCTAAAAGTTTAAAAAGATCTGAGAGCATGTAACTTAAACAAGATCCACTTCTCCAGTTCATCACAGACAAAGAGACACAAATTTGCTAACTTGCATTATAGATTCCTAGAGTACTGTGTAATTATCGTGCTCAGTAATCATTTTTTGATTATCTCATGCTGACATTAATTTGGAAATACCTCAACAACATCCACTCTGCTAAATTATTCAGTTCATGTCGGAATAATTATTTGCCACAAATGGCACTCATGTGGTGATTCGTTTAGCAGGGATTGATCTGCCATCTGAGTCATGTTTTCCTGTAATACAGATGCAAACACACTAACGGTGCTGGATATGACACACACGTAATGATATGCTGATGGAGAAGAGATAGAAGTCTTAATGCTGAGCATAGATGCTGTTTTCAATCTAATCTCTGTCCTGGCCCAGTGGGCTCAGAGAAGCCAAAGGCCGTTTTATGGATATACATAATGTGAATGCATGAGGAAAGTATGCATCAGCAAACAGATCCCAATATTGTCTGAGTGATAAAGCCCCCAGCGCCTGAATACTAACTGTTCTGCCTCCTAGAATATGATTTTGGGTATTTGTTCCGTTATGAAAACTATGCAAAGACAAGGGGACAGAGGCTGCCCCCTATATTTTATGTTTCTCTTGGAACAGTGTGTTGTGGTCGCATGCAGGATGTGTGCTGCTTCCGCTCTGCTTAAGCTCTAACAAATATGTGCTACTTACCTATCTAGTGAGAAACGGGCCTGTGGTTGAGAGCTTTGCCCATAAATATGCACATGCAATACAGAATGTCACAATGTAATCATCCTTGTATCGACTCCCATGTGAGTTGTGATGTTAAATACATCATTAAAACCCCCAGAGAGTCCAAAATGTCAGGTTGAAACTTGTACAGACTCATATTCCTCTCATGTTTGCAGATTCAATGACTGTATCACTTAAGTCCCTCAGCTGCAAGAGATGAAAAGGCATTTTTATAATTTCTTGAGTCAGGAAAGAGTCGGAGTGTATGACGTATTTCCTCTTCCCCTACTGCGTCCGAAATCATACACTCTCTTGAGTAGGTACTTATTTTGAATAAGTAGTTACTTTAAGACCCCTAAAATGTATGTTGTATATAATATGAATGTGTGTGATACATTTACTATGTTGTAATTATCATGTGACCTTCCAGTGTCAAGTGTGTTGCTTCACTGCCATTCATAAATCCTCTTCGTAAAGTGTAAAGAAGGAGAAGGTCATCCGTGTACTTGTTGCCTACACTTTTATGAGAACTGTGAATTCAGACATATTGTACTACTTTTGTCACATACTGTTTTTCACCTACTATATATGAGGTAAGTATTCGATTTCAGATGGCTGGATGCAGTAAAGATGCTTGAAACTCACTTCAGTATGCCATTTATAAACTATAAATATATAAATTTTTTCTATATAACATCCAAAACTGGTTAACGCTCATGACTACAGTATCATCAGTTTAAATGAATTAAAGTCAGAATGAAATAGAAGGTGCAATAGTCTTTTCTCCCTTAATGTTATATATCCAATGGAAACTGCTTCTCAAACAAGAAAAAATGTATGGTGGGATGTGATTTTGTCCGTGGGGAATTGATTGGATGGTTTGCTATTGCTGTGATGTCATGTGAGTGACAGGTTGCCCTGCCCTTGTACCAGGAAACACGTCATTAGAGATGCAAAAAAGTTATTTTGATTAAAGTTAAGGTGGGCACATGAATTAAAAAAAAATAATGATATGGATAAATCATTTATAATAAATACTGCAATATTTTATAAAGATTTGTCCAGTGTAATTGGTGACTTTAAGAATGTAAATGCGCTCATTCACTCTTTCTGCAGGTTATTGCTTAAGTAGAAAGCGACAAGTGTCGTCATGAGTCATTGAATCATTCATCAATCAATTCCACACATTGAGAAATCCTGGTGCTACCATGGTTGCGAAGTAAGTAACACCATATTAAGTTCTTGTTTATTGTTTAAAAGAGTTGCATGTCATGCTGTTTGGTCATATCAACGCGCCCACTTGCTTACAACTTCTTTGTTGCAAGCGAACCCAGCCTGGGTTGTATTTTCCTTACACCAGTTTTCTTCATTGTATCCATTGAAGAGGGGGTTGATTACTTGCTTAATTTTGCTATCAGAGACCAATTTATTAAGCCAAAATTTCTCATTTTATTTTACTGTCTTGGCTTTGCTCGAAAATGTGGTCGCACATTTGTGCATCGATGTAAAATGTGAAGCAGGACAGCTGATGTTTTGAACACACACGTAGCATTTTAAATGCACAGTTCACCATATTACGTGTTGGTTTGATTTTGTTCTCTCTTATATAGCTATGTGCTTGTATGTTTTTTAGATGTGAAGATGCACTGTTCACGCGAATGCGTAATCAGTCTGTCAGGAGGTGCCGAGGTGGAGCTGGAAGTGTTTACGCACACACACGCTCTCGTGTCAAATCGGGACAGTCTCTCTCTATGATTAACCAGGCATCACTGTTTGCTCGGATATGACAGGAAACATGTCATTACCTGGTGGATGTGCAGTGGATTTTAATTTTTTTTTTTTCAAGAGAATATGGGATGTGCACCAGCACCACAACAGAGCTGTCTCGTCAGGAAAAGAGTGCCAATTATATGATTAAAGCTGTCTGTACCACTGACCTTTCTGCATTAGCTCCGTTTGCTATTACACTCAATCAAGAAAGGTCAGCAGCAAACGTGGATTCAATTTAAAAACAACTGTTTTGTTCTGACCAAAGGAAAATGCATTATGCATTTATGTGCTCGCTCTGACCAAATAAGTTCTTATTGTGACATTGGCTGACCTTGACACAAAAGCAGTTCAGTTCGTTTTACGAATAAAACACAACGAGTAGAAATCATGTTTTTATCACTATTTGACCTTGTCATGGAAGTATAAAGATGAAAAGTGTTGAGTTGATGCTTCCCATTATATGCTTAATGCTCTACTTAACCTCTGCACACCAGATCCACACTGATCAATACTGAAAGTGGTTGGCATTATGAATTCAACGTTGGACGTCTCGCATTGGCCTTCGTTTTTATAGTGTAATCTTATTGTATACAACTTTAGAACTTTTTATTTGATCCAATACATCAACATTTCTATCCAAGCATAGATGCATGTTTTTTTCCTGATCTAAACCAGCACATGACAAATAGTGTTTGTTTATTTTTTTAATTCAGTTTTAAATGGGTATTTTACTCGAAAACGAAAATGCTGTCATCATTCACCAAGCCTTGTTTTGTTCCGATCCATATGCCTTTAGTCTTCTTCTATGGAAAAGACGGCAGACAGATTCAAGGCAGAATCAACTTCACTGTTGGAAATTCAAATAATACAATCTATAACGCTTTGTGGTTTTAATTTCATGTAAGATGGAAATTAGAAAGAAATTCGGGTAGAAAATGAAATCGAAACTTTCTCTCTTCTATTTGCTTCCCTAGATTCTCAGAAAAGCCAGTTAAAGGTTTTATGTCACAGAGGGAATAGGTGATGTGAAAGAACATGGTGAGAATGTGATTACAGAAGTAGATTGATGAGTTTCACTTTATTAGTCCTTTATTAGTCTACACATTTTTATATATATGTATGTGTGTGTGTGTATATATATATATATATATATATATATATATATACGTATATGTATATATATATATATATATATATATATATATATATATATGTATATGTACAGATGAACTCCCTCAGTTGTATGAAGTTATCAATGAGTTATTGGACTCTAGTGTTGGGAAAATACATAGTTGTAGCTTGATTATGTTTTGATTGGATTTTGTTGAGAGAAAAATATCTGTTAGGTTCATTTCTTTGTTCATGTTCAATTTACATCTGAATAATTGCTTAGAAAATGCACAGCAGTTGTAGATTATTTATAGCAGGATTTTTTTCAGTGGTTTATGAAATTCATATTGTTGCAATAATGAGACAATTTCTCATAATTAGTCTTTGTAAAGTCTTTATAATTATATAATGGGATAATGCACACAGAGTAAACACTCCAGCTGTGGTGCAGTGAATGAACCATCGGTGTTATTAAGTAATGTGCTATATTTATGTGGAGGTGGAGAAAAATGAACAGAGACCGACAGAAGCGACACACTGCTAGATGGAAAACGTGAATAGGGAGACACTCAGTGGTGGAGATTTGATCATCACAGATCTGAGATTTAAGCTTTTTTGGTATGTTTTATATATATATATCTTATATCTTATATATTCTTATATATCAGATATGTGATGTATCTCAGATGTCAGATCTATGTATATATATATATATATATATATATATATATATATATGTATGGTATATTTGTAACCTATACAAACATGCATTTATTGCAATCATAATTATATAAACTAAAATGCTAGATGATTGATTTATTTCCAGCTCATCCAGGCTGATAGGTGGCAGCAGTGATAGTTTCCCAAGTGATAGCTGCTGTTTTTAAGGAAGAAAATCATCTTGTCAGACAAATAAACACCTGAAATAATGATATTTACAGATTTGGTCAGTTTAACCCATCATTACATAGAGTGCAGCAGATTTGTAGAGGAATACAAATTAGAGATTTTTTTTTTTTTTTTTTTTTTCAAAAAAAGTTAATCTGAAGGATTCTAGACTACAAATTAAGAAACGGGGGGAATGGAATCTTGCAGGCTGGACTCAAACCTGTGTGCAATGTTATGCATCACAAATCTATCCAGTATCCACTACACCACAGCTCAGAAACAAACTGTGTAATTTATAAAACACTTTTGTTATTGTAGAATTTTTAGTCTGGATCAACAAGATTTAGTTCTCGATTTACTTGGGTAATTGACTCTTTGAGAAAGCTTTCTCGTCTGTCAAGATTCCTTCCTTCCTTTCTTCCTTCCTTCCTTCCTTCCTTCATTCATTCAGTCATTCATTCATTCTGTCCTACATTTATTCTGTCCTTCCATCTTTCCTTCCCTTTTCATGTGTTCATTCGTTTGTTTGTTCGTTCATTCATTTATTCATTCATTCATTAATCTTCCTTCCTTTTTCATGTGTTTATTCGTTAATTCTTTAGTTCCCTTCCTCTAAAAATGATTAACTAAACTTTTATAATTTTACAGCAATTTCAAAATGTTTTTTTGGAGTTTGTTTATTTTGTGAAACATTTAGTGTCATTATATGCCTAATCTTGACCTAAAAGAGCCGACAGTTCACTGTGTCTTGTTTACTCTTTCTTGGTCTTTAAACAACCACAAGACTTGATTTTACTTTGTTACATGTTAACACAGGAAGATGCAACACAGGCATCCCCATCCCTGAAGCCATCAGGCACAGGCATGACCAGCAGGGATCTTAATTTGAATTTGAACCTGGGATTTGGGTATAATCCCATCAAAACCATTTGAGAAGTATTTGTTAGTGCAGGTTCAGGGCTTTTGGTAAAGCTCAGATCATGTGGTATGGCAGAATAGCACAAGTGAAACAGTGTTGAACAGTAAGCATCAAAGGGGTTAAGTTTTGGCTGGTTAGTTAGGGTTATGTTATCCCCTGCTGGTAGATGCCGTAACTGCACCATCAAATGTTGCTGTGATTTGAAGCATCGTGTAAATTGAACATTTCTTTTTAGTGTAGTAAATATTTTTCCAGAGAGTATTTTTATTTTTTTAGGGCAGGATTAGAAAGAATTTTTTCCTTTCTTTGATTAGAAAAAAAAGTTAGTGCAGCATTATTAATTTGTAGTTATAGCAATCCTTTTGTTTTTAGATTAGTTGGGAGTGTTCCCTATATTTCATTCATTCAGAAACTCACTGTCCAATCGATATTCCTCTTTTCTCAGAGCTTCCTCAACTGAAACCACTAAGATGCAATCTTGAAAAATTAAGGAACTCCACTTTAATTCAGAACATGTTGAGCTACAAAACCAGGGGCACTTTTATCCTGTAAGACACAGGGTGAGGAATAGGTATTTAATGTGGAAGCACGTCCTCTTGGCCAGTGCTGGGAAAGAGATAGAGACAGGCTCTTCTGCCAGTGATGAATGGAGCGTTAAAGAGCAGAGCTGAAAAATGCGCCGTGGGGCTGTCTACTTTTCACAAGAGGAGATAGTGAGAGGCAGAGGAAGGAAGGGAGGAGAGAGGAGAGATGCAGACATGGAGAGGGGGAGAAGGGCATGAGAGGGTGTTGTTGATGATGCCGTTAGGAGCCTCACACTTCATAAATTACACTGAAGCAGCACCTCTCATACAACAGGGTGATGAACAGGCACTGCCTCTGCTCTCTACTGGGGAAACTAACTTTATCTATTGTTGACAGCTCACACTTTTTTTTTCTCATTGTCTTTATTTCTTTATTAATTGAAAGTATGTGTGTCTTCTGCATGTGCGTTAGTTTTCCTGTGTCAGATTCCAGCAGATTCCTTTAAGAGTGCAATGAAATCTCCAAAATGCCATTGTCATGTTTAAATGAAATTGTGCTTTTTCAGATTTTAGTTTAAGTCCAAAGTGTGCAATGGTTTTCTACATTTTTTTTTTAATTATCAGTATTTTATTTGATTTGATTTAATTGTTATTATTATTAAAAGCATTATTTTCTGCCCCTTAAAAAAGGCCTATTGTAGATGTACAGAGGGCCCAAAAGTCTGAGATTTAAAATATGCCATTCCACTTGTAAAATAAACAAAGAAAAATGTAAAAACCTAAAATAATTAAGAAGCATTAAACATTCTGCCTTATGTAGGTCTTTACTTGAGTAAGTAATATATGATATTGATCATGTGACTCTTTGTATAGATGGGGTCAGATGTTCTGAGATGATCATCATCTCAAATCATGCTAGAGAACATCATGCAGTTGCTGCTGCCATTAAAGCAAAAGGAGGACAAACCAAATACTGAGACGCTATGAATGGTACCTAACCACACCATGTTGGTTGGTTAGCCAGAGGAGAACTGCCCCACTCCAATGAGCCTGGTTTCTCTTCTTTCCTTTTTTTGTTTCTCCATATCGGTCATCGCAAGGGAGTTTGGGTTCCTTGCCACTGTCACCTTTGGCTTGCTTAGTTGGTTTTCATTACAGATTTGCACGAAACTTTTGTGATATTATGTCGATAAAAAGCTATTGCGAAATTACATCTTTTCCATTAACCAATGTTATGTAACTAAAATATTTTTTTTTCCAAAAAATCATGGCAACAGATGTTATCTCAGGATATTGCAGCCACTGCACTAGCCCTTATTTTTAATCAAAGGAGGCGTAGGCATGTTATCCAAGCTTTAATGGCAAGGAAAGCCCCTTATACTTGAGAGCGGCCACATATGAGGTGTTTCTGGATGTTTCTCCCTCATATCTGCTTCGAGATCTTCATAAATTGTGGCATTTTTTTTGTTCTTTAGAATCCAGTATTCCCGTTTCTTTTATGAGTTTAATAAAGAACTCACTCTCGTCTTCTGTTCAAACATACCATGCCATCTTTAAAGAATGATCGACTTTTACATACGTCGGGTGATCTGTAAATGTGAATAAACCGTTTCCATTGCAATATTGCGAAATATTCCTTTATCAAATTGCCTGAAAATCCACCTCAACAACATTTTGCGATATATGGAGGTTTTTGCGAAATTGATTACTGTTACAGTATTGAACCAAACTGAATCAGCTGAGCAATGAAACCATTTTCTTTTTTAGAGCTGCATCATTGAATCATTATTTTCTTGAAAACAATCTGCATTGTAAAAAGTGCTATCGAAATAAAGGTGACTTGAAATTCATGCTCATTTTTTAAGCTAAACTTTTCATTTTAAAAGCTGGCCACAGACTTTATATCAACAGATTTTCAAATGCTCATGTCCAGTTTGTCCAGACCTCAACCGGTTTCGACTAATTTCATTGCCCTATATATTTGACGCACTCTTCAGTTCGGCAAGAATTTTCTCTGCAACCCACGTTTATGTATTTTTCACACTGGCAGCAAGTAGCGTGGATGGAGTCTAGAGGTGCTGGCGCTCTGTCAGAAGCGAGCTCCTGGGGAATGGATAACCATGTACATTAAGTGCTCTGCCAGTCTGTAGTCTCTCGGCTGCACAGCGGTGCTTTTGTTTGATGGGACGTGTCAAGGAGACCACACAACAACGCTCTTTGAAACGAGTGATGGAAAATTGAATTTCTTCACCATTTGTGGCATGCTCTTGCTTTAAATGGACGCTTATTGACGCCTCCGCATGGCGGCCCCTGATGACTGGTCCTCGGTCTGGGTCGATAGTATCAATCAGCATGCCATACAACCATTTCTCAGGAATTAACAGTACAGTACAACTTTAGCTCCATACAGAGCTCCTTCTGTTCGCCGTGTAAATCATCCGTTTAATAGTCATTGCATCGCATTGGGCTGTAATTGGATTTCTGCACGGTTACAGTCTCAGTTGACAGAGAATGTTGAGAGTCCATAAAGATTTTAGATGCTGTGACATCTGAAGGCAGGCCCTCTGCAGTGCTGTTCACCCACAATGTCTGCTAATCAATACGAGGAGGCAAAGCAGTCAACATGAGTGATGGGGAAAAATTCAAGCTGCCTACGTTACTGGTCTTTGCTTTTTAGGTTGGACTTTTTCCACTGACATTAAAAATAAATAAATGTTTTGCACTTTTTCACTTGATTCTCTCAATAAAAACCTCAAATATGGAGGTCATAGCTTAACAGTGAATTAAAATCATAGTTTTAGCAGGGTTCAAAATTCACAATTGAAGAATTCAGTTCATGAGTGTGAATTTCAATAAACATGCTGAATTGGAATTCAAATTCGAATTATTACACACAAAAAATGAATGCACTGAATTGTAATTGAACAAAATTCAACACCGCCCACAAACTTTGAACGGATTTTTCTCTTATACTCAACAAGACTACATTTTTATCAAAAAATATAGTAAAACTAATATTGTGATTGTGAAATATTATTACAATCTTTTTTAATTATATGTTGAAATGTGATTTATTCCTTTAATTTTCAGCATCATTACTCCACTCTTCAGTGTCACATGATCGATGATTTGTTTTCACTGTCTTTAAATAGGTGACATTTTGATTTTAAATTGACTAGTTACACCTCTATATCCAGAGCAGTACACTTAGTTAAGCAGTTTGTTAGTGGACACACACCACCATCGAAAGCTGGCGTGATATTTTTCCCTGCCAATGCCAGCATTCAGATGCTCGACAGCTGTGGAAATTATGCTGGAATATATTCCTATATTGGCTTCATAGTAATCATGGCATGAAGCACTGGCCAGAAACATGGAGTCTGAAATGATGTCTCTGTCTCCTATGGTAAACATGCCAGCACGCATTCATTAAAGCGCTCTCGACTGGGCTGCAAATGCGTATTGACCAGCTGGGAACAAATAGGAACCATTTCCCTCTATGAACTGTCTGCATTTGTTCCAGTTTAGGATTGATTCTTCATCATGGTTACATCAAGGTTGGGAGGGAAGAAAGAAATTGCGTTATCGCAATAAAATTGATTTGGAGTAAAAAAAAGTACTTATCTCTTTCCGGCAGATTGAGACTGTAGACAGCAGAACGTACCACCCACGTGGCCGGTAGACTGGAAATGTGTCATGTTTGTAAGTGTATGTGTGTGTTTTGTGGCAGATTCAGATGTATAGAACTATTCTTTTCCATTTATCAGGAATAGTCAGCGCCAGCCACCAATACACTTCAGCAAGCGACACCAGTTATGGTATCTGTATAGTTTTCATACATTATTTTTTGTTGGTTTTTATTTTGAAATTTTCAGTTTTCGTATCAACTTTAGTAAGAGTTTGAGGGAACATTTTCACGACAACAATGTAATAAAAACGAAAAAAGTTTTTAGTTTTTCGTGCACAGATGTCAACATTGTCATTCACGAGGATTCACGAAAACGACTAAAAACTAAATATTCACGCCAGGCCAGTAGATGGCGATGTCACTTATAGACATCTATAGAACTGATCACATAATATGAACGTGCAATTTTGTATTTTTACAAAAGAGACAATAACAATATTGTTTTCAAGAACTTGCACTTTGAATCAAAAGTTTTCAAAAATTAGCATTTTCAGAACCCCAAAACGCCATTGTTGTGTAAATGAACGACCAGAACGAATGTGAAGTTTAAATGCCCCCTTAGTAATTTTGTTGTGTTCCTGTCATTTTATTTTTTCAGGCTTATCATTTTAATAATTTTTAGTTCAGTTTTAGGTGAGGGAAGCAATTACCTTAGTTCAGGATGCCTGAACTGGTTTTCCCTAATATGTTTTAAGTAAGTGCTGCTTAAAGTTGGTATAGACAAGCTGATTTAGCTAGGTGGATTTTTCATTAGCAAGCATTTAAATTCTACTTTAATTTGTTGTCCTGGTGTTCCACACCCGCTCCATCATGCCAGTCTGACACAGCACATTATTGGTCTTCCAGATCGTGATCGCTGCCACTTAACGCTTAATTGAAATATTATCTGAGAAGCGAGAGAGTCTTTGGCCAAGACAGCTGTGGCAGTCTCATGTCAGAGAGGAATAACTGTTTACTTTGTTTTCATAATTCAAGGGTGCATCCCATTTCAGACAGTAAGCATTGCACATGTAATTAGACAAGCGGGAGATCAATTTAGTCAATTAAGCTACTATGAGATAAGAAACCTGACAGCCTTGATGGTGACTGCACTATTTAATATTCAGATACTGAAAATGAACACATTTTAATGCACTCGCTGTTATATTGGCCCTCATGCACAGTCAGGTCTCGGTTAGTCTGAGTCTTCTTCTCATTTGCCCCCGAGTATTTGAGGTCATATTGAACCCTGATGAGAGATTAAAAACAATGTGTCATGGACGAAGCCATACATACAAGTGGGTTGATTATATTCAGGTCTAGAGCCGTAGCCGGAGATATGAATATCTAGATGGCACATTAGCAGCTCTTTCTTTTTACCTGAATGGCCACCAAATTGGAAAGGTCCATATTTGTCCATAAAAACACATGAAAGTAAATTAAAGCAGTGCTATTTTAATATAACTGTAATAGTTTTTAAATTTTTTTTTTTTAAATTTTAGTCATTTTTTTGTGCTTCTTCATTAGCTTTTTTTATTTGTTTAAATGAATTTTAATTTCTTTTTTTAGTTTTAGTTGAGTATTTTTATTTCCAGTTAGTAAATTCAGTAACTTAAACTTATTTCAGTTAGCCAAAGGCAACATTTCTCATTTTCATTTTGTTTTCATCTAATATTTGAAGAGTTAATTTGCAAAAACCGATAAACACACGTGAAAAATGAACTGACTGCCGAGCATTATTCTTCACATATAGCATGTTGTGCTTCGACTGTGCGGAAGAATATGATTATCCTACTGCTCATAAAACATTCACTAATAGATTAAGAAATATAACCAGTGTAGATGAAAAGACTCAATGTTAGAAAGTTTTTTTCCCAAAAGCATTGCAAGCTAACTATGATCGCAAGTTCCATCGTTGTCAGCACAGTTCGAGTCGGCGTTTCCCGAAACCAACGTTCCAACGATGGCATCGCAAACTTGTGTCGTTGGAAAAACAGCTCTCAAGCTGTGGTCAGAAGCATAGTTTCTATTTTTCAAAATGTGCCAAAGTCACGTGATTTAACAAGGCTTTGTTACGTCATAAGTGTTTCGAAATTTCAATGTTTTACGTGACAGGTTGATACACGCTCCGAATTGAAACAAAAGATTGCTAATGTGTTTTGAAAATTTGATGAATTTATTTACAGATATGATGAGACACGGGTGAGTGAAGTATGTATGCAATTTTCTGCAAAACCATCCCAGCCATTCTAAAATATAAAGACGTATGACAGGCTTAGTGAATCAGGGTAAGACAAAAACACTTTTTGGCAAAGGGATTTAATGGTCTATTGAAAAAAATTTGTTAATTTTGAACAAAAAAAAAGTTACATACCTTACATACGTACTTTTTTTATGTGTGTGATCTTGAAAGCTTTAGGAAATATCAGCCAGAGCTGAGTTTTTTTTCTTCCAGATGTTTTATTCATAAACCCTCAGCATGTCTGTAAAAGCAGAACTTGAATGTTTCCATTGTTTCACTTCTCTTACTGTCCATTAAAAAGTGGGAGCTTGTGAAACAAAGCATCTGATATGATTCAAAATGTATTTCACTCTTCTTTTTTTCTTTCTTTTTTTGTGCTGACAATGCAGTTTGATACTACAGTTTTGCAGATAGACAGAATATAAATTGAAAATTTATGTTACATTCCTCAGGAATTTTTCATGACTTCTGATATGAAGTAAGAGCGGGCACTCAAATTCAGTCTCAGTGCATCCTCGGCAAGTCCGCAGCAGCTGAGGAGATGAAATGCAGTATGCCGTCAAAACTTGTTATTGCGGTAAACCGCAACAGACACAAACCATCAGTGTCCTCTTATCTTGTCCATTAGAAGACATGTTCTTGCTTTCAGTACACGGCGCAGCTAAATTGAAGTCTGACACTGTAAATGAGACAAACAGAGGTTATTCTGTTTACTCTTTGTTCTCTCTCTGCAGTTGTTGCATTGTTTATATGCTACCTGTAAATTGAATCTATTACTTGTAATTGACTGCCTTTAGTGTTCATGAAAATAGTTTCATAGTGTTCAGCGCTCATTAAAATGAATAGTTCGCCCCAAAAATAAATCATTTGTCATCATGTCATCCTTTACTCAAACTCAATTGTTTCAAACCCTTTAAGGACAAAAGAAGTGGGTTTTAACTTTAAAGGAATTTTAACACTGCTTTTGTTTTTATACAATGAAAGTGGATTGAAGAAAAAGTAGTTCCATAGTAGAATATTATTACAATAGAAAACATACTAGATACTATACTAGTGTAATAATGTTTCACAATATTACTGTTATTACTGTATTTTTAATAAAATAAATGGAGCCTTGATGCAACATAAGAGACTTTCTTCAAAAACATCAAATAAAAAAAAAAACCGACCTCAAACCTTTGACCAGTAGTGTTTATAATAAACACACTTGAATTAAATCGGGTTATGCACTGACATTCATGTCTTTAAAATCTTGCTTGACCATATTTTGTTTGAAAATACGTGTTTTACGTTACACGTAAAAAAAAAAAAATGTTTTCGTGTTACATGGAAGACAGAAAGCCGTACGGTTTGGAAGAACATGAAGGTGTGCAAATTATGAAAATTTCATTTTTATTTTTTTTAGGTGAACTGTCACTTTAAAGTCTCCTCAAGCCATTCAGGATGGGTTAAGCATTTTGTGGATGTGATAACAGCTGCACATTTTGAGTGTTTGATTACACGTCGTGCAGCAGAGGGCAGTAGCAGAACATAAAAGACTGAACATGTCTCCTCTTTCTGCATATCTCTGGAAAAGCCATCTCGCCCTGGCAGAGGTGAGGAATGAGACTGTTCAAACATGGCCGTCACACTTTTCAAAGTAGCCCAGATTTATGATGTCAGCAGGGTGAAAGAGCCCCTTTGCTTCTTGTGTTCGACAAAATCAAATGTGTCTGCGGACATTGAATTAAAGAGGGGAGGGGGTTGTTTTGGAGGCTGAGGAGAGAAAAAAAAAAACATTTGCCTTGATCTCATCAAAGTGAGGGCTCTGGTGAGTCATAGCCGAACCTTTTAGAAGAGCCGGTGATGCTCGTCAGGAGGTGAACAGATAACCAAGGGCTGCGTTAGACGAGAATGAATCTAAAGACGAAGTGTAAATTACCCCATCTCTAAAAGATATGAAAGACAGGAATGAAGAAATCTGAAATTGGAACTTAAAAACAGAAAAGAGGGGAAAAAAGTGATGAATGGCAAACAGAGATTGACTGTTTCCAGTGCTTCATGCACTGTCGACCCCCCTGTGGCAGGTGGGCTCATTTCCATAAAACTCTTCTGCCTTCGTCTGACAAGAGAGAAAACATCTAGCACGGCTCCAAAGCAGGACAGAATATCAAGATTCCCAGGATGTCTCGCAGCTATTTCTTTATCGCTGCTTACCGCTTGCGTGTCTGCACACATAAATCTTTATGAATACATTTGTGGCAGTATTATCTTTTCCCCTGATATGACATGTCTTATAAATTCACTGTATCTTGTCCAAAAAAATAAATAAATCATAACAATCCTTGTGAATCATAATCCACCATTGTTATGATCAAATTAAGAATACGCATTTAGACTATGATGATGCACTGAGGTTTTTCCCTTTTTCGCGTACAATTGTCAAAACGCTCCCTGAAAAACGCTGTAATATTCATGCCAGGCCAGTAGTTGGCGATGTCACATTGCAAAGACACACTATGCACGCCTATAGAGTGAAAATGTATTACTTGTGCGTATAACGCCACTGTTTTTTTTGTTTGTTTGTTTTTACAAATTAACGTTTTTGTAGTTTAAATGAAGATGATAGTTTTTAAAAAAACTTGCACATTGAAACTTGTTTTCAAAGGTTTTCAGGCCCCAAAAACGCCATTTTTGTGTAGATGAATGGCCAAAATGGATAAAAAGTTTGACATTTTAATTTGAAAACGGTGTCGTGTAAACAGCTCCTCAGAGTAAATCATCAGCTCTCCTGCACAATATGCATCAGCTTTGCTGAAGTCATGTGAATACTAGGAATCAACAGGGAGTGTTTTCTGAACTTTTGCATTCAAACGTTTTGGCAAAGTTACGTGCAAATGTTCTTCCAGTAACATTAATAGAATGTCCATTCAAAGTTAGAATAATGTTCTCAAAACATCAGCACAAAACTGGACATTTTGAACGTTCAGAGAACATCCAGAAATAACGTTTTTATAACCTAATAGAAACATTAGCAAAACGTTCTTAGAATATTTTTTGCTATCTAGGATTGTGCAAAACAACAGACCCTAAAACAACAGCTAGCTAAAAGAAAGGTCAGGCTGTCAGGCATTGAGCTGGACGCTTTTCTCACCTTCCAGTCTCTGAAGAGTCTTTACTAAAGTGGCCCATAGGAGGCACTGTGGCACAAAACTACTGCAAAGTGACTGTCAGAATCTGTTTGTGCTGCCTGAGTGAAATGGATTACCATATTTATACATATAAACCCACATTAGAAAGGTCAAAACAGAGTAATCAGTTATTTATTGCTAATTAAAGCCCTGTATTCATCAGTAATGTATTTGTTGTTTGCCTTGAGCACATAAAGAATATTGCATTTGTCCTTCATAATCTATTCGGTAAACAAAACAATATGCTCAAACACCTGGAGTGACCTGCATCAGACACTATTGATTTGTGATTACTGATAACCGATCCGGAGGCAGGACGATATTGACGCATGAAGTGTGACACGTGTCCCTTATCGGGAAACAGATTGATATCCAACTTACCTGGGTCAACGGATTCCTAATTCATTACAGTTGATTGTTGTCTGTACTAATTGAGTCACAGATCACTGATGATAAGGACAGTGTTGTGTACTAAGAAAACAGACGCTTAAGCTTCTGTCTCGCTGTAGTGAGTGATTTGGCTTAATGAGGTCGTACCTAATGCTTATTTCACTGCTTGTTGGCACTATAAACTTCAGTGAAAAACATCAAGCAGTTGTTGATTGTTTTAAAATTGTTACCCCATTTTGGTGTATGAAATGCATCCTAATTTCATGGTGGATCTGTGCTGCCTTTTCAAATTGAGCACATTTAGTAGTTCCCCTGGCCCCACTAATATAAAAAGATTGAAAGGAGACCCACAATTTTCAACTCAGTTGAGAAATTTGAATTGTTTTGTGATCTAGCTGTGGGAAACTCGCTGTGAATTTGTACACAGCAGGAGTCTCTATCAGCAGTGGCTGCACTGGCAGATAATCTGTTTCATTTGTGAGGTGAAATATTGTGGTGTTCACAGAGAGCCTGTCTGTATCTGTTTATAACAGAGCACCACACAGAGGCCTAACAAGTATTTCATTTTTTTAAAGGATAGATCACCCAAAAATGAAAATTCTGTCATTAATTACTCACCATCATGTCGTTCCTCACCCGTACGACTTTTGTTCGTTTTCAGAACACAATTGTAGATATTTTTGATGAAATCTGAGAGCTTTCTGTCCCTCTATTGACAGCTACGCAACTGAGACTTTGACGCTTCAAAAAAAAAAAAAAGGAAAAGTAAGGCTTTTGACTTGTACAAGTAAGCAATTTCCTAGTGTAACCGGCCTGACCGCTGTTACTATCATCTGCGTTGTGTGTAAGAAGACTCAGTACACTTTTCCTTCGGTTCACCAAAAGGGGATTTATTGATGGCCACACCCGGCATTAACTTTACTCTCTCTGTGGATTAACATGAATTAAGTTCACATCTCTCTCGTGGGCATTCCTTAATGACTCATTCCTCTCCCCAGCATATACAATGTGAACGGCTTTTGTGTAACAGTTGAGAAAATGAACATTAACATTGAAACATCATAGTATTAACACAATGCAAGAATATAAAAGAAAATAAAACTTGTGGATTAACATGAATAAAGTTCCCATCTCTCTCATGGGCATTTCTGAATGACTCATTCCTGTGTGATATAACATTTGTTAGCCAATTAATGACTCAAAACCATGCGAATAGCATATCATACGGCCCACACGATATAACTTCACATTTTTAATCCACTCACGCATAAAACATACAACAGAACACTGAAAATAGTCTCAATACTACTTGCAATAAGACATTTAGTCAATTCATACACTTTGTGAACTTAGTTAACTCATAAAATGAAGAGCTCTGACAAACACTTGCCTCTCTCCAGCAAAGAGCTCCGGACGTCACGTGACCCATTCTGTTTACACCACCATGCTGGCAGGCAGGGACAGGGGAGCGAATATGAAATGAATGGCGCTAGCATGAGTTTCAAGGCAACAGAGTTCACTGCGCACTTAAATGAAAAAACACAGACCTGTACATAGCAAAACTTAATAGATTAAACAACAGATCTCTGTAGTGCCCCAGAGGTGCTTCTAACGTGTATCGATAAAGGAACAGATAGCTTTCTGACCGGCAGTATCCTCATATCTGCTGCTACCTCATCAACTTTCCCTCGTCCTGCTCCGGAGACTCTTTAAAAGCCTACAAAAGCCTGGAGGGGTACAAATGGACGCAATCTAATTTTGTGATGGATATTCAGATTTGTATTCTTCAGGTTAAAATCTGCTTCATTATCATTGGAAGGGTAAGTCAACTGTGTTGTTAGGTAACGTAATCGACCCTTGCTGTCCTTGTTTGTACGTAGCCAGCATAGCTTTATCACTGTGAGTACAGTAGACATCATTAATGTGATGATATCTTAACCCGTTTAATTCCAAACTTTTCCCAAACATGAAAATATCTAAATGAGGTGCCATTAGTTGCCCCTTGAAATAATCAATATTTATTTTTGGAAATTTTTATGGAAACGTGTGTGAAAGATTGTGTCTATACTGAAAATTCTTATATAGCCTATATCAGCCCAGTTATTTTACACATTTTAAACTCTTTCATGGCATTTTAGGGTTACTATTAAACATAAATACCCTTCTACAACACTTATAGCAATACTGAGTTAAAGACAAAAAAAATAATAAAAATACAACCCTCTGTTGTTTTGTTGTGTTGGTTAGCACGTTTTATTGCAGTGAACCATTTCAGTCGTCTATCAGGATCCTTAGGAATACGATAAAATGATTTCCCCTTTGCTTCCCCCCGCCTGTTCTGACATCCTGGCACACAACAGCTGTTCACCATGTTGAAATCGCAAGGTTTGTAAGGTCTAAACAGTCTGGTTATAAATTATTGTTCAACCACTATCGATACCAATGCTATAGCTCCTCTAGCGCTCTCCTGATGGCCTGCCAAAATGGTGGAGTTTAGATTGTGTGACGTCAACCTCCGGGGTTCTATACAATGTGAACTGGCGAGAGGCGCGCACTCACTTGAAAATGGCGTCAGTAGAGCGCCAGGTGTAAGTTTAAAAAAAAAAAAAGGTTCTAACAGTGAACAGTAGGAATAACATATATTACTTAAAGAAAAACACATTGAAAAAGCAATGTGTTACATTCAACTTGCATTCACTATATCTCAACCACTTAAAACAGCTTAACAATCAGACAAATCTTAACAAAAACCTAGAAGTCTCCCAGAATACCCTGACAGCATTGCAATGCACCAAGACCACTCGTAGCAATCGCATAGCAACGCTCTGGAAATCCTTAGCGACCTGACAACAACACACGAGGAACCCGGTATTCAAAGTTTTTGCAATGGCAATCACAGCTTACATTTTCATCAGCAAATGTAAATATCTAGTTATTTTTGCATTTCTGATGCTGCTACTGGTGCAGAAATGACACCCTTCACCTTGAAGAAGATGATGCCAAATGTAATTACATCAGCATCATCCATCATGCCGCTTCTATAGTTGTAATCCTCTTTTAGCTCATGGAACTCCTCTAATAAATGCCTTGCGTTTCATTTCAATGACCTGGATGATGATACTTGTGATGAGAAGAGACTGTCATATAGCAGAATTTGAAATGCTACAATAAACTGTTCAGTTCTGTTTGATTGTATTCAGGCAGGTCTTTATCTTCCTGCCTTTGTGTCCTCACCTCGTGGAAACTGATTCTAGCATTGGGACTCCGAGGAGCTCGAGTCACAGCGACACGGCGCTCAGCCAGAATCCATACCCACACCACCCCTCCATTTGTCCTCATATCCCGCTTGACACTTTCCATGAGAACAAATACATTCTCACCTCTCTGACAATATAAAGGAAAAACTTGTCACTGCTGCTGACACCATTACAATCTCATTCATATGTTTTCATATGCCCCAGTGACAGGTAAGTTTAGGGTTGGACCTTCATACTTACTTTTTTCTAATAATTGTACATTTTTGTATGGTTCACATTGTACTAATTCATATCAAATCACATTATGAAATAAATGTTTTTCTCCAAAACACGTTGGCCACAATTATTGACACCCTTTTATTTAATGCTTCTTTTTTTTTCAGCTCTCAGTCTTCACCGATGATGCCTGATGAGTTTGGAGAACACCTGACGAGAGATTATACAGAATCTCTCCAGACCCTTCAGATTCCCAGATCCATGTTGGTGCTTTTTCTCTTCGGTTCACTCCTCTCATTTTCTTTTGGGTTCGGGTCAGGGGACTGGGACGGCCGTGGCAGAAGCTTCATTTTGTGCTCAGTGACACATTTTTGTGTTGGTTTTGATGTTTGTTTTGGATCATCGTGCTGATGGACGATCCAACCACGGCCCATTATTGGATTTCTGGCAGAAGCGGTCAGGTTTTGATTTTTTATCTGTTGGTATTTGATAGAATCCATGATACTATGTCTCCGACCAAGATGTCCAGGACCTCCAGCAGAAAAATAGGCCCACAACATTAAAGATCCAGCAGTATATTTAACCGTGGCCATGGGATACTTTTTATCCCTGTGTGCCCAAACCCTTCTGGTGGATTTGCTGCCAAAAAGCTCTTTTTTTAGTTTCATCTGACCATAGAAGCCAGTCCTGTTTGAACTTCCAGTCTTGTCTGACAAATGAATATGATGGAGATTGTTGAAAACCTTGAAACCCTCCTAAACAACTGGTGGGGATGTAGGTTCTGTTTGATCATTTTTTAGGGCTTTCTGACACTCGAGACTCAACTACTCTCTCCAGCTGTGATCCTTGGAGAGTCTTTGGCCACTCAAACTCTCCTCCTCACCGTGCATCAGGACGATTTAGATACACATTCTCTTCCAGGCAGATTTAGTTGATTGGAACTTCTTAATTATTGCCCTGATAGTGGAAATGGGGATTTTCAATGCTTTAGCTATTTTCTTACAGCCACTTTCTATTTTGTGAAGCTCAACAATCTTTTGCTGCACATCAGAATTATATTCTTTGGTTTTACTCATTGTGGCCTTTGTGTTTCCTCATATTTATACTCCTGTGGAACAGGGAGTCATAGCTGGAGAATTTCATGTTCATGATCTTTCTGGTGTGCTAAAACAATGTAAATATGAATGGGAATATACTTCAGAGATATTCTAGTCATAAAAACTTCTAGGGGTGTCAATAATTGTGGCCAACATGTTTTGGAGAAAAAACATTTATTTCATAATGTGATTTCCCCCCACTTTCAGTTATTTTCCTTAATGAAAGATTACATTTTGCTAATTTTATGAACAAAAGGATAAACCATGCAGATTTATTTTTACAGTCATCTTTGATCATATTTATCAAGGGTGCCAATAATTTTGACCACAACTGTAGAATATGCTGGTTCTTGAAATTGCAGATATTTGTCAATGTGTCTAGAAACATTGACTGAATGAGTGTATTTAAAATTGACCAAGAGGTCACCAGTCGCTGTACAGTGAGAGCCATAAAACACAGGGTAGATATTGATCCATGTGTGCGTGTCAGACCGTTAGTATGTTTCTTGTCACAGGCAGTTGCCGTGTCAGTTGCCTTCACTCACACATTTATTGCAAATTTGAAATTGCTTCAGCTTTGGATTTGGACTCCCAAATGCTGTTCAGGATCACTATAATTATCACTCAAAGGGCTATGAGCCCTTTACTTTTTGCTCCAGGATTTTTAAAGCACAGACATGATAATCAACAGTCTAATTGACTTTCTCAAGTTCACCCATCGAAATGAAACCAACCTAGAGAATGCTGATGTGTGAAAATGACTAGAAAGATCAAGAAGTTGATGTAGACTAATAAATATCTTACGCCAATCAAGTTAGCCAATCTAGTCAGATGTGGATATTTCCCAGTATATCATATTACCATTGTGAGAGTTGATTAAGAAAATAAAGTCTGGCACTAAAAATGACCTTTTCATATTTGCTAAAACTTTCATTCAGATGTGCTTAACATGACATTACGGAAAGGTCATTGTTAGATTGGAGGCATAAATACCTTTATCCTAGATTTTCTGGAACTTAATGAAAATAACCTTTGTGTTCCTCTGCTTTGAGCTTTAAATTAAGAAGCCAGACGTTTCTTAAAGAGACAGCGCATCCGTGTGTGTGCGTGACAGAGTCCTGCAGAATTGAGACCCATATTTGGGCTAATCGAGTTTGTGTCTTTCGCTGAATGCAAGTACTGGCACGCACAACCCTGGCCTGCTGCCACCAGTGGCCGTGATTGACTTCAATTATAGGCTTTGGGGATTACGTTGACCCGGGGTGGAAGTAAATCGTCTTGCTTTGCATATATAAATGAGCGGTTATCAATCCTTTATCTCGGGGTGGCATCATTTCTCTTAACACTGCCGAAGAGAATTGATCAAATGAACACGTTCCACCAAGCCAAGGACTTTTAAGTAAATAAAGACGAACAATAGTATCAGACAGGCCTTATCAACGCTACTGCTGATAGCTGTGTTAAAGGAATAGTTGCTACAAAAAAAAAGGCTTTATTTATTCAGTCCAAGTTGTTCAGTATTATTTTTTTCTGAATATGAGCTCACAAGACTATGGATTTACTTTAACTACATGTTATTCTTGATTTATTGTTAATGAGTTTGAGATATGGTAGGATTTAGGAAACCGCATTGACTATTAATAATATGGACAAAACTGATGGAACTAATTCTTTCTTTTTTTTGCGAATTTGAAGTTACATGTGGTTGAATAAATGATGACTTGATGAATTTTAAGTTTTGAGTTGTCATATGGACAAAATTTATGATGTGTTCATTGTGGAGCTTACCAGTGAGGCTGTCACGATTTTCACTAAACAATTATCATGACCAAGTATTTGCAATAGCGATATTTTTGCAATACCTATATTGCAATGGCCAGGGAATTACACAAAATGTATGTACATACAGAGAGAGAGGTTTTCAAACAGTCTTTTTTATGGAATCTAAACAAACAAACAAACAAAAAACCACTGGCGAAAACATATTTTTTGATACTTTTATCTGACATGATTTTGTGCTGCAACAGCTACACTGTTGTCGTCGTCTTACTCTCATTCTTATTCTTATTTTCCCATTTGTTTTCAGGTGACGACCAGCATTATGGTGCCATCCCGTCACCTACAATCTTGAAGCATCAGTCAGACTGGCATTGGATTTTACTAACTATGTGAAGTATTAAAGGGATAGTTCAGTCAATAATAATTTACTCACCCTTATGTTGTTACAAACCTGCATGAGTATGTATTTTGAAGAATGTTGGTAACTGACGGTAGCCATTGAATTCCATTGTAGGAAAAAAAAAACACTATGGAAGTCAATGGCTTATTTTGTTTTTTTAAATGTCACTGTTATCACCAATACTGATATTGTGATACCCCTACTTGCCAGTATAACTCACCATCTGCTCTTTTTTTATATATAGAAAAGAGCAGCTTAACATCTCAATGTGTTGCATAGAAAAGAACGGGGTCGAATGATGTGAGAATGAATTAATGATTATCTTTGACAATTTTCCATTATTCCAATGGGGAAAAAAGAAGTGTACTGCTACTTTGAGCCCCAATATACAAAAAGCAGTGTTGTAAATTAATTTACCCCCCTTTAAAGTGCAACAAATCCCAGACAAGCTGACAAGATCACAAGGAGTGTGCAAAAGAAGAACTGTTAAAAATCTTCCCTGAGGGCATTGACGTCAACGTCTCTGTGTCTGCAACTCGACCCTGAAATGTGTAGTGTGTTAATAGTGTTTTAAGCAGGTGGCAACCAAAGAGAACTGTGCACTGTTATGCCATATCCTGAGGGGGTGAGTAGAGCCTTGTGTCATCTCCTTCACTGGTGCCTTTATGAGCCATCATACTTTTGAGACTTGCATTTTTATGTTTGAGGTCCCAGAGATGTGACTGGTGTGTGTGTGTGTGTGTGTATATATATAACAATATATATATATATATATATTTTAAATCTTATTTCCCCTTTAAAGTCTTTTAATATGTTCCTCTGACACAAGAAAAAAACCCAATAGGCCAATATTTTGGAGATTTTACCATCCGTCGTATCACAACACTTTTACCATGTATCATAAAGCAGTTATTAAAATAGCTGCGTCTTCTCTGAGACCCCAAACATGACCTTCTACTGTAGTGGCTTGGTCGTCGTGAGAGGAGGTGTGAATGGACCAGAGTGCGGAGGTTGTGTGAGTGGAGGTCAGCGACGGTGAATGCAGCAGTGTTGTGTTGCGAGGAGTTAATGGAGGCTGTGGCGGCTCTCCTTTAACAGATTACAGCAGCTCTGTGTCACGGGGAAAGAGAGGCAAGGTCTGCAGACCATCCATCACTGGCCCTGTCTATATCCAGCCTTAGTCTGGCTAAGTCGTGTGATAAAGGTGCATGTCAGCTCCCCTCTGCTGCTCAACTGCATCCAATCCCTGCTGAAATCCACACTGGGTTTCTGGCTGGCGCACAAATCCACACTGTTCAGCTCCACCTGCGGCCAACTTCATACACAGTGAAGAGACTATCCAGGTTTGACTTGCGGCTCTTTCTTTCTCTGTCATTTTTTTTTTTCTCTGCTTCTTGTAATTTTTCTCCTGAAGGATTAAAACCCCAACTGTGAGGAAACATCCAGCCGTATTTTCTGTGCATATGACAGGGCTCTCTCCTCGTTGCAAAAGGGCAATTATATAGGCCTGACCTTATTGTGTGGCAAATCCTCTATCAGCTTGCACGCTCAGGGGAATCTCAAATTAATCCTGTCTGAAAGAGTGAAAGCCCAATCTTGTGTTTCTCTCATGTCATTAATACCAGTACAGTATGTGCTCACTTCATTCAGATTAGCTGCCTGAATCCTGCATCCTGCTTGCTTGTTGGTTCTGCAGCATCTAAAGGTCCCTAGTCATCTCCATCACAAGCCTATTTATAGCTGCTTTTGAGTAGCAATGCGTGGGTTGTCTCTCTATTGAGTCACTGCACATGTAGCCATTTATTTATCCTGGAACAATGCAAAAAAAAAAAAAAACATCAGTTGCAAACAATAGGGAGCACATTGTTGTTTCGATATCTGTATTGCTGCGATCCACGGTTCTGGTATCTCTGATATAAATATCAAATTCTTGCATGTAGCTTATACATGAGTACATTGGGCTTCAGCCAAATTTTATTTTACTCTCCCTCATGTTGTTCCAAACGAGAATTACCGACCCAATCTCAAGGGCAAACAGAACTATTTACAAAAATGGGGCTTTCATATGAATTTGTTCTATGTGAGTTGTACAAAAACATATTTTTTGAGAAAAATGTAAGCATGAAGGTCTACCCTTAAGCCCACTCCTTAACATAACATCACTGGGATTGTATGATAATGTATGAATAGATTCATCAAAATGTAAAATTGTTGCGAATTGCCATGAGAGTTCCAGTTGTACAAACAATAATTTAGGATTATCCTGGCTGCTCGGCATAATAATGAAATGAAAATCCACCCTATCTATTTCCTAAATGCATGTTATTGTGAACAGTTTATCCATGCATATTCTTTTGAAATCTTTTAAAATGGTTTTTGGCCTCATCATTCTTAATCAAACGCTGTCTTTCAGTGAAATGACAGACTTTTCTCTGGTGACGTATGCTGAAGTTTTTCAATCATTTAGTCAACTTAAAACTGCCCATTCCTTACTATTGACTGCAAGTTCACATTCGGATCATCAAAATCATACAAACACTGTCATGAAGTACACTGATGAGCCAAATCATCATGACCAGTCATCATGACAGATGAAGCGCATACCATTGATTATTTCCTAACAAGGCCACATTTTAAGGTCTGGGTAGATTAGAGAGTAAGAAAACAATAAGCTCTTGTAATCAACGTGATGGATGCAGGAGAAATGGGCAGGAATAAAGATTTGGGCCCAATTGTTAAGCTGAGGCAACTGGTTCAGAGAAACTCCAAAAAGGCAAGGCTTCCCAGTCAGCAGTTTTGAGAATTTACCAACAGTGATCCAAGGAGGAACAAATCACAAACTGGTGACAGGGTGTTGGGCGCCCAAGGCTCATCAATGCAATGAGGGCAATCCCGTCAGGTCCGAGCCAACAGAAGGGCTACTGTGGCACAAATCACACCGAATTTTAATGATGGTTATGAGAGGAATGTATCAACACACAGTGCATTACACTCTGCTGCACATGGGGCTATGGCGGCAGATCAATCAGAGGGCCACCCCTGTCAGAACTAGACCTCGGATCAGTGGAAGAAGGTTACCTGGTCCGACGAGTCTCGTTATCTTTTACCTGGGGTGTTGGCACCAGGATGCACTTGGGACAATGACAAGCTGGTAGAGGGAATATGATGCTCTGGGCAATGTTCTGTTGGGAAACCCTGGGACCGGCCATTCATGTAGATGTCAATTTGACACGTGCCATCTACCTAAACATTGTTGCTGACCAAGTACACCCCTTGATAACAATGGTGCTCCCTGGTGGAAGTGGCCCCTTTCAGCAGAATAATGCATTAAGAGTTGAAGGTGTTGCCCTGACCTCCATATTCCCCAGATCTCAATCCAATTGAGCATCTATGGGATATACTGGACCAACATGTTCGATCCATGGCGGCTCCATCTAGTAACCTATGGGACTTGAAGGATCTGCTGCTAACATCTTGTTGCCATTTACCAATAGGATACCTTCAGGGATGTTGTAGAGTCTGTGCCTCAGTGGGTTGGCACTGTTATGGCAGTATGCAGAGGACCAACTACATATTAGGCAGGTAGTCATAATATTTTGGTTTATCAGTACATATCAAGCCCCTCATTGGTAGTAGTTTGGAGACATGTTAACCAATGGTGCTGCTTACTGTTCTATCATTGTAAGTCTCTATTATGCACTTCTCTCTGGGTGATCTGGCTCTCCTAGTCATATTTTTCTCATACTAAGACATTTGAATGTGTCCTCCACGTGCCTGGCATTCAAATAATGCATAGGAACAAGTCATTTTCACCACAACGGGTGCATACAGTATTTTGTTTGAAGAGATCATTACCTTTTCTCCTAGTTTCTTACCTAGGTTCCTTTCCTGCTCTGTCTGTGCAATCTGAATGCACAAAACCTTTCCCATCTGAATCCATACCTAATAGGAATATGTAATACATTTCACACCTTTGATCATCTGAAATTGGGGAGATAGAGTATCTATCCAGTGCCATCAAACAGTGCAGCACTCTTATCTTAAAAAGTCCAACAGAGCTGAAAAGAAGCTTTTCATGTCCTTTTTTTCCCTCCATACTTGATGCTCAGATGCTGATTTAGTGCTGAAGGTCAAAAAGTACCATAAGGGCAGTTAAAGATTTTTGACATTGCATGTAATTGCTGCACAGGCTCTGCTTGAACGTCTGCCGACCTCATTTGCAATTAATGATCATTTGCGGCAAGCAATTTATGCGTGTTTGTGTTAGGTTCATGAATCTGCGCTTTTTAATGAAGCAAATATTGATTCAGATATTTTATGATGCAGTAATTCATTTCCATTAACTTGCAAAAACGAACAGTAGTTTAAGACTTTGGGTTATAAATTATTTTGCATATTCAGTGGCTTCTACACACACACACATATCCATCAGACTGTTTTGAGAACTGCATTTGAAAAGAGAACTTCTCAGCTGTTGATGAAGCATGTTTTTTAGCAATAGAGGCGTTTTGTATGTATGTTTTTTTTACTGGGGTGTGTTTGTGATGTATTTTTGCTGTGGTGCATTTGTGGTGTATTTTTACTGTGGTGTGTTTGTAGTTTATTTTTGCTGTGGTGTGTTTGTTGTGTGTTTGGTATATTTTTTACTGGGGTGTATTTGTGATGTATTTTTGCTGTGGTGCATTTGTGATGTATTTTTTCTGTGGTGTGTTTGTTGTGTGTTTGGTATATTTTTACTGGGGTGTGTTTGTGGTGTATTTTTGCTGTGGTGCATTTGTGGTGTATTTTTTACTGTAGTGTGTTTGTGGTGTATTTTTGCTGTGGTGCATTTGTGGTGTATTTTTTACTGTAGTGTGTTTGTGGTGTATTTTTGCTGTGGTGCATTTGTGGTGTATTTTTTACTGTAGTGTGTTTGTGGTGTATTTTTTCTGTGGTGCATTTGTGGTGTATTTTTTACTGTGGTGTGTTTGTGGTGTATTTTTGCTGTGGTGCATTTGTGGTGTATTTTTTACTGTAGTGTGTTTGTGGTGTATTTTTGCTGTGGTGCATTTGTGGTGTATTTTGTACTGTGGTGTGTTGTAGCTGTAGTGCATTTGCGGTGTATTTTTGCCACGGTGTGTTTGTGGTGTATTTTTTACTGTAGTGTGTTTGTGGTGTATTTTTGCTGTGGTGCATTTGTGGTGTATTTTGTACTGTGGTGTGTTGTAGCTGTAGTGCATTTGCGGTGTATTTTTGCCACGGTGTGTTTGTGGTGTATTTTTGCTGTGGTATTTTTTACTGTAGTGTGTTTGTAGTGTATTTTTTCTGTAGTGCATTTGTGGTGTATATTTTAATGTGGTGTGTTTGTGGTGTATTTTTGCTGTGGCGTATTTATGGTGTATTGTAGCTGTGGTGCATTCGTGGTGTATTTTTGCCATGGTGTGTTTGTGGTGTATTTTTTACTGTGGTGTGTTTGTGGTGTGTTTGTGCTGTGGTGTTTGTGGTGTATTTTTTACTGTGGTGTGTTTGTGGTGTATTTTTGCCATGGTGTGTTTGTGGTGTATTTTTTACTGTGGTGTGTTTGTGGTGTGTTTGTGCTGTGGTGTTTGTGTTGTATTTTTTACTGTGGTGTGTTTGTAGTTTATTTTTGCTGTGGTGTGTTTGTTGTGTGTTTGGTATATTTTTTACTGGGGTGTATTTGTGATGTATTTTTGCTGTGGTGCATTTGTGATGTATTTTTTCTGTGGTGTGTTTGTTGTGTGTTTGGTATATTTTTACTGGGGTGTGTTTGTGGTGTATTTTTGCTGTGGTGCATTTGTGGTGTATTTTTTACTGTAGTGTGTTTGTGGTGTATTTTTGCTGTGGTGCATTTGTGGTGTATTTTTTACTGTAGTGTGTTTGTGGTGTATTTTTGCTGTGGTGCATTTGTGGTGTATTTTGTACTGTGGTGTGTTGTAGCTGTAGTGCATTTGCGGTGTATTTTTGCCACGGTGTGTTTGTGGTGTATTTTTGCTGTGGTATTTTTTACTGTAGTGTGTTTGTAGTGTATTTTTTCTGTAGTGCATTTGTGGTGTATATTTTAATGTGGTGTGTTTGTGGTGTATTTTTGCTGTGGCGTATTTATGGTGTATTGTAGCTGTGGTGCATTCGTGGTGTATTTTTGCTGTGGTGCATTTGTGGTGTATTTTTTACTGTAGTGTGTTTGTGGTGTATTTTTGCTGTGGTGCATTTGTGGTGTATTTTGTACTGTGGTGTGTTGTAGCTGTAGTGCATTTGCGGTGTATTTTTGCCACGGTGTGTTTGTGGTGTATTTTTGCTGTGGTATTTTTTACTGTAGTGTGTTTGTAGTGTATTTTTTCTGTAGTGCATTTGTGGTGTATATTTTAATGTGGTGTGTTTGTGGTGTATTTTTGCTGTGGCGTATTTATGGTGTATTGTAGCTGTGGTGCATTCGTGGTGTATTTTTGCCATGGTGTGTTTGTGGTGTATTTTTTACTGTGGTGTGTTTGTGGTGTGTTTGTGCTGTGGTGTTTGTTGTGTATTTTTTACTGTGGTGTGTTTGTGGTGTATTTTTGCCATGGTGTGTTTGTGGTGTATTTTTTACTGTGGTGTGTTTGTGGTGTGTTTGTGCTGTGGTGTTTGTGTTGTATTTTTTACTGTGGTGTGTTTGTGGTGTATTTTTTACTGTGGTGTGTTTGTGGTGTGTTTGTGCTGTGGTGTATTTTTTACTGTAGTGTGTTTGTAGTGTATTTTTGCTGTAGTGCATTTGTGGTGTATTTTTTCACTGTGGTGTGTTTGTGATGTATTTTTGCTGTGGCGTATTTATGGTGTATTGTAGCTGTGGTGCATTTGTGGTGTATTTTTGCCATGGTGTGTTTGTGGTGTATTTTTTACTGTGGTGTGTTTGTGGTGTGTTTGTGCTGTGGTGTTTGTGGTGTATTTTTTACTGTGGTGTGTTTGTGGTGTATTTTTGCTGTGGTGTATTTATGGTGTATTGTAGCTGTGGTGCATTTGTGGTGTATTTTTGCCATGGTGTGTTTGTGGTGTATTTTTTACTGTGGTGTGTTTGTGCTGTGGTGTTTGTGGTGTATTTTTGCCATGGTGTGTTTGTGGTGTATTTTTTACTGTGGTGTGTTTGTAGTGTATTTTTTCTGTAGTGCATTTGTGGTGTATATTTTAATGTGGTGTGTTTGTGGTGTATTTTTGCTGTGGCGTATTTATGGTGTATTGTAGCTGTGGTGCATTCGTGGTGTATTTTTGCCATGGTGTGTTTGTGGTGTATTTTTTACTGTGGTGTGTTTGTGGTGTGTTTGTGCTGTGGTGTTTGTGGTGTATTTTTTACTGTGGTGTGTTTGTGGTGTATTTTTGCCATGGTGTGTTTGTGGTGTATTTTTTACTGTGGTGTGTTTGTGGTGTGTTTGTGCTGTGGTGTTTGTGTTTGTGTTGTATTTTTTACTGTGGTGTGTTTGTGGTGTATTTTTTTACTGTGGTGTGTTTGTGGTGTGTTTGTGCTGTGGTGTATTTTTTACTGTAGTGTGTTTGTAGTGTATTTTTGCTGTAGTGCATTTGTGGTGTATTTTTTCACTGTGGTGTGTTTGTGATGTATTTTTGCTGTGGCGTATTTATGGTGTATTGTAGCTGTGGTGCATTTGTGGTGTATTTTTGCCATGGTGTGTTTGTGGTGTATTTTTTACTGTGGTGTGTTTGTGGTGTGTTTGTGCTGTGGTGTTTGTGGTGTATTTTTTACTGTGGTGTGTTTGTGGTGTATTTTTGCTGTGGTGTATTTATGGTGTATTGTAGCTGTGGTGCATTTGTGGTGTATTTTTGCCATGGTGTGTTTGTGGTGTATTTTTTACTGTGGTGTGTTTGTGCTGTGGTGTTTGTGGTGTATTTTTGCCATGGTGTGTTTGTGGTGTATTTTTTACTGTGGTGTGTTTGTGGTGTATTTTTGCTGTGGCGTATTTATGGTGTATTGTAGCTGTGGTGCATTTGTGGTGTATTTTTGCCATGGTGTGTTTGTGGTGTATTTTTTTACTTTGGTGTGTTTGTGGTGTATTTTTTACTGTGTATTGTAGCTGTGGTACATTTGTGGTGTTTTTTTTCACTGTGGTGTGTTTGTGATGTATTTTTGCTGTGGTGCGTTAGTGGTGTATTTTTTTTGTTGTGCGTTAGTGGTGTATTTTTGGCCATGGTGTGTATTTTTATGCATAGAATACTTTGAAAACTGCTGTGTCCCACAGCAAATGACATACGAAATGGTTAAACAATTACAGAAACCTAATGTTCATGAGATCATGTTGCTCACTTAAAAAGAGCTCTCTGGCCTAGAGTTTTTTGTTTGTTTGTTTTTTTTGTTTGTTTTTTGTTTTTTGTTTTTTGCATGTTCCATGGTCTTATTGGATAGCAAAGTGTCACACTTCAGACTCTCAGGGGATGGAGCCATTTACTCAGGGGATTGAGGCACTAACACTAGTAACAAGTTCACTAAATATCCACAGGCAGAACTGCAAGTTATACTTTATTTCTTGGACATAACTGAGAAAACAGTCTGTATTTATCACAGGCAAGCAGGCAGACATTTTGATCCAGAGTCTATAAATATTTTGCTTTTTTTTCTGTTTTCTGCACAAGCCTTTGCAGAGACTGCTGCCGTATCATTTAGTTTTTTTTGCACACCAGTTGATTAATGGGGTATCATGCATTTTAGATAAACCAGTTCCTAAATGTCATGTAATAACAAAACAAAACTTTGATTAGTTGCTTAAAATGTCAGTCAAATGGCTCTTGGATGTTCTTGGTCAGTATATGCTGTATTGGGGACCAGACCGTTGCTGTTTAGTCAACCTCCGTTTACCCCCCAACACCCACCTCAACGCCCACCTCTATGATCTTTCACTCTTTCATAATGTGACCAAGTAAGGCAAGGACATCAACTGTTTTCCCTGTTTGACTCATAATGATAATTATGAAATCATGGAATCTTTTTTTATATAATAGCTTATATAATAAAACCTGCACTGCATTTGACAAAATAACTATGATATTTCACATGCATTCAACTGCAGGTAGCAGTATAATGATACAGCACTCAATGTACTTGACATGACGTGCTGTGAAAACAGTCCTGAACAAAAGGACATTATTATTGGACCCCATGATTACACAATTGCTCACATAACATAAAAGAAACATTTGAATTCAAAACAAGTATAACACTCATTGTAGAAAACTGAAATGCATCTAACTTAAGCCAGGAATAGATTGCTATTGAGCACAAGCCAACTCTGATATTGGCCAGTTTATAGATTTGAGGACTGAGACAATGAAAAAATCATCCATTGTTGTTTGTCTTTGCTTGTGAATTTATCAATGTCAGTCCAGTCTTATTATTTTTTAATCTGTGAAATGAAGCAAAATCAGGTTCCTGGTCTAGACAACCCAAAAGTGCAACAAAAAGTGCTTGTGTTTGAAATGTCCCATGTCTTTATACCTGTGCAATTTTATTGTGTTGATTAATGTATCTAGGTAATATTAAAAAAATAAAAAAATAAATTCTAAATGCATTTTTAAAATCTTTGACTTTGAAATCTTACAATGGATTTCTCAGCTACATTGTTTGGTCATTACTGTTATGCTATAAATTGTCCCCATCAGATGTGCTTGTTTGTGCATTTTAAAGATGGAAAGCATATTAGTTAGTTTTCTGTTATCATACACAGGTCAGTTTTGAATGTTTGCCATGGGTGCTCTAACATCTAAAATAAAAATTGTTATAATCAAAATATTTCAAACTGTTTAAATTTTTAATATTTTGTTGGTTTTTCCCTATGTTCTTTGTATCACTTGCCAGCCTTAATTGTTTCTAATATACCTATCAAAAGCCTGTTTCTTAATCTATTTTTTATTGTTTGAGTTTTTATGTCACTAGTTGTTTTGATATTATAGGATCTATGACGTCACATGGGCGATCACATTTGCATATGACTGCCTCCAGACTCAAGACATTGACGAATATTATACATTGTTGCACCATAGGCCCCGCCCACCGGTTTTAATTTGCTCTAATTTGCATATCACATGTTTTCACGTTGCCTCAAAAGCAAATAGAACCCATTATAAGCACTGATGCTGTCTACACTTTGACACTCGAGTCTGTCGACGACAGGACAAATGGAGCGACCAGTTTAAATAGCTTGTTTGTGTCTCTGAACAGACCTCAGAAGCATCCCAGCATCAGAAACAAGTGGATGGTTTATTTTAAAGGCATCCCGGAACACGTATGTTGATAGATGAAGCAGTATTGGATCTGACAGCAGCTGCATCACAAACCATAAGTTAATCATTTCATAATGCTTTGTCTGTAAATGACAGTTCTATATGGACAGTGTTTCCAAAACACTCACTGGCGTGCAATAGTGAGTGGGCAATGATACTGCTTCCTATACGATGACATTAGCCAATCATCAGTGGCCGTTTTCTGACAAGCCTTAAAGGAACCGCCCCTTAAAAATGGCTCATTTCAGACAGAAGGTCAGAATGAAGTTTGAAAACAATCATTCATATGCGTATGTTGTGTAAAAAAAAAAAAAAATTCCTTAGCATTATAAGTGAACCCCAAGGAACATATTAAAATAATAAAAAATCATGTCATGACCCCTTTAAAATAGAAAAATCTGACATCTTCTTAATACCTCCATAAATGACTGTAATATGTAAGCTCTAATCTGGAGAGTTCAAAAGGTAACACAGAACAGGACTGACCCAGGTTTACACAACACTTAGATGAATCTTTAATGCTGTAATGGTTGTGTTTTCGTCATAAGTGAACATGCCTGTTTATCAAACTGTCCATTAGAACATTATTTTCCCCCTGAAAGCAGCATTACAAAGTGCTTGCTGCTTTTATCATTTCAGCACCGAGAGGTCACCAAGGGTTCTGCTAAATATTTCCGTTCACCTGTAGGCAGATGCGTAATACCATAATGCGACCTGCACTTGTCTTATAATGAAACTTCACTTTTCATTCCAAACTCTGTATCAGCTAGCCTCTGGGGTTCTGGATCACGGCTTCCCGAGGAGCATACAGGAGATTGGTCTCCCAGGAGAGCTTCAGGCAGAGGGCAGAAACCTTCTCTGTTCACCGTTCATTTCACATAGACAGCTCCTGCGTACTCGGAGACATCATACTTCAGAATGTTCCTCAAGTATGCCAGAATTCATCTGCAGCATGGTAATCTCAACTTCACATTCTTTCATTCTGCATTCAACATTGCTTTCTTTTTTTCATGCACACGCATGAAGAGTCATGACAAGCGTGCAGGCTATCATGATACGAACCAGCAAGAATCCAAGAACAACATTATTAATTTACAGGACGGCAGAGGTGTTCTGGGCATAGGAGCCCATCATTTTAGGAACGGGGGAGGGCGATAAAGCTGGCGGAAACTATTTCTGTGATGATAGGCATCAAGTAGAAAATATGAATTATTAATCACAAGCATTTTGTCCCTGATGCCCCCAGGAAAAGGCGACTACTGCTAACACAATCCCCATCTCATTCATTTTTATAGAGAACTTATTAAAGTATGTACTTGAGATCAAATGGTTCATACTAGAGGAAACACATGGAAATAATGAATGTCATCAACAGGGTCTGAGTGTTTGTGGCTCTTAACAAGCAATCAGAAAAGTGCTGCAATACGCATCTAAATTATGACGGAACTGAGATTGGGCTTCTCGAGTTATTTTATTATTTAGCTCTAAGTTCATTTCGTTAAGATATTCACGCTTTTAGAAACGGAGAGCAATAATGAGGGATTGACACAATATGCTCCAAACGACCCAATTGTGAATCATTGTTAGTGCAATTTCAGGCAGCTGCATATATAATTGACCTAAGGTTATTCTGCCGCATAATGTTATGTTATTTCGCAATTTGTGGCAGTGAATGAAATATTTGGTGCTAATAATACAGCTGTATATATTTTTTGTTTGTAGCAATAAAACACAATAAGAGTCAGTTTGTTAACATTAGTTAACATTAAACGATGAGGTTAATTTATAAATATATATTGCTCATTGCTAATTCGTGCTCATTCATATTATATTAAATTAACTATTCGTTCATTCAAACAACTTGAAATATTTAAATAAAAAATAGTACAAATATGTACATTACCATTCAAACCTTTGGTGTTAGTGAGACTAGAAAAGAAATTAATACTTTTATTCAGCAAGGATACATTAACTTGATCAAAAGTGACAGTAAAGACATTTAAAATTCAACGATTCTATTTCAAATAAATGCTGTTCTTTTGAATTTATTCATCTATTCATCAAAGAATCCTGAAAAAAAAAATATTAAGCAGTTCAACTGTTTTCAACAAGCCTATGAGAATGATTTTTGAAGGATCATGTGACACTGAAGACTGGAGTGATGATGCTGAAAATGAATGTATGAATAAATTACACTTGAGTATATGTTAACATTGTAATAATATTTCATTATACTGTTTTATAGCATTAGTGAGCATAAAAGATTTCTAATATTAAACCAACCCAAAGTTTTAAATGGTAATGTATGCATAAATTGTCAATCCTTTACAACACAAATCTTTCATGTTTATCGCTATTACATTGATGTTATTGCTTCTCTGGGAGACTTGATTCTGATCATTCTGAGTACTTAAAATCTAACAAGATAAATACCATCGTACGTATTTCCTGCTGATGTAGAAATTGTGAACTAGATTCCCCGGTCAGCAGGGTTTATAGTGAGTGCCGTCGGCTTCATGATTTACGCTGTTCCACCAGCACCCTGCTCTCACCCAGGGGAGATGCGTGTCTTTTTGATATAACGCCATTATCTTTTATATGTCCTTGAATGTGAGACCTTTCTTCAAAACTGGCAGTAGAGACACACAATCTCTGAATGTGTCTCCTGTTTCTACTGAGGAGGTCTTTAAGGTGGACTCACTTGGCACAGTAATACTCCACAGGAAGTTTCGCCCATGAGTGGATTGGAGAGAAAAGATCTTTAATCTCTT
This sequence comes from Zacco platypus, assembly GCA_038088235.1. Lineage (NCBI taxonomy): Eukaryota > Metazoa > Chordata > Actinopteri > Cypriniformes > Xenocyprididae > Zacco > Zacco platypus. Next base: position 28,750,408 of record CM076083.1, on the reverse strand, counting down.
TGTAAAGTTTAATCAAGGTGAAGTTTCGAGACACGCCTCTGAGCTATTTTGGAGTGAAGCGTTTTGACGTGACAGGATCGTTTTTATTAATAAATGCCATCTTTAATTGAAATCTCAATTTATCACTGCGAGAGCTATCTGTTGTGCCGCAAAACCGCGACATGAGCGCCGGATTGAAATCATTAGATAATTAGGAAAATTAAATAGGTAATACATTCTGCGCTTTACTCAAGGGACAGTTACATTTCAGCTTTACTATCACCATATTTTTTAAATGACTCAGTTTTGTTCTTGCAAAGAGGAGATAAGACTAATTGGACAGTTGAAAGACCTGTGAATTGATGATATTGCTTGTGTTGCTCTCGTTTTACTACGTGGCCCGCATTAATGCATTTGAAACATCCCTTTTGGGTTCCTGAGTCTGCACAGTGACCTTGGTTCCTTTTTTCTTCATACCCTCTTAACAGTCTGAAATGGGATTGGAAATGCACTGTATTATGACATGCTAACAGAACGTGTGAGCTGACCCTCTCATGGAAACATTCATATTATAGCTCACATCCAATTATCAATCCAGCCTTTTCAAACAGGCCAGTGAGCATACAATGACCGTGAAAGTCTTTGTTCCTACTTATCTCTGAACGTGGAGCGGAGGATTGCAACAGCACGTCAGTGGAGCCAGGTTCTCTCTTATTGCAAGGAAATATTCTGCTTGGCAGAGTAGGCCTACGCACACATTGGTTTATTTATGAGTCGATGCTACACGTTCACATAGCAAGACACCTCGAGCTTACGCTAACGAATACCCCTGTTTCCTCCCACTATTAAAGATGTATTATTTCCTCAAGCTTTTGCCCCAGCAAAGAGATAAAAATCAAATCTAAACCCTGCTGGACGGATTGAGGTCCGGAGCCAGTGGCTCGTGTTGTGTCGTATCGTGTCTGTTGACCGTTGGTGCATCAGGTAGGTGTGTGGAATCAGTGGTTTATTGTGTGAGCCGCAGTGCAGAGAAAACGCAATGAACTGAGAGAGTAAGCCGTGAGCTGTGACACTACGCTCTTTGTTAAACACAGTCAGGGGAACGTGGTCGATTTAGCAGAGCAACTCTGGGTTCCCACAGCACTTTATATCAAACGGAAAGATTAGCACTTAACAAGCGGTTGGGAAAAGGACATTTTTTTTTTTTTTTGGGTGCTTCATTCATTTATCTCCAATACTCCATGTGTAAAACCAATTATAACATCCATTTTATGATGATTTCTTTTCTAAGCCTTCCATGTTGGCACAGTAACTAAACTGCATCTTATTCGCAGTTTATCATTACAAGGCTGTAAATGCACTGGAATGGTATTTACTGTATTAATGTCAAACATATTCGACACACTCGATTCGTCATGGTCGCTCTTTTCAACTCATAGATGGCTTCTTTTTAAGCAAATTAGGCATGTGCTTTGAGTATTTGCGTAAACATCATGCTACTTCACATGGAAAGTTTGCAAGGGAATGTAAGTTTATTTAATGTCCTCCTATTGTCAATTTTATCCCTTAAACTCATCTTTGAACACCATATATCATATTTATAAATTTTTCCTATGAAAAAAAATGTCTTAATACCTTAAAATAACTTGAATGTAACTCAACACTCTTGCTTCATTTAGCATACACAGACTCATAAATATGCAAATTAGCCCCACCTCCCCTCATTCACACCAGCTCAGAGATTCGCTTGGTCATCTATACTGTAGTAAATGTTGCACGATGGCAAGTGGAAATATTAATTCCATATATATTTGAACCAAGCGGCAACCTCCTGCGGTCTCTCTTGAAGACAACACGAAAGTGACTTAAACTGCAATTCATCAACTCGCCGCTAGAGACAGGCTCCAAAAGGGAGTCAAATCTGTATCGCCACCATTTTAAAATGACCAACTTTACAGCAGAAAAAAAAATGTTTACAGCCTGGTACAAAAAGTGCTTTTGGTCATGGTGGATCGTCTTGGCATCGTCTTTACTATTGACAAAGGCTGGAGAATATGTCTTTCAAGGCACCACAAAACGGTTGTAATAAAGTACTGCAAATTGCAGGAGTCTGCTGCATCCGTCACAGTTTAAGGCAGGAATACACAATGTGACTTTTAAAATCTGATTAGAATCTGAACACTTGGCATCAAACACTTACCAACTTTGTTGAAGAAAAAAACTGGGCATCAAATACTAAACGACTGAGAATAAACAAAACACACACAAAAAATACATGAACCTTGTTGCTAGGAGACATATGATAAATGAAAACAACGTGTTCTAAAATTGGTTCAAAATGTCATTTATGTTTGATATCCTCTAACTGGAATGAATCATAACCTGAAGCTAAAAAACAGAAGTTTGGGCCCAACTTTTCTGTAAAATGTCAACTCAGATATGAAGACTGGCTCTGACTTTAGGCAAGTTTACGCTGTGCATAACTAATTTGCGTAAATCAGTGATGATGTTTGTTACACAATAAGGAAGTAAAGCAAAAACAAAATTCTGTTCATTTTGCACTTTGGTTTATTTTTTATTATGAGATCATTGATTTTCAATATGATGTCTCTATGCAGTACTTGTAATTTATGCTCAGATGTTGTTTCAGACTTTCAGAGTTAAGGCCTGTTCACACTATATTGATAAATATATTAGTGTTCACACCAGTAGATGTGTTGCTTATTCTACTGGTTGTTTATTCTGTTTTTTTATGGTGGATTCTGCCTGGCTGTAAATGTTTGGTTACTCTTTATTTTAAGGTGTCTTTGTTACAGTGTAATTATACATTTAAGTACTGAGTAATATTAAGTTACTACAATGTATCATTGTATCATAACATATATCATATGTGTCACGATCATCAGTTGAAGTGACCGCTATAACCACAAGGGGGCACTTCATCACAGACTCTACACCACTTATCCATTAAATGCAAACTACATTTCCCAGAAGCCCCGTACCAATCACTGATTACCTCAACCAGCTGCAGCTCATCACCCAGACTATTTAAAGGACATTCAGCCTCGCATACATTGTGAGGTCTTGATCTACTTCTGGCTATCTTTTCTGAGTGTTATTCCGTGTTTGTTTTCCTTGTTTTCGATTCTGCCTGTTTTTTCCCGTTTTCTGATCGTTCTCTGCCTGCCCCTTGGATTTATTGCCTGGTATTATTGGACTGTTTGATTCTTGCTGCCTGCCTCGATCCTGTTTGCCTGTCTAACGATTACGACTCTGCCTTCCCTCTTACATTCCTGTTCGCTGGTGTTTGACCCTGCCTGTATGAATACCCTGTTTGTTAATAAAGCTGCACTTGGATCTCAATCCGCTGACTCATCATTACAATATGTAAAATAAAATGTTTTTATCATTCATCAGCTGAAAAAAAATCTTTCTGAAAGTGATTCCAATGATAAAGTTTTTTCTGTAATTATTGTTATAGCTGTGTTGTGAATTTTGCTATTCTTTTATATGTAGAATGATTTTTAGAACTATATCTTTATTGTTAGATGTATCATCCTTGATGTGAACGGGCCTTTACTTTACTCTCAGTATCATCCTTATCTAATCACAGCACTGTTTTGCTTTTGATATTAACCTAACACTTGTATGAAATATTTATTAATGTGATGCATTAATAAAGTATCTCTCAGGATCCTAAATTAAAAGAAAAATAGATTGTGCAGCACTAGGCTGTGATGATGTTTATCATCTGTCAGTTTGCAGGGATCTTTGTAAAACTTTTAGCTGCTTTTTTTTCTTCTTTTTTTTTGTAAATAATGAGAAACACTAAGAGGTACATCGTACTTACAAGCACTCACAGCGGAGTAGTACATAATGGCCTTCAGCACCGAATGAATCACATGCCTTCAAAGTTTAGACATATTTCTGACCAAAGGACCTGCCTTTTTGCTGGAAAACTGGACATCTGTGTGTCCACTGACAACACAATGGTCCAGATAAGGGTCCTTTTGCAGTCTGAGGAGAGAAACTGCACTGATATCCCATAGCAGTCTCTTCCTGATGAAATGTAGGACTTCAAAGAAGATAAAAGTCAGAAAGGCGGTGGACCACTGGTAGATATTGAAGTGCTTTCATGAAATACTGCTATGGGACTTGTGGGTAATGCCTGTGGAAAAGACTTAATAAAGAGCTAGAGCCCATAATGTAGGTCGCTGAATTTATATAAAAGGTCTATGTTAGAGGTCTGCTAAATAATCAAATATTTGTGTTATTAAGATGCAGCCGACCCTCTTACTGTGAATTCCTTTTAGGCTATTGGTAATAATGTTGGCATTACAAAGAATATTGATTTTTCACAAAACATGGATCCTACTCCCCGCGGTCAGTGTCATCACAGTAAGGTCACTTTCAAAATCCTTCACACTCACTGTCTGGAACAAATTACCAACCAAACTTCACCTGGAGATCCATTGATCCATCTTCAAAAAGCGGCTCCTCTTCCAGAAGCACTTTTCTAACTAACTAGTGTCTTTGAAGCTTTTTGCACTTAAAAAAAAATTCTACACATCTGCTGTAGCACTACTGGTCCCTTGGATTAATTGCTTCTACTAATATTATCTTCATTTGTAAGTCACTTTGCATAAAAGTGTCTGCTAAATGAATGAATGTAAATGTGAATACTGCATGCAAAGTAAAATGTCCACGGATCCTACTCGAGAGAGATTTAATATAAAACAGGTGTTAGTGATACTGCTCAAGTTTTTTGTCTTTTAGAAATGTTTTAGAAGGATGTATTTTCAACATTATGTTGGTTGAAATGTCGACACCAACGCACAAAATTATAGTCTCAGACATCACATCCACATTTTGGAAGTCGTCATCTGATTGGTTGAATGCTACAGGATTTCTGGGTAAAGACTAGAGGGGATACGGCTACGGACATGCGCACGTCAATATTGCGTCATTTAATATTTATTTATTTAATTTAATAACTGTATTTGCAGGGTTGGGGTAGGTGTAGGTCTTAATAAAACTTGATACTTGAAATTTGATAATCAGCACATTTCATTTACTGTTATTTATCCTGAGATTTTGCCTCACTTCCGGCCGTAGCTCTACCCTAGATACAACCGGATTTCTGGGAGACGTGTGTGTTGCGTTCTTTGACGGTCCATCTGGAAACAAAGCCGTTGTGACACCAAACCCCTCATGGAAGAAGAAAGCCATCGTGTTTACAGCTGTGTCAATGAATGCTTACCGGGATCAACTAAGCACTGGAAGCATGTGAAGCTGGTGGCACTCAACGTTCTTGAATGAATGATTAACTAAATGCACAGCGGTCTGTTATCGGAGGGACATTGACGTTACATTTGAACGCTCCTAAACATGACGTGGAGCAAAACAAACTGTAATTGGTTTCTTTATATGTCGGTCAGACATCCTCTAGGGTTGCTCCTTGGCCAGTGAAAACTATGAAATTTCTGCAGTCAGTCTGAAAGACTAACAAAAGTACAACCCATTCAACAGTCTGTACTTCTGTCCCTCACAGCCTTGTATTTATATGCATCCAGTTAAAAATGGGATAAAAGTTTCAAATTTAAATTCATTTCGAATCCATCGAGGGTTATTAACAGTCTTGTATCTAATTTATCAAGTATTAAGCACAAAAGTTAATTTCTCTTATTTCCGAATGATTATTTTGATATTTTGAACATTAAAAGAAATGTTAGATACAGCTGTTTTCATTTCGGTCAGTACGTCTTGGCGTAAGATTGTGGATTTTATTCTATTTTTCTTTTAAAAATCTGTTATGTATTTTTAGCTGGACTGGAGGGGGTGGAGGCTGGCAAGAAATATGGTTGCGTTCTTCTCCACTGCATGCTTGTCGTGCGCCGCTGCTCCAGCTCTCCCCAGCTCACTATATGTTCACCCCGATATGCACCCCGAGGCAATGTGCCTTTCATTATTTCTTTTGAAACTTTCATCTGAAGTCTCCTAGGGATTAGCCCTCTTGATTCCTGACACAGTCGATGAAAAACAAGCCTTATACACTGCCGGTGGAGCTGCTTTCTCTGCTCCATCTCTCATAGTGTTTGGCCGTGTCAGGATTCCTACACAACAAGTGGGCTGTCTTTCTTGATTTTCCTAATGGCTTCAGTGATCTCTTATCATTTGGAAGAGAGCTGGGGGTTTAAAAACGCTCCCTCTCTTACTTTGTTAATGAATGTAGCAAATCTTTACTACTTAACACCTCTGAGATTTTATCAGGGAAACTGTGTTCTGTTCACGGTCATGAATGTTAATAAGCCCTCTTACCTCAAGTGCTTCAGTGCCTCGGCCCTCTTGGACAGTCTTTACAACAACGCTGGGACTTACAAAGATGATGCAAAGCTTACCAAGTTTGGAAGTGTAAGTGCTGGCTCTGACCGTGACCTTTCTGATTGGCTGTGCTGAACCTGTACTTTAAAATTTTAATTGGTGTTCTTCAGAGATTTAAAGGGATAGTTCAGCCAAAAACGAAAATTCTGTCTTCATTCCAACCCTGTATGATTTCACAGAATGTGTCAGTATAATGAAAGTCAATGGGGTCCAAGTTGACTTACTTTAGCTTGGACGGAAATAGTTTTCCCGGAGGACGTCTTTTTCACAGATGTACTTTGCGATTTTAATCCCATTCAATTCTGTCAAGTCTCTGTGAAAATTCCAGAGAAAATTACTTATTGTTTTTCAGCAGAGTCAATGGTCCTCTGAGAAATGTAATCCTGTCCAATAATGAATGTCTGTGACTGCTAATATTGTATTCAAACTAACCTTCCACATGCTGCACCTTTCAATACCCAAATGGCATCCAAGGAAAAAAGTGGGTTAATATAATAAAATTAATTAAGGAGAGACAAAAAAAAAAAAAAACTTAAACTGGCCATTTTAAATCAGCGTCAAGTGATTAGATTTCTCTACGTTATGTAGCCACTTTTATAGACTCGTCAAGTTCATTTAAACAATGTTTTAATAATTAAAACTATATAAAAAAATAAAGACATACAAGTCACATGATGCACACCAGCACAGCACACAACCTTTAACGCCCACATCTAGAAAACACTAGAGCCTATACGCTGAGTTTAGATTAATTTTTGTGACGTTCAGTTTTTCTTTATTTGTTTTATTGTGAGTGTATACAAATAAAAACAGATTCAGTTTCAAATGATATCTTACTCTTATCTGTATGACCATAAATCATGGATTATTTTAAGTTGTTTCCAGTGTCATAGTGAGACAAAATCATTTGGCATTGTGGCAATTTGTGTTGTGGAAGCCTCACAGTCCAGTGATGAGTTGAATCTTAAAATATGTCATTGCCATTGTTTTGACTCAAGATGCTTACCAATCATGTTTTTTTTTTTTTTTTAGGGCACATTCATAAAAGCTATTTGGATGCCCTGGCTTAGTATAAGCCCTGTCTGTGAAACCAGCCCTAAAGAACACTGTTCTGTACCAACTAGGGGACGAAATGCCGCTTGGTGAAACAAACTGTAATTTGCACTACCGTCTGTTCATAGTAAATGAATAGAAACAGCATTGGGGATTTCTTGCTTGTTGTACCAAACTTGTATCGAACTGTGACCCAAAAACTCGGTCTAACCGTGACTTCTGTGTGCCGTTACACCCCTAGAGTTTATGATGACAGAATTTTCATATTCAGCTGAACTATCCAGTTGAGCACTGTATTGGAAGCTGCCCATTTTTCGCTGCTTGCTTTTGTCTGGATTTTCACTACGTTATATTTTGCCATGAAGCAGGTGGAGCTAATCTATCTCTTTTGCCCTTCAGTTATGGTTTACTGTCCAGGGGACTGGACACAAGTGTCTCCAATAATCTCTTAATTAGGCGATGATGGACTATTCATTTAGTATGCAAAGCTGCAGATCTCACTTTTCACTGAGCAAAGCCCCCTTTCGCTGTGGCGGGCGAGCCAACGCTAATGATCTCAGCAAGTGGCAGCAATCCGTTGCAGTGCTACTGTGGGGCCACATTAATCTTGTGGGTGATCCGTTTGATGAATGACCCTACAATGGAAGTCCTAGCAGATTCCACCCTAATTATGCTGAGGGTGCTCCTCTTGGGAGGCGCTCGCAGAGTCTTTGCAGACTAAGGCATGTGTCGCCGCTCTACAGGTACTTCTAGACATTGCTCCGGTGGATATCCGGTGGACCCTCTGGGAGAGATGACGTCACGTGTCCTGGGGCTACCAGCCAGAGGTGAAGATGATGTATTGGATCCGTTCCTCCCATGTGCCACCTGGGCAAAAGCCTACGATAGTCATCAATCTGAGGGACATCCCGAGAAGGGGTCATTAGTGGCCTTAGATCTATTACAAGCGGTTCTGATACTTTTTAAACTATGTGAGAGATCTTTCACTGCCGGATTGCTTTCCGGGGTGTTTTTGCCATTCGGCTGGCATTCAATTGCTTCTCTCTGTTGCTCTGAGTTATGTTTGAAGATTGAATGCTCAGCAGGGAAAGTGTTGCATCAGCTGAAGTTCTGGAAAAATAAATAATATACCAATGTTCTCCTGAGAGGCAGGGGAGAAGACATCTTTTCTATTTTTTTTCTCAAAATTAGTCGAACAAAGAATTTTCTGTAATTTCTGTCGTCACCCTTCAAGTTTTAAGTCTGTCATTCTTGATTCTTTTGAGAAGATTTTTGTTCTGAAATTTAAAATTCGGGGGAATAAATGTTGGGGCAGATATTAAAATACTATACTGTTTTGCATAAATAAATACAACCAAGTGTAAACAGCCCACCTTGTTGGCTGAAGCTATTTTCTCCAACTCCACCCTTCTTTTTCTGAGTGAGTCAGACAAAATGACAAAAGAAATCCCACTGAGAACAGGACTGGTGGCATGGAGAGTAAGGTGTGGGATGTTAATTTTTGACACAACAGACCCGAGTTCGAATCCACCTTTAACAAACTCATTCTTTTCCCTTTTTCCCATCACATATCAGCTTGCAGAGGCATTTTATTTTGAATAAAAATTAAGATAATATTTGTAAAGTAGAAATAACGTGCCTAACGGACATTGTGACACTGTGTAAATAGCATCTATCATTAGTTAATAGTTTTAAAAGTGAATTTAGATAACTTTATAATGTTTGAAAAATAAATGTTTGATATATGCGTGTTTAAAAATGAAATTAACTTTAAGTCAGTGTTAAATGATGGCAAAGTTGATTAAATGTAGAAAATAAGGTCTATGAACACGAATAAATATCCAGTATCAACCAATATATATCCAATATCAAGCAACAGTCATAAAATCACATATTGGCCTACAACTGATGTGGTAGTGCATTCCTCATTTTGAGGCATTTTTATAACCTTAAAGGGATTGTTAACCTACAAATTAAAATTCTGCCATCATTTACTGACCATCAAGAATTTCTTTCTTCTGCTGAACGCAAAATAAGATATTTTGGAGAATGTTGGACCCTAACCCGGTTCATCGACTGTTTGGTTACCCATATTCTTAAAAACATCTTTTGTCTTCAGCGGAAGAAAGAAATTCATACAGGTTTGAAACAACTTGAGGGTGAGTAAATGACGACAGAATTTTTATTTTTGGTTGAAGTATCCCTTAAGTGCCATTTACATGACACCATTTTGAACTAAAAACTGTAAAACTTTTTTATGCTTTTTGGCTGTTCGTTTACACGATAACAGCATTTTTGGGTCCTGAAAATGAAAACTTTCGGGTTTCAGAGTGTACATTTTTGAAAACTATACTATTATCGTCTCTAAAACACAAATTAGTGAAAACGCTGATGTCATGTTATGTTTTCAGTCTATAGCCGCGTAGTCTCTTTACGAAGTGACATCGCCAACTACTGGCCTGGCATGAATAATTCAGCTACGTTGTCGCTTTCACAGATCCATGTGAACAGGAATTGCTTTGACAACAGTCATCTGTACGCACAAAACGCAAAAGACAAACGTCTGTTTTTAGTACGTCGTTGTCGTGTATATGTACGCTAAACCTCAAATGTTATAGTTATAGCTATAAATGTAGTCTTAAGATGCTCTTGAAGGTCTTTACCACATTTGAGTAGATTCTTGGCAAATGTAGTCAGCTAAAAAAATCAGTATAATAATTTTTTGTGAAATGTACTCTTAAAACAGTCACTCTGTGAGGTCTTTACCTTGCATTTGAACAATAGGCTTAATACCAGCAGCACCTGAGTGTTTCATTGCCATTCCGTTCTGCTGCAGGAGTCTGAAGGATCTGTAGGAGAACCTTAACGAGAAGAAAAGCCTTCATGAGAAGGCTGATGTCTCCAGGGCAAAGCATGGCCTAGCAGATGTCCGCAGGGAAATTCTTTGACCTCTAGTTTCTAGTAGCGAGATGCGAGACTCCCCATGGCCCCTGATAGTTATCCTGCCCGTTCTCTGCGGTTTGCCGCGCTCTTTCTCTCCAGAGCTCGTGACCCCTTCAGAAGTTGTTTTGATTCTCCTTCCCGGCAACCTGTCCTCTGTGACTTTTTATTTCAGCTCAAATTTGTCATCTCTCATTATCTTTCAGAGTAATGACATTAGGATCAATAGGCTTTTACTCTTCCAATTTTTATTTTGCCCGACTGAGGAAATCGCTCATTATCTATTTTATGTTTCATAGAACACAACTATGCTTCTCAGAAATGTTTTATTTGTTTGTTTTTCTTGTTGATTACACAGACACTGTTGACAATATTACAAATTCAATCTCCCAGCTTTCCCTTCACAGTCAACCGAATTCCTGTGTGTGGTTAAGCCCTGCAAACAGCACCATTTCATCAGACGGATTGATTTAATTGCATTCACATACAATGAAGTTAGGATCTAAAAGGTCAGCAGAAAATGGTACAAATCCCAAAGGAGTATTTTTTTTTTAAGAGTCTGGTGAATTTAATACACATCCATCACTTTTTATCATCTAATTAGTCCACTGCATGGCAGGCTGTTCAACATGGGAGGAAACGGTGCTATTGATTCGATAAAGGCCTGGTATCTATCATTTCACTTGGTCATTGACAGACTGCCCGGCCATTTCTGACTCTGTCTTTATAGTGTCAGCAAAGTGCTCCGGCTTGTTGCGCGATTGCCTTACAAAATTGTTATCATCCCTCTGATGTCACAGTTTCCTGTGTGAGGTATTGGTTGTAACCCAGCACATTTTTATCACCCTGATGCAGTCGTGCTACTTGGGTGTATACAAAATCAAAAGCAAACCAAAGAGCGTTTTATATCCAGCAATTTGGCATATTCATAAAAGGAGTGTGGAAGCTACATTATATTACTGACATTTCTAAATATGAGGGCTGGATTTGAATGTTTGTTTGTTTACCCTTAAACTGTACTCCGCTGCATTATCATCTTAAATTATCTCTACTGTCATCCCAGGACCAAAATAAAAGTAGAAGGTGAAATTATTTTGTTCTGTCTCCATAGGTGCAGTGGAATTCATTGGCGCTATCGGCTGATCATCAATTTACGCCGCAGGACTTATAGATCTTCTGGCTTGCTCAGCCCTCTCCACATATTTCCATGCTTTTGGATTTTTTTCTCTCTTTTTCTTTTTTTTTTTTTTCTCGCCTCAGAGGCTGTCAGAGGTTGCCGTTTTCTCTCTCACTCAGACAGTGGAAGCATCTTTGCTTTTGCCTTGGGCTCACAGCTTGGTAAGCATGTCATTTTTCTGTTTTGTTTGGTTTTCATTGGAGGGGAAGGACATGTTCAAGTATGATCAAGCAGTAAGAATGTCTCGGCCAAAGACTGAAAGCAAACTTCTGCTGAGATGCATGGTATAAAAATATGTAAATAGATTAACCATATGTTAACATTTGATGTTTGTCCTCTAATTAACTTTTGTTAGCGCATTAAGCAATCTGTCTGCGTATTTATATTTAGCCAAATTGTCTGCTCAATTTATCATCTAGTGGGGAAAAAAAACATCAAGGCTGGGTTGTAACGTTGGTAAAATGTTTTGTTATGCATGATATCTTTTTGTGTAAAAATCATAAACGCTTCAGTAAGCACCCAAAGCCTTAAATCAATATGTGAACAATATGACTTGTTGAGGTTATGCCCCATGAAATAAAAAAAACTGAAAGAAATCACCTTTTAATATGAATGAATCTTCACCTGTGTTCTGTGTGAAAGGCATTAAAAAGATAAAATATTAATTACCTGAGCAAATATCGCATTATAGTTACTGAACAGTTCCAAGAGTGTAATCAAAATTGATTTTCTGCTATAATCCTTAAGTTTCACAGACAGTACCAAACAGAAGTTTCCTTAAAGAGAACCCTGTAGAAGAACTTGGGGTACAAGTTTATACGCTGTACTAAAAGCGGAAACGTTTATACTTTGCATTTTTCATGTACAGACGACAAAAATGTCAAAACCATCCCCTTTCACACGGACGCAAAAAAACGACTGTAATATTCACGCCAGGCCAGTAGATGGCGATGTCACTTTGTAAAGAAACACTACGTGCCTATAGACTGAACACGTAATACACGTGCATGACATCACCATTTTCACAAATTCGCGTTTTTGTAGTTTACACAGAGACGAAAACTGTATTGTTTTTTTAAAAACTTACACTTTGAAACACTTTTCAAAATTTTGCATTTTCAAAACATGAACGGCCAAAAGTTTACTGTATTAAGTTGAAAACTGTGTCGTGCAAACGACCCCTTACTCTTGTGTAATCAAACCGTTAACTGATTTAAAAAAAAAAACAGTAAAGTCACTATTTCACTTATTTTGACCAATCACCTACGTAGAAAGTGTACTGTTATGTACTGTTACAGGTAGGGTTTGCCTGAAATGGATTATGGCATTATAATAGATAGATATTATTCAAATAATGCCATGAAGTGCAAGGAATAAGCATTTCTATAAGAATATTAAGCAGCACTACTGTTTTAACTTTGATGATATAAGAAATAAGTAAATCATCCTATTAGAATGATTCGTAAAGGATCATGTGACTCTGAAGACTGGAGTAATGATGCTGAACATTCAGAATATAATGAAAGAACATATCTGGCTATAGAGAGGAGGAAACTGAACACATTGGTATTAGCACTTGACAATAATTCAATCTGTACATTGTATTCATCTTTGTGTTCTGTTTTATTTGCAAAAAAAAAAAAAAAATGGCAATGTGTTTATGCAGATTTATAGACCGAAACTACTATTTCCGTCACTTGCTCGCCACTTAGAGCCCAGACAATTCTAAGTCTGTTTCAAGCACTTTTGGCAAATTTCACAGGATTTCCCTTTGGATTGCTCGCCAGAAGCTTAGAGTCCAACTGCCGGCCTATCTTTTAAATAGCCATGGATATTTAAAAATGAGTTTTTCCTGTACTGTGAACTCTGCATTACATTTTCTTGTAGCTTCTAGGCTGTTTCTATCTTTAAAAGAAACTTCAAAAAAAAAAAAAAAAAAAAATGCATCCAAATTTTGATCAAAGACCTGTGTCTACAGTTTGTGATGCACGCTGCATATCCAGTGAGCATTTGTACCAAACTTTGAGAGGTCATTTCAACATCGGGGAGTGAGAACAGCAACTTTGCCACATCTAGATAGGTGGGTGCCCTATATGTGGGAAGAGGAAAGAAACATCAGCCATAGCTGCAGCAAAATACAACACATATTGTGTTCTTGCAGTGAAGGTGTTGTAATGAATGTGAAGTTTGGTATTCTTTGAACACCAGTGTCAGCATTTATAGTACTAACACATAAAAGGCTTAATCTGTTTTTATTTATTTATTTATTCATTCATTTCACAAGGCATACAGTATTTCCTCTTATCTACGTTTATTGTTCCACTGAATATACAGAAATGTGTTTATAACTATGTGGCAGTTTAAATCTACTGAAATATTGAAATGTGCAGGTTTGTCATATACAGAGCTCAAACATCTTTCTTGATTTTAAACATCCTCCAAAAACCAACTGCAAGACGCTTACTGCAGGAACTCAAATTCATTAGGAAAATGAAATGCTTGCTTTTAACGGATGCTCCGAGCTGGAAGCTGTAGCATCTGAAGGATATGATGAATGGAGTGTTCTAAAGGAAGGGAACGCATCGTTCAGCTCACAAGTCATCTGTTTATTTCCCTAAAAGACATATGTCTAATCCTCGGAGAGAACAAGGTCTATAACCTGTGGAAATAAATGTATTATTTGAGCACTTTCACTAGAAATACTGTTTTAATGCTTCCATTTAGGGAACTCTATGAAAATAGAACGATTAAGAAATTTCCATCGCTGAATAATTCAGCAGGCATACAAGCATATGGCTGAATTCTGGAGATGCGTGTCTCCGCACATTCAATCATTCCTCTTATATGCCATCACCTGCAATCTGTGCATTAATGCGCTGTAACGTGCTTTACCTCGCCTGTCTGTCCATCTCATGAAGAATCACCTCTGTGGTGTTCTTGCAGGGATCGGCTCTGATTCTCTCAGGCCAGTAGAGAGCAGACATGAGCTGCTCTGTGTGCACCAAAGTTAGTGCTTCTGTGATAAAAAAAAAAAAGGAGTCATAACAATATAATCGTGATAACAGATATAAATATATGAATATATATATATATATATATATATATATATATATATATATATATATATATATATATATATATATATATATATATATATGTATGTATGAATAAATCGAGCCACTTTTGAAGACACAAACACCCTCCATTCCCTAATTTTTACTTTGGTAGTTTCAACTCAATTTTCTTAATCAGGAATTAAATAAAATGTATTTGGGGAAAAGAGGCACCAATTTGATTTCACTCAAAGTATTAGATTTTTTTTTATTTTTTTTTTATTTTTTTAAGATAATTATTTAATGGGTTGAATTTTATTTTTTATATTTTTTGGTGTATTTAAAAACATATCTTAAAAAAGTCATATATAAAATATACATTTTATTTTTTTTTTAAAGTCACTTTATATTAAATGTATATCCATTTATAATAAATAAATCCCTTTAAGTTGTTTATAGCATGACTATTTTTTAGTTTATGCAAATCTAGCCTTTTAGTGTGTACTTTTTTATATTGCTGAATGAATGTTTTACGCTACTGAATACTGATATATAAAACATCAATATTATTAGCATCAAATGTTTTACTAAATTAAATGAAAGCGCGCGAGAGAGTATTTAGTGTATCTTCACCAGTATCTTACTGTATTATTAATTTTTTCTCTCTCTTTCTTTTTTTTTTTGGATGAGCCCACGGCTGATGCGCACATCACGTCTACCAATCAACACGAGGCGTTAGGACTGCGCGCTGCACTCTCAGCCACTGAGAGCAGTCAATGAATATTTATGGCGAGGCTGCTCACTCACCAGCGCTCAAAGTTAGTGGATTAGCAGTGGGAGGATGACTGCGTGAGACAACATCAGCACCTCGTTTGGATTAGGATACAGCGTTTGCGCCAATTGCCACTTGAAATCAGCGGTGTGAAGGACAGCGGTGTCAAAATTGCACTCCAGAAGCGGTATCGGGTGGAAGACGTGCCCCGCGCATCACTTCAGAGACTTTGCAATCTCTTTGCCCCCTTTTCTTCTAAGATGCCAAGACTTCCATCAACAGCATCTCCCTCACACTACATCCAGGCGGGCTGCTCGTTTGGAAGGACGCCCGACCGCAGCCGTTCTCATCTGCAAGTTCAATCCGATCAATTGTGACAAAGGCTGTCAGCGTCGGAATAAGAAATCGATACTCAAGACGTTCCTCTGGAATTTTAACGATTTATTTTCCTCGAGTGAAGCGCGCGCGGAGCGCTCGAGCTCCTCGCACTTTCAGATGTTTGCAGTGTTGATGGTGACAGATTATTGTTGTTGAGTGTCCATGCGAGACTTGGGGTGGAAACATGTCTGGCCACTTCTCTGAGAGGGTCGCTGCTATCAGAGATGGCATTTTGGTCCAGCACTTCGGTTTTTACTTCTAAAGTGCCCCGGAAAATCTTATTCATGTTCACGCTCTCCCTGTCTGTCACCTATCTGTTCTATAGCTTGATGAGCTGCTACAACTCCTTCCAGTTCCAGGAGAACTACGTTTACCAGGGGAGGCTCGTGACAGAGGAGACAACTTTTGTTACGCTGAGGGAGAAACTTTACTCGACGCCTTCCCAGGGCTACCTCGACGAGGAGTTCATCGAGAGGACAGCGACCGAGCAAACTATCGCCGTCTCGAGCGTTAGAAATAGCGTGGGGATCGAGCAGAGGACGGCGGGATGGGCGCGAGCTCAGGCGGCTACGACCAGCAGCAGCATGTCGCGCGCTGCCGCCGCTGTTGCCGGAGAGCACGAGCACCCGGAATTCAGCACCACGGACAGCGAGCTTCGGAGAGCGGTGAACTGCACTTCGGATTACGGGGAGAAAAAATTGCCCCAAGCCATCATAATCGGAGTGAAGAAAGGGGGTACAAGGGCTCTGCTGGAAGCTCTGCGGGTTCATCCCGATGTTCGAGCCGTTGGGAATGAGCCTCACTTCTTTGACAGGAACTACGAGAAGGGACTGGATTGGTACAGGTGCGCCCTTCACCTTCCTCTGTTGTGCTGCTTTTGGGTCAATTACAGTTAAGGATGAGATGATTAAAACAAAAGTTTAGTTGTTTTGACGGCATCTGTGTTCATATTAGTTTAGTTTGTGTGTGTGTGTGTGTGTGTGTGTGTATATATAGGTAAAAAACGTATACCTTTATACCAATCAATGTGTTTAATCACAAGTTAACTTTTTATTTTTTTATATTCAAAACTATATATATTTTCAAAACTTTCTCTTTCTCTCTCTCTCTCTCTCTCTCTCTCTATATATATATATAAGCATATTACATTTTTACATTTTGGTTTTCTTGTCACATGACATCAAAATGGCTTCCTTCATGACAGTGACTTTGATTTGGTGAATAAGTTATTAAAATATATTTTATTGCTTTTTTATATTATTTGATATTATTTTTCTATTTATATTATCTTTTAAAACAAGAAAATAAAACAAAAAGAAATACCGGTGAAAGATTATGCCAATCTGCAGATGCAAAAAATAATATAATCAGAAATTAAAAACTTTTTTTTCTAATTTATTATATTTATTCATATTTATTATTTGATAGATCCGGGTTAAAACCTCATATAATCATATCAGGGTAACAGTTTCTTTATTTTACTCTGAAAAAGTGCTTGCATTCAGAGACTGTAAAATTCAGTTATCATTATAGTGTTTTTTTTCGTAGAATTTTCAGATTTTTTTTTTAAAGAAGAAAAACACTCTTTCCTTTAACACAAACTGTTAGTTTTTGTCGCGATGGTCAATGCTATTTAAAACACAAGACGAATGTACAGCTATATACATCCAAGTTAAGTACAAGCTTTTTATTCTATTATTTTTTTTCCAAAATAAGAAATCGTACACCTCATTATTGGGAGGAAAAAAAAATATTTTGATCAGGTGTATCATGGAATTAATTAATAACTTATTTGAAATATAGGCTACTTCTGTACATATCGCATTCAAGTATGCATAGACTTTTTTTAGAGAAGCTTCAGTCATTTAATTAGCCAGTGGACTAACACATATGTGACGATTCAAGACTCCAGGCTGCAGCGGATGCTTTAGTCCAGCTTCAACATAATTACTACAGCAGCATGACTGTTTCATTTCATGGCGAATTCATGTTCACAGTCGCTGCTCAGCAGAGCCAGGTGCAGTGAATGCTCCGCTGAGCGCTTTCAGCGCG
The DNA here is from genome assembly GCA_038088235.1 of Zacco platypus. Classification (NCBI taxonomy): domain Eukaryota; kingdom Metazoa; phylum Chordata; class Actinopteri; order Cypriniformes; family Xenocyprididae; genus Zacco; species Zacco platypus. Next base: position 28,732,623 of record CM076083.1, on the reverse strand, counting down.
CCTGGTCTCCGGACTCCCAGGTGTGCTCAAATCATGAGGTGCTTACTCAGGTGTATGTGTTCCCACATACCCATCCTCAGCACGCTTTTGATTCGTCAGCCCTCGTCAGCTAGCCATATTTCCTAGTTTACATCCCTCCACTCCATTTGCAATCTGAACCAGTGTAGGTTATTACAGCCAGGCTATTTTTCTTCGGAGTGCTATTCTACATAGACCTATCATCATTCAGCCGAGCAGTTGCCTATGGTGAGGAGACGCTCGTACAAAGAGCGGCTGAGGGGTAGAAACCGAATGAGCATTAAGCCACACTGCGGTGTGTGCTGGTTCTGCTTGGATCTGCTAGCCTTGGGCTGTGACTCAGAGCTTTGGGGCCGGGCAACATCTGCTGCAATTCACTTCAGAGAGAGCTGAACTCGTAACATTCGTTCATTTGCCCGGGTGTTAATGCGAGATGTTTCATTACGCTCGTTGTGTGGGGCTCATTAGACCGGGGAATGACAAGCTTACATAAATAACACCTAAGAGTGCTTGTGTGTTTTAATGTCTCTGAGCCTGGAAAATCCCTTAAGCGGCCTTGAATTTGTTTCCACACGCACTTGGCATTTGACATATGTATAGCTTGCAGGAATATCAGATTTGAAATGGCCTGCCATACACACCAAAGGGAAAAATATCACACGTCAGGCTAGATTAGCGAAACCAAAATAAACTGGAAATAAACTCATTTTTATCGGTTATTTGTTATGGCATTAAAAGCTGGACGTATCAGCGATTTTTTTATTGGCTTTTTGAGTCAATAATTTCACCAAATGCTTGTAAACTGATTTGCATTTTTGCAGAACTGGCTTATCTCACATTTAGCTGTGGCTGTAAAGCTTAAACATGAAACATGCTGTTCATAAATGTGAAGAATTTACACAAGTTAATGATTTAGACCATAAATGAAAAGGAAAATAAGTTACACTTTATTTTACAGTGTCATTGTTACACGTTACATGCAGTTACTGTAGTAATAACTAGAAATTATGCATAATTGCATGCAATTAACCCTAAACAAACCCTCATCCTAACCCTAAACCTCTAGTAAGTACATTCAGTTAATTATTATTACTCAGTTATTAAATGTATTATTACACTGTAATACTGACACCTTAAAATAAAGTGTAACCCTTTATTTCATGGTGACATTATTACAGTGTAATTACACAAATAGGTATTGAGTAATATTAATTAACTTCTTTTAATGCATTTAAAGAAGGGTTAGTTTAAAAAATGACTATTTGTAAAATAAAATGTTACCAATGAAAATTCTGTTCACTGTCATGTAGTTTCCAAACCTGTATGACTTACTTTATTCTGAGGAGCATAAGAAAATATTTAGAAAATATTTTTTTTCGTTAGACAGAAAAGAGTTCAAAACATTTTCTTTTATGTTCCACAGAAGAAAGTAAGTCATACGGGTTTGGAGCAACATAAGGGCAAGCAAATGACAGAATTCTCATTATTGGGTGAACTGTACCTTTAAGATACAACTCGATTTACAAATTTTCTACACGCAAAGAATCACAGACAAGCTGGTTTTACATTTTAAAGCCGTCATGAATAAACATCCAGTGGTGAAGGCTCTTTGGACTTCATTTGGTGGGCAAATATATCAGGAGGAGTTAGGTAGTCTTTTCAGTCTTGAAATATGATGGTGCTCCTCCTTTACAGCCTGACGCAATGTTTAAAAGGCCTGTCAGGGAGGACCGGATGCTCTGTTAAACTCCTGTCTGCTTTTAAACGAAGCCTCACTTTCACTGAGTGGGTAATGCGTTCCCTCTGTCAAATAATAATAGCTCGGCATCATTAGACGAAGCGCGCCACTGCTGGGGTCCATTTTCAGATTAAAGGAGTGAAGGAAGGCAAAAAAGAGAGCGTTAAAGCTGAAGTGTGTAATTTTTGCAGTGTTAAAAGACTAATTTTCCAGCTTAATATGCAAAGGCAACTCCAAGTAAGCCATTTGTAGGGCAAAACATTGCTCTTTTTAGAGCGTCTTGACTAGACTGACATAGCAACAATGGCATTTGTGGCAAGACTATCTATTTGTTAGAACAATGGTATCCACTTGGTGACCCCAGAGATGCAGAATTGACAGACTATAGCTTTAAATCATTGCTTTTAAAGGTGCAGCGTGTACATTTTAGGAGGATCTATTGACAGAAATGCAATATAATATATATAAATATGTTTTCAGTGGTGTATAAAGACATTACGTAATGAACTGTCATGTTTTTATTACCTTAAAATGAGCATTTTTATGTAAATACACCGCAGGTTACCTTACATGTCAAGTCGCCATTTTGCAACGTCATGTTTCTACAGTAGCCCTTAAAGGACAAACTGCTCTACAGAGTGCGTTTGCTTGATTGGCTACTTTCTGCTGTCTCAGACGACGACATCTTTGTCCTGTTTTGGCCATTGTAGCTTATCAATATTGCAGTTCGCAACCTCACCACTAGATGCCCTAAAATTTACACACTGCACCTTTAAAAACAAACAACAACAAAAAAAGACACCCTTGTGAATTGTAATCGGATTTTTAAATATAATTATTTTCATGTCGTCAAATTTGTATAGCTCTTCACAATGCACATTATTTCAAAGCAGCTTTGCAGAAAATCATAATGTTTGTAATGTTTATAGTAATTTAACATACTCATTCCTTATAGTTGCATTTTAGTGCTATAGTTAAGCTATCAAGTAGCTGAAATATGCTAACTTTGATAAGGCTGGATATAATATATGTATCCATCTTTATATAAAGAGCTGTGCAATAATATAGTTACATTTTGTGACAATATAAACAGTCCAGCAGCCTATATGCTATACAGGTAAAGTAGGTAAAGTGTTGCCGCTCAATATTGAAGGATTTTACCGTCTTCTCTGATCTGTTATTTATTCATTCTATTCAATAGTCCCACACAAAGTATTGAGAGCTGGAGATCCTTCGGCTATTTGACCTCAGGAGAGTTTTTCCATCTTTGTGTATGGTCGTGAGCCTGTAACAGAGGTGGCCTTTCAAGAGATAGCAAAGAATCAGCATTGCCTACACCAAGGTCTCTTCCTTTTTGTTGGAGATAAAATACATTCAGATCAATGAGAGAGATATACACTGCTGAAGCCCACGCATTGTTCTTGCCCCGTACAAGGCTACACAATGAAGCGCTTTAATTTCACCACCTATTTATTCCCTGTTGCCTGCTTGTTTCCTGCTAAAGAGTACAACTTCAGAAATTTCTCATTCTTTACAACTTTTTATAAAGGAATATAGAGAGTTAAAGGCAAGTTAAGCTCTATCAACAGCATCTTGCATGTTTGGCCGATAAACTTCGATTATATGTGCATAACGGTTTGTTTTAGCAAACTGAGGGATTAATTAAAATTATCTCTATTAATCACTAACATGCCAGAGATGCTATAATGCACTGTAAAACTGAACTGTAAAATTAATTAAATGAAATGAGTTTGTTTCACTCAAATAATAATGAAAGTTCATTGTACTTAATAGAAAAAAGTTGCATGAACTCAAAATTCCATTGTAGTAAGCTGAACTTAATATGACTGAGTTAATTCGACGGTATAAATGTTGACATTAAGTGTTATTTTGTGTGTTTTTGTACAAGATTAACATAGGGAGACATAAGTTAGTGTTTAATGTGTTATGATGGGATTTACAGGAGGTTCTGTTGTTAGTTGTGCAGGGTTTCTATTGGGGTGAAGAGTAGAGCCTGTGGTTGAGGGTGTTCTGAAGGTTGAGGATGGGCTGAAAAAATTTTAACCCTTTTGCATGTAAGTTTAAAATATTCTGGCTGAGCACCCAGCGTAGGTTTTTCAAGGCGACCATTATTTAGAATGAGTCACTTTATTGTTTCCATGGTGACGCGTCATTGCTTGTCACGTGACACACTGTAGCCACAATAGCGCTGTATGACTGATTATCTGCTTTTATTTCATTTTTCCTTTTTTATTCAAAATATTCACAAATTTGTTGACCATAGCATAAAATATCTGAAATTCCGATTGACAAATATGTGCAAGTGGACTTGTTTTGCTGTTTAAACCCCTTTATAATAATCGCGTTAGTTGAGCTATACGTGCGATGGGCACCGCTATGTTAGTTTGCGCCGCAGTACAGAGAATCAGATCTATTGCATTTACAACACGTGAATTCATCCACTTCTCCTGAAATACATGAAAGTAAGTGAGCTGGTGAAATGAGAGAAGAATACAGTAAACTTTCAAGTTACTTACAATATGCATCTGATATGAATAAAATGTGTCATCTAATTATTAGGGGAAGGATTGTTATTGCCGCTTCCATAGACGTCAGTGTTTTACAACTTACAAAACTATTGTTTTGTTAGTACTTATGTGCATTTAAATGTCTGAAACCTAAATTAAACATTATGTGGTTGGAAACACTGCATATTTGTGTTATATTGAAAGTGCTGAGCGAGTGTGTCACATGCTCAGCGCCAGACAACGCGCGCAAGCACTTTTGAATTTGGCAGTTGATCATGTGATGCACTGAACATTCTAATCACACCGGTGTGATCATACACGTCAAAGGGTTAAGACCACATATATTTGTTTGATTACATACCTGCAAGTATATAATGACAGTGTCTTTGATAGTTATAATAGCGTGTTGTTTGCTATCTAACATTTAACCAAGATGTTAATATAAATGAACCGTATGTAATTAACATTATGATTAGTTAGGCAAGGCTGAGAACTGTGGGAACGAAAGGATGCCGGTGACGTGATTGTTAATGAGAGACACCTGTGCACCACACTGGCCTTGCTCTGCTTCCATGGCTCTTGGCCCCACCCCACTCATCACAAAAATTTTAAGTTCTACTAACTTAAGCTATGTTTATGAGCTATGTTTACTTGCATCCAAAAAACACTACTTTTTCTCATAATATACATTGCAGCATCACTTCTTTTCTCACAGTGACTTATTTGTTTGGTTTCTTCAAAAATCACGCATATACGTAATTCTCTCAAAAATACAAGCATCTACATATTTGTTGCTCACATATTATTGTAGCCTAGTTCCTGCTGAATACAGTGGAGTGAGACTTTTGTCATTAATATGTTTATAAGCAAATGAAAAAAGCACAAATGTCAGGGCATGTAACACTACCCCAGGACCCCAAATCAGTGCAAATTTGATTTTGACCCAAATCAAATCTGGTTTATTAACCAGAGGGTTAATAAAGGATTCAGTCTCTCTAATCCCCTCCTTTTCCGACACTGTTCTGATTGGTCTGACGGCCCAGTCTGTTGTGATCAGTCTACCTTGTACAGTGCGTGTCGGAAACCAAACACCTATTACCATGTCTGAATTTCACGTGTATATACAGCATCAGCATATACAGCATATATTTGCAGCACAGAAAACAGTATCTTCTCAACATAGAGAAGCTTAGCTGTGAGAAAAGCTCCAGCACCATTTGACTGCAGATTCCACTTACTTTGATATATTTTGTAGATCTAATGCGATAAAATTCAGATGTTTTAAAGTGTGGCTAAAGTGTTCTTACACCTAGGGCCACTGGGTGTAGCGAATTGTCGGGTTTGTGTGGAGTTTGAACAGTTTGCGGAGTTGATTCCTTCCCGTCAGAAGTCGAGACACAAGCCTCTGACAGGAGGAGTGAGTCACAGATGTAGATCCACTGCTGAGCGAAGCAGGACAGAATCCAAATCCACCGTTTATCCCTTATTTACCTTGCCTCAGCACGCCACGCTGCAGTTCAACCCTACTCTCTCCTCCCGACTGCTGGCTCAAAGCTGTAAGGGGAGGTGGGCCGTCTCCCAACTCAAGCTGGATGCCATCTCTCTCCGCACAGCCTAGTTCTTGCACCTCCTTGGGATGCCCCAATCTGCCTGCTCCTGATAAGCTTCCGCCAAGCCGTGCAAGGACGCACCTCTGGGTACTCGGATGCCAACACGGCAGTCGTGGAATTAAACTTTTTAATTAGCAGCATACCCCTGTGCCTGTCGAGAGCGAGTGGACTGCTGCAGTCAGGTCTGTCTCATCCCCCTATTTCCACTTAATTAAATTCACCAACACAAAAGAGGCCCAGTGACTACAGGAGCGTCCGCTCTGCCACTTCACATGTTTATCACCCTTCCTGTCATCCTTTAGCTGGGTCCCAACATTGCGCTGTTCCATTGTTGAGATTCAGTTGCCGCATCTCCTGACGGATGAAAATCGCAAATGTACTTGCGCTGTTACTTTGTTTTGACATATTGATGATATGTAGGCATCTTGCCGAATCTGTATTCGGCTTCCGGGGTTGCACGGATACTCACGCACATATTGTTTGGCCCTCCGGAAACATTCCCAAACAGCAGTCTTGACAGTTCAATTACATCTGGGATTTAAAGTCAAAGAGCATTAAGGCGTAAGCGTTCACATGGCGCCGCAGTCTATGAGAAAGGTTCTCCATGGCCTAAAGAATCAAGGTGAAAAGTGAGCTCATATTGCGCAATTTACTCAGAGGTCGGCCTTCCGGGTTATTCGAGTCCATTTCTTTTGTGGCACCAGAGCTATACGCGGAATCCCGGCATTTTATCTTTGAAGGCCGGGAGAGGAAAATTCACCTGCCGTTAAGATTCTGGAATACATTTTTTTCTGACTCACTCCTCAACACTTTGCTCTTTTTGACAGACATCCTCACCGCCTGCTGGGCTGAGTCGTGCTAGAAAGTTTCTGAAGTGATGATCTTCATCCAGTTCCACAAGTTTAATTCACTTACGCTAAGAATCCAATTTGTCAATTTAATTTGCAGGCATTAAAACATTGGCATCATCACACAATCTGCTATTAAAGCCCAGCTTCTGTCCGGCTTTGTGTCTGTGGATGAAAACCTGAGCCTTTTTCTCATTGCTAAACAAATAGCAAGGCTATTTAAGCTTTGTTACTTTTTTTCTTTTTAGACCCGCATAGTGGATGGATTGCTTGAAAATGACAGCCGCTGCCTCAAGTATTAAATTATTTATTTTGAGCCAAAAATAAAGTGTAAATTTAAGTCATTTTGAGCTTAAACGAATTCTCCCAGGGATTATTTACTTTCCACGGATTTGCCATGATGTGTTTCCAGTCAGAAGGAACAATGATTTCATTCGACAAAGAGCTGGTTTACAGCCATCTTAAAATCTCTCTGAATGAGAATTCCCTGGGACAAATAGGCATGTCAGTCATACTTGACAAGATTCTAATTTTCTCCCTGTGTTTCCTGCAGCACCCTCCTCCCTTTTTTGCGTATTAGGTGAGCGATACAGTCTCAAGACATGACCCAAAAACAAGCTAATGCAGTTCAGACAGGAACTTTGACATGTTGAAACCACGCAGAGAGGGCAAACATACGGCTTCCAGCGTGTCTCACGGCTGCTCCTCTGACCTGACATTTATCGTGTCAAGGCTTTACTGTTCCTCAGAGGAACTGTGGGGATGAAAAAAAAAATCAGATTCCCTACTAGGAAGGTGACACATGGCTTCACCTGCATCTCTCTGTGACATCTGACACAGTACACAGAAATCCTAATACACCATATGGCCCTGACAGATAGAGGATTCTTGTTAAAGGAATAGTTCCCCCAAACGGGAAATTTCTGTCATCGTTTACTCACCTTCATGTTGTTCTACACTTATATGATGTTAGTTTTCTCCAGGATTTACGTGCATCAATCAAGTGCGTTTGAGGCTTGAGCTTCTGTTTACCATATTTAATGATCTCTTTATCGTCGCTGTTGGAGTGGAAATCTCATATGTCCATATTTTGTCTTTTTTTCATTAATCATTGGTACCCATTATGTCTTTCTGTGGGTTTTTTCAAATATTTAACCAGTGAAAGGTATTTTTAAAAAGCTGTTCTTAAAGAATTTAACATATCTGCTCTCAAAACAAGTCGTATGCACCACTTGTCACCATGACGGTAAAAAATCCCCCAGAAATTCTTCTAAATTAGCATAACAAATTATTAATCACTACCAAATCTCCACATTATATAACACTTAATTTTAGCATTTACTCTCCCTTTTGAGTGCCATGCACTGTAAAAAAGAATTGTTTGTTCAGCTTAAAAAAGCAAGTTATCTGGTTGCCTTAAAATGTTGAGTTCATTGAAATTAAAAATTTGAGTTGATACAATGAAGGCGATTGGATTAATCCACAGAAACTCAAAATTTTATGTTATCTGAACCACATTAGTTATTGAAGTTGATTTGACAAAAGAAAAAATATCGTGATGACAAATCTTGAAAATATATTTTTTTTACAGTGTGGGCAAAGCATGTTTCAGTTAAACTTAAGTTCATCTAAATTAAAAGAAATAAGTTCATAAAACTCAAAACAAAGAAAAAGTTCAGTTTACTTAAAATATATCAGTTTTGTGAACTTGAAAGAAAAAGAAAGTGCTAAATACTCAGTTAATTTGACTGAACTAATTTGTTTAATTTAAGTTTGTCCTACTCAAACCAATTAATTGTTTTGAGCGTTAGGGTTTACAGTGTGTAGCGCTTCGCCTTTTATTTTGGCCAAATGACAAAAAGTGCCCACATAGCTATAATAAACATTATCCTAACCTGTAAGTTGACGATGTTGCATTTACTGCCTCAGTTGCGGCATGTCCGAAATTCTCTGAATTCCATGCAGAAATCTTGTAAGTGTTATTAATAATGTCTTCATTTTTGTTTCAAAGATGAACAAAAGTCTTATGGTTTTGGAACGACTTGACGATGGGTAAATGATGACAGTATTTTCATTTTGGGGTGAACTATCCCTTTAAAGGACAAAGAAGTACCATAAGTGAGGGACATACAACTTCAGAGTGTTCAAAGTATTCAAAATCATACGTTTTTGGTTTATTTGAAGAAAGATCATTTTTTTCCATTGATAATCTGACAACAGCATTGATGCTATACTGCATGTTTCGAAAAGAACACAATGATGGACACAAGCTTATTGATTAAATGCTTATACTTTTGTTCTGTTCCTCAAAAAAGTCAGTAGACTTGAAATAAGTTGCATGGACCACTCTTATAATCATTTACGCTGCTTATATGCATATTTTTTCGGTCTTGACAGAATTGAATCACTATGTACTTGTTCTGTGTGGTGATTCTTCAAAAACTACTCTTTAGAAAACCACTAGCCTACTATTTGTGTCCAATGGAAAATATGGGTTTGGAACAACCTGAAACAGTTTCCCAGTGGAATGATGGATTGTAAATGAAGGTTTTCTCTTGTTTTGAGAACAACCAAATGCGAACAAACAAGCAAGCGAGGCAGCTTTTCAGCAATGCTGCTCTGTGAAGGATCTGTGACACGGCTCACACCACCCGTTTCTTGAACAATATACGCAGCTTAGAAGATTGTGACAGGCTTAATTCAATTATGGCGGTGAGATGTGCTTACACTCCGTAGGTGTGAGCTAATTCCTCTGTTAACACCCCTGAGTCACTGTCACACACAAAGACAAACACATTCATTGGCTTCCAAAAGCTTGTTTGCAGTGATTGTCCCATTGCCTTTGAAGTTTCTCATTGCTTTCTGTTGTTTATTTATTCATGTACTTTTCCTTGCCTGCAATCACCATGAGGTATTCGGCAAGAATAATTTTAGCATAGTGTGAAACAATGTAGGGATGGTATTTTGGAGGTGTAAACTGAGTGCAACATAGTTTCAACACTCCAAGTTCTGGTGGTTAGATATTGTAGATTTGTTCTTCAGTGACTTTGAATACGATATTTGGGAACTTTTCCTGTGTCATTGTCTGTTGAGGTTTCAAGTTGCCCGCCGTCAATAATATGCATACACCATTAATCAGACAACCCAAGAGAATGTCTCGCAATAGCTTAGCTCACAATAGTTTTTTTATACAGCAGCTGCCACATGTGCCAAGCGTCCTTTGAGATCTGGACTAAGCTGATGAGATGAAAAAGGATGCTTTTGAGGATTATGATAATTTCTAATTGGAGTGTTAAAAGGTGATTGTTTTCCTGGGGTAATTTTGATTATTGGCATTTGAGATGTTGGGTCAGGGAATGTTTTGTTGGCATTGCTTGTTCTGTGCCTTCCTAGTAACATCATAGATGGCAAGTGTTGCTTTTTGCAAGCAGCATAATGCATTTAAAATTCCTTGACCATGATTTTTATTATCATAAAAGGCAGGATGTGTAACATTTGGAAGGGAGTAAATTGGAATCGCACCATATCCTGTCATTTTCCAGCAATATCGGCAAGTGACTTTGCAATACTTTGTCTTTCACTCAAATACCACATGCAAATAGAAACGGCTGTGGTGGACTTTTTAGGCTTAAATGAAGCTGAAAACGATCATTGCACAGCATCAAATATCAAATAGCCTATGTTGGTTCTGGAAGTATTTTTCCCCGTTCATTTTCTCCAAAGGAATAATAATAAAAAAACATCTATAAAGAGTTAAAATCCATGAACTAAATCGAACAGATCTGAAATTATTATTTATTGACCAAAGGGATTGTTCACCCAATAATGAAAGTCATTCATCATTTATTCACCCTTAAGTTGACTCAAATCTGTATGAGTTTCTTTCTTCAGAAGAAGATATTTTGAAGAATGTCAGTAACCAAACAGTTAATAGACCCCATGAAAGAAAACTTTAGGAAGACCATGGCACGCTTTCAAATTAGAGAGCCGTTATTATCAGATGGCTACATACAAAAAGTGTAAAAATTCTCCAAGTTGATCGACCCCATTGACTTCCATCTATCTATCTATCTATACACATACACATATACACATATACTCTATACACTATATACGCACATGCACACACACGCACATACACACACAGTACCATTCAAAAGTTTGGGATCAGTAAGATTTTTAATGTTTTTAAAAGAAGTTTTGTCTTGTTGGCAAAGCTGAATTTTCAGCATCATTACACCAGTCTTTAGTTTCTGCTCAAGAAAAAATTAATGTGTACAATTGTACAAAATATTTACATTTACAATATTTTTTTTCAGGATTTTCTTGATTCTTGATGAATAGAAAGTTCAAAATAACAGTATTTATTGTAATTATACTCTTTTGTAACATTATAAATGTCTTTGCTGTTACTTTTGATCGATTTAATGCATCCTTGCTGAATAAAAGTGTAAATTTCTTTAATATCTTTTCAAAAAAATAAAAACTGACCCCAAATTTTTTAATAGTAGTGAAAAAGGTTATAAAAGCTTTGTATTTCAGATAAATGCTGTTCTTTTGAACTTTCTATTCATCAAGGAATCCTAAAAAAGCACTGTTTTCAACCTTGATAATAAGAAATTTCTGAAGGATCATGTGACACTGATATATATGTATATATGCACTATGGAAGTCAATGGGGTCCATCAACTGTTTGGTTTCTGACATTCTTCAAAATGTCTTCTTCTGTGTTCAGCAGAAGAAAAACATTGATACTGGTTTGGAACAACTTGAGCGTGAGTAATTGATGTCCTCCCAGACGACTATAATATTCAGGTTCATAACTAATGTGAATAATGCATAATGTATAATTAATCATAATATGAAGATCATGGTAACCCACTAGTAATTACTAAAGTGTTACTACATCCTTCAGAAGCATGATAACTCCCAAGTAATTACTGTAGACATTAAAAAAAAAATAGTAGTTCCTGATTAGCTACCAACTATGCACTATTACTTATTAATCAGAATTTCTTGAGTTACTGCGTTACTCATTTGTTCCTGTGAAGTTATTCACTAATGATGGAACAGTATTGTAAAGTGTTACCACTATTTGTTATGCTGACTAATGGCTTGAATAAAAACATGTAGCATAGTTTAATAACCTCCGAGCTCAAAGTATGTATATGTTGGAAGTTTTCTGCAGAGTTGTTAAAAGCAATTTCCTCTATGGAGACAATGAATAGGATTTTTACTTCCAGAACCCAACTGTTACATTGTATTGAATGCCCCTCTGTGATTGTTCATTTCTTGAAGAATACTAAACAACCCTGAGTTCATGTTTGGTTAAAACATACCTTTTTAGTTACCTGCAGTATTGAAAATGAGGTATAAAAATGAGGCTTCTTGTTTTTATGAAGGGAGTTATATTAAATGAATTGAGGGAGACTTATGTCACATGATTCTAAATGTTCTTGGTTCACCACTGATTCTCATTTAAATTCTCTCCCAGCATTAGTCAAAGCTTTCCTACTTTTATCTCAAAGATAATACACATTTTTTAATGATACACCACAACAGACGGAATGAAATAATGAAATAAGACTATTTCCTTTCAGACATCCAGCTCGGCCTGTCAGCGTATTGCCGGATTGGTGATCTCCATTCAGTTACTCATGCCACACATTTTTTATGTGTTTGGAGTGACGCAAACTCTCTCTTCACGGCCGTCCACCCCCGTTTTTCCTCTCACCTACTAGAGCCTCAAGTATGATTTACTTTTGGATTCCGTGTTCATGCTTCAACCACAGTTAGAAATGTGTTAACAACACACAAAGGTTTAATTGATCATCTCGATAAACAATGAACCCAAACTCATTCAAGGTCACAGCTTCCGCATACTCAGTCCTCTGGTTACTTTAAAAGGCCAACAAACCATGAAAGTGCATCTGGGCAGAGGTGAGAAGGTAGCAGTGCTGTAACTAATGGGTTTATTTAATTTAATTTACCGCAGCAGCCCGGGATCACACAAGCCATGCGGGCCGGAGAGAGATTGAGGTTGCTGTGGGAAAGAAAGAAAGATTAACCCTCTTTTTAAAAGGGCAAAATTCGCTCTCATGTCATGCTGGATTTTCCTGCAGAGATATGGCACTGTATAACTTGGCAGAACTAAATGAATACAGGTTTGTGGAGAAATGGGGCTCTCCAGTTTATTTCTGACAAGCCTCCTAATCAACGTCACGCTGGGGCCGTGCGCGTCGGGCTGAGAATCGTTCAGAAATGAAAGCTTTGTAAACACATCTTCAGATGGATGGAAAGAAGCGTTTGCCACAACGACTGCCTCTCGATGCAAAATGCACGCACGCCTGACCGTCGTACGTGGCGGATACCGAGCGCAGAGAAAAACGGCGGTGTTTACTGACTGATAGAATATCGCGCTCATGGTCAAGCATGTGTTGTAGTCATTAAAGCTCTCTAATGAGGGACTCGCCTGCGATGCTGCTATTGTGCTTACGTGTCAGTGCATATGTTTTTCGGTGCATGCTGTCCCCAATTAACAGGCGGGAAAAAAAGGAAAACGTCTCAGAATTCCTGATGCAATCTGTGGAATGTAAATGAAGCAATCCCAGCAGCCCTTGGGTTTGCATAGCCACAGTTCCTGCTGAATCGCTCGCACGGAGATCTGTTTTGAAATAAACCGGCTGAACACATGCACGCTCCACCTTGGGTAAATCCAACAAACGCTTCGGGGCATAGAAAATGAATGTGGCATGATAATTAGTTAACCAACAGAGCGTTGCCAGAGGAGGGAATGTTATACCTAGTGTTTAATAACAGATAGTTTAATTTGCAGCTCTTGTAATGTGCCCATTTCTTCATAGCGCGTTGGCGCTTTCTGACAGTTCCTTCTGTTCTTTACCTCCTCGAAAACATATTTGATGTTCTCTTCTTGACGTTTTTGGTTTGAGGTGTCAAAGTGTTGTAAAACATCCTCAACGCTGATAGATGCCTAGGGCTGAAGCACATTAAGACAGTGAATTTTCTATTTGCTTAGTTCTCTTAGAAATCGCCTTTGGCTGACTGTGTCATGCTAAGATTATCATGCTGGCTGGATACACATAGGGTTTTTTGGGATTTAGCTATTATCACATGCTTTAGCAGTACCTGTGTAGCTACGGATGGTTACGTTTGACAGGATTATTTGACAGTACCAGTACCACTGGGCCACTGTGTAAACTGAGGATTGTTTCCTGTCCAAATATGTAAATATTCTTAAATCGAGATACTTTTACTAGATAAGTAAAACAATGATATTTTTCTTGTTTTCTGGAAGAAAAAAAAACTAAATGAAGTGAGTTATCTGCCAATGAGGTAAGGAAAATAATCTTTTTTCTGTTTGGAATCTTGTTTCTTGTTTCATTCCCAAACAGAAACAGGATTATCCCATTGGCAGATAATATTGCTTGTTTTAAGTAAAAAGTCACTTCATTTTTGTTTTTGTTTTTTTGTTTTTAACCAGAAAACAAGAAAAATATCTCATGTCATTTTACATATCTAGTAAAAGTATCTGGATTTAAGACTTTTTAGATATTTGGACTGGAAACAAGACAAAAATACTAAGTAAGAAGAGCATTTGTTTTTGTTTTTGTTTTTGTTGTTGTTGTTTTTTGCGGTGAATCTCAATCATAAACTGGAAATTCATGCTTAGTTTACTATTTCTTTTTAATTTATGCTTAATGGTATGTCTAAACACACCTTTCTCTATCTGGAGCCGATACAGTTCTGTGGTCATGGTTTGTTTGTTTTGACTCATTTTTAGAGTTAAAGGTGACCTATTATACCCCTTTTTCTAAGTCTTTTGTGTCCCCAGAAAGTGTCTGTGAAGTTTCAGCTCACTATGCCACATTGAATTTTTATTATACCATGTTTAAAAAAAGTTGCTCAAGTGAACTCTAAAGTTCGGACAGCATTACTTTCATGCAAATTGAATTGTACACCGGAAAGTGACATGGAAATGAAACAACATGCCACCTATTGTACCTAAAGCGAAAGAAGCCCCACTGTGCTTTACATGTGCCCTGCCTTTTAGCTCTTATTTCATCCTGTCCCTGACATTGTTCACTTTTCTTTTTGCGTTTTGCATTATTCTCAAATGAAAGACACAACAAAGTCCACCACATGTTCTGTCAGTTATGGAAACTCAGTGAAGCAGTCCTGTTGTGATAATGAATGTAATCAAGTCTCCCGTGGCACAAGCACAATGACAGAAATGTCCGTCAGTACATGTGCTGCTTAGCATTGTAAGTTACTCTAAAAGTGACCACAGACTTGGAGTGCTTACGGATTTCTGACTAAGCTGCTACATTTTTCACATTGATTCTGGCTTTGAAAATGCTCAAATTCTCAGCACCAGTCAGACGTTGTCCAGGCGAGCTTTTATGATTTCCACCCACTCTTACCCAGTGTCTGTCAAAATGAAAACAGACATCTGTCACACAATTTCTGTGAATGCAAGGCTTCGTTCTTAGAGTAACTTGCTGTGAAATCTATTTGAATATCATTTTTTCATTGATTTTTGCTTTATAGGGTTGGCTGTATGTATCACTGAAGACTGAAAATGATATTTATGCTCCATTATAGGTTCTTCCGATCAGTGTATTGTTCTAGGTATCATGTTTACAGATTAGTTTATCAAAATCATAATTTACTCGCCCTCATGTTGTTCCATGCTGCATGCATATACAAACCTGCAACATCATGTGATGCCAAATGGTTACCACTTCTCTTGTAGCCAAATACAATGAATTTGCAAAGCATGAATGAGATTTGAGAGCTACAAAAGAAGTGGAGGATTATCAGTGCAATTTCATGGTGCTTTTTTGTCCTTTTTGGAGATCGACAATCTCTGACCACTGCCCTTTGTTGTATGCAAATAAACATCTTGAACATTGTTTGATATTCTTCTATTGTTTTTATAAGAAAATCAACCAACCAAAGAAAAAGTAAGTATATATTAAACCTTTAAGTTCAGTAAATTGTTAAGTAAAGTGTCCTTGTTAGTGTCCCTGCCTCCAATGCCGGTTCGAATCCTGCTTGGACCAGGTAGGACAGGTTACATTTGGTGCCGTGACCCGGATGGGTGTGAGGTTTAGGAGGCTGAGTATAATGGAAGCAAGCTAGTAAGAGCTGTGCGATTTATGAAACCTCACTTGCCTCAAGTGGCGTACTAGAGAGCAGTTAGCGTGCCTGCCTCCACTGCTGAAGACGCCGGTTCAAATCCCACTCGGAGCAGTGCGAATAGAACCTGCTAGAGACTTATAGCCATAAAGAACTGTAAGGAACAATGGAAATTAAAAAATGGCATCCGACACTAATTGGAGCCTTTATTTTTGAGAGTGACCACATATGTTTACAGCATTAACCTCTGTGATCTTGGCATTAACCTGGGTCCCATTTTGATGGACAAGCACTTGGAAACAGCTCTAAGCAGAGCTTATCCCAAAGGCTTGCAGAGATCTTCTTCACACCTCAGTCAACTGCAGCAGGTCACTGCCCTAATATAGTAGATTAAAACCCAATATTAATTCTCCTTCCTGTGCTACTGGACGCCTGGGCCCTTCACTTGTTGTGTCTGGGGTGTGTTTGTTTTGGCTGAGGTGCTCCGCCTCTGCTATCCTTTTTATTAACACAGGCCTAATGCCTTGATTTAATGCACTCTCAGAGGTCAGATATTGCGCTGGCAGGCACAGAACACTTCCTTCCTCCCTGCCCCATTAATAACAGCAAACAAATCAGGGATGTGCCATAAATTTTTTCTCTGGTATATTAGAGCAACTTGGATGTGAAATGTGGACATGTTTATTATGAGAGGAGAGCATTACTCCTGTGCAACTCCTGCCAGAGGGTGTGTTTATGTGTGTGTGTGTGTGTTTCTTTATCTCCTGCTCTTGCATGTCATTTCTATATGCTCCCTTGAATCTGAAAATACACGCAATAATTCCCAGTTGGCAATATCCAAGTCATCTTTGATTCATGTGTTTTCTTTCCCAGGTACGTCAACAATTTCATCTATGAAAGTGGGCATAAAGACTTGTTCACGCCAAGAACAATAACTATAAAGATAACTATAATAATAACAGCTATATTAATGTCCAAACCAGTCAGTAATAACTCTGTTTATTGTAAGTGCAAGCTGCAATTGCCATCTGCTGTTTTAAATGCTCAAGCTCTTTAAAGCAGGGTGGATTCTGACTGGCTGTCAATCTTCCCTATTCTTGATTTTTAATTACAACATTATTAATGAAATTTGACACTATGTCGGTTGCGCTTTATTTTGATGGTCCTGTTTACAGTTTATCCTTTCTCATTAGAGTACTAGAATAAGTTGACGTGCAATTGCAAAGTTACTTATATTTAGTAGGATGTCTGTTGGGGAGCATCAAAATAAAAAGTTAAGAGATATTAAGCAAACAGACTACTAAACTCTAATGACAGTTAGTTGACACATGAAGTGTTTTTTCAGTTTAAACGTTATGAATTTAGTTGTGACGCACGTTCTTAGTTCATCAGACAGTTAACGAACATGCTGTCAGAGACTGAGACTTTAGTTGAAAGACAAAAGTGAACTAAAGAACTCAGAAACCAACACACAGATCTGAAAAACCTGTAGTGTCACATCAGTAACTCTCCAAAGAACCATACAGCCACTCAAGAGTCCTTTACAGCATAAAATGGTTGATTAAAAGAGGTTTCTTTGCTGAACCCAAAATGCTTCTAAGAACTGTAGAAGTTTTTAAGAGAGAAAAATAGTTCAGGTCACACATCTCAGGTTATATTGGCTATAGTGGCTATAGTCCTATAGCTCAACATTGTGCTAGCATGTTTTGGGCCAGATCCCCAAGGAACACACATACTGGTAAATCGTACACCTTGAGTGCATTCACTCACTTTAGATAACAGCATCTGGCAAATGTAAATGAAAACATGTAACAGTGGCTGTCAACATAAGTGTTTTGCCCCATGCATTTTTTCGATAGGGATTTGCTGAAATTCTTTAAAAATAATGTCTAAGATATAAACTAAACCAGCTTCAACATTAAGAATTTCAGAAATCATTCTGTGCTGATTTTGGGAACACTTTACAATGAGGTTCATTAGTTAATGTATTAACTAACATGAAGTAACATGAGCAATACATTTGTTACTGTATTTACTAATCTTCGTTAATGTTAGTTAATGAAAATACAGTAGTTCATTGTTTGTTCATGTTAGTTCACAGTGCATTAACTAATGTTAACAAGATTTTAATAATGTATTGGTGAATGTTGAAATTAACATTAACAAAGATTAATAAATTCTGTAGAAGTGCAGTTCATTATCAGTTCATGTTAACTAATGAACATTATTGTAAAGTGTTACCCTGCTCAAGAAATGTTTCTCATTATTATTTTTGTGCAAATCATGATAGTTTTTTTTTCAGGATTCCCAAGTTCAAAAAGAATAGTATTTATTTGAAATATAAATCTTTTTAACATTATTAATGTCTTTATACTGTCATTTTTGATCAATTTAATGCAAAGGCAAATCATTAAGTTCATGCTTGAAAGCTTTACATTATCATTAAAAATCTATTTCTCTATGAAGAATATGAATGACATTTTAAATTCCATAACCTTACAGTTGTGCTCGAGTTCACATATTCATATAATCGACTTGGTTACCAGACTGCCAACTCAATAGCAATTAGCTAATATATAGTACACTGAAAAAAAAAAATCTGTATGATTTACTTTGAAGCAATTTTCAGTCAGAAATGGCTAGTAAATGTCACAAGTAATTACAAAGAAATGGCAAATAACACTTTTAATTAAAGGGGAAATTAGACAGAAATAGTACTCCAATCATAATCTTTGCTTTATTTACAACTTGTCTTGTCCAGTGACAACACAAGTTTGTTTTTAACTTCAAAGTTACAATTAGAGATTGAAAGGAACACTGATGGAAAATAATCTATAAATATCTATAAGATATCTATAAAGAAACACTGTTTTTATCTATTACTTTCCTTTTCCATTTTCACTCCTGACAGTAATGATTGCTTTCTGCTTTAATTTTTACAGTTAAATAAAGCAAAACAATTGTATGAGATTAAATTGCAGCAGCTCATGGTCCTACAGTGCATTTGTTTCCTGTTGCATTCAGCTGTTGAATTGAAGTAATTAAGGATTCACTGAGTGTGGTTGAATTTATTAATGTCCAGCAAAACGAGCAAAACTAATGAGATAGCAATGACTAGCTCCAGTGAAATCCATAGAAATGGAAATATTTACACAGTAGGCCTACATATATACATAAAAAAAGCTTGAAAAAGGTAGTTCTTAAGTAGTTCATTAGTTCATAATTTCTAGCATCAGAGACTATCTTTTTAGAGTGTTTCCATGACTACAAGACTGCTGAATAGAATAGTCTGTAATGAAGCACCGTCTCATTGTATTCATTTGGCTCAAGGTCTGTGTATTTCTGGTACACAACGTTTCTGTCATTCTATTAATGAATAAATGATCTCAGTCATTTATCTCCAGACGCTGTAATGACTTGTGTGTTTAGAAAAATTCAGAATCCGTCTCAGATCGTCTCACCACGTCTGACAGGACGCGTAAAGGTGAATTACCGCCACGTATCCCCAAAAGACTTGGCACTCGACCGTCACTTCCAAAGCTTATCCCTGATCTCTCAAATATGATTTAGATTCACCGGGGTGTGACTTTCATCCTAAATAAATTCCTCAGCTGTGTATTACTTTTGAGTGGATTTTTATGGGAAGTGCAAAGATTATGCTGCGTCACAGGCGTCGCCAGAATGGGACTCTATTTTGTACAATTGGGACCTGTGGTAATGTAAGGAGCTGGAGTGTCCTTTGATTTCCCATCATCAATTACATTTTCCATTCCCTGGACTCATTATGGTCTGATTAATTCCACCTGTGTGTGATTAACTCGTTTGCGTTTGCCTTTATAAGCTCTGTGTTTTTACTCACTCGTTGCGAAGTCTTGTTTGTGTTGCACCGCAATTCTGAGTGCTTTATCCTGGTTCTTGTGCTATGGTCTCAATCTTCTGCCTGTTTGCCTGCATTTCCCGGTTTGGATTCTGTTGTTATATGGATTGTTTGCCCTGTAGTTTTGACCTTCTGCCTGTTTTATGGCTTACGATTATGGATTACACTCTACAAAGCTGCATTTGGATCTTCAACCTGCGTTTCAGAGCAGTTTGTGACATGTTTAATGCTTTTATTCAGCAATGACACACTCAATTGATGAAATGTGACAGTACAGACTTTTATAATGTTACAAATGATTGCTATTGCAAATAAATGCAGTTCTTCTGAACTTTCTGTTTATCAAAGAATCCTAAAAAAGAAGTGTACCACAGTCTGTGATCAAAAATGAGCATCACAACAGTTTTCAACATGGATTATAATAGTAATAATAATAATAAATGTTTTATGAGCAGCAAATCAGCATGATTAGAATGATTTCTGATGAATCATGTGACACTGAAAATGAGTAATGATGCAGCTTATCATTAGGGGAATAAGAAAACCCTGGTTCGGTTGCTTCACAAAATTAGGTTTTACTGCATTTTTTAATTAAATAAATGCAGTCTTGGTGATTGTTAGAGACCAAAAATATGAAAACAATCTATTATATAGTCATTTAAATATGTAGAGAAGATTTAAACATAGAAACTGAATTTTAGCCAATCATTTAAAACCGACTTGCCATGAGTGCTGAGGTTTCTGCCTAATGCAAAACTGTGTAGATATCCTGAAAAACTGCATTACCCACAAGTCTGTTAGAACAGTTGCTATGGAGAAATGAAATGCATGAGCAATGCTGATCTCTCACTGCACTGAATATCTCATTCATTCAAGGATATTTTTCATTCATTTTCTCCTTCTCCTCCTTTTTTAAAAATAAAGACACTATGCTTTCAATTTATTCAATTTAGCAGCCCTGCAATTACATATGTGCATTTGGTAGACAATTTTATCCAACATTCAAAGTATCTATTATCAGTTTTGTTGCTAGTGCCATTGTCTAGTGTTTGGGCTAAAGGAAAGCACGATTTGTGCGCTTAATATTTTTTGTACTGCAGTGTCGATGACATGAAGCGCACATGACTTCAGACTTTCGCTTATCCTGCTCTCCATATTGTTTATACACCATTAGTCTGGCAATGCCTCATCTCTGCACTTCACCTATGAAAGCAGAAAACGCCTCAGGCTGCTCTCATGCAGCAAACAATGGATCACGCTGTCCATAGAAGAGCGAGCCAGAAAAACATTCACTTTAGCCACAGGACGCCACCACTGATTTTGCCTTTAAACAGAAAAACGCGGCAGTTGTGAAGCTGAAAATGATTTAGGCACGTTCAATGAAAAGAGATCAGATTACGATATGAACATTCACTTGAGTTTAGAATTATGGATGTTCTTCCTCTTTTAAGACTTGAAGTGAGAACAAAGAGAGAACATTAATTACACACATCAAGTAAGAAATCTTTTTAATGGCTATCAACATCAAAGCTAATGGAGGACTCAAAAGGGATCCTCAGAGAATAATCAATTGTGAGAGTGTGTAAGTGTGCACGTCCTGCTCTTTCTTTTGTGTCTGTGCGCTCAAGAATTGGCAGAATATATTCAGCTCAATCTGTTATTCTCGAAAGAGTCACGGTTTGCCCAAGGAAAAAAGCAACATGTTGGTCTGTCCCGCTGAATAATCAACATCGTTAGTAATTCTATTTCCCCCCAATATTAAAAATGGACAGCCTGTGCGAGATGCGCTGCTCTTCAGCGAGGACTTGCCTTGATTTTCAGGGACCAATCGAAATGCTTTGCGGGGGCTGACATTCTCTCAGATGTTAAGATGTATAAATTA
Source organism: Zacco platypus (assembly GCA_038088235.1). Taxonomy (NCBI): domain Eukaryota; kingdom Metazoa; phylum Chordata; class Actinopteri; order Cypriniformes; family Xenocyprididae; genus Zacco; species Zacco platypus. Next base: position 28,710,963 of record CM076083.1, on the reverse strand, counting down.
TGCAGAAACCAGCTGTTTCAATATTTATCAGCGAGTATAAATATGCTTTAATGGATAATGAAATAACTGTAATCATTATGTGTCATATATATCTATGACGAACAGAAGAAATACGTATACCTGCATAAGGATTCATTCATTCATTCATGTCTTCCTTTTTCATTCATTCATTCATTCATTAATTCATGCATTCATCGTGTCTTCCTTCCTGCCTTCATTCATTCATTCATGTCTTCCTTTTTCATCCATTCATTTATTCATTCATTCATGTCACACCTTTTCATTCATTCATTATTAATGTGTCACTTTTTCATTCATTCATTCATTCATTCATGTCTTCCTTTTTCATTTATTCATTCATTCATTCATGTCACACCTTTTCAGTCATTCATTATTAATGTGTCACTTTTTCATTCATTCATTCATTTGTGTCTTCCTCCATCATTCATTCATTCATTCATTTGTATATTTCTTTCTTTTTCATTCATTCACGTATTCATTCATTCATTCGTTTCTTCCTTCCTTTCTTTCTTCCTTCCATCATTCGTGTCTACATCAATTATTTTTCTACATTAATTAATTCATTCATGTCCCTTCCTTCCTTCTTTCCTTTCTTCCTTTCATTCTTTCTTTCTCTTTCATGCACTCACTAATTCACTCGTTCATTCAATCATGTCTTCCTTCATTCATTTGTCTTTTTCCTTCATCCCTTTTTCCTTCATTCATTCATTCATTCATTCATTCATTCTTTCGTGTCTTTATTCATGTCCTTCCTTCATTCATTCATTCATTCATGTCCCTTTCTTTCTTTCTTTCGTTCAATTTTGTCTTCCTTCCTTCATGTCTTTTTTTCTTCCTCCTTTTTCATTCATTAATTCATTCATTCATAAGTTTATTTTTCAATCATTCCTTTCTTCCTTCCATCATACAATCATTCATTCATTTTATCAACAGCAATATTTTAGGTTTAATTTTGTAAATGTTTAAGAGAAAGTTTATATCTTACATCAGGGTTTTTCAATCTCATAAATGCTAAAAAGATATAATAATTGTTGTTTGCAAATAAATATGTTTTTTTGCTAAATTAAAGCTGTTTAATTTTACCAAAGCCAACATTTATTTACTGAGATATTAACCTGTATTTAATATTAATATTAGATATTAAACAATTCATTTATATAGCATAGTTCATAATAAACATCATTCCCAAGCCCTTTTTTTATAGACCATGCCATAAAACTAGTGAGCAAGTTAAAGGTGACAGGAGAGACAGACTCCCTAGAAAGATAAAACCCGAATGTGAGCATGAGTGCGCTGCAAGGAGGGAGGAAAAATGTATAGTTTTTTCTCTCAAATAACCATATTTTCCTCCTGCAATGTGACAAATTACTTTTAAGTATACAAAGAAAAAGTTTCATGTATGATATTTTTGTTTTCAATAAATATTCAGTATGCTGTTTAAACTCTTTATTTACTTATTTATTGAGTTTTTTGAGTATAGCATGTCAAATATTAGAAGTGCGCATCTGGAAATGTTTTGCGTATAGCTTGAGGTATACTGTCTGCTGCAACAATATGTTGAATTATATAAACTCAGACAGCTAAATTGCATCGTTCTACTTGAGCACCTGTTTAAAATGGTTCGTTTGCTATACGACGGGAGCTGAATTTTGCAGCCTCATTTTGTGTTGTTTTGTCACTTACACGCCTCAGCTAAATTATAAGCCTGCACATTGTTGATGCATCAAACTAGGACGCTTTCCAAACTCCCGCTCTAAAAGAAGCTCAGCCTTAATTGGCAACAGCTATGTGGAGATCCAGCAAACCGGCACCCTTCTCTTCTCAGCCCAAGATACGGAAAAATTGTATGGGATTGGCCAAGCCAGCTTTCTTTCAACTTTCATCCCTGCGATTCTAATGCCAAATTCAGTTGAGCTGTGCAGTGTTTAACCTCTCCACCCCCAGATCCCCAAGGCTCATGCTGGAATCTCCTCACAGAAATGAAAGCAGTGGTGGGTGTCGCTAGGGGAGTTGAATGAGGAATGCTGAATGACGGTGAGATAATTGGGGCCTGCTGAGGCTCTCTCTCTCCCTCTTTCTACGTTCAGATCAAGGGGACAGGGATAGAAGAGGGGTGAACGCTTACTCAGCACAGCCGAGCAACTTTAAGAGCACACAGACACACGCTCATGTACACAGTGAGAGAGACAGCTGTGCAAACTCATAATGCACTTTAATTATGTTGACTGTGTTTACAACAAAAGGTTGACAACTAACAAAACTCAACTCATTATAACAACCTGACAATGCAAAAAAAAAAAAAAGTTTGCATATCATTTATTTTAAAAGTTTACTTTTTGTAGTTAAAAGGCCCAGTGATTTCAAACAACCTCATCAGAACTTTCTCCTGTTTTGACATCAAAACTTTACCAGACATGGACTCTGAATTAGCAGCCTGAACACATGAATGTAAACTCATATGTAGTTTAGATATACACAACCATTTATACATTTTTAAAAGTTTCTTATGCTCACGAAAGGCTACACTTATTTGATCAAAAATACAGTAATAACAGTATTTTGATATATTTTACAATGTAAATTATTCCTGTGATCACATGAAGTGTCACATGATCCTTCAGAAATCATATAATGATTTGCTGAAACATTTATTATTATTATCAACATTAAAAACAGTTGTGCTGCTTAATATTTTTGTGGAAACCGTGATACATTTTTTGATGAATATAAAGTTCAAAAGAACAGTATTTATGTGAAATAAAAATGGCTTTACTATCGCTTTGATCAATTGTGATTTTTTTTTTTTTATAAAAGTATTAATTAAAAAAAAAAAAACTCTCACTGACCCAAAACTTTGATACTGTAGTTTATGTTCTTCAAAAAATTGATAAGAACCAAAACGTGAAAAATTGTTTTTCATTGAATTAGAAAAAGTGCTAAATAATTGCCCTTCCATATTGTGATTGTATTCATTTTTCCAACTTTTTATGACTGGTCTAAAAGGGATTTAAAAAAATAAATAAAATAATAAATTTTTTTATAATTAAATTCTTTTCTAAAGCGTTTAGTCTGACTTTGCAGATTCTCATTTTCGTTAGTTAAGATACAAACCATTTTCAATTTATAATTGTTCAAAAGTTACTATATTTCTGTCATAGCACCTCTCTGAGAGTTTTGTATGGTAATGAGTATGACGATGTTAATGTCTTTGGTCTTGGCGGAATAAATCTGCTATGCTGCTGTAATTGCTTATTGTTGTTGAATCTTGTCGCTGCCAATACACACACAACACGCTCCTGTGAGCAAGCAAGACATGCTGCTGCTGTACAAGCATACATGAATCACCCCATAGCACATCTATACAGGTGGAGCTGGGGAAGATGGAGGGTTTCTGAAAGCAAGCCACAATCTGCTACAGCAAACAATAGGCTATATTTTGAATGTTGAGCAGCGAGCTCATTGGCTACCAATACAGCGTGAACCAATCAGCTGTGCCCTATAGAGAAAGATGTGATTGAAAGCAGTTTGGGTTAAGGACTTATGAAGCCTGTGCGATCTAGAGTTTCATGACAGAACTTTGTATTTGTCTCTTGTTATATTTGTGTTGAAAACTCATATTTATAGTAAACTACCCAAATATATTTTTTGGTAATAAATACCAATAAAACATATAGTTATTCATATTTTTGTAGTTATTTTATATATTTAGAAAAATTTATAAAAATGTTTAGTTTCATTTTATATATATATATATATATATATATGATTTTGTATATATATTTATATGAAAAAATGTGTTTTTTTTTTATTTATTTTTTTACACCTTTAGAACAATACATTTCTAGGACTTTTATATGACTTTTCCAGTAAATTCTCGTTTCTGAATACGGATTTTTAAATAATAATAATAATTATTATTGTTAGAGTTTCATGTTCTGTCTATCTGTTTCTCCAGTCCTGTCTTCAGTCACGTGTTCCTTGTTTTGAGTTTTAGTCCTGTCATTTGTCACATGGTCTTTGTTTTGAGTTTCAGTTCGTCATTGTATCATTATTAGTCCATTGTCATCAGCTGTGTATTGTTTGTAGTAATGTCTTTCACCTGTGTCCCTGTCGTTAGTGTCTGCTTATATACCCAGTGTTTCCCTCACTCCTGGTCCGTTATCGTTCGTGTGTGGATGTGTTAGATGTTCTTTCAATCCTGGTTTTTCTCATTAAAAGAGACTTCTATGTTCAGTCCTCCTCTTCGTGCCTTCCTGAACACTCACGTTCCATAACAATTATTTCACTGTATTCTCAAATTGCAATTTTTAGCCCATAGCTTAAAGTAAAACTAGTCAAAAGAAATAAAGAAATTTCCCATGAGTTTCTAATGTCTGAAGTTTTATGAATAGTCATTTCCATGACCTCCATGTCTGGAATTCATTGAAATTATACCTCCAAGATTTCTATGACTAACACACAGCCTTGGAAAGTATACTTCATTTTACTCATACGCATACACCGGCGTTTAACGCAAGCGCAGTTTTGAGCAATCTTTTACCAAGTTACATCCCATGTAAATATCCAAAAACTGTACTTCTGAAAAAAAAGGGAAGGGATTATTTGTCGCATGACACTTACCTGCTTCGCATGCTGCCGTCAAGAATGTCGTCCTTGTTGTGTATCTGTGAAAAAAGCATCGCTAAGTGCTGGACCTTGAGCCGGTGGCATGTTTACCCATGAGACCTGCGGATGGTGACACATGCTTTTACTTTGACTAATAAATCATTGACGGCCTGATGTGCATCGATAGGAATGCGGTGTCAGTTTTGATACTTGATTAGCATTTCTGTCACTTTGCTTTACACTTAACATAACTCCAGCTGCGCGGCTCAATCGGAGCCGTTCAACGGCATGACAATGATGAGCCATTCCTCAAACTGACAGCCTGTCATGACAACATGTCCACTAGAGGGGAAGAGCATCTGAAAGCTCTGTACTTGCCAAAAGGGCCCTTGCTGTAGAGTAATAGCCGGACGGCTGAGTGTATCAAACATCAGGGTTATTGATTCTAAAAACAGCAGGCTTCCTCCACGCTTTTGGCCATTTTCAAAAGCTATATTGAGCGATTGTGTGTGGTATTAAATGAGCTGTTTAACAACTGCACAAAAAACGTTTGCTGGCGACGGAGTTTATGCTTCATTGGCACCTTGTAGCTGTTGAGTTGCAAATGGCAGCTCCCACCTTTAACATGCTAATGAGAAGGTGTTGTGAATCAGCTCTTCATATTTTCACTCCCCTACATGATCTCCAGGGCAGTCGGCCTGAGTCAGAGCTGCTAACTGTGAAACGCTCTCTTAGCAGAGAAGCCAAGGACAGTCGCTAAGACTTTACGGCCTGTTCCAACTACTCGCTGTGTCTCGAACACATTTGGACTGCTGTGCAGCGGAGCTATTATCGGATTCTGAACTAAAACAAGTTTTGCTTGGGTTTGCGTCAGCTCGGGTTCTGTGTTTGAAATGCCGCATCTTAAAGCTTACCGTTGTCATGACCGTCAGCGCGTGTCTTGTATCCTGTCGGCTGTACACAGGAATAAATAAGCAGCAGACACATTGCCACATTGCTTACATTGCGATTTGTGATTCCTGTCTAAAGGAAATCTTCATGTAAATCCTAATTTATGTTCTGTTGGTTGATAGTTTCGTTCACTATTAAAACTGAAATGTCCATGAAATAAAACTAGACAGTCAAACATTTGCTGACAAAAAATAAATGATTATTATTTTTATTAGTTTTATATCAACCATAAATATACTATTGGTATGTATATATGTTAATGTGTAAATGCATGCATATACATGTTTATATATAAGCGTGCATATAATTATTAAAATATGCAAAAAATAATAAAAATAACATAGATAAAATTGCATGGAATTTTCTTATGTATAAAAATAATATTGGAATATTATTATAAAATAATATATTATTTGTTCATATTTTGAATTCACTTTATACAGTAAGCATATGCATGTGTAAATATAATTACATGATTATTAAAATGTACAAAAATATAAAAAAAAACATGGATAACACAATAAAATCTATAAACATAATATTTATAAAACCAGTATTTTTTTTAGTATTTTGTTATTATTATAGTATTTGTTCATATTTTGAATTCACTTATTTTTATATTTTTAATTTCATTTTTTTAAGTTTTAGAAATTTAGTTATTTTTTCTCTAAAATATGTCTATTCAGCTTAACTTTATATTTATTTCAGTTTTAACTTTAGTTTTAGTTTTATTCATTTTTAACTTATTTCAGTTTGCCAAGGCAACATTTTCAATCGTAACTTTTTTTTGGATCTGATATTTCTTTTATTTTATTTCAATTCAATGTTAATTTATGGAAATTGTTTTTAATAGTTTTAGTTAACAATAACACCTCTGTAATTAAAAATAACTTGCGAAGGCAAAAGTTATTTCCTTTCCTTTTTGTGTGTTCTTATAAATTTTACTCATTGATAAAATTATCCATCAACTTCCACATGTAAAATGGCTGACATTCGACTATTATTTCATTTTCAGCTTCTGGCATAACAGTGAAATTCTCCTCTTCATAATACGATGATTTAATTATTGAGGGTATGCCGTTCATTAAACATGTGGTGTTCTGTTTCGCTCTCTTCCCCTCCAGTGCGTCTTTTTCATACTACACAAAGCTGGTCCTCTGGGTCTGGTGCAGCTCTCTGATTTGTTTCAATACGCTTCGGTGCCTGACCCCTGCCTGGGGGCCGCTGACCGACATGATGCCAAATATAGAAGATCATTTTTATGTCTTTTATATGGTTGTGAAAACACATAAAGTACCTTCATGAAGCATGTTTTGTGGGGAAATGCACATCTGAGACTCAACACCAATGTGCTTTTTTTCCTTTTGGAAAGCAACATTTTTGTGACAGACAGGAAGTCGTTTGTTGTCTGTTCCCAGATGTTTTTGCCGCAGATCTGCTGTTAATTGGCAACCTTTGGCAACTACTTTTTCTGAGGTAGACTTTTAATTCAAAGCCCGTGTTTCAGAATAATTGAACGCGTTCAGATATCTTGTTTGCCTCACACCGTCTGCATGTTCTTACTCAGAACTGAGGCTCAAGATGAGGTCACATCACAAAATCACAAAAAAGTGCAGCTCTAGAAACTTATTCGACCCGACTAACCTGCATGGTGACTTTGACTAATTGGATGTCAGACACTGTGCTGGACCGCCTCAGAAAGCAAAAGTGTTAATTAATATTCCTCCATGTTCTGCTTAATATGAAAATTGACTGATAACGGTTCCTAGCTGCGTTGCATCTGCTGGAGTCATTTGCTATTGCTGATTAAATGCATTGTGGCCTAAAGGTTGTGATTTGACATGGATATTGTTATAGCTTCATTATGATAATTCAGATTTCTTGCGTCCAACTGCCTCTTCGTAATGACCTTTTTGTACTGGTGAAATTAACAGCCCTATTTTGTGAAGTGTACAGATGCTGCTCGTTTGTGTTTGGGTTTTACAGTGGCTCCAGTAATGGCCTTTTTAGTGTTGGCAGCCGTACGCCCGCTGTACCATTACAAGCAGAGTTAGTTGAATGGTACGGGGAGTCCGCGTGGCTGCACAGGTCCCTCTCCGTCTCACCCTTGGACATTTTTTCGCACATCTGAGTCACACCCGCCTCGGCGCTGCACATCAGGCCGTCTCAGCACACTTAGCCATGCTCCTATGATCTCCAGCGGTACGGTCGACCGTGCCGGCCTCTTTTCATCTGTAACACTTGTATCAATAACTTCATTTAAAGTTGAACACAGTCTCAGGGCATTTAGCTGGCCCAGTCTCTGCTGAAACACACCAGTACTGTGCATGAGTTATTGTTAGTGTTTAGGGCTGCCAATTTAGCATGTTGAAAAAAATCATTAATAATTAATGCGATTAAAACATTCGTGCAACCCTGGTGCAAGATGCTGTGGCGAGGGACGTCTGCAATTGATTGCTGTGGACTGTAGGCCAATGAAGCTTATGCTCATTGGTAATGTTGATTTTCTTGGCAAATATTCATATAGACTACCAGTCAAAAGTTTGGGGTTTTAATATTTAGTAAATAAGTCTCTTTTGGTCACCATTGCGACATTTATTCGATCAAAAATACAATAAAAATGGTAATATTGTGAAATATTTGAAAGAGCAGTTTTCTAATTGACCCTCCGCAAATAGTTTGATTGACAGGCGATCTGACCAATCATAACCCCGAATCCGCCATTTTGTCCGACAAAGCAGTCAGAATTAGATTAACGTCTTTCCATGCTTGAAACAGTAACTAAAGGGGGCAGGTCAATTGAATATATTTTAAAATGAAGTTTATTCCTGTGATGGAATTTTTCAGTGTCACATGATCCTTTAGAAATCAGTCTAATTGGATGATTTGCTGCTTGATTTCTTAGTATTATCAATGTCCAAAACAGTTAGTTGTTTTGCTTAATATTTTTGTGGAAATCTTTTTCAAAAGAACAGTATTTATTTGAAATATAAATCTTTTGCAACACGTCTTTACAGTCACTTTTGATCAATTGAATGCATTCTTGCTGAATAAAAACATTATTTAAAAAATAAACAAATAACCCCAAACAGTCGCATATCCACTTCATATGATTAATCACATATGAAATTAATTCAGTATATTTTTAATGGTCTGACAGACCTATTATGAATATTAATTTTCTTATTATAATGTATCTATACATTAATTAAGTGTTACAATCAATTATATTACTGATGTGACAATGCGACTTTATTCATTTCAGAATTCATTTATAATCATTTATTTTATGATAAATTATTCAGATCATAATAATAAAGATTTAGAAAGATAGGCCTTTTCCTAAGTGTTTTGGTTTTCCCTACACTTGTTTTCGTGGAAATAAATGTGCAAAGTTCAGGAGTGAGACAATTTCAACCCACCCTCTTTGATTTCACAGGTTCTGAAGTTCTTTGTAAGTGTTGCTCAGCAGTGGTCTTCTGTAGTCCTTAGTATTCAATAACAAGATTGGTTTCGTTTAATGGCTTTCACACCTGCCATCAAAATGGAAGGTCAAATATTAGAAATAAGTGCTATTCAAATCTGCTGTAATTGAATATTTGAATGGCCAATTAAAATCCCTGTTGGAGTTTTAGATAAGGGGAATTAGCTTTTCTTTATTCACGTCCCTTGAAAAGCTTTCCTCCCATTCACCATTCCTCGCCGGAATTCTTCACTTTTATTTCCATTGTTGGACATGCTGGTTTAGCAATAATAGTGCAGAAGAAACTTTGCGTTTTCCTATATTTTGCAGATGAAATGGCCTGGTCTCGGTCAGACCGGTGCGCTGCTTGTGGGTGAGGCATGGCATTCACACCCGCCTATGGGGGAAAAAAAATGGAATTAGCCACACTTCCCACATACTCCAAGAGAGATTCCTGTTGCTGCCGTCAGCTCCTGAACTTGTATTGTCTCCTCTGAGCCATTTTCTGCTGTTTATTAAGAGCATCATGCCCCCTCAGATTTGTGAGCCAAGTAGCTTTTAATGCAACTTCCAATAAATAAATAGAAAAAGAAAATATTTGTATCTTTGTCCTCACTCATTCACACGGCTAAGTTTGGTCGATCAGTCGTGTCGCACCTTCCAGCGATAATTTGAAAATTTTGTCATCATCTACCCACTCTTGTGTGATAAAACTAAAACGACTCTTTCCCATGAAACACAACAGGAGTTATTGAGCTGCTTCACCCCCTTTCAATTAAATACATGCTTGGATTATTGACCATCAGGTTCAGTTTTAATGTTTCTTGGTTTATTAAAAACAAATAAACATTTGGTCAAGATTTTAACCTGAGAATATTGTTAAAATGAAAACTGTACCTTTATCGTTACACATTAAAGATGTACATTTCCCCCCTTTGTTTGTGTCTTATACCCAAGTGAGCCAACAACAACAACGACGACGGCAACAAACATTCATAAGGCGCAATCCAATCAATAGCGGCAGGGTTTTTGTGTCGAATTATTTTTAGTTCGCTTAACACACGTTGTGTGATGTGTGTGTTGGGGGAGGAGCGCTTCTGTGCATCTATATTGAGTTTCAGTTCCCTTGTGATTTGCTGCTGAGAAACAGACACAAACTTGTAAAAATTACAATTCTCTGTGAAATTCTCTGTGAAACTAAGATTTTGTCAGCTTTTGCATCATGAGGGGTCTGTCAAAACAACAGTGTTACTTGATTGTGTATGTGTTATTTTCTAGCCAATGTTTCGGTTTTTCTGTAGTTTAGTTATTCAGATTGATGAATTTATCATTTGAAAAAATACTTTCGTTTTTATAATACATTCATAATACTATATCAGTAATATTTGGTGCATTATTGTGTGTCTATACCATAATTTTACATTGTGAGAAAAAAGGAAACATTTATTATTAAGCAGAGCAGCGATATTTTAAAATATTTTTTAAAATAATTCATCAGGTCAATTCATAATGTTAGAACATAATGTAGTTCATTGAATGCACCTCGTCTATTATGTGCCAGACATGCAGGTTTCACTGTTTTTCCAACTCTTTTTATTTCAGTATGATAACAAATTTATGAGGAGAGTCTAAAAAGGTGTATCAGAAATGAAGTTATATTATTCAGGTAGCCTACTCTTTTATTTTCCAGCTGATGATCTAACACCATCATAACGTTTAGAAGCACGCTGTTACTTTGTTGTAAATGTTGTAATGTATGCACACAGGAATGGGTGGGTTATAGTACACAGTCCAGCTTATAAGGGCTGATTTATTGATTTTTTATTATTTTTTTCTCTTGGTTGGTCTTTGGAAAGTATTCTTCTGCAAGACAGAGAGTATTTTACAACAAAATTGCTTTTAGAGTTTTAGCATGTGACGAACAGGAATGCCTTTAGTTTGACTCTTGCGCTTTTTCAGGAGCTTACATTTATTTATTTAATTTTTTTACAATCAAACTGATCAAAAGTTACAGTAAATTCATTTATGATGTTACAAAAGAGTTATATTGCAACACAACTGTTTCCAGCACTGATAATAATGTTTCTTCAGCAGCAAATCAGCATATTATAATGATTTCTGAAGGATCATGTGACACTGAAGACTGGAGTAATGATGCTGAAAATTCAGCTTTGTATTACAGGAATAAATTTCACTTAAAATCTATTCAAATAGACAACATTTATTTTAAATTCTAATAACTTATATATTAATGTAATAACATTTTATTTTACAGTGTCATTGTTACATATGTTACATGTAATAACTACAAATTACACATAATTACATGCAACTAATCCTAATCCAAACTATTTGGAGCAGACGTCACAGTTACGTCACTTGCAGCTTAGTGTTTGCAGAAATATAGCGGTAGCAAGTGGAGGAAAATGTGCAAAATCCACAGAATAAGAGAAAGATGTTTTGTTGTGCCTCTGGATGTTGGAATCGGAATGCAAAAAATATAGTCTTCATTTTTTTTTTTTTTATAGAATACTATCATTGAAAACGCCTTTTGAAGCTAAACGGAGACATTTATGTTGCAAGTCACAGACTGGACTGGTGAAACCTGCAATGATTAGTCTAATATTCACATATGCCGTTCATAGAAGACATACATATATAGTGACCGCAAGAAATAATATTGAAACCTATAACATTTTACATAGATAACATTTTATTTCACAATTCTGAATTTTTTTCTTGCATTTGCATGTTTATATCTCCCAGTTCGGACTTTATAACTTGTTAGCATGTTCACAGGAAGTGAAATTATGGCTTACACACAATTTTTTGGCCTTAAATGAGAATAAAACTGAAGTAGTATTGTTTGGACCAAGTGATTTTTTTATGATTTTGGTGATCTGGACCTTGGTGACTTAAGTTCTTATGTTACTCCATGTGTAAAAAGGTGTTTTGTTTGATTCAGGTCTCAAGTTTGATAAACAAAATGATTCTATTGTTAAATCATGTTTCTATCATTTATGTCTCACAAAAGTTAATTTTATTCAGTCTGTTAAATTACACAAATATACTTTATGTATTTAATCTCACTTTATTAACTAATGTCTTTGCTGCTGACCTTCAATGATCTAATTCAACCATACTAACAAGCAAAAATTACTTTAGGTTAGATTTAGAAATAAGAGTGCTAAACTTCCTTCTTCTGAATCCTATGCTTCTTTAATCCAGAATGGGAGACCAGCTGAAAGATTTATTTGAGCTGTTGTTATGGGCTTGCAGGTAAAGGAAGTGCGTGACGAGGGAATTCCTTTAGGGAACACGTTTAATCCAAGTCACAATGGGAACAGGAGAAATAACTGGGAGAGAACACACCAAACAAACCACTAAACCAATATCAACGCTCGACAAGGGACACAGGAACACAAGGAGATAACGAGACTAATGATACAACACAGCTGAAATGATTGAACTAATAATGACGGTAACCAAGGGAACAAAGCGTGGCGGGAACATACAAACAAAAGGAACATGTGACTGAAAATCAAAGTCCAAACACAGAGACATGTGACAGCTGCGCCCTCTACTGTACAGGTATGCATTTCCTTCAGCCTGGGGCTTATTCATTTCACTTTGTGTGTGAAAATGCCTTAACATTCGCCAAAAATAGAACTTTTTTTGTTATTAAAAAACAAACAAGCCCAGGCGAGAAATCGGAAGGCAAAAGTAATGCAACAGATTACTTTTCATAAAAAGTAATGCAATTAGTTACTTTTTTTTAGGGAGTAATACAATATTGCAATGCATTACTTTCCCCAACACTGATAGTAGCACATGTAGTTACTTAAGAATACTCAGTACTTAAATGTATAATTACACTGTAACAAAGACACCTTAAAATAAAGTGTAACCAAATATTTTACTTATTTTAAATCAAATCAATACAGCCTTGGTGAGCATAACTGACTTCTTTCAAAACATTTTAAAAAATCTTACCGACCCCAAACTTTTGAATTATAATTCTATCATATTACTCAATGCACCCTGCTTGCACCCATGTCTTATATTTTGCTCCATTCGAACATGATGATAAAATTTTGACGGAATCCTCTAAACTGCCATTCGACATTCAAAGGAATTGCCCAGAGAAAAAACTACAGCAGTGTTCCGTCAAAGTATGAGTTTCTTTTGTGTCTTTTCTATAAACAGTTCTTGTTCTTGTGTGTCAATGACTCTATCAGCATTAATAGTTTGACAAGTAACAGTGCACACAAACACAGTCTCTTGCAGCTGCACGGATTTTCCCTCAGAGCCCAGTCGGCTGAAAACTGCGCTTGATTCTGTCTCATTTTAGAGCACTCGCCACACAGGATCCATAATGCCTTGAGTGCTCACATGAACCACATGTCAACCGAGGCTTTTCAGATGCCTCTCTCTCCATCTATGTCATCCTGCGTCTAACAAGTGGTGGAGAGAGGACAAAAATAAGAGGAAAATGGACTGGGGGGAGGAGGAATGGTGGGATGTTCTCCCTGCTCACTGTCCCGCCGCAGCTCTCATACAGTGAGCGAGTGCTGGCCTCGGGCGGGATAACATGAGAGAGCTCTCTGGCGCTCGCTAATCTCCCCACCCACCAGCACTGACCTGTGCGCTTTGACTGCAGGAGAGGCCCACCCCTCCATCAATGTCACAGTCACAACTAATGAGAGCAGGAGGCCGCAGGGTCAATGAATAAGCTGATTTGCCTACTGATAAGCGATGACTGAGAGTCGGAGCCTTGGAGATGGGGTGTACCACTGTCTAGGCTCAGATTAGATCCACTGTGGGGTGTACAATTTATGAGCTCACAGAGTTGAAACTTGTTCCCAACCTTGGTGAGGGCGGGTGCTAGCGGCCTTAACGTGCATTGCCATAACGGTTGAAGTATTAAAGGAAAAGTTCACTTCAGAATTAAAACTTTCTGATAATTTGCTCACCCTCATGTCATCCAAGATGTTTATGTTTTTCTCTCTTCAGTCTTCAGCGTATGGAATTCTGACTCATTTTAGATATTTTTTTTTTCTGTCAGTAATTTTTTATTTCTTCAAAGTTTTGGTTTGTGACTGTGACTTTTATATCTGGTTTTAAAAAACATTTCTAAAAGCTTCAGGGTATTTTGTCAGTATCATTCTCTGTCTTTATCAAAAAGTGATTTCATCACTTGACAGGTCAATTTCATACATACTGTACCAGTCAAAAGGTTTTTACCCCATACTGTAACCGCAAGTTTATTTATTTATTGCGTATGCCTTGGGTGAGAATTATGTATATTAGGAATATTGTAACATGTTCATTCCCAGAAGAACACTCAAGACTACAGTAAAGGTGTTTAAGGGAGTTCAGAAACAGTGCTTATTAAAAGAGAAAAACTCCTTTTGGACTTTTTGCTTTGTAACTTTGCAGACCTTTTCCATGTTCAAACAGCAAAATGATACACTAGCGAAGGTTGAAAATGTAGGGAAAAGGGAAAACAAGGCATAATAGGACCCTTTAACAGATCTGAATGAAAATTTTGAAGATCCAAAATATCTCAGTGAATAGGCTTGTCCAAATTTTGACTATTTATTTTGCAAATGTACATGAAAATGGAACAGTTTAACATCGCATAAGATAAATTTATACAATTTAGTCCAGTTTTGACCCTCTTTATGCATTCATGCATTTCTGTGGGACAGCTTGACACAGCAAGTTTAACATTCGCAGGCAAGAAACAAAGAAGATGCAGTTTCTTCAGTCTCAGTAATCAGTTTACTGCAAAACAAATCATTTCTTCATTGCTTGTTAAAGAGATTAAATGTGTTGTACATAGCATTTTTGCTACAATAATGATTTTCCAATTTCCCATTTCCCCCTGCTCTTTTGCGATTTCTGACAGTAGAATAAGTGCCGTTAGACAGATATTGCTCTCAGATGATTTCACAATGCCATTCAACTAGGTACCCGATTACAGGCTCCTAGGTAATTTGCATGTGATTATGGCACTGGTTTTATACAGGGAAAGAGCATGGCTGTAATTGTCTAACTTTTATCGTGTAATTACACTGTCGTTTGCACTCTGTAATCTTAAATTCTATGGTATGAGTTATTTGGCAGAATTAATCACAGTGGCATGTGTGCTGGCCGGAATATATTTCTTTTATACCGATATTTTTGCTGCATGAACGACAGTTTCACCCGCGTCCGTCTTTTACATATCAGACGGATGTTTCCTTTGTGCGAGAGACATTAGTGAGTGACCTCTAACTCTCGTCCTGTGATGTACAGAGTCATCAGCCTCCACTACGCTGTCCCAGGTGACATGAAACGCCGCAGGGGACAAAATAGCGATGAATAATTACCCCGTAACTGAAAAACAGTTCTACGTGCCCGCTTCCACCGATAGCATCTTATCACCTGGTCAGTCTAAAGGCTTATCTCCTTCATTTTTAGCCTACCTGAAAGCACGTTCAAGACTTTAATCTCTAGCACAAATGAAGTGCATATTTAAGCGCTGTAGGAGCCCGCGGCGTATGGGTTTCAGGGAACCGAGGTTTGTTCTCCACCAGGCAGACGACAACACTTCCATCTGTTTGCCTCTCAGGGGTGTGGGAACAGGGAACGAGGCATCTTTCTCATTCAAGATGCACTCTTGATGCCTTTATTTTGGCTGGGCCCCTTCTTGTCGGGAGGCTGATAGCAGTATTGGCAGCTCTCAGGAAGACTGGCAGCAGGTGTAATCAATACGACCATCTCGCGTCAGTGGGAGACAGCCGAGCCCAGAGGAGGGCCATCCATCAGTGCTCCAGCAGGCCTCGGGTCCACCTGGATCATACTGCATTGCATATACTGCAGAGGATGTGCATAAATAAAAAGGTTGTTTTAATTAGTTGTTCCTCCTCTGAAGTTTATTCAATTCTTTTTCCTCCCTAAGTGCCATTAAGAGATACTTAAATAATGCATCGTCTGCTCAATCAAAGGCAGACTACGTTATCGTCTGTCTGAGGATTTCAAAACATAGCTACCATCTCTGAAATATTAAAACAGCCCCCTAGCTGCTAACCACAACTACCACATTTTTGGATTTTTTTTTTTTTTTTTTGTGGCATTACACAAGAGGCAATTCTTTTTTCAACAAATCAGGTAGGGCTGCTGGGTCTAATTAATGTTAATTATATGATAATTAATATTCATGAGTCAGGATTAGTCTTATACAGTCGTAGTCAAACGTTTACATACCCCTCGCAGAATCTGCAAAATGATAATTATTTTAACAAAATCATAGTGATCATACAAAATGTGTTATTTTTTTATTTAGAACTATCCTGAATAAGGTATTTTACATAAAAGATGTTTGCACATAGTCAACAACATAAAAATTCCTCCTTTTCAAAAGTTTACAAACCTTTGATTCTTAATATTGTCTGTCGTTACCTGGATGATCCGTTATTGTTTGTTTGTTTTGTGATGGTTGTTCATGAGTCCCTCGTTTATCCCGAGCAATTAAACTGCCGACTGTTCTTCAGATAAATCCTATAGGTCCCGCAAATTTCATTGGTTTACCAGCATCTTTTGCATATTTTAACCCTTTATAGCAGTGACTGTATGATTTTGAGATCCATCTTTTCAGACTAAGGACAACTGATGGACTACAAAATCAACATTCTCCAGAAGGGCAGTACTAAATGAAACTTTTTTTTGATATTTAAACAAAATAATAAAAAAAAATTTACCCATCTTCATCCTGTTTAAAAGTTTACACCCCCTGGTTCTTAATGCATTGTTTCCTTCTGGAGCATCAGTGAACGTTCAAACCTTTTGTAATACTGAACCTTTTGTAATTTCAGTGGAAGAAACTTAAAATACTTTAGTATTTCACAACGTTAGTGGAGCTCGTCACAAAAATTAATCGAAACCCAGTGTATAGGCTATTAGCAAGCTCTAGCGTTTTGGGTTGTTGCGTTGATCAACTCTGTTTTTTTTTTTTTCCTGTATTGGCGGTTAACAAACAGTGTTACATTAACGTGTGCGCCCTCTTCTGGATTGGAGCGTAGATCATCTGTGACTGATTGTATTCATCGTCTGACTGTATGCACTGAACCTGAATATGTTAATATTCCTAAACACATGAGTACACTTTTAAAAAGTGAATTATGTAATAGTCAAAAAATCAGACATTTTAAATAATTGTTTTGTTAATCTTTTGTCATTCTTTAAAGTACACTATTTTGGATAGTTCACCCAAAAAATTTAAATTTAAATCTGTCATCATTTACTCACCCTCAAGTTGTTCAAAGCCTGTATTTGGGGTAGTCGTGGCCTAATGGTGAGGGAGTTGGGCTTGTAATGTGAAGGTTGCCGGTTCGATTCCCATGCCGGCAGGAATTGAAAGTGGGGATTGTGAATAAACAACACTCTCTCCACCTTCGATACCATGACTTGCCCTTGAGCAAGGCACCTAACCCTAATTGCTCCCCGGGTGCTGTAGCAATAGCTGCCCACTGCTCTGTGTGTGTGCACTTGTTCACTACTCACTGCTGTGTGTGTGCACTTGTTCACTACTCACTGCTGTGTGTGTGCACTTGTTCACTACTCACTGCTGTGTGTGTGCACTTGGATGGGATAAATGCAGAGCACAAATTTCAAGCATGGGTCACCATACCTGACAATATGTCATGACTTTCACTTTTTTTTAACTTTCATGAATATCTTTCTTCTGCCTCTTTGTCACCATCTCTGTTTAAAACCTGCAATTGCAGTTGTTCGCGGAATTATTATTTTGTGCCTAGGCATGGCTCCTCAGCACGGATGAATCTAATGTTTGCTGTCAATCATTACCTAGGTGTGGATATCTTCGGAATCATAGTTAGTAGTGGAAGTATGGAAGTATACTCATACTTGGAAGTATGACCAAAATAAGAATTTTCACCAGAGAATATCATCTGAACAGGAAAGAAACATTTCTGCAACTTTTGTTCTAACTAATCGAGGAGAAAAAGCATTACAGGAAATCGCGCTGCCAATGGTGATTAAATCTAACGATGGCTTTGCTCATATCATGTCAAACTGTGGAAATTATTAATATTGTTATTCAGTGTGTATTAACCTGTAGATTTCAATTATTTCAATTTCTGTACAGTCTAATCGTTAATTTGTCATACCATACAATATCTTTATTGCAGCTGCTGTGAGAAAAGACTATAAATGATCCGCCTCACATGCGATATGCCTAACTTCCTAGCTGGGACTTGTAGACGTGACGCAAAGACAAGCGGCTACATGCTCGAATTTCCTTTCCCGCGAAAACCTACCAGTACCACCTGAAATATAAAACATTATTACAAGCTTGCTGTTGTGAATAAGGTAAGGAGATAGTTTTGAACTCTGACTTGTTATGTACATGATCAAATTGATTTTTAATATTTTTTAAACCAAAAAAGTTACAGGCAGCAGCTTTAATTTCCTCTATTTGAATCCTCATTTGTCCGGTATCGTCAGTGTTACTCTTTGTCTGCTTAATCTGAGTTTGTTCTGTGAATCTTTACTATTAAAGACTATTTAGTATCTTTATTGTTGTGCTTTGGACTTCGACTGGAATGACAGTACAGTACATTTACCCCAAAACTCAACATATTGTCAAAATATCCATGTTTCACTGCCTAGAGTCCAGTTTCTGTGAATTGCAGCGATCCATTGGCTTCTCTTTTCCTTAGCTTTCGGCACTCTGTAAAAGTTTACCTCAGATTTATTGTGTTATTTAATTCATATCTATTTAAACAGTCAATCGCAAAGCTCTTGCACATTTTGAATGTGTCTTGTGTTTTTCGGTGCTGAAAACCAATGCTGCCAAGCCTGCTGACGGTGACGTCACTTGCACACCCTCTATTCTTTTAAAGTATATTATTTCCACAACAAGTACTCTTTTTAAAAGTATGCTGAAGTGCACTTTTTCATAAGAGTGGGAGTCGAACCCATAACCTTGCGGTTGTTAGCACTACACTTTACCAGCTGAGTTACAGGAACACTGTCACACTGTAACGTCAGCTTTTCCAACTTTTATCGGGCGACTGTTCATACAGCTAAAACATGAATCTGCAAAGAGTTCTGCACCCTTCCTTGTGCATGCATGCTTATTAGATCCCCACTGTTGCCTGGCAAATATGTATTTTATGCTGAATTTCAAAGATTGTGTCAGCATAACATTTAAATAAACTGAATATAACTTGATTAGTTAAGTGGCAAAAGTTACATAATGATTAATGAAGCCCATTTTCCCTATAAGTAATACAGTGCTGCCAACGCTTATTTTTCTGAACATTAATTTTACAGACGATGCTTGTGTGGGAGACGCTATTCAGAGGACAGGTTGTTCACTTACCCACAGAGTTTAAGAATGCAAGAATCGCTAAGCATCAGGCCGGAAGCAGCTGGAGATAGTCACAGTATGCATCGGGAGATAAGCGGAGCGTGAAGTAAAAGAAAGTTTGCAGAAGGTAAATTCTGAAATGTTAAAGAGGCCCAGCATTAGTCACCCTGTGCTGATTCTCCATGTTGGGCCACTGCTGGTGCATATAGAGATAACCGAGTCACGCCTCTCTCCAAGAACCATCAGGAGGAAGCGCGGTCGCGGCGTGAAGCATGGCACAAAACAGCACGCTGCGTCTCTGCCGGCGTGCCGGATAGAGGGCAGAGAGCCAGGCGGCGCGCTGAGGTGACATTTGTAGTAAGCATTCCTAAACAGCAGCACAGCACCAGTACTAGCAGCAGATTCGCTTTCATGAGTCAGTCTTGCTCCCTGACTGACTCCCCCTGTTGTTAATGACCGGCACAACCTCACACCTACCTGACCATACAGCGCTCATTCCCGTGACATGTGGATCCGGGAGCATCATCATCTCGCCGTGCGTTCGTTGTTTTGAAACAAGCTGCTCAGCAGACAGCCAATGAAGCCAAGAGAGGTGCTGGATAATAAGGTTAAAAATCACTTATTGCTTTGGTAAAATGTTAAATAAACTTATAATACACTACCTTTTGAAAGTTTGGGGTTGATAAAATTTTTTAATGTGTTTGAAAGAAGTCTCTTATGCTCACCAAGGCTTTAGTCAAGAATACAGAGCAAATAGTAATATATAAAAGTAAATATTACATTAAAATATAGTTCACCCAAAAATGACATTTCTGTCATTAAGTACTCACCCTCATGTCGTTCCAAACTTGTGAGACGAATTAAGGTATTTTTGATCAATTCCAAGAGATTTTTTTTTTTATTCCCCATAGAAAGCAATGTAATTACTGTCATTCAATGTCCAGAAGAGTAGTAAAGACATCATTAAAATAGTCCACGTGACTGCAGTGGTTCAACTTTTCGATGAGAATACTTTTTGTGCGCAAAAACAAAACAAAAATAACGACTTAATTCAACGATTTCTTCTTTGCCTTGAAATTCTCCTACGCTGATGTATAGATGTGTAATAATGAACCAGAAAGTGCTGTAATTTCTATACAACGTAAACTGCATAGGAGAATGACAGCATAGAGAAGGAATTGTTGAATAAGGTCATTGTTTGTGTTTTTTGATTTTTTGCGCACAAAAATTATTCTCTTCACTTCATAACATTAAGGTTGAACTTGTCACATTGACTATTTTAACAATGTCTTTACTACTTTTCTGGACCTTTAATTTGGTAATGATGTTGCTTTCTATGGAGAATAAAAAAAAAAACCTCTCAGATTTCATCAAAAATTTGTGTTCCAAAGATGAACGAAGGTCTTACGGATTTGGACCGACATAAGGGTGAGTAATTAATGACAGAATTTTCATTTTTGGGTGAAATAACCCTTTAAAACATCTGTTTTCTCTTTTAATATATTTTAAAATGTAATTTATTCCTGTGATCAAAGCTGAATATTCAGTGTCATTACTCCAGTCTTCAGTGTCACATGATCCTTCAGAAATCATTCTGATATGATCATTCTAATAAGATAAGAAACAATTCTTATAATTTTCAATGTTGAAAAGTGTGTGATATTTTACTTTTTTATTTGAAACAGATGGTTTGCATTTTTTTTTTTTTTTAAACAAACGCTTGTCATTATGTGTAGTGAGTCATGTGATATATGTTCAGCGCTTCAGAACTTCGGTTAAGGGAACATTTATGCTCCCTTGTTTTCACTGTGCATTGTGGGACTTTTCAGGGAGCGAACATTTCAATCCACCGGTAAGACTTTGCGATTGAGGCGGCCTTTAAAATGGCTGATCAGATTGAGATCATTGATTGAGATGCACCCCAGTCTTTTTACATCTACTGCTGCACTCATGTAGAATGTGCAGCCACAGGTGTGCGTTCATTGCCATTATTCAACGGCTTTGAAAACAGCCCATCCTATCAAAAGTTCAAACTGGAACCATCCTTTTTATCACAGGGACATTTTCAACAGCAGAAGTTCAAAGAAACCGCACCGGCCCGCCAACCAAAACCCGCTACCTTCTGCCAAACCAATTACCATTAACTCTCTCTAGACGAGACTTGGAGTGACATCACTAATGCGCCAGTGCCGTGCGCGTGTCATAATAGTGAATTAATGCGGCGCTCCATAAAGAGCGCACTCCGCAGGCCGCCCGCTGCGACTGCAGTAATCAGTGTTTGTGAGTAAGTAGAAAGCAGTTATTAGCTTGAGTAAACAGTGAGCAAGCTGTCCTGATCCCCACTGTGCTCGTAGTGCCGCCTCTGCCACGAGGAGGGCTGATGGCAGCCTATTCACAAGCTCATCTCAACCCCTTTCCACTTCATAACGGCGTCTCCGCGCCAGTCCCTTCCCCTCCATTCTCTTTCATCGACAACACAGAGCAGACTTAAGCCTTTCGGGTTCTCCTATGAGAATTCGGTTACAGATGTGTCATCGGACACCGCAGTTCTCTCCGTCCTAATAGATGACTGGCTTAGAATATTCTGTCAGTTTTTCGCCAAACCGCAAAAGGTCAGTGTTATCCAATCTCCGCTTGTGCCCGGTTCCATTTACCATAATCATTCTGAATATGAGAAATATTAAAGCTGTCTGGCCAGAGACACGAGACAGTTCTTTATTCAGCATGCAAGGTGAAGATCTTCTCTCTGTTCGGTCAGATTATTAAAAGCACATTTTTGAGTGCCCAGGAATACCAATTGGCTGCTGTTTATTTTACCTTTCTTCGGACAATCAATAATCAGACAAAAGCGATGGAAGGCTCAAATCGCTCCGATAACCGTTCAAATTAATTTGGACGGAGTTCATTACAGATTCCAGAGGCGTTGCGCACAATATTCAATATTGGATACTTTTTATTTCATCTCTTTGTGTTTTGTTCTGAGCTCCTGTGTGGAATCCAGACAAGTCAAGAGTTCAAAGACAATTAATTAAGTCTCTAACAATAGGGCATTTCATATGTTTCCTCATAGCGTCACGAGAAGATTTGCTGAATTTGATTCACTCGCATCCTTTCTGCAGACATTTTCAGGCGTTCGCTCTCGTTTCCATCACAGCTTGTGCCCAGTGTCTTTATGTGCTAATCAAGAAAAATCCTTATACTCCCCGTTTGCCAGCATTCAGGCTTAAATCCCATGACTACAGTGGCACAAGCTGTAATTTCGGAGGTGGTGGTTGCCAGAGACTGCTGAAAGGGTTGTTGCAATGCAGCTTTATGATTATTTTTCCTGTCGTTTTTTTAGATTTTTTTTCTTTTCATTGTTTCTCATAATCACTAAGGATTGTTGTTGCTGACATAAAATGGCCTGTTAACAATTAGATTGGCTCAGTGTAATCACAGCAAAAATGTACTGTTATGATTATAAAAGATGGTGTCTGAACCATAGGTCAGCCTTGTTTCCAAGATAAAAGCTCATGGGATAAAGCGTTGATGGTAATTGTAAAATCAAACTGTTGGGAGCTCACACTTTGTCTTAGTTTGACTCTCAAACTTTTTCCAGTGTTAATTAAGATCAGTGACAGATGGCAATTCACATGTTGGAACGAACGACTCTTTAGTTATTTAGGTAACAAATATTAAGAGGAGACTGGGGCTACCTGTCATGCTTCAGTGAATATGAATGTTTCTCAGGTTTATGATCCAAAGTCAATTGTAAATGATTCATCCATGCATGTTTCTCTTTTTTCCCCCCTCGAAAACAGTGAAACGTCAGAATTCCCTCTGGTGATGTATGCTAGACTAGAAGCATTTAGGTTATGTTCAGACTGCGGCATTTGTCAAATTCAATATTGGTCACACTGTAGTTTAGGGTCCAATTTTCACTATTAACTAAATATTAACAACAACTTTTGCCTCAATAAACTTCTAATTACTGCTTATTAATAGTTAGTAGTTGGGTGTGATTATGGGATGTAGAATATGGTCATGTAGAATAAGGCTAGTAATAAACAGTAATATGCTGCTAATAAGCAATTAGATATTTTCAGGTGGACTGTCCGCACTATTAATTGCAAGTGATCGGATACGATTTTTGTGTCCAGAGATAAGCAACATTTCTGCATGGGTTGCTTTGGTAACGACATAGGTGTGCATGATTGTGACAAGGCTTTCAAAACGGATGCAGGAAAAATGCAGGTGCATCATCTCGTTCTCTCCAAATTGTGCCCTGTCGAGTCACGGTGCAGAACTAAGACAAAGACAGGAATATATTGCGATGTTCCATATTGTAGTTACGGTCAAAATCTTTGGACATACAGTTTGGATACCGTATAAATACTTCTGGTATTTCCGTCACCTGTTTTGGTGTTATCGTCACATTAAAGGATTAGTTCCCAAGATGCCTTAGTCCCATCCAAGATGTTTCATGTGTTTCTTCAGTCGTAAAGAAATGAAGGTTTCTGAGGAAAACATTCCAGGATTTTTCTCCATAAAGTGGACTTCAATGACTACCAACAGGTTGAAGTTCCAAATGCAGTTTCTGTGCAGCTTAAAAAGGCTATACATGGTCCTAGATGAGGAATAAGGGTCTTAACTAGTGAAACAAACGGTCATTTTCTAAAAAAAAAAAAAAAAATGATGTACTTTTTAACCACAAATGTTTTTTGTTTTTTTTTGTAAACAGTGTTTGGCTTAGTCTTTGCACGTTTGCTTCGTAGACATTGGATCTGTATTTTCACCTATGTCAAGCTTGACCTTTCCAACGTGATTACATAATGCGTGGCGCATCACAGAGCTAGAGCAAGATGAGCATTTGTACTTTTTTTTTTAGAAAATGGCTAATCATTTTGCTAGATAAGCTGCATTGAAACTGCAATTTGGACCTTCAACCCGCTGAACCCCAGTGAAGTCCACTATATGGAGAAAAATCCTGTTTTCCTCAGAAACCTTAATTTCTTTTCGACTGAAGAAAGAAAGACATGAACAGGTTGGATGACATGGGGGTGAGTAAATTATCAGGAAATTTTAATTCTGAAGTGAACTAATGCTTTAAGAGTGATGCAAAAGAGCAGCCGTTTTGAGCACCGAGGGCGTTCAGACTAAGACACATCTGTAAAAAATCTGATTAGCATTTCATACCACCTCCAAATGTTGTAGGTTAGAATCAGATTTGAAAAAAAAAATTGTTTTGTTTTGTTTTTTTTGCTGTCCAGACTTTCTAGACATAATCTGGATATGCAAAAAATTTGATTTTTTTCTGGCAGTCTGAACAGGGTAAAATTCAGATAAATATAGGCCTATACTAATTGAAGTGGTTTTACAACTTTGAACCTCAACCTAAAACCTGAGAAATAGAGCTTGGGTCAACTTCATTGTGACAAGTAGCCCTGCTCTCCTACACCAATAAAATATAACAATTAGCTAATATTTTAAATCTGGTCTCCTTTGCGTTTCCTTTTCCTTGCATTTTTATAAAATTTTACCTTTCTGCATGTTGAATTGCACAACATGCAAATAACATTAATTTGGCTTGACTGGTATTTTGCATATTCTGAATATGTATAATGAATGTTAATACAGTTAAAATCCTGTCAGAAGATGTTACCAATTACGGTAATTATATGCACATGGCGCTCATTAAATAATGTGAAGCATAAGGCATAACAGTCACACACAAATTGTAGCACTCTCAATACCTTTAAATTTGGCCCATAAAAATGTCTTTATATGTGAGATTCTGTAATTTTCATAATTATGTTGCAGCACTTTCAGCGAGCCTGCATGTGTAAATATTGTCTCTAGCTCTCTCAGCCTCCTAATCTCTTTATCTCGTGTGACACGTGGAAAGAGCAGATGTTTGTGATTGATTGAGCAGTTGAATGATCGTTTAGAGTCAAATACCGCCAGCCAGAGATTTAAGCGTTTAATAAAGTGTATTCTGTCACCGCGTCAGTCATTCAGGTCTCAGACTGGCTCTAGCAACACAAATGAATGCATTAGCACTGACGCAGGAAGCATGTGCCATATTTATAGCGTGATTTATGCTTAAAGATGTCAGTGCTTGTGACATGGACATTTCAAATTCAATTCTAAATTTGTCGCTCAGACCCAATCTCCCTTCGAAATCGGCTCGCGCGACGTGAAGAAACCCTCGCTCGCCTTAAAAAAAAACACCAGTGCCTCAATTATTCACAGAGTGTCCGGAGACCATTCTTATGAGGTTTGGCACAAGTACATCACCTGTCAGGCTACATCGATTTAGCCAGTGACTCAGCTGAAATATATAAAAAAACAGAGACATTGGTAGGCTTAAGTACTGCTGCCCGCTTCATAGTGCTCCTACTAACTCCTCCAGCGCTCTAAATGTGGCAAAGCCATTTGCTCAGCTTATAAAATGCTTGGCTGCCTCTATCCTCCTCCCTTTTACTTTAGCGAACATATTGGAATCCACAGTGCGTGTAAACCGTTAAATGCAGGGAACTTGGAGCATGTCTGAGCATGTCAGGAACCAGAAGGGCAAACTTAATTTTATTGCAGGAAAGCTTTCTTTTTTCCTGCCGTACAATGTACAGTATGTGTTTCCACAACAGTCTACGTTTCTATTATAGCTGTCAAAGATTTATGGTATGTTACCTTGAGCTGACTCGACTCCTTTATTTTATCCATGACAGCTTGCAGTCAGGGCACTAAAATTGATTTGCGCTCTTACAAGAACAGGTATTGAATCGGCCCGGCCGGAAACGTTTAATATAACGCTTGATAACGTTTGAGAAAATTAAGGATGTGGTCAGTAATTTCTAAGTAAAGTAACGGCAGGTCCATTATTCCACAAAAAAGAAAAAAAAAGCATAAATAGCAAAACATTTGGAGCGCAAAGCATCTGTGATTACTTATTACAAGAATTAATCATCACGTTAGAGCTGTCAAGTGTTTGGATTTTACATGTACTTGAATCCTCGGAGTCATGAGACTGTTTTATGCCGGGCGGTAACAGATGTTGTCAATAGTCATGAGAGATAATAACAGTTTGTGATGGTTATAATAGTGCTGTCATACAGCTGACCTTTGATCAGTGTTATGTGAGATGTCATAACAGCCTGACATCGCATCCGTCAAACCCATAGTTATGTGGGCTGTCCAGCTAGCTCTGTAAATGTCCATGTTTGGTCCATTTTCACAGTTACAGTATATTCAGTAAATGTGCAAAAGCAAAATGCATTTGTATTATAGGGGAATAGCATGTTATTAGTATGATTTAACGTTTTTTACTGTTTTAGACAAAAACGCTGTTTGGAAGATAGATTCATAATGTTCTCCCTCATATACATTTTTTATTAACAGCTTTATTGATATTTGAGAACATATGCTTGAGAGTGCTGTTGTTGGATGTCTGGGAGGGAAAAGGGAAAATCCAATCGAGGAAAATATGATAAAGCTTCCAGTAAAACAAGTTTTCAGAATTAAATCCCACTGTTTGGATTCAATGTTCCAAGTATTCAGCGGTGCAAAAATACTAAGAAATCCATACTTTAAAAATGTGAATGTTAAAATCCCATAGTAGCAAGTCAAAAACTTGAGAAAAGAAGTGAAAAGTAAAAAAAATATGATGAAAGAAATATACAGTGATCAATTAAAATGTTATTACAAAAGTGTAGCTTGTTTTGTAGTTACTGTTAATTTGTTGTGAAAATGTGAGATACAAGTATGATTTTTTTTGAGTAAAAGTATCCAGTTTCAATAGTACTCAAGTTAAAAATGTCCTAAAATAATACTTACTGTAGGTAAAATTACATAACAAGCTTTTAAGATCTTGTCATTGACAAATAAGTCCTTTTTAACTTTAAAGATGAAAAGTAATTGAATGAAATTGCACATAATTTTGGTGGTGATGCTTTACAATAATCAGTGCATTAGCTAGCATGAACTAGAGATGAACAGTTGAACATGAACAATGAACATGATTTTACTGGACGTATAAACCTTTTTTTAATGTAAGTTAATACAAATGTTCATGTTAGTTCACAGAGCATTAACTAATGTTAACAGATCCAACTTTTGATCTTAAAAATGAGTAAATCTGAGATAAACATTAACTAAGAATAATAAATGCTGTAGTAATATTCATTATGTCATGTTAACTAATGCAGTTAACTAATGTTTACAAATGCAGCCTTGTTACATTGTTAAAGCCCATTCACATCGAGGATAACTGAAATGTTAATGATCAAGATGCAGTTCTAAAAATCGTTTTAGATGTAAAAGAATAGCAGAGTCACATCACAACTATAATGATAACAGCAAAGTGAAACAATATCGTTGGAATCACTATCAGAACTCATGAACGATAATGTGTAAAACATAATTCTGTATATTTCCGTAAAACGTTGACAGAATCCACCAGACTTTAAAGAGCTCCAGCATTTAAAGCGGCAGATCACAAAACCGGATGTGATGAGCAGGGCGCGAGTCATAATGAGCGCCAGCTGCGCGCTGCACCGGTCTCGTATCTCTCACGGAGGAGCTCCGGAAGCATAAAAGAGGAGCGACTACAGTGAAGGACGAGAGAGGACCAGGCCTGGATTTTATGTTGTGTTTTTATTATGTTTGTGTGGGCGGCAGTCTCCGTGAGGACCTGTCGCCATTTTACTTTCGTTTTGTTGTTTGTTTATTTTATTAAAGTTACGTTAAATGTTCGCCGGTTCCCGCCTCCTTCTTCCCGTACTTATGAACTGTGTTACACCGGAGCTCACGCTTACATTAAACAGACCATAATCGTTCTCTGGTGTGGAAGCAAATACAAAGTTCTGTCATGAAACTCTAGAAAATATGTTCAACTGTAACGGATGAAACTTTTTTAAGGTAGGGCAGGTAATTTTTGGAGAGGCTAGCGAGCTAGCTTTGAAAGCATGATGCCACCTTCCCTGCAGAGCATCTACAAAGCCACAGCTCCTTTAAAACAAAAGCATCACGAGTGAGTGTTAAACTACCTCATGTCTCACAGCAACAACATTGCAATAATAATAAACATAAGCAACTTAAAGAGCACTGACCTGTTCCACCTGACTGCTGCAGATTCATTTCAGCATTGATAATGTTGACATAGAAATGCAGAAATTCCACAAACCTCTCGATGGATAACGTTGCGGGTTTCCATCTCTTCAAATTGTGGTGTGGATGCAGCATCAGCTTGTTGGTTCAGGAGGATCTGTAGGTTGCTGCGGTTTGTTTACGGTGCTCGGTGACTGACGTCTGTCTAACTCTGCATAGCATGAAACACGCTGGTGATGTGTGATGTATGTGCGAAGCACGAGGATATGGAAAAATTGTACTTTGACCTATCCTATCGTAGCCCTCGGAACGAGTTCTGTGATCAGGCGAACATTTTATGATCTTACGCATTCTACAGATGATATAAATACATATAACATTTAACCCCTTAACTTAGCCGATTGCTTTCAACCAACAAAAAATTGGGGCAAATCACTTACCCTGCCTTTAAACAACAACAACAAAAAAATGTATTAATTCCAACACCAACGTATTTTATTACATAAACAAAAATACTACATGTGAAAATTGTAATTCTCTTGAAATAATAGCAGACAAGTTTGCTATTTTTCTGTCTGTGGGAAAAAAAAAACATGTATGCGCGATGAATATTTTTGTTGATACTTTCATTGTCATTATTAACACTGTATGTTATAGTAATGAAGTACAGTTCCTCAAGTATCCCTGTGTCTCGGTCCTTTTTGTCCTTTTGGCCTCTGTTGAGGTTTATCTGCGACTGCTCTCGCTGTAGTGCCTGTCAATGTCAGATTATTTACAGTGTGCCGGGGGAAGCCCTGCCTCACTCTGGTAAACGTATGTCTTTCAAGTCTTTCCTCTGCACCACTGTGCTCTAAATCAAATGAGCTCTGTTTTCTTTCGTCTGCACATCTCCTGAGAGACATTTCGTTTCAAGGTTCAGAGAAATCGCACAGTTTAGTCAGGGTTTGAGGGCATTGTTTACTGCCTTCACAGCAGTCCTCAGAAATACTTCTGATAACTTATGGTACAATCGGCTTTTTGTTGTTGTTGTTGTTGTTGCTGTTGTTTAGTTTCTTGCTTTTTCTTGCCGCAGCTGTGCTTTACTTTGCCACATCTTGTCTTTTTTTTTTAAGTATGGTTCCTTTTCACTTTTTTTGTTCTCGGTTGGTTGTGCGCTTAAGGTGTTGTCTTTGATACTGATCTTTGAGGGGCAGCGATAACCTTTCAACATGCTTCTTCATGTCCGCTTGTGTGCTTGATGAAAAGCGGAGAGCGGCCGTAGAGTTGAGAGGGATGAAAGTGCTCCTCATGCCCTTCCAGTGACATTATCTCAAGTGAGACACAATGAGGGTGGACGAGTGTGGGGTGCGCAATGTACATCTCAGAAAAACTGCAGATAACATTGATCAAGGAGACAACATGGACCCTGCAAGTGAGTTATTCATCATTAGCACAGAATCCAATTTAATGGCTGTGGACGGCATTTGTGGCATGTCAACCCATTCTTTCGGTTTAGTTTTTAACAGTATTTATACATATATATATATATATATATGTATATATATATATATGGGCCAAACAGGAAATAATTGAATGTAAATCCGAATATAAAGTTATAAATCCGAATATATAAATATAAATCCGAATATATAGTTATAAACCCGAATATATAAATGTAAATCCGAATATATAGTTATAAACCCGAATATATAAATGTAAATCCGAATATATAAATGTAAATCCTGAATATATAAATGTAAATCCGAATATATAAATGTAAATCCTGAATATATAAATGTAAATCCGAATATATAAATGTAAATCCAAATATATAAATGTAAATCCTGAATATATAAATGTAAATCTGAATATATAAATGTAAATCCAAATATATAAATGTAAATCTGAATATATAAATGTAAATCCTGAATATATAGTTATAAATCTGAATATATAAATATAAATCTTGAATATATAGTTATAAATCTGAATATATAGTTATAAACCCGAATATATAAATGTAAATCCTGAATATATAAACGTAAATATATTCGGGTTTATAACTATATATTCAGATTTATTACTATATATTCAAGATTTACATTTATATATTCGGATTTATAACTATATATTCGGATTTACATTCAATTATATATATACATTTTACAGTGTATAATATAGATAGAAAACAAGAAAATCTGATATTTTGTTATCTAATACACACGCCAATCTGATTGGCCTAGTACAGTTTAGCGTGTCACTCAGTCCGTAAATAGATGCCAAAAATGTGCAATGACAGCTTCTTTGTCTTAAGAAGCCATATGTTTGTTAAGCACGTGTCTACTTCAAATGATATTTCATTAACAAAGTTCGGCAGGAGCACGTTCAGATAATGTAACCAATCAGTGCGAGAGAAGGCTTCCACTAGAGTTCCACTACAGTCTTTCCAGGTCCCTCCTCCACCCCAACTCCTCACTCTCGAATATTCCTTATCCCAGGGAGTGATGGTGGGAATATTTTGGGTTCGGGTAAAATTCCGAACTCAGAAGTCTCTCAAAGGACGGCACGTCAAATACGCATATTCCATGCCATATCTGATTAAATATTAACTAGTGTATCCTGTGTGTGTGTGTGTGTGTGTGAGTGAGATAAAGCCCAAAGTATATTTCTGCATTCTGCAATGTACCGCACACTGTCTGTGTGACATAATTGACCCTTCGCAAAGACTGGTTCATTTATAGCATCAAATAAACATGAATTTACATCAGAAGGAATGTTGTTTCAAGCGTGGAAAGACGTGAGTACACACAATTTTTCAAGTTCAGGTTCACCAACGTTGATCTACTAACTCCCCTGACTGCTTTGTCGGACAAAATGGCGGATTCGGGGTTATGATTGGTCAGATCGCCTGTCAATCAAACTGTTTGTGAAGAGTCAATTTTCGTCATCAGGAGGGTCTGCGCATACAACAGCGCATGTGTGACTTGAGCGCTTGAAAACATAGTCCACGCATCTTTGAAAGGATGGAGCAGAATGCAGAAAATGAAGTGCACCCGGCCTTAAGTCAGGAGTTAAGTTTGTAAACATGTCACCGTTGAGATATAGAAAATGTGACGTCATGCCCCCGCTTTATTCTACAGCATGAGGGAACGAGATGCATGCGTCGCATTGCCATAACTCGGCAATGCCTGCGCGTCACCTTCAGACAATTATAATCTGCTGATTTATGGCGTCTGTTTATTTATTTGACGTGCTACGCTATGTTACGACATCAATACATTCGGCCAATCAGATTGCAGTGCTTCAGACACTGGCTCAGGTGGAAGCGTTTCCATAATGTTGATGCGTCTCATTTCCTTCTTGGGGAACTGGGTTACATATGTAACCTGAGATGTTTTCTCGATGTAAACAATGTATATAATGGTTTATGAATAGATATTTTCCTTGTATCCTTGTGTTGATAACAAAACTAACTAGTTATTTTTAATCTGGTCATGACATAAATTGAAAGATTTGATATAACTTTGCACAGACAGGTTGGTACATGATTTTGTCACAGCAATCCCAGCATAATGTGTTAGTGTTATGGTTATTTAAAACTGTGTGATATTGTAAATGTTTATTCACATTCCCAGTTCATTTTTTTTTACAATGAGGGAGAGGTGATAATGTCACAGATGCTATACATACATATTATGTTGTAAACAACGTGGAGTATTCATTAAACAAGTACAATGTACGGTCTGAGATGGCATCTGAGATTTTTTTTTTCATTTGAATCTGGAAATAAACAGCAAGTTTTAAAACATTTACAACAAAAATAAAATTTAAATGTTCACTGAAATAATTGACCCTTCGCCGGCAGTTTGATTGACAGGCGATCTAGCCAATCAACACCCCGAATCCGCCATTTTGTCCGACAATGCAGTCAGGGGAGTTAGTAGATTAACGTTGGAGAACTTGAACTTGAAACAACATTCCTTCTGATGTTTATTCATGTTTATTTGATGCTATAAATGAACTAGTATGAAGAGATGTTGGTTCACGAGCCGCTTGAAGGAGCTACAGCGATCTGTCACCACACATTAAAGAGACACTATACGCTATTTATTGTTTAAACTTCTTTAAAATATTCTGATATATTAAATATGAAACTGTTTCATATCAAAAGTAACCTGCTCTGTCTTGTCTGTCGACGTGTTGTCAGTGTCCTCTTTGCTCCGGGATGTATTTTCACCTCGTGAGAACATGATGTGTGGCGTGAGAGTGCATGGCTTGTCGGACATAGCAACAGTAACTAAAGGGGGCGGGTCTTTGCGAAGGGTCAATTAGGCTAATATAATCTGCAAAGGAAATATTATTTTCTTATATGTATTCAATCAATATTGTTGCCTATACATGATTAATTTTGTTAATCTTACATGAGTTACATAGATTTCCTTATATGATCTTTTCATTCCTCTTAAAGGTCTAGTAGGACTCTCTTTACTTTTAGATGACCCCATCTCTCAATCTAAGGCTAACACAATAAAACTAAACAAAAAATAAGAATAAAAAAGTAGGAAAAGAGAGAATTTTTTCTTTTTTTCTCTCTCTCTCAAGGCCTTCTTGCGCTCCCTTTACGACTTAGTACGTCTACTAAGAAGGTTGCATTTATACCAGGAGTGTTGATTGTTCTATACCAGACTTCTTATCTAGTATAGTCCCAGACTTTAAAACTAAAACAACACTGAACCCTTGTTCAATTGAGTCCCAGACTCGTTTCTTGCACAAATTAAATTTTACTATGAATAGCCAAAAATATCAACTCACTTACCAAGTGGTAATGCTCCGTCACTCAGAGTGTGGGACTGCTGTAACTAGGTGAGTGTCTCGTTTCCAAGGAATTCACTCTTCAAATTGTTAGAGTTTTTGTCAGCCAGTCACTGAAATGTTGGCGCCCACCCAGGGACGCCAAAATTGTGGTGGAAATTCATCAATCCATGTGATTAAAGTCAGGCCACTCAATAGTAAAATTATCAAACCAACTTTACTGAAAATCGAAATTCAGGATAGTCTCTCTTCAGAGAACTACAAAAGTGAACTCCACACAAAACAGAGTATTTATCCAGTCAAATCATACATATTCATTTTTCAGCCTAACAAAGACATTCGAACTTGATTGGATAAACAAACGAGCAAATTATCATAAAGTCATCCTACTTCCTTTTACCACATAGGTACAAATTCCGGCTCATCAACATCCCATAATAGTTATCCACTCAACATGGTATATAATTTAGTTAGAAAACATCTTATAACTCCCCTAACTTCTTCCCAGCTAACTGACCATGAGGGCAGAAAAGTCATTATTCTCAAACCGTTGCTCAGAGAAACTATAGCGTGAAAGATAAATGGTAAAACATACAAACATAATTTTACATTTTACTTAGTCATAAAACACATGTACTCTTCATGCTCATCAATCAAGATCTGACCCTTACATATGTGGCTTAACCTCCATTAGGCAACAGTCTGTTTTCTATCTTCAGTTCGTCGCCTCACATTCTTAGACCGTTAACACTCTTTTGAAAACATCATATCTTAAAAACAATTAGCGACAAAAAGTCTAACACATGCAAATGGTGACATACGTATACCTATATGCTAACAATCAAATTTCATTTCATTTAAAGATTATGAAAAGATCATATATGGAAATCTATGTAACTCATGTAAGATTAACACAATTAATCATGATTGAATACACATAAGAAAATAATATTTCCCTTGCAAATCTGTATTAAATTAGAACATGTACAAGAAGCTGATACACAGTTGGTTTTCAGACTTTTGAACCGTATTGTATACATGTGAGTTTATGTCTGTATGACAAATATAGTGCCTTTGACAAACCCTTAAAACACATTGCGGTTTCCGTTCCATTACATCTTTTCTTGGGCAGACATTAGCTTTGAGAAAGAGCTCTCCTCTTAGTTCCTTCTCACCCGGGGCTTATTGCTTACATGATGGAACACAATGTATAAATGCTCAGCTGAGTTCATTCATAGATGTGTTCAGTTATGTCAGGATGCCCTCTGTGTAGATGGTCCATGTCCTTTAACAGCTGAAACAGCTTAATGAATAAGTAAAAAGCTCCATGCATGGTTTACCTTTGCTCTGCACAGAAATTATAAGTGGAAGTGCTGGGAGAGGTCTAGCGTGAATCTTGTCTCTCTGAGAGAGGTATGTTTGCTTTGAGACACTCCTGAAGTCCTTCCAGTAATGGCTTGTTAAGATCCTGGCACACTTTGTCCTGCAGGTTTGCTTTTCCTCCATGGATTAGTTATGAATTCAAATGGCAGTTTGGAAGTGGGCTAGCTATATAAATCTATCACTGACTGTGATGGAAAGAACTTGCTTTGTCAATTGAGAATTCGAATCAAATTTGTTATGTGATTCGGCTATTTAAAGAGAGAGTTCACACACACAAAAAGAAAATTCTGTCATCATTTACTCCCCCTCAACTTGTTCCAAACCTGCATACATTTTTTTTCTGCTGAACACAAAAGAAGATATATGGGTAACCAAACAGTTGACTTCCATATGAAAACAAAAATACAATGGAAGTCAATGGTGCATCAACTGGTTACCAACATTCATCAGAATAGCATCTTTTGTGTTCAGCAGAAGAAAGAAATTCACTTGAGGGTGAATAAATGACAGATTTTTCATTTTGGGTGAACTATCGCTTTAATTAATCAAACTGATTGCATAGAATATATAAACATTAAGATAACTGCAATTATTGTGGCAGATTACAATAGTTATCGAATACACATTACAATAAGTCGTTTTATTGTGTGTCTTTGTTTTTCTATAACATATCTACACTTCGTTTTGTTTTTGTTTTTTCTTTGTCAGTGTATTAGCTTTTGTTCAGTGCAAATGCATTAGCTTTGACTGTTGTGCCATGCCTCACTTTTTAAAGGGGTTTTTAAGATGCCACACTAAGTTAAAAATAGTCCAACTTTTAAATATGTCCAGAGGCTTCACAGTTTAAGCTTGAATAGCTTTGGTGGTGTGAAAAATACTCATTAAAGAATTAATGCATAGGTTTGGGGGCATACTAAATTGTGTTAATATTTTGTTATCATGTTTTTATTCTTATTATTATTTTACACATTAAAAAAATGCAAGCAATGAAAACATACCAGAGAAGAGGGGGAAAAAAAAACAGATCAGGAAGGCAAGAGAATAGTGTGTGGCTTGCAGTTTCCGCAAATAATTATGGTGCGATGTAGAGGAAACCCTTGACATCTGTAAGATTTCATTATCAGCTTTTTGAGATGAAAATGGAATTGCTCTTCAGCTCTAAAACTGTTCACCTGTGTCTGTAATTTGATGAGTTTCGCTAGAGTTGC
This sequence comes from Zacco platypus, assembly GCA_038088235.1. Classification (NCBI taxonomy): domain Eukaryota; kingdom Metazoa; phylum Chordata; class Actinopteri; order Cypriniformes; family Xenocyprididae; genus Zacco; species Zacco platypus. The sequence continues at coordinate 28,675,079 of CM076083.1, read as the reverse complement.
ATTTCCAGGCGGAGGCTCTGTTATGTGAAGGGGAGTTTGTGCGCCGTCAAAACTTCATCAGTACAAGGTGAGCAAGACAATATGGTAAGGCAGATTGTGCAGACACCTCTCACCAGGCCTCGTCACATCTCGTTTACGGCACAGCGGTGGTGCTTCAGTCGGGAGGACAAAGTGTTGACGTGGGTGTTCAGGCTGCATTCAGTGCTGAGGTTTAGAAAGGGGCGTGCAAAATGACAGCTTCAAAATCGACAAGTTGACTAATCACTCTTAAAGGTGCCTTTTTGTCTCATTAAAAAAGTTAGTTAACCTCACGAGATCATCGACCATCATGACACATCTCTAGAAAGGCCACAGTTTTATCATGTAAATTTATCATTACATACAGTCACATATCTCTGGTTGGGTTGACATTGTCAGGGCGTGAGCTTTCAGATAATGATGCCATGAGTAATGAGACCAGGTTTGATGAGATGCCTTCGCTCCAATAGCAACATCTAGACTGCACACACAAATCTGACATATTCCTATACCGCATCTGCTCCAAATACAAAAACAGACATACGTGTCCTTGATGTTTTTGCAAATGTTTTAGGAAATAAGGTTTTTGTCGACAGTCGACAGATGCTTTCGAAACATGTTCATAAGAGCATTTGGAAAATGTTCTTCGACACCTGTGTGTTATATTACTGGGTTGCACTACCCAGCTAAACAGTTGCCACGCTCTGTTCATTCTCCGGTGGCGCTCAGCTGGATTGCAGAGCACTTTGTGATTTGCACAAGTGTCTGCAGTAATGGGTGTCCCTCCCAGCCAGCTCCCAGCAGATGGCTGTGATTGGCATGACAAACACAACAGGGCTCTGGCTCTCAATTACAGCTTAAACCAACCCAGTCTCTCTGTGAGGCCGACACATCGATGAACTTCGGTGTCACACTAGAATGCACTAGGATTGCTATGACTTTCAATCAAAGTCATTAAATTCATATATATATATATACACACACACACACAAATTATATATACACACACACACACATATATATATATATATATATATAAATATATAAACACACACACATATTATATATATATATACACACACACACACATATATATACAGTGCTGGGTAGGTTACTTTTAAAATGTATTTCACTACAGATTACAAAATACATGCTTTAAAAAGTAATTTGTAACGTATTTTGTTACATTACTCAAGTTTAGTAACTTAATCTAAATACTTTAGAATACTTTGGAATACTAATAAGTGTGGAACAAACACAGAAAAGGTAATTGCAAGTTTTTATCTCACAATTCTGACTTTTCCCCTCAAAATTATGAGATATAAAATCACAATATTGAGAAAAGTCAAAAATATGAGATATAAACTCGCAATATTGAGAAAAGTCAGAATTATGACATTTAACTCACATACTAAATTCACAATTGCAAGAAAAAAGGTCAGTATTGCAAATTTATATCTCCCAATTCTGACTTTAAAACTTGCAATTGTGCTTTTTTAGAATTATAAAATGACTCACAACTATCAAAAAACATGAAAACAGTCGAAAACTTAACTCCTTTTTCAGACTGTCAGAGTCAGAGAATCACCAATTGCTGTTTAAATGACATTAAAATTCAAAGTAATCACTTTGGTAATCTAAAATACTTTTATTTTTAGATTCAGATGTAACTGTAATCTGATTACCACCCATTTAAAATGTAACTGTAATGAAATACAGTTACTCAAATTTTGTATTTTAAATACGTAACTAAGTTACTTGTTTTTCGTTACTCCCCAACCCTGTATATATATATATATATATATATATATATATATATATATATATATATACACATGTGAACGTGTTAAATATAAATATATAGTCACTTGGTCATGGCTTAGTTCCCTAAAGATAGATAGTATTATTCCAAAATACCAGAAGAACCAGGAAAAAATATGGCAACATTAGCTTTGTGTAGCACCTACAACTCTGCATGTTCTTCCAAATCATTTGCGAACATTAGAAACAAGTGTCTAAAGTTTATTTGTAACAAGATCCCTGATAGCTTCAGTCTGACCTGAATTTGTGTGGTTGATTTAAGTGCAGAGGATTTTGTGAATATGTTCATTCAGATCTGTTATTATAGGATGAAACACTTAAATATTATGTTGGACTCGACAGAAACCCTGCAGTGTGTTGGTGAGTTCAGAAAGCACTTCCACGTCTCATTTCACATGCAAAGAGTGTGTTTACATCAAAGTCTTAAAGGCACATCAGCAAAAAAATGCTGTTTAATTTGTAAGGGTCAGTGAGGGGTGGAAAGAGTATAGAAAAAACATTATAAGTGGACCTTTGGGGAAAATAAATTATAAATTGATCTGAGAACTTCAATATAACCAGATTTGCTCTGCACATAAGCTCAGGGTGACTAATGCAACCCATCTAAGTGTTAGGATGTCATGCAAAACTGTTTTATCCGCAATCATTTTGTATATTTCATTGTTTTGAGGGTCTCTGAGGACAGACCTCTGGAAGTTTAATTGGCATTCAGAGAACACTGTATTTCCATTAATTTTTAAAGCCGTCATCATACTCTGCTTTTAACGGCAGAGGGGACAGTGCATGCTGATTTTGTCAGATTTTCCAGCACAAAGTGTTGCAAAACGTGTGACCTACTTTAAAGCTCGGAACACGGATGGGCGGAGGGATGGACTCTGTTTGACCACCTTCTCTGTCTGAATCTCACTTTCTCGCCGTCTCTCTCCTGCGATGTCAAAAAATTACCATCCACCTGTCTCCCTCCCTTCACTACTCCCTCTTTGCCATGCCGCCTACAAACCGGGCAGGTTTTAAACATTGATGGAACCTGTCGTGAAGCCCATGCGGCGGGAGCGCGAGTGACCTCGGGTGATCTGGAGCATCTACGGGATTCATGAGACATGTTCTAAAGTGTGCTCTGCTTGTAGAAACAACGAAATGACTGTCTTTTTTCCTCCTTTCTTTATCATACGATGTTGATTTCTATCTCCCGTTGCCAGTTCCAGATGTGCCTTTGATCACCGTGTCTATTTTTGCTTTCTTTTGTTGCCGTGAAAGAGAGAGCATAGCGAAGGCGGTTTTGCTACATCTGAGCTCCCGGGCGCAGGGATACATCCCTTATGTCTCGAGAAATTCAGATGGCGAAGAGCTTTGAAAGACTTACAAATGGGTTCTCATTTGCCCGTTAGTCTTGATTGATCCCGTGTGATTTGGCATTGACTTGTTGAAATCAAACATCAGCCTTTATTTGCGGTGATGAAGAGGATGAGCTTGTGAAACACTCACCTCATTTAAGATATCCATTTTAGTCACAGCATGTCAAAGCATCATAGATTTTCTTTTTGGCACCCCCTTTTTACTGATTACTGTGTTTATGTAACTGGCATGCTGCAGCGCGGCCCTGCATCCTCCCGAACGTATCGCACAACGCCATGCTTTTTATCTTCAGCGAGCTTCTGCAAATGCCGCTTTTATATATCCAAGGAGACGTTTAGTCATACCTCATTTAGACTGAGGATTCTCATCACGCTCAATTAGGTACTCTGTGTTTTTCTTGTCATACCTTTTAATAATAATTATAGAGTTTTATGCTCAAATCAAATAATTACTACAGAATGTGTGTGTGTTTTCTGTAAAGACATCTGCTTTTATTTTGTTGACGGCAAGGCCACTGATTTGGTTTGATTGTTGGTAGTCTTTACAGGTACATGCACACAGTTGCCTACTTCCCGGTCTTTATGTATATTTAACACCTTGGGACCTGCAATGTGGAAGGATTTGAATTTTGTTTTGATTTGCTAATATAATTGTTCTTGTAAAGCTCTTGTTTATTTTATTTTTTGAATTTTCTGACATTCAATGTAATTCAATACAAATTAATTTCATAAAATGACTAAAATGTATTGGGAATTGTAAATAAATGTTTACATGATGCATTAAGAAAAATCATTTAAAAACCATTTAAAAAAATTTACTCAATCTTTTTAAGTAAGGACAACTTGGAATAAAATTGTTCAACAAACAGACTATATTGAGTTCCCAAACTAGGGTACGTGAGGTGTATTCTACCCCACCCTAAAATAACATTAAAACCGAACATGTATTTCTAAAAGACAAAATGCCATAAACCTCATTTTTTGAGGTCAACACTGACTGCAATCAACTAGCAGCGTGCATATGATAGGTTGCGTGCAGAGTATGTTGCTTTAGCAAATCGCGCTACATTACTGCCGTTCTTGACAATGTACCATTGTAAAAGTTGGGATTTACCGCTTGCTATCATGACGAACAAATATAGGCACAGACTGTGAGATCTTGCTTAGTTACTGAATAAATGAATGATTCAATGACTCATTAAGACAGTGGCTTGTTTCCACCTACTGTTAGATTTAGTTCAATACTTAAAAGTATCACTTTGTTTTTACCATTTCAAATAAATAATATAAAAGTGCATAAATTATCCTTGAACTGATAAAAGTATTTAAAGAGAGAAGTTTACTTTAAAACTTAAATTTTAACATTAGACATTAACTTTTGATGTTAAATCCATCAGTTTTATAGAATTGTTCTGTAGTCTATACAGTATTTAAAGCAGTTACAACAAGTAACTAATTAAAAATGACATAAAAAAGTAATAATAATCCCTTACTTTGCTTTTTCAATTGAAAAGTAATTAAATTATAGTCATTCATTTGGTTACCGTTTTTTTTTTTTTTATTAAGATACTGGAGTTACAGTGTAATTATACATTTAAGTACTAAGTAATAATAATTAATTACATGTACTTACAATAGGGTTTGGGTTCGGATAAGGCTTTTCTTTTAGGGTTAATTGCTTGTAATTATGCATAACTTATATTTATTACTACAGTAACTAACATGTAATAAGGACACTGAAAAATAAAAATGTCACAGTCATTCATTACACCCAGCACTGGTAAATTTCAAGAAACGTTTTTTTTAACCTCCATTTTTTTATACTGGTTCATTTGTTTTTCTTGGTGCTTGTGGTTTCCGATCATGTAAAGTAGTGATGCATGCTCCATCTGGGGCTGTTCACTCCAGAATAAAAAGAAGCTTATTACAAGCAAAGGCCATGCATGCTAGACAATGTCTTAAGAACTGATTTTATTTATGAAGGAAAATGTTTTCTTTTAATGAAAAAAGACATGACAAACTGTTACATTTACAACTGCATTTGCAAGAAAGAAATATTGCTAAGGATTATTTAATAGTCTCTTAAATTTAATAGGAACATGTCCCTTCCATCCAAAACTAAATCTCTGGAACACGCATGCAAAGTGCAAAGACACTTTCAATCCTTTGTTGGCCGTAACTCCCTGTTATAACTGTACAAATACGCTTTAAAATATTAACGTGCTCATGAAACGCCATTATTCTCGCAAATACCCAGAATTTGGGGGAATTTGAAGGGATTAATGGGACATGTAGAACTCTGCAGAGGCCTGCCAACTCCAGATGTTACTGCTGCCGTGATTGATGTTTACTGCCTCGTTGTCGGTGGGCGGTTTTTATTTTTAATTTTGCTTTATCTGTGAGGAAGATCCGTCACTGGAATCTGAAGGCTATTTGACAGCTATCGTTTTTCCTGCATATCATTGACATAACCGCTAAAGTTGTGCCATTCTTTTGTTGTTTTATTTTTGCAATTAGAGCAAAGTGCTCCAATACAAAATGCAATGCAGGCAGATCCACAGCTCCACAACGCTATGTGAGCTGAATTCAATTCCTTCTCTGAAATGAGAGCAGTCAGTGTAGACAAGATAGCAACCCAAAGAGAGGAGGGTTTTCAAATCCTGACCGGACCACGATTTTCATGACAGGAGAGTGTTCTATTATTTAATATGGCTGCCAAACGATCATAGATCCACGGTTTAAACCTCGCAAACATGGTTTCCAAAGAGGATTACAGCCGTTCCAGTTGGATTCTGAAGCAAAAATACAAGAAATAACCAGCTTTGCTGAATGTTAAACTTGCTATAATCCTTGACCACACTGCTGATAAAAGATTACCCATAAGTAATCCTTGCATTCAATTTGCCATAATCAAAGGAAGAAATAAACACAATGTTAAGACACAAGATGAAAAGAAGAAATGCCCATTTGACCCATGCACACCAAATTACTTTCTATTTCAGTAAATTACTTTCTTCTTACTCATCCTTCCTCATTTCTCTTTGACAATCATTATTGGTGGTGAGTGTAATTCACAGCTTCTTAAGACCAATGCAGGCATTCCAGGAATCGCAGAGCACTGAAAAATGATGCGAAGAGCCAGGAAATTATTTATTTAATAATCGCAGTTTCTTTACTCGTATACTTTCAGGAATACAAGTAAAACATCTCAGTACAGCTTTTCTTATATGATATAGAGTAAAATGAGGAAGATTCAATTTTAACATACTGTATTTGGATACATGTTTATCATGTGCAGGATGATAAGCATGTTATTAAGGGGAAATAAATAAAAACATTTACTAATTTGGCACAAAATGTAACATTATCTTAACATTTATAGAATTTGCAAATTATATTTGATATCACTCTTAGGTTTATATACATATTTTATAGATAATATATATACAAAGCAGAATCCCAATAAAGAGATTTTTTTAAAAAGATAAACTTATTCTATGGCTTAAACGCAGGTATAAGGACAATAGCCTTGTAGGCAGTACTTCAAGATATAGTTCAGTTTTGCTTCGGGCGATCCGAATTTGAGTCCTGGCTCGGGGCTCTTTCCTGATAAATAAATATTTAAGTATCTTCTCATTAAAACAATTATACTAAATGTTAACAAAGAAAAAAAAATAATGTTTTTATTTACCAGAGGAATTTTATGTGCCGAGTTATGTCAGGACAATCAGTCTCAACCTCAAATAAGTGGAGTCAAACTCTATAAATAGCTAATTAGAGAACATTGAAGTTGAAAGAAAATATTCATTGCTTGAAAACTGCTTAAACAACCTTTACTATACATACCAATGAAAATCCGAACAAAGTTTAGCCTAAAGAATAGGTCTACCTAAATGCTTGCCATCTCCAAGAGAGAATGAGACAGAGACATATCATGTCATAATATCGTACAATGTGACAATAAAACATTTACAGTAATAGACATCAATTAGAAATCAATTGTGTATGATTGAGTATCTTAGTTTATATTACGCTTGACTTAACGCTGGTTTCTGAGAGGCTTGCAGATAATGCAATGTGGCTGTGGAAATCGAAGTCCACTTGGTTGAATGCGAATCCAAGGGCAGTTTTATTGAATCTAATAGTGAACTGATACAAAATTAAGGTTTGACTTGACTTAGAGCTATAAACTTAACCATGAAAAGAAACAGAAACTAACCAAAACAGTGGTTACAGGGAACAAAGCTAGAAAAGATTCAATGGAATCATGAGGGTTATTTATAGGCTAACAAGAAACACCTGTGATCAATCAACACAATAAGAATATGACACATAATGTTAGAGGCTTGTTCGAGATGCATCAGCGCTGCACAGACCAATCTGCGTATGACATCAAAGTGCCGAAAGAGCATTTGGAGAGCAACTAACTTCTTATGCTTTTGAATCGCTCTCGAGGTACTTTGTCATCGGTCTATGCAGAAGAAGCCAACAAAACATGATCACATGATGGCAAGGGAAACACATGACAAACAGGAAACATGACAATGGGAATTTCAAAATAAAAGAGGTGCTTGTTTCATTCAATTGTGTATCATATTGTACAAGGTTTAAATCATTTGAATGAACAGATTAAATAGTAGAAAATGTGTATGATGTAGTATTTTATTTGATATTACTTTAGCCAAATTCTTATTGCTGAGAGACGCATGGACACGGCAATACGGCTCTTTGATTTGCGCTCATTTCATTCATTCCCTTCACACATTTATTATATTTTGCGTAGTGATTTTAGAAGCTTATGTATAATTTATTGCGAGCACGGTGCGACTGAATATTTTTTCTATTATGCGACAGAATTTGTTATTCATTTTTGAAGCTATTATTCGTGCCTTTCGGAATAAGGTATTTCGGCTTTGGGCACATCCCTAATAGCAACACTGTAATTTTGAATTGAATGATTTCACTCAATTAGCATATGTTCATTACCTCAAGGGTTTACTTTTACCTTTACACTTCAGAGTAAATTAAAAAAATATATACATTCCACAAATCTCTCATAATACACACAAACTTTGATCTTCAACATAATACAATGTCAGAGATCACTGTTTTCCTCAAAACAGTACTTTTTTAAGACCTACACTAAAACAAAATGTTTTGTGGTTCAGATCCTCGTCCTTGCTTGTTCTGAGTTGTGAATACTTAATATGGTTATATGTGACTTATCGTTTTATTTTCATTGTTGATATTGCTGCTATTACACTTGTCATGTTGTGTGTATTAAGTGTTGAGGTGCGTGGAAATTTAACATATTTCAAACATACTGTTGTAATGATGTTAATAGTTCAAGACTCCAACAACCAAAAAAAAAAAAAAAAATGAAATGTTGTCAATAGTGTAGTGATGTATTAAGAACAGCTTTCTATTGGTCAATGTGTGGGAAACTAATTTGTGAAACAGCTTGAACCTGTTGTGAAATTTGTATGGGGAAATCTTTTTCCCTTAAGGCAAATCGTGTGGGTTGCTATTGAAATGACTGGAGTCCATCAGCAAAAATTCGCTTGACAACCATTAATGTGACCTCAACTTTAAAGATGGACTCCCAGCCTGACCAGCCCTCTGAAACCAACCCAAGACCAGCAAACTCGACTGGTTTAAGATTGTTTTGTCAGCACGGATTCTATTCACAAACTTCAGCAACAACAAAATTGTTTACGAACGATTTGACTTGTTTAAAGTGATACGAATTCTGAAATCTTCTTGATTTTACAATTTAAAACATTTGTTCAAATTTGCTCTTCAGTCAAGACATTGGTTACACTTTATTTCAATGGTCCACTTTAGACATTCTTCTAACTCTCATCATTAGTATCATTAGCAGACTGTTGTATACTATTAGTTTAGGGTTAGAGATTAGGGTTCAGGTAAGTAGGATAAAACTGACATGTAATTGCAAAGTTACTTATAGTCAGTAGAATGTCTGTTGAGGAGCATCAAAATAAAGTGTTATATTAAGCAGACACTCTAATGAGAGTTGCAAAGTCAGCTAGTCAGTAAAATCTCTAAAGTGAACCATCGACATAGTGTTACCAGGACATTTACTGGAGTAAAGTGAATTGAACTCAAAAACAATCACGCAATCTGTCTCCTCCATTTTTCTTTCCACGAACACCTCGTTTCTTTTTGACAGCCAGTCTTCAGAGGAGAGAACACAAACAATCCAGAAGCTGTTGACATCTCTTTCCTGTTGTTGTTGTGAATGCGCAGTACAATGAGGAAAAAGGGAACCGCAAATAATCAGTTATCTCTCCGCCAGCATCAGCTTGGCAAAATAAGCAAAACAAACCCATATTACATGCTGGGCTAATTAGGCCCCAACTTGCGTTATTTATTTACAAAGCTCAGACCGACATTACACTCCCCTGCTGCCAACACTTTGTGGCCAATCGGAGCAGAGCCGAGGGGGACAGCGTCTTCAGCACGCCCTCTGCTCCCAGCCTGCTATCAGCCATGTGTGAAAACAGAGGAGCGCTTGTCAAAAAAACTGCTCCTCAATTCCTGTAAGCGTTTCGCCTTTTGACACATTAGTCATTTGGTTTGTGTAGCCCAGATAAAGCATCCAAACGAGGCAGAGGAGATAAGTAATCTCATTTACATTTGTTGCTCTCCTTAAAGCATAAACAGCCAGATGCTCTATTTATGAGACGGCAACAATTAGCAAGTAAAAACTCACATATAAAATCCCATTAATATTCAAGGCTGAGAGATGCGTTTGAAAAACAACAACGTGGACGTCGTCTGCTCTGCAGTTTGTCGTGATAAAATTACGGTGAAATTAATTTACCATCACTCTTTTTGTATAGGTGACGGGATGTGAAATCTACAACCATTTTGTATGCTGTGTGTCAATGTTTGCAATATCTGTCTTGTTGTTGTTGTTGTTGTTTTATACCAGAGCTCAAATCTATTTTGGCCCCAGGCAATTTGATTTGCCAGGTTTGGGGTTTGGTGATTTTTGATTTGGTTAGAAGCCGAGAGAATTCACTTTCTCCCGTCCTGGTCTGCATCGAAGGTCTCTAATGAGAAGCTTTTGTCAGCATTCATTGCTACAGCCTCTAAATTGCCACGTTGAAATTGGAGAACAATGCCACTGTAATCAGTTGTACTGGGAATACAAATGCAGAAATTAAGTCGCCTGATTGACACTTGGTGTGCTTGACAATGCTTCGCCGTTTTGACAAATTGTAACTTGATCGTCTGAAGACTTCATTGTGCTTTCTCATGGATTTCCTGGTCATATGCGACTCCCTTTTATTAAGTTACTCCAATATACCAGCCTCGATTTGTGCCAATGTCGAGGATTCTCTGATATCTGCCTCCCTCATCGTTACCGTGGAAACGGTAGCCGATGAAAGTTTGCTGCAAACATGTCTCCCACATAGGTCTGTCATTTCGCCTCAAAATGAGACATGGAATTAAAAAATAACATGCCTATATTGTGCTTTTCAGATATTTGTTGATGCCGGCCTGCACTTGTCAGAGGAAGTGTCATTGTGCCGCTTCGCCTTTCATCACACGCCGTGCCACTATCATTATAAAGCACATTTTTCATTTTACCGTGCCGTTTCATTCCTCTTCCCGCAGATTAAGTGATAAGAGTTTAAAAGTGGTTTTGACATGAAGATGATGGCTGCGAGAAGTAAATAAGCGCCACGTCTCGGCATACTTCAGACTGTGTCTGAAAGCAGGATTGCGGTGGGGTGGAAGCTCCTTCCAGAGATGAAAAGAATCAGACTGGATTCCACCTGGGAATTATTTTGTGATGCCATATTAAAATATATGCCATGTTAGCCAGGAAATTAGTGGGTGCGAATGATACGTGTTGAGAGAGACTGCAAGAGGATATTATTACACTTCCCAGAAGTTTGATTCAGATTGTTTTGATCCACCAATGTTTGTAAAACTCTATATTGCTCTCGGGAGCCTCCCAGCATTGGGACGTGTCCCTCATCCAACCACCTGATTCAACTCATCAGCTCATTAGTCAGAGCTTCTAGACCTGAATTGGGTGTCAGATTAGACACCTAAAATGTGCAGAGCTGGGGGGCTCCCAGCAGCAGGATTGAGAAGTACTGATCTAAGTCGATTTATTTTCTATAGTGTTGTATAATTGGAGCAGGTCCAGGCCCAGTTTAAAACTGCAGTCTCTATAAACACTCCATTTCAGTAACTAAAATTGAAGAGTTGGCACAGCCACGGCCAGTATAGTGTGAGAAGTGGCACGGCTGTTTGGGCATTATGCAGAGTGAATCAGATTTTAAGCAACTGTAATTGATTAACCGTTCATGCATTTACTTGCTCAAAGCAGGAAAATTGAATTCCGACCTCCATAATGTGGCTTTTCAAATAACCTAATATAATAATATAAGAGATTTGAATGTATTGAGTATGTGGTGTGTTCGGGTGAGGTGGTTTTGAGTATGTGGTGTGCTCAGAATGCCATGTTTACAGTTTAGATTTTGCCATTTTAGACCTTTTTGCAGCTGGATAATTATCATCAAATTAATAGCATTAAATTATTTAGTAGTGCTACACATTTTGGATATTTTGATCATTAATGTATGTATCCAGAATGACCATTGAAGGAAACGCATCCAATCAGAATATAAGTTGTGATTCTATAGAGTTTGGTCAGTAAGTCTGTAAGATCAGGGGCCATTTACCGAACACTGATTTTAACTAAAAACAGAAAGCTTTTTATGCGTTCGGCCGTTCATTTACACAACAATAGCATTTTGGGGGGCTGAAAACTTTTGAAAACGGATTCAAAGTGTACGTTTTTGAAAATGAAACATATTCTCTATAAACTACAACAACGTGAATTTGTGAAAACAGTACCATCATGCGAATGAGTATAATGTGTTTATTCTACGGCCCTGTAGTGTTTCTTTACAGAGTGACATCGCCAACTACTGGCCTGGCATGAAAAATACACTGTGTTCCGTGTCATTTTGACAATCTTGATGTCTGTACACAAAAACGCGAAGGAAAAACTTCTCAGTTTTTAGTACATCATTGTCATGTAAACACATCCGTAGTCTAAAGTTTGGTCAGATCGATTGATTGATTGATTTAAAAGAAATTCATGTTTTTTTTTTTTGTTTGTTTTTTTAATTGAGCAACATTTTAAGCAAAGACTTCTATTTCAAATAAATGCTGTTCTTTTGAACTTCCTATTCATCAAAGAATCTTGAAAAAAATGTATCATGGTTTCTACAAAAATGTTAAGCACAACTGTTTTCAACATTGATAATAATAATAAATGTTTCTTGAGCAGCAAATCAGCATATTAGAATGATTTCTGTAGGATCATGTGACACTGAAGACTGGAGTAGCTATTTTAAAATGTAATGATATTTCACAACATTACTGTTTTACTGTATTTTTGGTCAAATAAATTCAGTGTTGGTGAGCATTAGAGACTTCATTCAAAAATATAAAAAAATCTTACAACAACATTTAAATGCGTAAATACTGTGGATAATATTTGAACTAAAGATGACAAGAATTGGATTTTTATTTTTTTTATTTTTTTTTAAAGTACAGAAATCAGCTCTTAAAATGTCTACATTTGATCAACTACCCACCCTCCTGTCATTTAAAACTTGTATGAGTAAACACAATTATGTTATTATTGTTCACATGCCGCTTTCTCTGCACAACAAAAATGCACACAGATCACTGGCTGTCAAGTACAAATGCAATCTTGCTTTAATTATTAAAAATAATTACATAATTAGAGTGCGATTCGACCTGAATCTCTATGCTAAACAAAAAACATTACAAATAAACCAACACTTAAATAAGTTGTTGAAAACTGATGTTTTCTGTGGTCATATCATATCTCGCTTGTAGAGCAAAACTGGAGACTCTTAAAAAATAATTTAAAAATAAAACTAAATGCTATAACACACTTTTATATATCATAGGCCTACCATTTTATATTTTTTATGTTATTATTTATTTTGTAGCCATGTGTACTGTATATTTTATTTCCTCATATTTATATTAAAAAAAGTCCACTCTTGGAAGCTCTAGTATGCTGAACCTCTGTGGGTTATATCCGACTCTTTATTGCATTGTTTTTCACTGCAAATTCTAAGAGTCTCACCGGATTACACTAAAAAGGAACCATTTACATGGTCAAATGCGTCGTTTTGGGAGAGAAAGACAATCATCCATATTTGATGATATTGTTTGTTTGTCTCATCCTTTGTTCTCCTGAGTCCCATCCCCACTCAACCAGCCTTCAACTGGCATCAATTCCAATGTTAAGTGCATTTTTCATGGGGCAATCTGTTAGATTCTCTTCACGTGAGCGAATTCTGCCTTCTACCGCCGCTCCCTCTGGACGCACCATTTTTCCACCCAGAATATTTGCTTTGTAACAAAACAATCACGCTGGAATTTTGTGGACGCGAGAGAAAGTAAAACTCATCAATGTTGCGCCTATGGGTCAATTTCTCCAGCGCGTTCTGCATGGGTTCAGAAAGGTCGCCCGTGGCATTGAGTTATGTCTGCGAAATCAGAAAGGCCACGTACCAGAGGGTGTGGACCGTGGCCGAGAGCATGGCGGGTCGTGACAGGCATCTGGCCCAGAAGGTCAGCGGTTCATCCCCCTGTCCATGACTCGTGTTCACTGTAATTCTATCAAGAACTCCGGAGAAAAACACAGAGATCTTTCAGGCTGCAAAGGTCACTCGCATTGATTCAAGCAAAATCATGTCATGTTCCTCATCTCTGGTCTTCTTCCACTGGCTGCCTCGTCGGCCCGGCCGCTAATTGTTCTAAAATGAAAGTGCCCTGATAACCCGATGCTTCCCCTATCAATCTTTGTCGTATTTATCTTTAATTGGTCTTGCAAAGGTTTTTATAGCGCTGATCTGTCCCATTTTTCCAAATGACATTTGCTGCCTTGACTGGCATTTTATTCACTTTCTTCGCACACAAATTCCACTAGTTTGTCATATCAATGTGCCCATCAGAACTCGTCCGCCTATGTGGGTAATAGCCTTTTTTCTGATCTCCCCCTTTTCTGTGCAACCTTTTGAAATGCCTGCACTTTTGATTGAATGACGGTCATTTTCAACAGACATTAGGCAAAGATAACATGGTACTGAAATGATAAAAGCAAACCAATACATTTCTTTTCAAGTCAGGGAGTCATCTGTAGTCTGAGCCACAATGTGGGCTCTTGTGATTCAAGCGATGTTGCGACAAAGCGGAATTTGTCACAAAGGAAAGAACGCATATTTTTCTTCACTTCCACCGTCGAGATTGTTTAATGCCCTTCCATAATTACCACTGATAGACACAGATCGGTCGTGCCCACCGTAATTACCCTCCGTACGTTTGACCTTTACGTCATATCTGTCGGAATAACTGTTCATAATGACATCCGGCATGTTTCGAGGACCTCGGAGGCCTGTTATTGTCCTGACGCCGGAGAATTATCAAACTGAAAACAGCAAAACATGTTTTGAGTTGGATAATGAAAACAGCAAGTGCTTCTGAAAAGTATCAGATTTTTTTCGTCAGCACGCCTGTTAATTACCCCGTTTCCCCAGGGTTCTCGCTCATGGTTTGGTATGAAAAGGCTCATTAACGCCGCGCTCTTCTCATTGGGCTGATTTTGTCAGTCGAATCCCGGCACCCTCCTCTTCCTGCCAATTGGTAGTGCTCACCGGCATTCATATTATCTTCAGCCTCTGCAGTCCTTCAATCATGCCTTCAGACACCAGGCCGCACACACTGCAGTCTCTGTGTCGGTGCACTGGTGTGGTGCAAGTGCCAATAGTCAAGATTATAGCTCATATCAGTCTGATACTGTGCTTCAGGCCATTTTTTTTTAACTATCTAGGTCTGGAATGACACTTAAAGGGATTGTTCACCCAAATATTAAATTTCTGTCACAATTTTCTCACCCTCACGTCATTCCAAAACTGTATATAAAGAGTTTTTTTTTTAATTTTTTATAAGAATATCCTGGACACTATTATCTATGAACTTGAGAGTGGACAGAATTTTTCAAACTGCACAAATTACTGACAACTCCATAAAAGCACAATTTATGCCCTATTCTATTTTAAAGCCCTATAATAGTTTTGTGTGAGAAATGGGCTGAAATTTAAACTTCACTGAAAGATTTGATTTGAAAGCCACATATTTTCAGTGAATAATGACTTGAAATTTCAGTCAGTTGCACAGTTGGAGTTCGATACGATTTTTTTTTATGCTTTTCGAAAGAAGTCTCTTACGCTCACCAAGATTTCAATAATATTTCACAAAATTATAATGTTTACTGTATTTTTGATCAAATATATTTCAATTGAACATTTAATGTTAAAACGTAATTTATTCCTGTGATGCAAAGTTGAATTTTCAGCATCTTCAGTCACATGATCCTTCAGAAATCTTTTTGAGGCTCGAGAAATATTTGATTATTATCAATGTTCCTAATAGTTAATATTTTTGTGGAACTTTTTTTTAATGAATAGAAGAACGGCCAAAGAAAAAGCATTTATTTGAAATATAAAACTTTTGTAACATTATAAGTATTTATTTTTGATTGTGTTTTAAAGAATTTAATGCATCATCATATGGAATATTATATACACACACACATATATACAGCTCTGGAAAAAATTAAGAGACCACTGCATATTTTTTGTTATTTTGACCAGTTGTTGCTTTTGGCAAATAAATGCTCTAAATTACAATATTTTTATTTGGAATTTGGGAAAAATGTCAGTAGTTTATAGAATAAAACAAAAATGTTAATTTTACCCAAACACATACCTATAAATAGTAAACGCAGAGAAACTGATAATTTTGCAGTGGTCTCTTAATTTTTTCCAGAGCTGTATATATATATATGGTAAGTTGGTAATTTGGTAAGTTATATAGAGTAATTTTATGGTGCTTAATTGACCCACTTTTTGTTTCATTAAATAGTAAAGGGCAGCAAAAACTAAAAAAAAAAAAGTGTTTTTAAAAATGCATGGGTGAATTAAGTGAATCATTTATTGTTAGCTTCACAAATTGCCTGATCTCCAGTCACATCACCGACTAGTTTCATTTTGTTCAAATCACTGCTATTTATTTCAGCCACCTAATGTGTTTGTAGTTTGTGTTTTTTTCCTTTTAACCTCTGCACTAAATTGTCAGGCTGCTCTCCAGAACCCTGGTCTGGCAGTTATGCGGTGGCGTTGTCCATTTGAGACAGTCATGAGGAAGTCTCAGGGCTTTCAGACTGAGCTCATCCCATCTGAGAGGAAGTGTCTCACAGCTGACTCCTGAAATAGATGCCTGCTGCTGCTCCCCATCCTCCACGGTTCACTCAAAAATGTAAATTCTGTCATCATTTACTCACCCTCATTTTGTACCAAATCTTTATGACTTTCTTTCTTTCCTGAAACATAAATGCAATTATAGTTAAAAGAGGCTTTCAAGCTTCAAAAAAGACACAAAAGCACCATAAACTTACACAAATCTGAGGTCACTACTAAATCACTACACTAAATGACTTAAATTTCAGTCCTGACACAAAGCTATTGTACGGCTTCAGAAGAATAGAAACATAGCAATATATGAGTCGTATGAGCCACTTTTATGATACTTTCGCTGTGCTTGTGTGTCCTTTTTAATGTTTGAAAGCCTCATATGGGTTTAGAACAGCATGAGGCTCAGTTGATGATGACAGAATTTTCATTTTCGGTTGAAGGATCCCTTTAAAACACATGGAGGCAGATTGTATGCGGAGCGGCTGAGAGACCTGCAGCCGTGTCACTCCGTCATCATCAGTGGCTCTGACAGACTGACAGGAGCTGATTTTGTCTGACTCAGCTCACAGAGAGAGGCCATCACACCCGCACACCGAATCCCCCTTCAAATATGTTATTTCACATGGGGGATTCGACTCTGATTTGTTGAGACATTAATTGAAGTGCATGAGGCGAACCTTTCACGAGTATTTGGAAAATATAGGGGTGTCATCCACCGATTTTTTTTAGGGGGCATGTCAGTCCTGCATTCTTAGTGCTCTAGGTGAGATAAGACATGGCAAAAGAAAAATTCTTTTGAATGGCAGTGTCTAGTGTTAGTCTAAAACAGAATAGTCTAATGGTACAATTTCAAATCTAAATAAAGCAAAATGGCAGCTGTACTTCATAGCCATTGATCATCATGTGGTTTTTGTTGGAAATGAGCAGCTTTGGCATTTCCATGCAGGAAAAAAAAAAGAGTGTGGGTGAGTAAGTGAGATGATGACAGAATTCATGTCAAACCAAATGAACTTAATCAGAAATTAAATTAAATTTATTTGTTTATTAAGTTAACTTTTAAGTTTTAAAATAACTATAATTTTTAGGAAGTTGTAAATAATCTTAGTTTGAATGTATCTGATTTTACAGTGGAATCATTGTATGAATTAAATTTATTTATCTATTTGTTTACTTTTTTTTGGAAGATTTTTATTAAAAATCTTAGTTTGAGTGTTTCTCCTAGAATTACAGCAATCTTTTTTCTTTCTTTTTTTATAAGAGTTACATATGGAAGCTTGTTTCTTCTACGGACTAAAACAATGTAAAAGATAATTGACTTTTTTTTCTCAAAATTGCAAGAAATTAAGGTAACTGCAAGCTTATATCTCGCAATTCTGACTTATTTTCTTAGAATTATTTCAGAACGAGAGAAAGAATCTTATTTATAGATTTTTTTCCTCAGAATTGGACTTTATAACTCGCAGTTGCAAGTTTATATCTCACAATTCTGAGAAAATAAGTCAGAATTGTGAGATATAAACTTGCAACTGGTCAACAAGTTCAATTCTGAGGAAAAAAATCAAATTTAAAAATAAGATTAATATCTCATAATTCTGACTTCATAACTCGCAATTGCGAGTTTATAGCACACAATTCTGCAAAAACTCAGAATTGGGAGATAAAATGAAATTTTTATTCAGTGGTGCAAACAAGCTTTTATTTATTTACTCACTCATAATTTTTAGTCTAAGTTTGAATTTTTGTTAAATCTCTGAATGACGCTTCTGCAAAATGCATTGCATTCTCCCTCCTTTTGGGACTTTTGAATATTTACAATAACATTTAGACAAGATTTTTTGCAGAAAATGCATCCCTGAGCTTTGAGTGACTGAACATTGCGAGCATGGATTTGTTTCCCAACCTGTCCCTGTGACTACCTTCATCTGATGAAGAATTAAAGCAGGAATACTCAACCCTGCACCCTGACGAAGCTTCAACCGCTGCCAGTCTCTCTTGAGTGGCATGTTTAAAGAAACACCAGGACTTTGAAATTACCAGAGATGAGATGTTCTAAATTAGTGATTCAATCCATCTGATTCTCTGGTTCACATCTCAGGTAGTAATTTTAAATCAATCAAGTCCTGCTGTTGAAGGGAGAAGAAAGGCACTTCCACTATAGTAGCTTGGATTATACCCTTTCACTCCCTCACTCTTTTACTTGCTCTCCCTCTTTCTCTCGCTCTGAAACTAGACTCACCTAACAAATGATCCCAATATCTGGTAGGGAGCACTTAGGCAGCATGAATAATTACAGGTTATGGTGGGATGGTGTGACAACAGCCTGGCTCGAGTGTGCGTGGGTGCTCCCGCTCTCGGCTTGTCACCGGTTGCACATTAAGACAGTGTGGGACATGAGGGCTGTCAGGCAGGGACTGTAGTCACATCTTTATTAATAATGAAAGACATATTCAGGCCCCCCCACAGTGGCTGAATCTCACTGGCCTCGTAATATCTTCAAGAGCAATAGCCAGAGCAGCCATGGCGTATGTAACTCTGAAGCTGTTGTTATTTTAAGACTCGGTATAAGGACAGTGGATGTGAGTGGGGATCTAAAAGTCTAAAGGTCACTCAGAGCAGTGTTGTTGTTGTTAACTAAGGGACACTGTTGTTAACTAAAAATGGGAGACTTTTTATGCATTTTGGCCATTCATTTATACGGCAATGGCGGGCCTAAAAATGCAAGCTTTTGAGACGTCAGTCTTTAAAGTGCAAATTTTTGAAAATTAGGATTTGTTAAACTACAAAAATGTGAATGCCTACTACGTGTTCAGTCTAGGTGAGAAGTGTTTCTTTACAAAGTGACATCACCAGGGCTGGGTAGGTTACTTTTAAAATGTATTTCACTACAGATTACAAAATACATGCTTTAAAAAGTAATTTGTAACGTATTTCGTTACATTACTCAAGTTTAGTAACTTAATCTAAATACTTTAGAATACTTTGGAATACTAATAAGTGTGGAACAAACACAAAAAAGGTAATTGGATGTTTTTATCTCACCATTCTGACTTTTTCCCTCAGAACTGTGTGATATAAAGTTGCAATTGCGAACTCGCAATATTGAGAAAAGTCAAAATTGAGATATTAACTGACAATATTGAGAAGTCAGAATTATGATATAAACTCACAATATTGAGAAAAGTCAATTATGAGAAATAAACTGACAATATTGAGAAAAGTCATGATTATGAGATATAAACTTGCAATATTGAGAAAAGTCAGAATTATGAGATATAAACTCATACTAAATTCACAATTGCAAGAAAAAGAAGACAGAATTGTGAAATGCAAACTCACAATTGTGAGGGGGAAAAAAGACATTTTTTACAATTATAAAATGACTCACAAACAACTATCACAAAACATGAAAACAGTCGTGGATCATCAGGTCATGACAGGACAGTTAAGTTGACAGTTGGGCAATTTTTTTATAAATTCAGTCATTTTGTCTTGTTCAGGACAGTACTAAATAAAAATAACAACATTTTTATGATCCCTCTTAAAAGAATTAAAATGTTGATGAAACTTAACTCCGCTTTTTCAGACTGTCAGAGTCAGAGAATCACCAATTGCTGTTTAAATGACATTAAAATTCAAAGTAATCACTTTGGTAATCTAAAATACTTTTCAGATGTAACTGTAATCTGATTACCACCCATTTAAAATGTAACTGTAATGAAATACAGTTACTCAAATTTTGTATTTTAAATGCGTAACTAAGTTACTTGTATTTCGTTACTCCCCAACCCTGATCATCACCAACTACTGTCCTGGCGTGAATAATAGTGTTTGTAGTCATTTTCACAGATCCTGTGTGAACAGGCTCGTTTTGAAAAAGTCATCATCTGTGCATGAAAAATGCAAAGTAAAAGTTTTTCTTTATTTATACATGATTGACATATAAAAGAACCTTGAAATGAACACAATTAAAAATGATTTCAGTAATTGATATAAAGCTGAAATAAAATAAAATGTAAATATTAAATATTAAAATCCTCGGCAACTAAATGAAATAAAATAAGTACTAAATTCAATTAAATATTAAAGTTAAACATTTTTTAAAAAAAATGCACATAACAAAATTACTAAAACTTAATATTAAATTGACACTAGGTCTTCTGAGCATTGAAAGAGCAACCTCTGAGCAACAACATTTTCCTGAGGGCAGAGCCACTAAGTTTTGAGATAGAAATAATTTTATAATGAGCATGGTGAGCTACTCTGGCTTATCTTGGTGTAAACCAGCTGCAAGGAAAGGCAGGACCCAGTAGACTCTCTGCGGGAATTGTGTGAGGTGCTTGCATCAATTGCTTCCAGAAATAATGAACCTTTTAGGGGGCAATAATCACTGCAGATTAGCTCCATGCCAACAATAAATCCATTAATAATGTGTCCGTCATCAGCTAGGCTTTCTTTTTTCGTATTGGAGAGCTTTCCTCTCGCTGCGTTCGGCACGCACCCAGCAAACGTCCAAGGCTCTGCACGGCTCATATGATTCACCTTACTCTACATGTAAACAAACCTCATGTAAACAAACAAAGATGGCACATCATCGCCATGCATTTAGCTTTGTGGGCATCATGACAGGCAGATTTTTTTGGATAGATCTGTTTGTATCTTTCAAGGATGATCATGTAGAATAACTATAAAAGGTGTTAACAGCATTTACAAATGCTGCCCTCCAGGAAATGTGTGTAATGCCATGGAAATGTGTTTTTGATTCACACGTAATTGCATCATTGCATTTAAATAGCTATTAATCAGCATGGCTGTCCAAAATAGCACAAGATGAATCCAGTTTTGACTGTCATTTCAAACATCTTCAGCTTGTGGGAATTATATTTGCTTCTTTTCAACACATTTTAATGGACTGAGAAAAATCACATTAAAGAAGGACACAGTTCTGTTAATGGTTTGATTATGTGTCAAACATGTAAATGTTGCATATAGGCTTAAAGGGGAACAATAATGCCACTTTTACAAAATGTACTAAGTCTCTGGTGTCCCCAGAATGTGTCTGTGAAATTTCAGCTAAAAATACCCCACAGATAATTTATTATAGCTTGTCAAATTTGCCCCTATTTGGGTGTGAGCAAAAACGCGCTGTTTTTGTGTGTCCCTTTAAATGCAAATGAGCTGCTGCTCCCGGTCCCCTTTCCAGAAGAGGGCGGAGCTTTAACAGCTCACTCTTAGGTTGCTCAACAACAACAAAGCAGGAGAATCTCACGCAGCCAAAATGACGGCTGTCAGTAACGGTGTTCAGCCTTACATTGTTCAAACTGGAGTCAGACACTGATGGAGAGACTCAGGAAGAAGTTACAACTTTTAGAATGAAACTGGACGTTTCTGAACGGTTAGTGGATGAATTTATGTGGTTGCTGTGGAGTTGATTCGACTCATCGACTAGCATGTGCCACCATGTTAATCTTTTGTGCAATACCAGCATTGAATTGACCCTCGTTTGTGAAGCAGTCCGGTGTAAAATAACAGCATGGCAACAACACTCTACAACAACTCTTCCTCTTCTCTAAAGCTGCCCAACATGGCCTCACCACCTTTGTTGCATGTTCTTGGGGGCAGGGTTTATGTAAATTTTAGGGTTAGTGATGTCACGATTGCAGGAAGAAGCTTGCTTAAACAGAGAATTTTAAAAAAAAAAAATATTTCCCTTTGCATTGAACTTTGAGCCTTGTAACCTTGCAGATGTTTATGCTCTAACAGCAACATTACACATTAGCTAAAGTTTAAAAAGTTAATTCATAAACAACCACCCCTTTATGACTAATGAATTCATTCAGGAGAAATTGCCATAAACACTAACCATTTGTATTGTGTACATACAGCATTTTTTATAATAAATAAATATTTATACAATACTGGTTAGGTAAATTTCACGGTCTGAATGAATGTACATCAAAGGCCTAATGCTTTTGTATGATTATTTTATTATCAGAATAACTTTGTTGAGCTGTATTAGTCTAAGAGGGTTACGTTAAAGCAGCTTATTTCTAAAATCAATTCTTAAGGTTTATTTCTCTTCCATGCAGTTAGATTGGTGTAGACGTGGTATTGTAAAACTTATCAGTGGAGAACAATACTTCTAAAAGGCTTGTCTTGATGCAGCTCTGCCTGTTCCGAGCAATTTGGGGTTCAAGTACCGGTCAGCATGTCTCCTGCACACCGGAGCACCTTCTGTGTGAGCGTTGAAACTGCAGGAATTCACAAGGCACCGCACTGGCTGTTGTTTGGCGCATTTTAAGTCATGCATGAGTCATTGTAAACCTAATCAATGTAAAATCAATCAGACAAGAATGGATTCACCCCTCCCCCTTTGACACATGGAAACATTGCCGACATTAGAGACAATTTTGCATGTCTAACGATGTGTGATGTTTGTATTTGTGAATTTTGCAGTTCGCAAGCTCCCAGTCGGTGGCATTCTTTAAACGTGTCTATAATCTGGGTTAAATCCCATTCCTCCATTTTCCTCGGCATTAAAAATCTTGGCTTTGAAATAACATCTGGTTAGGGTTTCTCTCAGTAGAGGAAACAGCAAAAAAGCTGCATTGCTGTTTTCTGTGTCAAATCATCATAAACCTGCCAGAGTTTAATTGAATGTTAGTAAAATGGCAGACAGCAAAAGATCAACACTGACTGTACATGTAGATCATTAGATTGGTTCTGAAATCAAGTGAGTGGAATACCAGGAAAAAACATTTTCGAGCATTATAGTAGGCAGCATTTTTTTTTTTAATTATTGTATTATAGTATATATATTTTTTTATTATTATTTTCTTCATAGTAGGCACTATCACATGTATCTTTCAAGAATAAGGAAATAACAGAATGCATTTTGGTGAGTGCGGCAAAGGGAAATTAATTATTTTTGCTTTAAATACTCTTCTGGAAAAAAAAAAGCTTGCTTAGCTAGTCTCACAGCCTGTCTAACCTGATGTTTAGCTGGTACATCTACACGGCTAGCTAGTCTCCCAACCTGACCAACTGATAAACGATGTCACAGATGGACTGTGACCTATGACTTTTATTTTGAAAGGACTGCTAAAGTGCATGCACACACATGAACGGTTTCCACTATTACACACACACACACACACAATCTAGATGCCGGCAAAATAACATCAGTTATAATAGATTGTGGAGTGTGCCATTTGTGGCCCTCTGCTTAGTTTGTTTTGTTATGTAATTTTCTTTTCTTGTGTTGTTTGTTTGCTTTGTTTCAAAGTCAAATGTTTTGCTAATTGCATTACTTTTAAAGAAAGGTAATGTCTTATGTTACTTTTGCATTACTTTTTCTCACCTGGGCTCCCAACCCCTAACAAAAACAAAAACTCTAAAACTAGCCAGAGAGACAAGCAAAGATCAGCAGACCAGTTTGTTTATAGAATATAAAATAGGGAGAAATAAGATAAAATAAGAATTTTTGTTCAAAAGTACATAATACTTATTATAAACATTATTTTATTGTGCACACAATTTACTTAAAATGAATGAAACGGACTACTAAATCGTGATGACGTATTAGTAAGTCATGGGAACAAATAATTAATTTATATCTACCTAATCTTTTTCATGGTAGTGTAAATAAAGATGCACAATTCACCCAATATTTGTTTATTTTGTGTTTATTAGAGTATTGACTCACCATGCTAATGTCAGACTTACTCATTGTGTTTTGGATGCTGGAAATCCTCCAGTTTCACCAGCTAGACCAGCACAAAATCTGTACTGGACCCTCATGAAAATTCATGCTGGTGTAAGTTGGCCTTTTTAAGCAGAAATAGAAAAGAGCTGCCAAACAGCTAACTAATTTGAAACTCTGTGCCTAAAGACTTGAGGGAATGAGCCAATTTGATTTCATCTAAACTAAAACAGTCCCTTTTAAACTTAAGGTCTTTTAAAAAAGTGATAAAGGGCTTCATCGTTCATGAACGCATTATGAGGTCAGATTTCTAGACCTGAAGTTCATCTTACAGCTCTGCAGGCATGAGACTATAGTGTCTCTTTGAGAGTATTTTTATCAGACTGCCCATAAGAGTGTAATATATTACACACTGTTTATACAGCCTATGTAATGTCTGGTGATGAACAGACTCGTAAAAGCTGCCCTTAAATAAGGCAGTTTAAAGATCTGTGTGAGTCGACAGTCTCATTCGGAAGCAGCAGTGGGGGGTTTATCCATGGTGTCCTGTAACTCACTTTACAGCAGTGATTATAACAGCCTGCAGAGACGCTCTCGTGAGCTGACGCCACAGTCTATTTGCACTTCTCGCGTAGGGTATAAGAAGTACCGTTGACCCAACTGTAATCTCATAATTTTAAAGTGCTTGGAAAAATGGTTTATCTCTAACCAATAGACACAAAATCATATCTGCTTGCTATTATAGCAATATCCTTAAACCTTCAAAACCAGAAGGGGAAAATAATGAAAATAAAGCCATAATTTGATACCAAGAACTCCATATGGATTTGTTTTTACATAAGGCAACAATGTTTGCCACAAGAACAACACACGGTTCTTGAGTATTCACTGATGCTAACATACAGGGTAATTTTTGTGATCTATTAGAAATCCATAAACAAAGCAAGTGGCTAAAGTTACCCAAAGTGGGTCACGAGGAAGTTATTTGAGGGTCGAATGTTTAAACCGAGCCGACTCAACTCCATGACACTGAATATACTGCATGTACTGAGAGAACAGAATCGCTCCAAATAAAACAAAGCCGAAGGCATATTTTGATTACCAAGTGAGATTACTGATCGCTTCTAGCAATGATTTGTTCTCATATTCCCTTTGTTTCAAATATTTTACAGCAAATGCACACATGGGAATAAAATCTTTTCTCTTTCATGAATAAAACTGAGGAATACAAATGTTGCAGAACACTTATGCACTTATATAACTGAAAGCAACTTGCACTGACATCTTAAAGGGGACCTTTTTTCAAGATGTAATAAAAGTCTCAGGTGTCCCCAGAATGTTTCAGCTCCAAATACCCCACTGGTCATTGATTATACCATGTTGTAAATGCCATTTTTTAAGTGGAAAGAAAAACATGCTGTTTTCGTGCATGTCTCTTTAAATGCAAATGAGCTGCTGCTCCCCACCCCCTTTCCAGAAGCTTGTGCCTCGAATACTCTGCCAAAAATGAACAAATCCTGGTTTGGTTTTGATTATCATCTCTATCGCAGCCACGCTCAAGTGACATTGCAGTTCTTCATCATAATGAAAGTTATTTGCATGCATTTTAAAGCCACAACAGTTTAAACTTTTGATATATTGTTTTCTGAGCCCATAAATCCGAAGCACTCGCACAGAAAGCTGGCTGTCAGACGGCACGTCCTGTGAGTGTTAAACTGATTTCTCTTACACATGTAATTGCACTCAAACTGTCAAATCCACACAAGGTTATGTCAAAAACGAAAAAACAGTCGGTTATGTCTGTGATCATAAACTTTAGGGAAAGAAATTGTATGTATTAGATCTGTGTGTTAAAGTGAGAGCAGCCCAATATGAATCAAACAACAACAGAAAAACATTCAATCATGATTTTCCAAGTTTAGTTGTTTTAGTAACATAAAGTCTTTAATGGATAATAATTGAAAAAAGTTGACAAAAATGGACATTTTCATAAAGATTCCAGTTTCATATTTACTAAAAAAATATATATTGTAACAATATTTCAGTTTTCAATTTGGGTTAAAGGCTAAACAGTGTTAGTGGTTTTGTTGAATCTTTCTCTCTTTTACATCTGCGATGCGATAATGGCCAAGTTGCTTGAAAGCATAATTTTTCATCCCCCTCTGCCTGCTGCCTAAATTAAGCTTTTTCAAGGTTGGATGTGCAGCTGGGGATCGAAGGACAGGATCTTCCATCAGCGCCTGGAGATCTGCGCCTGCAGGATCTTGTTTCTGGTTAGAAAATACTCAGTGCTACCGGAGCCCTGCCTCATCCCCCCCCCCCCCCTTCTGAGCCCACCGACTGTCCCACAATCCACACAGGCTTCTCACATTCTCTAATCAATGATTCACATTGACTTCAAGGGGCCGCTAAATGCTGAAAATTATAATTTGGCTGGTGTTGATTGATGTATTTAATATTAATTGTGAAATGCTATGCGGATCTTTGAGCATATTTGCTGATGTTCACTCCCTTTCTGTTCTTTGGGTTAGTTTCAAGAACTGCATCCGCTGCCTCAGCCCTGAGTTCATGATCATATTTAAGAGCATCATTGATTGATTGATTGATTGATTGACTGACTGAATTGTATTTATTTTTCATAAAAGTCCAAATGTGATCTGAAATGTTGAATAGAACAGCTACTCCAAGAAGAGAGCAATCTTTCAGATTATTGCGACGACAGAAACCCTCTAGACAAGGATTTAATACTCAGGTTTTAAGTAATCCATAAACGTTGACACGTCCCGTTTAAGATCTTCCTTTCAGCCATGCAGATTACACAAGTTAATCTGTATATCTGTAAAACATTATCCTGCATTCGCTATGTGCGATTCTCCACCTCTGATGAAGAGATTACAGATATGTACAGTGGTTTAATGGAAGTGCTTAAACAAGCTATCCGTTGCCCCAAGAGCTGTGCCGAGATCCATTCCAGGATTACACATATATATCGAGACCCATCTCTCGAATCGCAAGTCTGCGAAGTGCTCAATGACTTGGGACAGTCATTTCACAGTCGGCATGTTCTGTGTCGCTCCCTCTGAAGATAAAGAATGATTTTTCTCGTTTATTGAGCCGACACAGCATGCTGCTGGGAGATATTATGCAGGAATTTGACAGGAGAGTACACGGCTTGAAACCATCGAGCAACAGCGGTGCAACATTGCACATAACAGGGTTGCGTTTGACGTAGTGAAATTGAACTGTACGTCTCATGCTTTGATCCACAGTGTCATCAAATATACATAAAAAGAGGGCTAAAGGTGTATTAGTCTAGCTCAGAATAGTTCCGGTATGGAACGAGAGGTAAAATGGAGAATGAACCTGCCCGGTCAATGATGACGGCTGGAAAACATTGTAATCTACGACTCATGCTTATTTTTCATTGGTCGAATCCGTTGACGTGTTTGGAACTTTTGGCAGGATCTTTGTTTAGTGTTTACAGTAATATCACATGAAAATGCTGCCTCATCCAAAGCTCTGTATGTAGGTAGAGATAAATGATGGACATTTGGCGACAGGAAGTAAACAGACGTTCCTCTCCATATGCTGCGGCAGACCACATGACAAATGTGTTGCTTGAATTTCCATTGCATTGCTTTTACACTTGCGTAAGAGCCTTTTAGACAACTGCTACAGCTTTAATTACCCAGAAATCTCTCACAATTGCACCTGCTACTCCTGAAGAGAAGCATTTGCATGTCAAACATATGATCATCAGGTAACAGAGAACCTGCTTTTAGAAAAAATGTTTGTTTTGTTTTTTTCACAGCGCTATTTGTGGCAGTGAAAGCACAATTTGAATTACCAAATGTTCAGCTTAGCCTTTAATGGAGCAGCTTAGTCCTTCAGTACGTGATTATAACGTTCTTAGCAGGCTCTTTCCATGAAGCCAGATGTTCACAAATAAACGGCACCCGTGCGATCATGTCTGCATGAAAGCTAATGCGGTTCTAGTTTGGATTTTAGTGACCCGCATAATTTTGGTCTTCAAATAAAGACCTGCTTACAATGATAATTAGGGAAGGTTTATCTAAACCTGCTCTGCTGTCAAAGTGCTACTTTTTGAGAAAAGGTCAAAACTCACTCCTCACTTTTGCAAAGTAAAACAAAGAAAAAGAAGTGTGCTTAATTATTGAATGTGCACTTGTACTTAATCTTAAAAGAATATTGAAAAAAACTGTACTTGCAGAAAATATAATACATGTTTAAAAAGTGCATTTTGTCATAGTGTATAAATTACATTTTAAATCAATGTTTTCATAATAATTTATTGAGTTTTAAAGAAGTACACTTAGTTTGGTGTGTTGAGTAACATATTAGTGTGTCAACAGTAGGGTGTCCTTTGATATTACATTTAAAGTTAATATATTTAAAGGGATACTTCACCCTAAAATGAAAATTCGGCCATCATTTACTCACCCTCAAGTTGTTGCAAACCTGTATGAATTTCTTTCTTCTGCTGAACACAAAATAAGATATTTTGAAGAATGTTTGTAACCAAACAGGAATGGGGCCCATTGACTTCCATAGTGCAATTTTTATTTAAATACATGACATGTAATTCTCAATAGAAATGACATCAAAGTATATTTTAGTTTACCGTTAATGATTGTCAGTACATTCGGTAGAAGAACCATATTTCAAAGACAATGCAATTATGAAATTACATATAAAGATGCAATAAAGTCCTACTTAAAGTTCAAAGTTCTAATTGCATGTAATATAAATGTAAACTAGAATATATTTAATTTGATTTAATTGCAATTAATATGCACTCAAGTGTCTGAAAATGTTTGTTTATTTCACACTTAAATATATTATTTTATAGGATGCTAAAGTGCACTTCTTTTTCACAATGGGGATTATAAAATAAATGCTACTGGCCAATGCCAACAACCTTTAGAAACCTCTTGAAGTTAAAAGAAAGTAAAAACATTTGTGATTTGTGCGTGTGACTGTCTTGGTTAAACTATACTTGAAGTTGCAGTACACACAAGATAAAAAGAGACGGTGACATTTAAAAGTTGAATGACAACACTGCATGGACATTAGCTGTAAGCATTGGTGCTTCTGTTCCATTCTCAACGCTCTAATATTTTTCGCCCTTAAAGTATATAAAAGGTCAACACATCGAGTATCAGAGCCTGGAAAATGTACACTGTGCTTTGATGGATTAGTGAAGTCCAAGAACATTTTTTTCTGTCTCAGTTCCATTCTCCTTTGAGTCACTCTCAGCGGTTGGTGTTATAGGATTATATTAACTCTTCACTCTACTCTTGTGATTTTGAATACAGGAGGCTGTCTTTAAATGAAATATAACTTTACTTAGCAGTTAACTTTATGTAAAAGTGCACTTTGTCCATTTTTGGTTGGCCTAATTACCAAAATCTGAAGGTTTGCCTTTAAATTTGTAAATGCTAAAAAGGAAAAAAATAATACTTTCAGGACGTGTAAACTGAGTGGCATTCAGCCTTGAGCGGTGATTATGGAAACAAGCCAAAAGAGAACAAGAGCAAGAGTTGTCACACTTTTTAAGTGAATATTTCTCAATGTAGGTTTATCTTTGAAAGTCTTTTTTGTTTAGGTATAGATCTTAAAGATATTGAATATTTCCACTGTTTTTGTGCAAGAGAAAAGATACAGTTCATTGAATGCACATTGTCATTTCTAATCCGCACAATATGTGGGTTAAGTTGCCACAATAGAAGCTGACTAAAGAGACTATTTTAGGCTTTTCAGCAAAATGTAAGTATTAAACCAATTCAAGGAACAACAAATGTGCAAAATACCATTGTTTTAGCCATCATGTAAGGTATTTATTTTAAAACATTGACAATTTTTTGTGCCAACTTAAAATGAGATCGCAGAACATTTTATCTTAAATGGTTAGTTCACCCAAAAACTGTACGCATACTGCGAAAGCCGACTTACGCCAAATGAAACCCCTGACACAATGAAAGACGCAGAATGTAGGAGTAATCGCAGACGCCTCTCGCTGTTCAAACAAATAGGACTGTGCAACAAACTCAAGCTCCTCTTGTCTTATATCTAAATCCTCCGACGTTTCTCTTTAAAAATTCTCGTTTTAGACTTCTAATCCGGGACTGGTGTTTTGGTTTGCTCTGCCCTCTGTGCTTCCTCATTCTTCATCGTGTCATGTGTCAGGTCAAGTGTTACTTTTTTGGTGCAAATTGATTTGTGTAGACGGTTTGCCAGAAGTTAGATATTATAGTTGATAAAGTTTTAAAAATGGATATTTTTATTACAAAAATGTATCGCACCACTTCAGAAGGCCTTTATTAACCCCATGGAGCCGGATTATTTTTTTGATGGATGATGCATTGTTTTGGGCTTCAAAATCTTGCCCTACATGAAGGCCAAGGTTTTTGGGTAAGTAAAGCTTGAGGGTGAGTAAAGCTTGGGATAATTTTCATTTTTGGGGGAATTATACCTTTACATTTGCCTTCATTATTGGGTTGACTCCTGTGTGTGTGCCTATTTGTGTGTGTTTTTACGTTCACAACAGACATGATAGTCTTGAAATGTTATTTTGTAGGACAAGAATATTTCGATTTAAGAGAGATTAAAGTAGACTTTTGAAATTAACATAGAAAGCCAATGGTTGGGAAAACATATTTTTGAAAATTTTGACTTCAAACCTTATAGCTATACTGAGATATACCTTTTGTAACAACTTTCCCATGTAACCCAAGTTGTGTTTAACTCAAAAGTTTCAGAAGATAGCATATTACATTACAATACATCTGCTCATTCATCTCATGTGGGTAA
Source organism: Zacco platypus (assembly GCA_038088235.1). Taxonomy (NCBI): domain Eukaryota; kingdom Metazoa; phylum Chordata; class Actinopteri; order Cypriniformes; family Xenocyprididae; genus Zacco; species Zacco platypus. Next base: position 28,644,012 of record CM076083.1, on the reverse strand, counting down.
ATGTGATTCCACCAAGAACAACATGTTCCTGGATCAACATCTTTGCTAATCCTGGAACATCATCCCTATCAACCAATCAGATTTAAGGGACAAGTTTACAATTTATGTTGTTGGTGTTTTCAGACTTACAAACAGGGTTAATGTTCCTGCATCAGTGTCATTCATCTATCATTTCCCTCTTTTAGGGATAACTTATAGGTAGGGTTAAGTCTAGGAGTAGGGATATGGTTAGGAGTATGTTTTCGTACTGAATTGGTGTTGTCTTACTGGGTAAACTCACGGTGACCATCTAGGGTGGAGTACACAATAATGAGTAAAAACAAACTTTCAGAATCCTAAATCTTTACTCATTTGCTGGTTTATGGATTTTGTAGAGTTGAGATGTAATGTGGGTAATTATTTTTGACTAAGAGTAATCAATAAACATGGGTTTTACCACATTCCAGTTAAAGTCTTCACCAAAAAAAAAAAAAAAAAAAAAAAAAATCAAGAAGAATTCAGTCCCAGTGTTAGAAATACAGACTGTAGAAACATCTGGATAAAAATCAGTTGCTTTGATATACTTTAGCATATCTGTTCTTAAATAAAAATAAATAAAAAGCTTCCAGGTTCTCCATATCTCAAAGCGCTCAGCCATACCTGTGAACAGCTTCTCGTTTCAGGAGGCTGCAGCCGGCCTGAGCCTTTCGCACAGATAGGGGAATAAATTGAATCTTTGATATATTTAAAGGATTTAGCAAAACTGGCTCAAAAGAGAGTGATGACAGAGAAAGAGAAGGGGGGAGATATTCTAATTTAAATATGGTCAGGAGTTCACTTTCATTCTGCAAATCACACTATCTCCACAGAGCAGAAGATTCAGAAAACGTTGATATTATTTCAATAATGACTGCTAGTGATGTCTGAATGGTTCACCCAATGTGCATTGTTAGTGAATATATGAATCAACTGCACCTAGATTTTCTCAAAGATTTTCTCCCAGTCTAGTGAGTCCGAGCAGGAAAATTGAGGAAATACATCACGTTTTGACTGTATCAAGAGAGAAATGTTCCGTAGTATGTGATGTTAGAGCAGTGAAGTGTCATTCCTGGAATGAGCGGAGCCAGAGCTGCTCCCAAATGCTGCTTTGCACAAAGCTATTATAAGTAAGTGCACTGGACAAATGGGGTCCTGTGATGCTGACTCAAGCAAATATCAGACTCAATGGAGTGCCTGCAGACTAACAGCACTCTAAAAGTACTGTTGTGCTTCAGTGGACTCCAGCACATCAGACAAACAACGGCATAAGACAGTCTACTTAGGTCTTATTTTGTTCGTAGAGGCAGTCTGCGTCCTCCTTTTTTATTTATGGGCTTTTTGCCTTTTATTAAATAATACAGTATAGACAGAGAGAAGGAAATTATTGGGAAGAGAGAAGGGGAAAGGAAAACAGGTCAAACTTGAACCTGTTCCCCAGTGAGAGCTCCAGTGTGGATTACTGCTAAGCCACAGGCTTTCTTTCTTTCTCTCTTTCTTTCTTTCTTTACTGTTTTTGTCATTTATAGAAAAAATTATCAAAGAATTTAAAATCCGTTAGTGTAAAAAATAATTTATTTGATAAATGCAGTAAAAACAATATTATGAAATATTGTTAAAAATGAAAACATGTAAAATAGCTGTACGGTATTTTAATATATTTTAAAATGAAATTTATTCATGTCAAAGCTGAATTGTCAGCATTGTTATGTCTTCAGTGTCATATGATCCTTCAGAAATCATTCTAATATGATGATCTGATGAAACATTTCTTATTTTTGTCAATGTTCAAAACAATATTTTTGTGGAAACCGTAATACTTTTTTTTTTGGGATTCTTTGAATAGAAAGTTCAAAAGAACAGCATTTATTTGAAATCCTTTGTAACATTATAAAATATTTTATTGTCACTTTTGATCAATATAATGCATCCTTGCTGAATAATTGAATCTTACTGATGCCAAAATGTTTGAACACAATAAAAGTTGGGGGCTCGTCCGGGATATTCCCATGAAACACAGGACTGAGAGGTCGTACTGTAGTATTGGGGGCACTGCATTACAAGTAACGCAAGTTATGTAATCAGATTACTTTTTTCAAGTAACTAGTAAAGTAACTCATTACTTTTAAATTTACAACAAAATATCAGAGTTACTTTTTCAAATAAGTTACTTTCTTTTCCCACTGACTGACAGCTCTCCTGTCCACATGTTGAGAGAAATCAGGAGTAAGTTCAGAGGCATTGTGTGCGCTGTGTAAACATGATGGTTATTCTAGACTAGTTCTATATTAAACGTTAGCATACCAATTTACTTCTTCTACTGCGGCTTATTTTTCTGTATTCCAGAATGGCAGCACAGCTGAAACGCTTGTTTGTTTGAACTGCGCCCTCTACTGTACAGGCATGAATTTGCATTTCCTTCACATTTGCCAAAAATAGAACATTTTTGTTGTCATACAAACAAACAAACAAACAGTCCAGCCCAGATGAGAAAAAGTAACACAATACTTTCCATAAAAAGTAAGTAGGTAATGCACAATTGTAATGCATTAATTTTAAAAGTAACTCATCGCAACACTGGTAATACCATCAAGCTCCCTAACCTGTGTGTAAATTTAAAAAAGAAATGGCAAGAAAAATTGGCCTCTCGGCTGATGTTTATATAAATCAATTTGAAAATATAATAAAAGCAAGAAAATGTTCTGTGTGAAAGTCTTGATCTGAATTTGGGAAGCTTTTCTCAGCAAATGCTGATATATGAGATAAATTGTCGTCAATTCAATGAATTAATTGGCATATCATGCAATTAATTTGATTAAAATCTTCAATCAATTGGCAGCTCTAATTGATAAATATGTCTCCTACACATTGGATCATGATGCATTACTTGTATGGACGAGTGGAAGAAATGGCACAGTTGATTCATGGTGCATTTATTCTCTGATGTCAGTCTGTTATCATGGATGGAAGCCATATGGAAAAGTCTGATTTTAATGTGTGGGTCTACACGGTTATCCTATCACTAATGGAGGCCTGTAACTCCTGCCACTCATGCAGAGTGGGAAAGCTGTGTGTGTTATCATTCATGGGCAGCAGTGCAATCTCTCTCAGTACCTGGATGGCTGCTCATTGCGGTTTCTTTTTGGCAATAAAATCTATCATATCCAATCTGTCATATTAATCAGTTCTGCTTAACTGAACCATATCAGCTAGATTTTCTGGATAGACATTATAGCCTTTGCCTCTATTGTACCCAGGTGTGACTTCTACCTCGCTTTTATTCATTTATTTTATTTTTCAAATGGCAATCATTTTTTTTCAATTGCATCTTGGTAAAATATTAAATGACTGATCAGTGTGCTTGTGTAGTCGCCAGTACTCTATAGCAGGGAGCCAAACGTTGCATTTACTTGTTTTTGTAATTGCCTCACCAATCACATGATATTTAGGGCTATTGAGAGGAAATTATATGCGCGTAGCCCGAAGCGCTCTTCTCACCCCATCAAAAGGAACGTAAACAAACACAAGTTCTGAAAGAAGCTGCATACATATTCTAGTGAATGGCAGGTTTCTAGAGCCATCCTTGCCTTGTGAGTGATAAAATGGGAAAAGAAAATTCGCTTCTGCTCTCCCCTCAGGACCGAATTCATAAATAGAGCCTGACGCTCGGAGGTGTGGCTCCTTCCTCTGCAATTTCTCATTAAAATGATGTTGCGAGGGAAAACAAGCTAATTTACAGGGTGATATACAGGCTGGTTTCATGGAGCAATTATCTGCTTTATGGTGATATTCCAAAGATCCATAAAGCTTCTCCTCTGGTTCATTTCATCACGCTCAGCATGTCCGAGAGGCTCATAAACATAGCTTTAGATGTAAGTGCAGCAGGCTGGCAGGATGGGTAGCGATGCACTGTTCTGCCTCGCTGTTGGACGTAGAATGGCCTTCTGGGGATCGCAGGAGGATAGAACAGAAAAGGTTTTTTGATCAAGACCAGCTGTCAGTTCTCTCCTAAATGGTTTCATTGAAGTGAACAGTTCTCAGGGAAGCGGAAAGGGCTTTACTTGCGGCGGGGAGAATGTGTTGTTGTCTTAATTACTCGCACCTCTCTCCATACAACTTATAAACTGACTGTTCTACGGCTCTCTTAGCACAACATCAGTCAGGCGGGTGAGAGCGCAAAGGAAACAGAGGCTCAACTGTCTGGGGAACTGTCGTAGGTGTTTCATCCTGTCAAGTCTCTTGGCATTGTTCTCAGAAAGCCTTTCTATTTACCCCATAAAAAAAGAAAAACAATTCCCTGTGTGTTTTGACCCTCTTCGTATCATACCAAAACTCTCGATGTGTTTGAACGTGTGTAAGATTGTGTGTTGAAGTTCAGCTGCATTGGCTTTTCGGTTGACTGTTTGTTTTAAAGCGCTTTTTGTTCAGACTGGCCTCGTTGTCTATACATAGGTATTTACATATTACATTTACTGGCACAAAAACTATTTTTGTTCGTTTGTTTGTTTGTTTGATTGGCCACAATGTACAATATGAACGTATTGACAGCATCTAAAAAGTAAGCAGTTTTTCAAATGCACTAGAAACTAAAAATGTTAATGACTTCTTTATATCATCACGAATTTGCAACATTTTATACTTTTATTTTAGACCATTGGTAACACTTTACAATAATGTTCATTAGTTAACGTTAGTTAACAACAGTAGTTAACATGATCTTATAATGCACTTAAACAGCATTTATTAATCTTTGTTCATGTTAATTTCAACATTCACTAATACATTATTAAAATCATGTTAACATTAGTTAATGCACTGTGAACTAACATGAACAAACAATGAACAACTGTATTTTCATTAACGGTCACACTTTATTTTAAGGTGTCAGTATTACAGTGTAATTATACATTTAGGTACTGTGTAATGACAATTAACTACATGTACTTACTGTAGGGATAGGGTGAGGATGAGGGTTTGGTTTAGGGTTAATTGCATGTAATTATGCATAATTTCTAGTTATTACTATAGTAAATACATGTGACATGTAACAATGACACTGTAAAATAAAGTGTAACCTCATTAACTAACGTTAACGAAGATTAGTAAATACAGTAACAAATGTATTGCTCATGGTTAATTCAAAACACATTAACTAATGTTTAACTAATGAACTTTACAGTAGTGTTACCAGACTATTTAACCCCATCTCCAAATCTAAATTACACACATTTTCAACAATATGAAAAAAAATAATTTGTTCATTTTACCATTATATAGATATTTGAGTTTCTAGTCTCTTTCCTGTTTCTAACCCTAACCCTAATCATTTCTTTAAAAAATATAGAGAATAAAAAACATAATAATCCTAACCCTAACTGCAATTTCAAAAATATATTGCAGATGTAGCACAAAAAAAAGCTGCTGCATAATAAAAGCTCACAGATTAAATAAGGATTTGTGAACATTTCTACATCCGTAAGTGTTATGTTTTAGATGCTGGCAATGCATTAGTGTTGTACGTTTTAGTGTATGCAAATAAATGCAAGTATACGTGTGGTAGAACCATGTTTTAGATTCATATGAACATATGTGCATCCCCAAAAATAAAGTTTCTGAGAGCGTTTCCTCACCCTCATGTCGTTCCAAATGTGTGTGACTTTCTTTTCTTCTGTGGCACGCAAAATTAGATGTTTTGAAGAATCACCTGTTTTCATCTGTTAAGTGAATGTCTGCTGGATCCAAAACAACATTAACAACAAGAGACATTTTTTCATTATACGTTCTTTTGTTTTCCACAGTTGGAAATGACATGAGGGTGAGTAAATGATGACAGAATTTTCAGTTTTGGGTGAACTAACCCTTTAAATCTGAAGTGTATAATTTTCCATTGTTTTATGCTGTGTCTGTCTAATATGCAGAGATGACAATAAATATTCAAAGGTTAATAAACCATTATAATAAACTATTCAAAGGTTGATTCCACCAAAAGCGTAAACACTGTGTCCCTTTGGTGCTATCAAAACATTGCTCTGTTCATTTGAGCATCCAACTCTGATTCAACCAATGGCATGAGTTTGAGGCGGTGCTAACTGTTTTCCTTACCAGAAGAAGATTGGAGAAATTTGTCAGTTGATGCAGAAATTATACATTTTACCTTCACCATTTGATTGACTCTTATGTATTATGAAGATATGCTATATATGCTGATATTGCTTGAATGCCCTCTCTATAGTTCCATCAAAGTTTTATATCTTGGAGCAGTTCATCATTGCACTCACTGACTCATTTTTGGGAAGTCTTGCTCTTGTTATTGACTTCTTCTTGAATCTCTGCCATGAGCCTCTCCCTCATCCTGTTCTCCAGAATCAAACAGGCAAGTCTGCCATTACATCCCCTTGATAAACAACTGAGGTACATGCAGAGCTGTTGTGAAACATTGTGAGTGGAAATACTTCGAGTTATAAAAGGACGTACACAATGCATTTTATCTCACTCTGCTGCTGGAAATATCATTTTTGTATTGAATACCTATTAATATACTATCACAGACACAGTATATTTTGCGTTTAAAAAACTTTTGTGATGGATATGAGTAATCTGTGTTTGAAATTATATTTATAGAAATGCGAATATAATTTAAATATACAGCTCTGGAAAAAATTAAGAGACCACTGCAAAATTATCAGTTTCTCTGGGTTTACTATTTATAGGAATGTGTTTGGGTAAAATGAACATTTTTGTTTTATTCTATAAACTACTGACATTTTTCCCAAATTCCAAATAAAAATATTGTAATTTAGAGCATTTATTTGCCAAAAGCAACAACTGGTCAAAATAACAGTGGTCTCTTATTTTTTTCCAGAGCTGTATTTAATTATAATGGTCATTTATGGACCTTTGTAGAAGACAGTCATGACTATTGAACAGGAACACAAAGTTCTGTCATGAAACTCTAGATGGTACAGACTAATAGGTCAATCACAGACAATCACATCATTCTCTATAGGGCACAGCTGATTGGTTCCTGCTGGATCAGTAGCCAATGAACACGCTGCTCAACATTCAAATACTTGGTCAGCATTTGCTTTATCAGTTCCAGTGCGCTTTCAGAAACCCTCCACCTTCCCCAGCTCCACCTGTATAGATCTGTTATGGGTAATTTATGTATGCTATTATGTATGCTTGTATGTGTTACTTGCTCACAGCAGCGTGTCATATATGTTTTAGCAGTAGCATGTCTGCAGCGGAAGCTGCAGCAATAACCAACAGCAACAGTTTAGCAGATTTATTTCACCAACACCAAACATACCAACATTGTCATATACCATGCCAAACACTCAGAGAGGTGTGATGACAGAAATACTGTAACGTTACGTAGGGATGAAACTCACAAAGACGAGGAGAAACTGGATCTTTAATGACGAAACACAGGAAACCCTTTACAAATATCAAAACACACGTACATATAGACGAGAACGAATAAGGACTCAAAGACTAAGGGAGAATATATACAAGAGCACATGAGGAGCAATTAACAAGGTACAGGTGAATGACATTACTAATCAGACTGGGGGGAAACTAGGTCACGGATCAAACCAAATAACATAATGAAGAGGGGAGACATGATTATACGTGTAACAAATACTCTAATTTACTCAAAATAATAATAATAATAATCTTCTGGTTCATTTTATAATTTATTTCTATAAAACTAAAATTAATTATGATGTTATTTTTTCTTCAACATTACTGAAGAGATAAATAGGCATAATTATTCAAAATGAATGTAATTATTGATGTTTAGTTACAAAAGTAGGATTTTATTTTTTTTTATATTTGCATAGCAGTCATTTAAGTTATTGCAATCCAAAATTTATCTTAGGATCTATTTACACATCAACAGATATTCAGAATTCAATTCAGCGACTAACATTAAATGAACTTCAAAGATTAACAATATAAATAAATGATACACAAGTGAACAGTGTGCATCTCTGCATTTACTGTACAAGTTCACACAGATTTTTCCATGTCTGCCTTGGAGACAGAAAATGGCTTAGAAGATGCATTTAGAAATAAACCTAAGAAATACCCATGTGAAATAATACCTCAGGATCTTTCTCTGTCTTGTAGATCACAGCAAGTGCCAATTAGAATGCTTTTAACTTCAAAACACAAAGAGGCAATATAGTTGTGCGCTCTGAAAGCAACATTCCCCTAAAAATTATGTTAATTAGACTGCAAGTCCTTATTCTTAAGTGTACTCAGCTGCCATTTGCAGAATGCCTGTTAAATGTAAAAAAAAAAAAAAAAAAAAAAAAATCAATAAATAAATAAAACATACAAAATATGAATTTCACAATCATCAATGCATTTGTTTATTAAGCAGAAAAATTCCCTCCACATGAAATGATCCACGGAACCACAAAAGGAATTTGTCTTGTTTAAGTCTAGTTGTCCTAAGCATGTTTATCCAAGCGTTATGCAAGCACGGCAAGGCCTATAGACAAATAGCTCCGGTATATTATGCGATTTGCGCGAGTAGGTAAACAGCAGATGGTGAGGGAAGCCTTTTCAGCCTCTCGCGCTGTATTTACCTGCCCACCCGAATGACCCGTGTCATGCTGCAAACTCCTCATGCAGGCATAAGCAATTGTTAACCATTTGTATCAGTTTTTTCACCGTTCCAGCTGAGCGCAAGGCCAGCCGAGTCATCCACTCGCGTAGGAAAATTAGCTTGTTTATCAGCATTCTGTTTCCTTTTCCACCTCTCCCTCCCTCTGACATTTTAAATGTATACCATCCATGACTGATTCACTCACAATCAAAATGAGTTCGACCTCAATCACAAATGAAGGTATCGCGCCTCTGTAATCTCCATATTTTTGCAATTACACATATAATGAGTTGCATCGAGCTTGATGAGGACAATGGCCGGTTATGTGCTTGTCTTAAATGAAGAAGGTTACCTTGAGCATCAGTCATCTGTCCTGTTGACGGAACGTTTCGTCCAAAGAAGCATGACGTGTTGTTATTAAACATCGAGGGCTGCCGCCTGCGCTGTAGATGCGATTTACATAGGTGAATCCAAGGTGATTCATTATGGGTTTTTCCCCATTTTGGTTGCTCTCAGCAAGTTTTTTTTTTTTATTATTTAATTCAACTTGCGAGCAAACAAATCCCCGTCCTGGGCATCTTGTATGCTTTATCGTGGACTTTAAATAGCCAACTCCCGAAGACCTTGAGAGGGCAAAAAATCTTTAGTCATTCATTACTGCACCGAGGAAGTGTAGAACATTGATGGAATGTAATGAAAACTAATACTCTTTCTAGTCACTGTGCTATCTACAGATGTGTTTTATATCCCATTACTGCTCTAGAAGTGGCACAGCTCTATAGCATGTTGAGCAAAGCATAATCCATTGGGAAATTACCCATCAGAAGTGCAATACTGTTACAGAAATGAAATTACAGAAGCACTTGTGAGTGAGTGTGTGCATGCGTGTGCTGAGGGGCATGGAGGATATATGTACTCCATTTGATGTGTTCCACGAGGAGAATTCGAATGCGGCCCGGAGAGATGCTCATTTAAAATGTGTCCAACATGCAATGATTGATTGGCTCGTGTTATCAGCATATTTGTTGGAGACCGACAGCTGTCACGTCAGAAGACATTCTCTACATATAGATTGAAATTGACAACACTGTAATCAGCAATATTCACTCAAAAAACAAAAAAAATTAAAAATGAATTCATTATCCTTACTTAATTTAATTGAAATGCATGTTTAGTTGGGTCAAAACAACTTTTAGTTGGATTAGGTCAAATTAATTTACTATATTAATTTACTTATTAGGTTTTACTTGACTTTATTTTGTTTGACAAACTAAATTGTCTTATATTAGTCCAACTTTTTTTTTTTAAATAAATTTACTTCGGTTTAATTAATTTTCTAATCTTTAAACATGCGGTTTTAAATATATTAGGTGGATTGAACACAAATTAAGTTGTTCAAAGTGCTCAAAAATTGTGTTATTTTAGCTCATTAATTAATTTAACCAAACAAGAGGCAAAGGTTGCTTTTTTGTATGTTGCTTCAAACTCTTTTATTGGAATAACTTGTAACACTTTACAATAAGTTCTCATTTGGTACTACTGGTTCATTGTTTGTTCATGTCAGTTCCCAGTGTGTTAACTTATGTTACAACTTTTGATTTTAATAATGTATTGGTAAATTTTGAAATCAAATTTTTTTATTATACATTTTTAAACTTTTTTTTCAAATAAGTTTCCCAAAATCCCCCTCCAAAAAATGTAAAAACTGGATGGATGGATGGATGGATGGACAGACATACGGATAGAAGGACGGACGGACTGACGGATGGATGGATGGATAGATGGACTGACAGACAGACAGACAGACAGACAGACAGACAGACGGACAGACGGACAGACAGACAGACAGACAGACAGACAGACGGACGGATGGATGATCAGACAGATGGATGGATGGATGGATGGACAGACGGATGGACGGACCGATGGATGAATGAATGGATGGACAGACAGACGGATGGATGGATGAATGAATGAATGGACGGATGAATGAATGAATGGATGGACAGACAGACGGATGGATGGATGAATGAATGAATGGACGGATGGACGGATGAATGAATGAATGGATGGACAGACGGATGGATGGATGAATGGATGGACTGACGGACGGATGGACAGACAGATGGACGGACAGAGCGATGGATGGATGGATGGATGAATGAATGGATGGAAAGACAGACGGATGGATGGATGAATGGACAGACGGACGGACGGATGGACGGATGAATGAATGAATGAATGGACGGACGGACGGATGACTGAATGAATGGATGAACGGACGGACGGACGACGGATGGATGGATGGAGTGCCACAGAGCCAGAGTCTAACACTTTTTGGGCAAAATCAACCTACAAATTCTTTTTACAAAATGTAGTTGTCTCTGCACATTAATCTGGGACAGGAGAACGTATTTTATACACACTTAAAAAGAAAATCAAAAAGAAAAAGAAATCCAACAGACATAACATTGTCAAATTATAATTGGATTTGATGGACAATGCTTATATTTCAGCTCTTCAGTCCGTCCACATCCATATCATAAATGATGTCTGTACTTGGTGATTCAGTACAGTATAGCAACACATACAGTATCCACTCTATTGTGAGTGCAGTAGCCTATGTGTGCTGCCTGAGCACATTACTGTGCACTTTGAACCTTCAGAACCTTGGTTGGCAACCTTTTATACCAGTACGTTTTGTAAAGTTACTATAAGATGAAAGAAAACAATTTCAAAATATAATTTCCGACATACATGTCAGATATAAGTATCACCAGTCCCTTCTACCAGAAATGTAGTTCCGCCACCCCTACAATCACACTGACAGATTATCCAAGAAGTCAATAATATGATTATGGGTGATCTAATTGTTGTATAAATACAACATACTGCAAGTTAATTGAATTTACAGAACCTTTAAAGTCAAGTCAAGTCATCTTTATTTATATAGCGCTTTTTTACAATGCAAATTGTGGCAAAGCAGCTTTACATTAATAAGAAAATGGTGTCATTGTGCAGCTTATTCTATATATTATTGATTCATTCCGTTGCAAAGATCAATAGTTATTAGTCTAGGTAATTTAGGTATAGCAGCACTGGAGAAAACAGTGACGTAATCGTCCGGCTCAGATCAGTTCGCATACAACGGCGCCAATACAGGCATATCAAAAACACTGCTGAATATCAAGCAAGTGTCCCCAACTTAAGCAAGCCAAAGGCAACAGCGGCAAGGAACCAAAACTCCAACAAATGGAGAAAAAAACCTTGGGAGAAACCAGGCTTAGTTGGGGGGCCAGTTCTCCTCTGAAACCCCATTTAAATATTTCATGTTGTGTAAACACGATGATGAATTAGAGATGGGCTCTGCTCCGAATGTAACGAAGCAGCTGATCTTCTTTCTTATGATCTATAGTGTAACTTCCTTTATCAGTGATGCCTCAGAGTTTGACCCCTTTGCTGCAGAATATGAGCATCTCTCACTTGTCAGATAATATGGTGCTAGCAAGATACACATGAATCACTTCAGCTCTCACGCTTTGCTTGTTGTTGACTACTATAATGTGATAAAAATCAGGAGCAGAAGGTGGCAATTAGAGTCTGAAACTGTAATATGCGTTACTTTTTAAAAACACCTATTCTTTGTTTCGCTAGAAGTATTTGTCATTGCACAAAGTGAGTGTTGTTGTTCAATGTAAAGTTACGAAAAGCTTTTAATATTTGTTTAACTTTTCTGTAGTTTTGAGAAAGTGTGTGTAACAAGGTGTTTAAGCTGTTTTTTTTATGGCAGGTTTCACAAAGACTTTGTTAAAGCTGGAAAAGGTCAAACACAATGAGAAAGCAAACGTGTGAAGAGTTACATAATAAAGAGTGCAGAACATTTTGACAGAAACGCTAAAGTTAAAGGCCTGCTTTTTAACCGCTGTCCCCTAAAGTAAAACCTCAGCTTGGAAAGCTTTAATCACTCAACAAAAGTTTATATTTGGCTTTGGGTGGATGGCTCTCTGCAGCCACAGAACGGATTATATTACCACCAACTGTGTGTATTTAAAACCATACATTTGTTTTGTTTTTTTCTCTCCAAAAGCTTTTGCATTTTTACCACTTGTTTTTTCCCAAAAATATTATTTATATACAGTTATATATTCTAATTTATGTAAATGTCTGTTGATGTTTAATGATATCACTCAAATCTCAATTCAAAAACCATCATTATTTTTAAACCAGGGAAATACTGTTAAATTAAAAATGATCTAATTAAATTATAAATTGTATTATCTGAGTTATCTAATAAATATCTTGTCCATAAATATCTATCTAGTTTTAAAGTAGCTTCTCCAAACAATGCCCTCACATTCTAATATGATATATTATTCTGTTAGCAGTCAAATATGTGTTTTTATACAACAGTAATTTCTGGTTCTCGAATATGATGGGCTGAGAGGCTTGTGAAACCGTATCGCACGGTAACCGTTTCACCATTTAAATCACTCCGCTGTCAGCATTAACACCATATTTTTAGTAGATATTACTGCTATTTTGTAACGGAATGTTGTTTTTAGAGTTTATTAGTCAAGAATATACTTGTTTTGACCCCAGATATGTGATTTATATACAAACATAGCGCCTATTTGTTAATTTGCCTATTTGTTTATTAGGGGCCGTTCACATGTCGCCTCTAAAAACGCGTGGAAAGCGCATGCGCTCCCTTGCCGTCTGTTATTGCTATGCAACCATGAACTGCGCTCTCCATGACCATGAAGAAGTTTCAGCAAAGGATAAATGGATTTTTAGCCCTTGCATTAGCTTTACTACTAAATATATTTATGGAGATGAGAAATAACAACCACTCTGTACAGCTATGTTCACCTGAGCTGTTGATGTTTTATTACGGAAAGGCCGAAGCTGATCGTTTGGTTCTTGTCACGTGACCTTCGGGGCCAGTCCTTCGAGGATTTGCCGCTGGCTCTTGTGTAGTGTTTAAACATGAGCAAACATGGGTATATCAAATGGGCAATCTTTGGTCTTATTAATCAATTACTGGTTCCAGAGCTAATAGATTTGGCTTGATGGCTTCATAGTTTTAGATTTACATTGAAGTTAAATCCTGTACAAACTAGAGCGCTGATTTTGTACGTTTGCTTGTGTTTATTTCCTATTTTATTTCTTATATTGTTATAATGGCTATTGTTGTTCATTTAAATATTATTGTTTCTTAAATATTTTATATAAACAGCATGCTGTATTTTTTGGTATTGAGCATGGGCATGTTTTGAATGTTAAAATGACTAAAGAACTTTCCTCAGTGGACATTTAAAATGATTTTGTGATTATGAATATAAGATTGACCTGAAGACTATCAGCTAGGTACAGGAAATACAGTCGCCCAGGCGATTTCTCTCTTTCATAACACTTTACATATTACAGCAAGTTTCAATGAAGCGACTCAACGTTCAGTTGAAGTGACGTTTTAGAATTAGTAACGGAGGCTTGAGCTCAACTGTCCATAGTTCCTCACAAAAGAGGGGTTTTAAGGACAATCCGTTGTTATTTCTTATTTATTTACACACTCGTGTCGTCGAACTGTTGTATAAATGCAATATCACACTCGTAGCCGTGCTGATATAAAGCCATATCGCACGGCTACCACTGATATTGTTCCTATACGTTACAAGGTTTTCTGAATGCACTGATGGGTGTCATATTGTCTCAATTACGTGGAATTGAAGGCAAATTAATTATGTAGTCATACATTTAGGTCAAATTCTTGTTGTGAGATTTAATGAGGGATCATACTGAATAGATCAGTATGAATAGATCATAGAGCAGAGAGCTTGCTAAATATTCATTTGTTTTGCACTCCTGGGGCATGGATAACATTGCAATATAAGCTCAAAACAGAGATAAATATTTATTTAATTTCCTTCTCTTATGAATTACTCTTTTATTCTGCACTGATTCATCTCCCAGTTTGATCTTGATGATAAAAAGTTGAACACAATACTTCATATGGTGACAAACAGCTGACTGTAATCACTCAGATATATCGCTCAAAGCACAAACATCTCTTCTGACAGAAAATGTCATAATTTATGTTTCTTTCCAGTGAGGCGTTTGAACATTAAAACAGAGTAAGAAGAGGAAAAAAAGGTCATTGGATACCTTTTGTGAGCAGTGTAAATGCTATGATAATGTCTTATTTTATGAAGAAAATGTTTTAAAAACACATTTTAACATTTAGCTCATTTCCTTAAATTAAGTGTACTTCAAATTCATTTTATACTATTCAAGCAATTTTTTAAAGAATATTTTACTAATATCAATGTACTGGTAGTGTACTTGTAAGTGTATCTCAATACTATTTGGGAATAAATTGTCTTACTTTTTAGTGTATAAAAGTATTTGAGTACACAACTAGTTTAATTTTTTGTTTGTACTGCAACTATATTGCAAGAGAACTAATAGGTATATTGATAGTTTACTATACTCTAAATAATTATGCGTTGGCTCAACAACAACAAAAACACAATAGATTGCATCATTTATATATATTTCTTTTTTGAGTTATGACAACTTTGAGTGAACTTGCGTTCAACCAACAAGCTTTACTGAGTTACTTAAAAATTTGTTGCATAAACACAAAATTTTAAGTTGATTACTCAAAAAAATCAAGTCGCTTCAAATACCAGAGTTGTAGCCCTGGAACCAATCCATTTCACTTCAAATCAACATCTATCATAGCACATGCAAGCATAACTTCTTTAACAACTGTGGGATTTCACTTTTTCGTTACTATTTTGACATTTTTAATTCAAATGTACATGTCCAGATTATGTTATTTTAATAACCAAATAAAATTCTCAATAAATTTGCTCTCAATTTGCTTGTGTGTGTGTGTGTGTGCAGTGTGCGTGTGAGATGTTGAGGGTAAAGAAAACATGTCTGCTATTTATACAAGACTTCAAATCTGTCTTATTTTGTTTACATTTACTTGTTCTGTTACTTCTGAATGCTATATTGCAACATTACCTAACTGCAACCACAATGAAACATTAAAAAATGTAAAAATCCTTTGTGCTTGCTGGGATGAAGTTACACTCTGTGTAAATGTATGATAAAACAATACCCCAGGCTCAGTAATATTAATGATATGCAGTGCACTTGTTATTAAAGTTCCAAAACAGCGCCAGGAGTAACACAGATGGAGTCAATTAAACAAGGAACACGCTCATACACGTACACGTTTCATCTTTGGTCTTTTATCTCTTGTATGTTACTCCGTTGCTGTAATTAGCTGTATGCTCCTACTTGCAACATTATGTCCAGTGATAATAACAGTTATTTTCATGTGTGATTTCAAATAATTTACCACTTACTAGCTGAATCAATTTTGCACGTACCGTGTCCTTGGATATTGCGTTTAATGATAAAGACGGTGCGGCGTGTTAACTTCTTCACACTAATTTGCTTGTCTCGCTTCTGGTGTTTGCAGGGAGCTGATGCCGTCGACTCTGGAGGGACAGATCACGATGGAGAAGACGCCCAGCTACTTTGTGACAAACAGCGCGCCGAAGCGCATCCACACAATGGCGAGGGACATTAAACTAATCATAGTCGTCCGCAATCCAGTGACCAGAGCCATTTCGGACTATACTCAGACGCTCTCCAAGAGGCCCGAGATCCCCACCTTCGAAGTGCTGGCGTTCAAGAACCGAACGCTGGGCTTGATCGACGCGTCGTGGAGCGCGTTGCGAATAGGGATCTACGCACTTCACCTGGAGAGCTGGATGCAGTATTTCCCCCTCTCGCAGATGCACTTTGTCAGCGGAGAGCGGCTTATCGTTGATCCGGCCGGCGAGATGGCAAAGGTGCAGGATTTCCTGGGACTCAAGCGCATTGTTACTGACAAACATTTCTATTTTAATAAAACCAAGGGATTCCCATGCTTAAAGAAGCCAGAGGACAGCAGTACCCCACGGTGCCTTGGCAAGTCCAAGGGCAGAACTCACCCCAAAATAGACCCCGATGTCATTCGCAGACTGCACAAATTCTACAAGCCCTTTAACATGATGTTCTACCAAATGACAGGGCAAAACTTTCAGTGGGAACTGGAGGAGGATGGCAATTCGCCTGGCTTTCGGGACTAAACCCCTGCTGCTCTCCGCACCACCAGCCTTCTCATAGCCGAACCCTCATCGTCCCCTCGATCCGTGCTTCAACACATCAATCGATCGTTGCTGTCTTTTGCGAAAGTGTGTGTACCCATAGCAAGAGTGCTAATCTGCTCTGTCAACCCCCAATACCAATGGTGTTTAAGATGGCAAACGTTATTGTAGATATTATCCCGAACATAAATATATTTATATTTGTCAAGAGAAGAGGATTTTATTCATTTCGTTCAGAAAGAGTTGCTATACGAGTCATGTCTTCTATGATGATGCATGCGATGAGTTAAGTGTCCTTACCCACCATCACCCTGAGGGTTTTGTTTTTTAATCTCTCTCTCTCTCTCTCTCGCACACCAGCAGTGAGTGCAGCACAATTGACTCTGATAACCATGGATTTCTCGGTTCTGAAAACTAAAAACAAATGCAGATCTTATCAATACAGTAATCCTCTTGAATTAGAATGTTTCTGCCCAATTTTATGCACACAATTTTGTGGCTAATAAAAATTCAGACAGTTGGGTCCAAAAGCTTATACTTCTATATACATTTTTAATTATATCATATATTAAATATTATAGTATGCATTATCAGAATGACAGTTTTACTGCATATATTATACATTTTCAAATCTTAAAACTGGTCATTTCCATTTTAAATAGATCTCAGGCTTTTGGACTGTACTGTGGATTTAATAAATTAGCTTGAAGAAATGCACGACATGCAGGGTTTCTTCAATTTGATTAACTGTTTACTTGCACTGCTATTCAAAAGTTTGGGGTTGTTGAGACTTTTGTTTTAGGGAAGAAGTGTCTTATTCTCACCAAGGCTGCATTTATTTGATCAAAAGTAGAGTAAAAACAGTAATATTGTGATATATATATATATATATATATATATATATATATATATATATATATATATATATATATATATATTAGTAGTAATATTTTAATATATTTTCTATAATGTAATTTATTCCTGTGATGTCAAACTGAATGTTCAGCATCATTACTCCAGTTTTCAGTGTCACATGATCCTTCAGAAATCATTCTGGTATGATGATTTGCTGCGCAAGAAACATTTATTATTATTATAAAAGTTGAACAGCTGTGCTGTCGCATTTGAACAGCATTTAGTTGAAACAGAAAGATTTTGTAACATTATAAATCTGTTTACTGTCACTTTTGATCAAATTAATGTCATTGCTGAATAAAAATATTAATTTCTAAATATAAAAATCTTATTAACCCCAAACTTTTGAACGATAGTGTACATGGTAATAAACTTTTAGACATCTGCCATGCTAATAGTGATATTCTTTTAAGTCTGTCAATATGGTAATCATTCAGTACCAAGGTATACAGTTATATACAGTATGTATAACATGATTATACAAGAAATGCAGAATTATTTTCATTGTATGAGTGTGGATTCAATGGATGCCAGTTCAGAATAATATGTGATATGGTATGTGAGTGATTTAGCAGCAAATCACCTTTTTCTTTTATCTCAAAGCGTTCCTGAATCTAGCATTTCTTTTTTTAAAATAATATCTGGCACTGTGGGACATTGTGTGCCATTAATCACAACCTCAAGCCATCTCTTATGTGAGTTGATCACAGCTACTAAAACTGTCATTATCACACATATCACACACTGCTTATTTCAGAAAAATCCAAAGTGTTGCACATTCCTGGGTTGTTGTTTTTTTTTATTTTTTTTTAATGCAGCTGCTGGCATAGTGATACAGCAACATGATAATGAGTGTAGCACCAATGCTGGCGGAGGGAACAGCAGGGAGTTACCAAACATCTGCTGTAACAAAGTCCTGTCATTATAGACAAATGGGACATTAAAAAAGATTCCTGTGAAAATCATCAAGGAAGTGAGATTTTTCAATGTGCAACTTACCTGATGGATACATTTCAGGTTCATGTTAAAGAAACTCTGTATGGAAAAGATATTTCTGGGATCGCTGCATTTATCGTGATGATAAATGCTCATATTTTTCCAAAAAGCCATGTTGTTTTCATAAATGTACTCCGTTACCTGACAATATAGTTTTGTTATATTTACAATTTATTGAGCACTTGACTGGGAGAGACAAATGTCTTTCAGTATAAATCGTGTAGGTCTTAGCCATTCATAGCCCAAAGCGGTTTCTCAATTGCCCTCATCTCAGATGGTGTTGTCATGCATTTAAATATTATGCAAAGCACTGTTGTATGACCTGTTCATGCCTAAGACTACTCTTTAATATCACTGGATACTTATTTATTTGGCAGTTTAACTCCGTGTTACGCTACATGCGTTTTTAAACCACACGACTCCAAGTCGCAGATGAAAAAGAGCATTACGTGAAAAGCAAACAGTGATTAAATGAAACAGCCCATTGGATAATTTTAAGAAACATTAATTACATTTGCGCTGTGACATTTAAAGAAAACCCTCAGGATACAAAAACTGAAATAAGTAAATCTCACTGGCCTCACATTTAAAATTATTTTCAATTATTAATTGATTGCAAACATTCAGACATTAATGAACTTAATTCACTTCGCGGGTTTACGTATTCCAACATCAGATTTCATCGGTTAAAAAAAAAAAGCAGAAATGTGGTTTACACGAATTTGAATAAATTTGTTTGATAAGTCACAAAAATTGCATCCATTCAACATTGCGTTCAGATTCACATAGTTTTTGTATTCCCCCTCATCCAGTCTGTTTGCCATGTCTCTGAACTCTCTAACAACTTCGACAATCAATGCAGCCGATAAATCAATAAACACAGTCTTAATACACATCCCTTGCTGTGCGCCGGCCCCTCCCTCTGCACACCTCTCTGGCTCTGTTGTATGTTCTCAGTGCTGAGCTGGTGTGTTTTTTTGCCCGGGGGGAATGGCAGACCTGAGAGATAGTTACACAGAGCAATTGGTTCAATCAGAGTAAGCGCTGTGCTGCCCTTTTATATCCCCTTGACTGAACACTGTAGCCTGAACCACAATATCCCAGGTCACCCATTCGGCTTTGAGCCTCAGCTGTGTATCTATCCCCCTGGTGCTCTGCTGAAAAGCACTCTGATTTCAACTTTCTCTCTTCCATGTAACACACCTCCATTCATCGCTCAACGACGGATCTGTGGTTTAAGACAGGTGGGACCCGACTGGCTGCTTTTTCTTTATCTTTCGTTCCTTTTTTATTTTTTAACGGTTTGCGCAAGCCAAGCAGTGCTAACTTTAAATGATGGTTTCCCGAACACTATGTCCTAACCAGATGCGATTAATCCTAAAACCTGGAAACAAGTTAGCATTTTTGTCCTTCTGGTTCCATCGGTCTAAAGTCAATGGGTTTTTAATTTGTTTATTTATTAGTTTTTGGGCTAAATGCCTGAAATAAGTCTGTGTTTATTTAAGCTCAAGATATTTTCACATTTAAATAATAAATTAGACATACACAACTTTTATTGATTTTATCAAGCCCCAGGACGATTGCTAAAAAAGTGGGACTACAGAGGTTGTCAGACATTAAACATCACACTTTTACAGCCTTGTGTTTAAACACATTCCAGAACACAACACAAGCTTTCCCACTCGTGGATTATAGGTAAAGATTGAAAGAATCATTGGAAGCTTAGTCGTGTTGAAGATGTGTCATTCGTTTATAGTCTAACCAGCTTTTTAGTTCTGCCGATTGAATTTAGATTTCAATATTGATGTGTTCTTTAGTGAAGATTATCATTTTGAACAAACCATTGTTGGTCATAGAGCTTATTTTCTGCAATAGCCCAAAAGCCGGTGGAAAAATCCCATTGACTTTTTGTTGAGGGAACCAAAGTGATGCTAACTTCTGGGTTGACCAACACAAATAAGTCATCCGTGCAGCATCAAACTTACGAATGTCTAATTTCATCACAGTTTAGCTTTTTGCTGCAAATTTGCTGGTTAGGACATGGTATAAACCTTTAGTTTCATGTGGAGAATTATCCACCAGAACGAGACTACAATCAACACACTGTGAAGAAAAAATCCCCGAAGATATGAGTATTTGATGTGAAAATACTCAAGGTTTGAGTAAGCTGCAGCAGTGAATAGGTTCTTGCAGATATTTTGGAATGTACAGCTTCATGAATATTCTATGTATTTGCACACTGATTAAGAAAACATTGATCTAGAAAAAAAAAGTCTGCTATGATGTAAATATCAGAAGTGTATAATGTACATATGCAGCTAAAATTCTTTTTCAAACAGAAAATAAAAGTGGAACGAGAGCCACCGAGGTCTCAGCCTCCTGTATGTGTGTGTGTGAGAGAGAACTGATGTGCTGCTATTATGTACTGGCAATGCTTTTGCTGACTCAGTGAGCAAAAAGATAGAAACAAGAGCTTTGAAGGCTCAGAAGTGCAGTGAGAAAAGAAACCCGAACCTCTGAGAGTCCAGGGAAAAAAAAAAAATGAAACTTGAAAGGAATTAAATTTCAACTACGTTACAGTCTTTCATTTCTGTGCTCCGACAAGAGACGTTTCTTTAGCGTCCTCTGAGATTATAAAAGAGGGATAATACAAATCCTACCCTCTTTTGACACTGTTATTCTAGTGCTAAACCCGAGGTTTTACATTTAAATCAGTCTCTGATATTGTCAAATATACAGAAAGAGGGCTTCAGTGCTGGAGTCAAACATCCACTGTGTGAAAGCACTAGTTAAACTTCTCATAGCGTGAATCATTGAGCATACATATACAATGATTTTTTTTTTTTTCCTCTGAGAAATAATGTATTGTTTCCAAACTCGTGGACAGAATGCTAAGGTGTTCTGGGTGGTTGCTTACTGATGAACGCCTAAAGAGCACAATACCAAATCTCATATGGTTTGATTATAGGATTGAAAATTACCCCATGATTTACTCACACCTCAAGCCATCCTAGGTGTGTTTGACTTTCTTCTTTCAGATGAGCACAATCTGAGGTATATTGATAAATATCCTGACGCATCCGAGCTTTATTATGGCAGTGAGTGGAACCAACGAGTTTTAAGCTGAAGAAAGCGCATCCATCTATCATAAATGTACTCCACACAGCTAAAGGCCTATATTTAACAAGTTGTGAAGTAAAATATCTAGAGCACCTTCCGTATTCAGTTTACAAAGAAAGTGTATTATGCCCTTTTTCAAAGTTTTGATTTTGTTTTTGAGGTCTAATATAATTCAAAAAACTTTTTTTCATATTTTATATTGTTGCAGCCTATCAGTAACACTGTCTTAACATGTCGCGGTGCATTGAAAACTATAATTTCCACGTTGAAAGGGTACTAGGGGTAGTTGTTGCTTAATGGTGAGGGAGTTGGGCTTTTAACCTGAAGGTTGCTGGTTCGATTCCCACGCCGGCAGGAATTTAAAGTGGGGATTGTGAATGAACAGCACTCTCTCCACCTTCGGTGCCATGACTAAAGTGCCCTTGAGCAAGGCACCTAATCTCACTTGTAAGTCGCTTTGGATAAAAGCGTCTGCTAAATGACTAAAAGTAAACGACAACAACACAAAGATGATATCAGGTAATGTTTATGTGCTTTATTTAATGTTAAAAGCGTGTAATGTGACTCTAAATATCTTTTAGTGCTCCCAGTTTTGTAGCCGTAGTAAAAGCAACAATTTACCTCAGATCTCGAAAATAAACAAATGGAAGCAAAAACGATCAAACCATCAAAAGAAAAGAAGAGTATTCTATGACAAAGATTGTTTTAGTAGCTCAGTATTTTTAATATTGTTTAAATGGTGTAATATTTGTACATTTGATCATGTACTTTTCCATTTCCTTACTTGTTGTCAAGATTAATCTCTGTTGCGGCACATACTCTTCTGATTGGCTGTGGTTTTTAATTGATTTTGTCGTATCTCGAAGTGGCGTCACTACTGGTGTGGACAAATTGCTTGTCGCTGGAATCGTATCGCCTTGTGTCTGATTAGGAAACGCTTTGTTTAGTTGCTGTCTCTAAGAAGCGCCTCCTTCCGAAAAGCTTGATGTGCTCTGATTGGTCGGCTGGATCAGCGTGTTGTGATTGGTCAACCGCTTCTGGTGTGTTTTGGAAATGTCACGCTTCTTAGCATAGCCACGAATTTCAACACACAACTAAAGCAACTCAACAAGGCCTTGCCCTTTATTTTGCATATCCCTTGGCCGGGAATTATTTAAATGAGGGATATTGTGACGTGTTTGTTCCCAGAAGAAAACTCAAGATGGCATTTGAGGGAGTTTAGAAACAGTGCTTACTAACAGAGAATATCTCCCTTTGGAGTGACTTTGTGCTTTGTAACTGTGCAGACCTTTTTCATGCTTTGGATGCCAAAGAAAGCTGATTTTTTTTTAAAAAAGACAAAGAAAAGCCCCTTTAGCTAAGTGAAAAACATAATTCAGTAACACCTCTCTTTAACAAGCTGTATGATTTTAGGTATTATCTCTGTAGCACAAACTTTCTGTACGAGTTACTCACTCAAGCTGTGAAGTGTTATCTGAATGGTGTATACTCGCATGAGATGAAGAATGTACTCATAATAATTTGTTTGAATTAGGTCAATGCGTTGCTGAATGCTGAAATGACGTTACCCACTGTGTTTCACTAAACATCAGAGAGAATCTTGCGCTCATTGCCACATCTGTAGATAGTAGTGCAGTATTGTTTGGTTATGTGAAGACGAAAATTATATAATGGAACATATCGTGCTTCACCAGCTGACACAATAAGAGAATCAGTACCAGTACACTCTCAGAAAAAAAGGTGCAAAAGCTATCACTGGGACGGTATCCTCTCAAAAGGTACATATTCGTACCTAAAAAGTGCATATTAGTCCCTTAAAGGTGGAAAATTGGTACCAAAAGTGTACATAAGGTACACCCAGGGCCTAACACTAACTTTTTGCAACACTTGCCAATAGCTGGTGACTTAAAATTAAGCCAATTTTGACAAGATGTAATTTCTCAAATGTCCAGATGATGAAGTTTCAGCTTAAAATACCTCACAGATCATTTATAAATCCATGCTTTAAATACCCATTGCTGACTACTGTCAAGAACAGGCTGTTTTCGTGCATGTTTCTCGTGATTCTCTGCTAATACTAACAAGACATCAGTTTGCCTTTGAATTGATTATCATCTCACGATCACTCTCACGGATACATCTTCTTTCATCATTAAAGTTTATTATTTCCACGTGTTTTAAAGTTATATCATTTTAAACTTCTAATGGATCGTTTTCTGAATGCAGTTATCTGAAGCACACGCGCACACAGAGTCTCGTGACTCGTAACTTCACTTTCACAGTTTTTTGTTGTGTTTAAACTGTCAAATACACAAGGTTTGTAATGAATATGCATTGAGGTGATTGTCTTATTACAAACCGAGTACGTTTTGGCAGAATCTTATGTATTGAGAAAGTTCTAAATAGAAATGATGACATAACTCGGTTCTCTGAGAACGTTAACTTTTGTGGGTGGAGCCTCTACAAAGTGACATCACTTCACCCAGAGTCTTGTTCTGAGACGGTGCTTATGAATTAGTTTTTTTGTTTTTTTAAGCACTGGGTGGATTTTTATCATTATATGGCGGTTGTTTACACACACTGCCAGGATACATTTATGTTCAAACACCATGCTTATTTGTGAATTTTGCATAATAGTTGCCCTTTAAGACACCAAAATAACCAGTGAAAATTCACAATTCTCAATTCTTAAATTGAGTATTCACAATACAGATTTTTACTCACTTTTGGCTCCTGGCAAGTGTTAAATTTAGGCCCTGTTAGTTCCTAAATGTTACATATTAGAACCTTTTCTTCCTTCCCAGTGACAGCTTTTGTACCATTTTCTTCTGAGACTGCATGACCAAAGAAGCAGAAAATATTTGAAGACAGAAGAGAGAGAAAACGAAGCGTATATAATTAGAACATTCTTGGTTATCTTACAAACTTAGGAAATTCTACTCACCAGTATACCAATAAATTATGTAACTGGTTCATTGTGTGTTAGTTGGGATCAAAATGGCATATGCAAGGTGTAAATATTTCATGAGTAGAGATGCTCAAGTTCACTGTAAATTGTAATTAGTTAACCTTACTTAAAATTCGAACCGATTGCCTTAAAAAAATTGGAATGAAATAGGAATAGTATGTTGTACGAACAAATGCATATACTCAAAAGTACTATTTTCAACAACTAAATAATTTCAAGTGTTGTCCGTTTGGTTGACAGGTACGGAAATTATTATATAGAACGCTCTCTAACACTAGTATCAGTGTAATTTAAATAAAACTCAGAGACAATTGCTAAACAACTACTAAATACACCTTTAATAACAACTGCTAATTGCTGTTACTGTTAATTACTGTTAATTATTTAACAGTAAATTGTGTTTTCTTAAATGCAGAGTAAAAAATCTCTATAAGGATCGTACTTAAAAAAAAAAATCCTCTGGTCCTAATTTCAGCCTTTGGTTTGAACTGTTTCTTCTGCTCAACCCCTCAGGTATGCAGGGCCTGTTTTGAGAGAAATACCTCTTTGATACACCCTACCAGAGATCTGTTGCATGAAAGACATGCAAAGCTGTCCTCGAATTGCCTGTCCCTATGGGGGGTTTATGGCGTGTGGTTCTGAGACGGACTGATCTATGCTAGACTACAGGCGGAGTCATTCACTCCTATCAGAACCACTGCAGTTGGCCTGTTATCACAAGCAGAACAAAATAATTGTTTTGTGTTGCACCGGTAAAGCAAAGACAATCAATCTGCATAATTTCCGGTTGGCGGCATTTACATTGCAGTGTAATAAAGTGATGCTTTATCATATAGAAGAGTACTTCTACACAACAGGAGAAGAGTTTTATCCAGTGCTTGACAGTATGACTGAGAAAAGACAACAGCACGGTTTACGGGTTTACAATGCCTCGAATTCCCCCTTAGGCCATCTAGACAGTGATGTCTAAAAATGCATCATCTCACTAATCAATACCTCCAAAATGATCTTGGCTGTGGAGGTGTCTAGTTTCTCTATCCATCATTATTGGTAATAGTCTCATTAATAGAGTGTTGATTCATTTTCAGCCGAGTGGATATTAACCTTTTGCCAGTAAACATTCATTATGTTCGTGAGAGGTGTGTTCTATTAGAGTGTGACGCTAGAATACCAAATGCCGCTTGGGAGGATTTCACACTACAGCCCCGAGAAACTTTCAGACGCAGAGTTTCCCTTGTTAAAAACACCTTCATTTTGCAGTACAGTGCAGCAATACAGCAGAAATTGATTCAGTTGCTTTTGCCCCTGGAACATTTTGTATCAACTTATTGAAAAGTGCATATTCTGCAGAAAAGTGCAATTAAATGTGACAAATTAAGCTATAGGAATATAGTACTGTGGCTAGAAGCACACAAAGCCCAGACAAATTAAGACAAGATGCTCAAGCGAGAGACACGATTTTGTATCTAACGAGTGTTATGTCCTGATTTTGTCAGTCTTGTCAACTTTTTCTATCAATAAATTGAAAACAAAATATCCTATAAAATACACCCACACTACAAGTAATATTTACTTTTCAAATAAATTGTTATTAATAAATATAATTATAAATATTTTATGGGGTTGACTGTAAATACATAAGCTTTACCAAAAATGTTTTTCCTATGTTCCCTGTTAATATATAATTAATCTTTACGAAACAGTGTCAGACACAGACAAGGACAGATGAGGTAAGTAACAATGTAACAGTTTTGTTGCAGGTTTGTAGTACAGTGGAGAAAGCAGAGGGATGCTGATGAGATGAACAGTCACTAGTAATTGACCCTTCGCTAAGACCCGCCCCATTTAGTTATTGTTGCTATGTCCGACAAGCCATGCGCTCTCACGCCACACATCATGTTCTCACACAGTGAAAAATACATCATGGAGCAAAGAGGACACTGACAACACGTCGACAGACATATGAAACAGTTTCATATATAATATATATTGTAATTTTTTAAAGAAGTTTAAACAATAAATCCCATATAGTGTCT
Source organism: Zacco platypus (assembly GCA_038088235.1). Classification (NCBI taxonomy): domain Eukaryota; kingdom Metazoa; phylum Chordata; class Actinopteri; order Cypriniformes; family Xenocyprididae; genus Zacco; species Zacco platypus. The sequence continues at coordinate 28,617,180 of CM076083.1, read as the reverse complement.
CTTTAATGTGTCGTGACAGATCAAGCGGCTCGTGAAGCAACATCTTTTCATACTAGTTCATTTATAGCATCAAATAAACATGAATGAACATCAGAAGGAATGTTGTTTCAAGTTCAAGTTCACCAACGTTAATCTACTAACTCCCCTGACTGCTTTGTCTGACAAATGGCAGATTCGAGGTTATGATTGGTCAGATCGCCTGTCAATCAAACTATTTGCGAAGGGTCAATTGGAAGAAGGACTTAACGGAAGGTAATTGATATACTCGTATATATGCTGCAGATAGATGCTGGAGATGAATGTTGATGTGGTGTTCTGGATGATGAAGATCAGGCAGACAGGAAGAAGATGATGATTGTACCAGGATGGGATGGCAGGGAAGTATCTGGTGAGGAGCTTAAGGTGAGTCTGTAGTGTCTATAAGAGATGAGACCAGACGTTGAAGAGAGGGAACGGTGAACTTATAAAGAGTTGCTTGATGGTGACGTACAGATGATCAGTATCACTATACAATGTTGATATTAAACATGTGCCTGAATTTTGTTGTTTGTGTGAACATTTTCATTCCTTCTCCGAACTGCAACTGCAGATCCATATATGGAAAAATATTATTCCTAAAAGATAATATATTTTTATTTCAAGCATGAACATAATTTAAATTTGGTCAAACTACTTTCATAAGGAAAATAAAAGAACTCTTCTCATACAGACACATTTATTTCAGTACAAAAAGTAGATTCAGATCAAGGACACTCAGCAGCACGATACTTAATTCACATGGTTTATAAAGGCAGAAGAGTTTTTTTTTTTTGTTCCATTCCTGATCATTTTTATCTCTTTCGTATTGTTGATTTGCCCTCAATACTTTTTTGCCAGTCTTTAATGAGCCAAAATCTTGCATTATGGTTGCTTCCATACCCATAACAAGTAATTTTTTACTTCTTACTATATTCATTTATAGTTTTTCTCCAAATATGAACCACAAATACATATGAGAGCTATTTTTATTACTGCAGTCGAATATGAAAATATAGACAAACCATAGCAACGAGACGTCTACCTATGAACATTGTCCACTCCGGTTTAAAGTCATGCTCATTATTCCTTTCCTTTTAAATAAAGAAACAAGGTTCATTTAGGTGGGTTTGCCCTATAAACACTCCAGTCAAGACAGTGAGGAGTGATTGTATGATCCTCAGTCATTGCTCTGCCTTATGGACAAAGCTTTTTACACAAACAAGTGCGCAAAAGTCACATCTTTATGTGTCATTTTAAGCATAGCCATTAGTCCCTTGTGCATTAGAAGCATCTGCTATAATGCAGCTTTTCTCAGGTCAGTCATCCTGAGCTCTAAATGAAACTAAACAAGCGTGGATAATGCCCTTTAAATGATTTTAGAAGCCTTAATTATTAAATAGCATCCAGCTCTGTTTTTTGAGTCTTGTGTAGATATCGGAAATGTTAAATGCAATTAACTTCCACTTTAAATTGCCTGAAGTATTACTTTAATATTTAACCAGTTGCTTTTTCTGCTTTTATGTTTACAGTCATGGTGTAATGTCCTTAAAGGTTTTCCCAAGCCTCAGGAAATTACTCATTTATTATTCATGCGTTTGTTTGTTTGTTTTATTTATAGTATTTATGATAATGCATTTAATTTTGCTGTGGATTATAATAGTAGGAGTATAGCATTGTTATGTTATGTATGTATGTTATGTGATGATGTGTTATTTGATGTGATGTGATGTTATGCAATGCGATGCTATGTTCTTATGTTATGCTGTGCTGTGCTGTGATGTGATGCTGTGCTGTGATGTGCTGTGATGCGATGCTGTTATGTTGTGTTGTGATGTGATGTGATGGGATGTGATGTGATGTGATGTGATGTGATGTGATGTGCTGTGCTGTGATGTGATGTGATGCTATGTTATGTTATGCAGTGTTATGCGATGTGCTGTGCTGCGATGTGATGCTATGTTGTTATGTTGTGATGTGATATGCTGTGCTGTGCTGTGATGTGCTGTGATGCTGTTATGTTGTGTTGTGATGTGATGTGATGTGCTGTGCTGTGCTGTGATGTGATGCTGTGCTGCGCTGTGCTGTGCTGTGATGCGATGCTATGCTATGCTATTATGTTATGTTGTGATGTAATGTGATGTGATGCTGTGCTGTGCTGTGATGCTGTTATGTTGTGATGTGATGTGATGCGATGCTGTTATGTTATGCAGTGTTATGCGATGTGCTGTGCTGTGATGCGATGCGATGCTATGTTGTTATGTTGTGATGTGATATGCTGTGCTGTGATGTGATGTGGAAGCGGTGGAAGATGAATGAATGAATGAATGTTAAAATAAAGTTGAAATGATTTTGTAAAGTTGCTGTTATATTATGTAAAATTGTTTTGTTATGTTTAATGTTAAGTTGTTATGTGTAGTTATGTTCTGTAAAGTTGTTTATTTGTGACATTATGTTCTATATAGTTGCTGTTATATTATGTTAAAAGTTGTTTTATGTTAAGTTATGTTTTGTGTTATGTTATTATGTGAAATGATGTTCTGTAAGGTTGATATTTTATGATATTTTGTGTTATGTTGTTTAGTAATGTTATGTGAAGTTAAGTTCAAGTTGTTGATATGGCATGTAAAGCTATGTTATGCTATGTTCTTTAAAGTTTTTCTTTGAAGTTGTTTGCATAGCTTTTCAAATTAAGAGACTCGTTTATTGGTTTTGGATTTGTAATGTAAAATGCCTGTATGAACCAAATTTTAAAAACATGTGAAGAGAATTAAATTAGAGAAAACCACACATCACTGATTCTGTTCACAGTTGTACAGTTCGAGAAATGAACTCTCCGAAGCGTCTGGTACTAGAGTCCAGTCATGGTAGAAGTTTCTTTATGCAAATATATTCCACCTCAGGAGCAGAGACTTTCCCACCCTGATTAAATAGGCAAGAAATCCACAGCAGCCATGATTCCTCCAAACACGGCAGAGGTCTTTGCCAATGGGCTGTGTATCTCTGTTGTATCTTGCCCTGGCAACACATAAATGATGCAAGACAAAGAGACGCCAGATCTGATTGGTATGTGTGCCTGCACCCAAAGGAGGAATTTTAATAAGTTGTTGAATAGAGATTTACATGCTCTAGTATAGCACAGTCTCTGTTTTGTTTCAGTTCGTTTGAGATGCAAGATGAGTGGAAACTTTTATTCTTATGAATAAAATTGTTCTCAGTCTTGGTTCTAGGTATAAATTCTTTTCATATTTTTCCATTATTATTATTATTAACATTCAACAGCAGATCATATCTTGAATGTCCTTGAGTCTCTGAAGACATTTAATGAGGTGGTTTATTGATTTTGTCTGTGTGGAGGCATGAACACATGCTGTAGGTGCAACGATAAAAAGCTCATGGATCTTAGCTATAGAGTTTGGTTAGTTTGTTGCAAGAGATTTCTTACAACATAACTATTTTTTAGCAATTTAACAATATTCTCTACTTTACATCCAAGCTTACCCTGTTACCTTAATGAACCTGTGATGGATTATTTCACAGCCAAGACTGTCTGATATTAGTCTGAGATATGTTGATTTATGTAACACATAGATCTGTAGGTTTATGAGGATTTGTCATTGTAAAAATTGTTTTGAAAAAAAAAGACTGACAACAATCATAAATACACTCACTGAATTGAGTTGAACCCAAAACATTAGACATGTCAAACTAACTCCACTGAGTCTCTTCTTCTAGCAATAGTGCACTTATACATGCTAAAAATAATATTTTGCGATCAACTACATATATCTAACACCCACATTAAAGCTCTGCTGGAAGCTAAAGAAATAAGAGACTTCCTAACTAAAGAATGTACAGTATAATATTGGTTCACATTAGCGGCCTATTGCACAAGCGTCACTCTTCACCACAATCCAAACCCAAAACATAAACTCTTCTCAATCACATTGTAAAGGAACATTTACTCTGTAAACCCTAACGCTCAAAATAATTAATTGGTTTGAGTAGTGCCAGCTCAAATTTAACAAATAAGTTCAATCAAATGAACTTGTATGACTTTTTCTTTTGAGCTCACAAAACTGACAGGTTTAAAGTAATCTGAATTGTTTCATTGTTTTGAGTTTTATGAACTTGTTTTTCTTTTTAGACAAACGTGCTATTTCCCAGCATGCTTTGCCATGACGCTCAAAAGGGCAAGTAAATGCTAAAATTAAAATTTAAGTATCATATATATGACATATAAGACTGTAAAAAAAATGTTGCTTTGGTTTTACTCAAAAAAAATTGAGGCAACTATTTTCCTCAGACTTCTAAGTATTTTGAACTCATATAATTTGTGTTTGACAAAATAGCTTTTACATGTCTTCAGCATGCACCCTTAAGAATTTTTTACTCAATTTTCCTCATAATAATAACTCAAATAATATATGTAGCAGAAACATAATTCAACTGCGTATACACCAATACATCTAAATTAACTCCAGGGAACACACTTTAATTTAATGCGCATTAGGTAATTTGTTTTTCAGGTATAGGCAGTCAGCAATGATAAGAACTCTCATAGCAATTTTATTCCTTGTAATTATTTATTAATCAAAGCATTTCATTCATTTGTGCTTTGTTCAGCTGTCATCAGCCTAAAGTAAGGCTCCACTCGTCACCACAACGGTAACCCCGTTGTGAAACTCCAACATGACCAAAACCTTTCTAAATCCCTCCTTCATAAAACATTAAACAATAATAACTTGTCTTGCACTTATTTATCTTGCTTGAAAACACATAAAGATAAACAAATTCAACACTTTCTCTTCCAATTAATTAGGCAAAGCATTCTGGGAACTAGAAATCTCGCTACCCCCAGTAAGTAAATTATACACAGTAAAATTAAGTAAATGTTCGTTTAAATATAATATTGAACAAGCAACAAACATCCTTGTTTTGAGTGAGTGTTTCCATTGCAGCAGCAAAACTAAAAAAAAAACAAAAAACAAAGTAAATAAAGACAAGATAACTGCAAGATGCGAGCAGCACATCGTGACGCGTCAAAAGCAAGAAACCATTACAATCATTGAACTTTACTAGATGCAGTGCATCGCGATGAGTATGCCTGAGGTAATCCACGCGTTTGCGAAGCTCCCAACAGCAGAACTAATGGATTTGGAAAGTTTGCTTTGTTGCATCGCAGTGTAGACCGCTAGATGTCTATGGACCGCTTCAAGATGTTGCAAAACAACGGTTGTAGACAACGCAGTTATAAAAAACCCTAAAATGTTAAATATGAGGAAAAATTACTAGATTTATGTTGCAATATGAAAAATGCCTTCACCAAGTGAAAAAGGGTTCATTGCATCAGCCAAATCCAGTAGTAAATATTTTAAGTAAATGTTTCCAAGAATTTGTAAATTCAGAGAAAATCACAATTTTAAATAGTGCCCCATCCCGCTCTTGTCACCTGCGCCTGTCAATGACGTAATATCTGCGTTATCCCTGGTTCCCACTTCTACTGCACAGTAACCATGGCAACAGACTCTGTCAGCTGCGTAACTTCTAGCAGCTCGCTGCTGTTTTTTCATTCAAACATTGTGGACCATGGCAAGCAAACTTTGGGACAAAAGGAGAAATAAAACGAGGATCAATATCAGCGTGGCGTTTCTGAGATGGCGAGAGCTTTGCGACAAACTTTGACTGACAGAGACGATGCTCTTGCACGTTATTAGACAAGATAAGCAAATGTAGGCTATAAGACTAATCAATGTTATATAGCTCAACACGACGAAGTGTTAGAATATCATCAGTACATACAGTTACGCCTCATACAGACAACAAACTAATACTAAACATTACATTTTTCAGACACTTTTATCCAAAGCGACTTACAAGGGGAGCAATTAGGGGTTAGGTGCCTTGCTCAAGGGCACTTTAGTCATGGTATCGAAGGTGGAGAGAGTGCTCTTCATTCACAATCCCCACTTTCACTTCCTGCCGGTGTGGGAATCGAACCGGCAACCTTCAGATTACAAGCCCGACTCCCTCACCACTAGGCCACGACTACCCCACATTACAACTTTCAACACACTTAAATGCAGTTTAGTATGATAGTGAAATGTTAGACCAAGAGAAACAGCGCTGCGTTACCTCACAGTTTTAATTCGTCAAATAAACTGACCTGTATGAGTAGAATTCATGTCACTGATATCTGTCTCTCATTAGTAATCGCGTCCGCGATTCTCGGCCACACGCTGCTTCATACCACAGTCATGTTAAAAACATACATTCACTTATCCATAAACATTATTTCCCCATAAATGTTAGATTCATCGGCATGACGACAAGTTCCATGATTCCATATTCACTGCGTCATCAATCTACGCCTTTGTTATTGTTTTGAAGAGTTTAGCGAACCCTAGCGGATGAAAAAATTACATAGTGCACCTTTAAATTGTATGTTGGAAATGCACATTGTGTAGATTGCTCAAGATAAGATGTGAGATATATAATTATACAAAATACATGTTTTTGCTTCAAATTCAAATTAAGTGAGCTATTCAAGTTATCAAAGTAAATTAACAAATATTTATTTGTAAAAAAAAAAAAGTTACACTTACAGCCTCAATGATTTATTTTTATCAGTAATGTCTTTGTTGCAAGATTAATGTTAAGTGGGGGATTTTGTAGCGTTTCAAGTTTTGTTATGCTAGTTTAGAAGAGTTTCCATCTTGATGACAAGTGGAGCATGTGTTTAGCTTGAGAACAGATCTGTTTTAGATGTGATAAATTGCTTTACTCATTCAGCAAGTGCTATCAAAGCATTGAGTCCCCAATTCATAAAATAGCATTTTTTTTTTAATTAGGTAGTTAAAAGTTTCCTCCACCAAAAATGTCTAAGTTGAGAATACATGATAACATTAAGTTAAATGTATGCATTAGCTTAATTAGTTAAATGCTTTTATAAATGTATGAGTACAAAATGAAAATCTGCAAGTTCTGCTTACTTAAACTTTAAATTTCTTAACTTAAAAAAACTGATGTAACAGACCTCAATTTTTTGAGTTTCGCCAACTTATTCGGGTTTTGTGTGTGCATCAACACAACAAATAATAATAAAAAATGTTCGACATTTACTCACCCTGTCCAATCCAACGCAAAGCATGCTGGGAACTAAACAAAAGTTGATGAATTTAAGTTGTACCACAGTTGTGCTAAATTAGCACATTTGAATAAATGCAAAAAAAAAAAAAAATCCATTTTGTAAGTGTGGTTTGGTTGGGCTCTTGTGTCCAGCAGCCAAGCCCATTGTGATTAATGAATGTAATCAAATCCAAAAGGAACAGCAAACTGGGAATCTGTGTCATGAGAGGTTGTGAGTATTCATTTGTTTTTATTTTACAACTTCAAGTTTGCTGTTTTGTGAGCTAGTCTCTCGGTCCTTGAGCTGTAAAATATAAAATATCATCTCGGTTAGATTGTCATAATCTGATCGTTTCTTTTAGTGTTTGAGGAGGTAATGTTTTTTCAGAGCAACACATACTGCTATTCTCTCAATTACTATAATATTTCGGATTCACTCCCACCTCAGGGTGGGTGTTTGCAGCTGCCGACAGGATGTGTCTAAGTCTGTTTGTTTTGAACAAACAGATGTCTCTCAAAAGGAATATGAGATGAATTCACTTGGAAAAAGAGTCTAGCAAAAGAATTGTTGTCTGCTGTGTTTCGAGACCGCCATGTTATATTCATGAATTCAGAGAATTCCTACATCGTATATGGATGGTGTGGAAGAGTGCTTATCACTTAATTGCATGGAAAACAGTCAGCAGAGGAAATCACTGGAGATTGTGGGTTTGACATGCAGAAACAGAAATCCTAAAATCCATTTGAATGTCTTCTATTGAAAACAAGAGCAAGGCATCAGAATGTGTACTCAGATTCTGAAGTTTCAAAAAACCTTGAGCAAACCTTAGGGGTGTATAAAAGTTTTATGACCACATAGTAAGAGAAAAATAGCAATAATAAAACTCTCTCCCTGTGTCTCTTTCTCTCTTTGTGTGTGATTTTCCAGTAACATCATTAATCACAGGGCTGAGGTTGAGCAGAACACAGATTGTGTTCAGTAAGGCAGTGTTCTGTCTCCAATTATAATGTAAATACATAGCTTGCAGTAATAAAGCCATTGATCAGATGTTAGAGGAAACAACACTATAATGCAAAAAGGTTGAGTAAAATTCGGACTTTAAGAATTGGTTCACTTTTAATTTGTAAGTGTTTGAGTTTGAAATGAGTCCCACAGAATGTTGAAGTGCAATGACAGTAATAGGAAGTATTTAAATTGCAATTCAACATGGAAAAAAAAATTATAATTAAAGGCGTTTGGCTTTTGTTTTCACTTCAATGGTTACAGCGGTAATTACATAGTAAAACATACACAGTCCAGTGCACTAGGTATAAATAATCACACATTTATATAAAATTGCACATTAATCAATGACAGCAGTGAAAGTAGCATTGCAGTTTGGATAGATTTTTACAGTTTCCTTGCAAAATAACGTCACACCTGGACTGTTAAAAAGGACAGCAACAGTGTAGAGTGTCTATTAAGAGCTGTACTCTATGGTCCAAACATTGATTTCAGAGCACAGGTCCAGTGTATTGCCTGGAAATGTCAATTCACTCTTTATGTTGCAAGGAACAAAATGTCATATAAAGCCAAACTTGCCTGCAATTATTCCGACAATATTGGATTTAGTCCTCAAATCTACAAAAGTGGCCATCAGTGTCGGATCTTGCCTGTTTGGTAGAAGTGTGAAAGCTTGTGATAGGTGCAAAGTCTTGAAAGCCTGCGAAGACAAAATCAATAGAAATGGCCCGACGTTCTTCATGACTTTGGTTATTTAACGTGTTTTTTTTTAACTAGATGAGTCTGTGTTAGTCAGACTGTGATGTTGGCTTGACAAAGCCTTATATTAAAACAATTTTAAAAACTTGAAGATAGATTAGGCATTACTATGCATTGCTAGATAGTTTCTAGGGCATTGTTAGAATGTTCTTGGTGGTTATTAAGGTGTTTTAATAGGTTGCTACCTGGGATAGAACGAAAGTTTTTTTAAAGCCGACATTTATCTCGTTGATGATGCCAATAATGAACAAATAAGCCTGAACCTCAAGCTGAAACCTTTGCCTTGTACACAGATAAGGCATATGACACTGTTTCTCCTACATAACAGCTTATTTTTATCTGTTCTTTTGTGTTTGGATGCAGTAGCACCATAAAGATTACATTTATATGAATGCATTAGTGAGATATATATATATATATATATATATATATATAGAGAGAGAGAGAGAGAGAGAGAGAGAGATTGCATGTGGATTAATTGGTTTTGGTTACTTAGAAATATATGCTAGAACTTTTCAGTTTCTAAGCTATTTTACATGGTCCATATTTTATTTTATAGTTCGCAGAATGATTCTGCGTTGATGTACGAGCTACTGTCTGTGTGTGTGTGTGTGCGTCACAATGCAGCACTCATTAGTTTAGAATGCTAATTAACTTACTTGTACAATAAGCTGTTTAAAAGCTAGGTAGTTACTAGGGTGTTGTGGGTGGTTTCTAGGGCACTGCTAGGTTGTTTTAAGTGGTTGCTAAGGCATTGCTATGTGGTTTCTAGGGTGTAGCTTAGATAGATACATAGGTACAGAATGTCAGATTACAGACAGACAGACAGACAGACAGGATGGATGGATGGATGGATGGATGCTTTGGTATAGGTGAAGCTTCAATGGTCTTAATTAAAAGCAGTTTGATACAGCCAAGTTTCCAGTCATTTCATTACTGAATAGACTTCATTACATGAATTGTCAGAACAGATCAATATGCTGAAGATGAAGAGCTCCAGCCCTCACCCTGTCTCCTCTAAACCTGAGCACCTCCCTCACGTGCTCCTCCACACGTATAAGACAGATGAGGTCAAGATTTGTTCATATCAGCACCTCCCTCCTTCAGGCTAAACTAGAGCAGGTGGATGGGAAGAGGGGATGTGTCTGCTCCAAGAGGCAGATACTTCCAAAAAGGCATCATTAAATTCCTTCGTACCGGTTTCTGTACATTATTCATATCAGGCCGTTGAAATATAAATGGAGGTGTGTTGCTGAAGCTCTCAAAGACTGGAGCCCCATAAACTCTTCTGCAGCGAGTCCATCGTGTTTGGTCAGGTTTTTCTAAAGAGCCAAGAGTACGAATCCACATGGAGGGCTGTGTTGGAAGTTCCTGTTGGTCCAGAAGTCATCAATTTTGAATGGAGACCAAAGACAGTTGCAAGGAAAGCTTCATCGGCTAGTCACTCATTTAGTCACTCATTTGAAAATATAGATCTTAAAAAGCTCTCTGCTTTGGAGCTGCATATACGTGGGTGAAAGAGTCAAAACAGGAAGAATATTGAGCAGAGATGGCTGGATACGCTGACAGGTGGAGACAGGCTTTCCCGTAGGAATGAAATGATTGAATCGTGCACATATCAACTTATCTCTTCACACTGCACTGAGTAACTGAAAGGGTTTTCACTCCCATCAATTGTTATGTTAAATATAGACCATATATGAAGTATACAGTGTGTGTTTTTTTCTCATTTCTCATTCATGTTTTTGTACCACATACAGTTGTGTCAGAATCAAATGTTTATATATATATATATATATATACATACATACATACATACATACAGGTGCTGGTCATATAATTAGAATATCATCAAAAAGTTGATTTATTTCACTAATTCCATTCAAAAAGTGAAACTTGTATATTATATTCATTCATTACACACTGATATATTTCAAATGTTTATTTCTTTTAATTTTGATGATTATAACTGACAACTAAGGAAAATCCCAAATTCAATATCTTAGAAAATTACAATATTGCGTAAGACCAATACAAAGAAAGGATTTTTAGAAATCTTGGCCAACTGAAAAGTATGAACATGAAAAGTGTGAGCATGTACAGCACTCAATACTTAGTTGGGGCTCCTTTTGCCTGAATTACTGCAGCAATGCAGCGTGGCATGGAGTCGATCAGTCTGTGGCACTGCTGAGGTGTTCTGAGAGCCCAGGTTGCTCTGATAGTGGCCTTCAGCTCTTCTGCATTGTTGGGTCTGGCATATCGCATCTTCCTCTTCACAATACCCCATAGATTTTCTATGGGGTTAAGGTCAGGCGAGTTTGTTGGCCAATTAAGAACAGGCATACCATGGTCCTTAAACCAGTATGCAGGTGCCAAGTCCTGTTGGAAAATGAAATGGTAAATGGTAAATCTGATCTCCATAAAGTTGGTCAGCAGCAGGAAGCATGAAATACTCTAAAACTTCCTGGTATATGGCTGCGTTGACTTTGGACCTCAGAAAACACAGTGGACCAACACTAGCAGATGACATGGCACCCTAAACCATCACTGACTGTGCAAACTTTACACTGGACCTCAAGCAATGTGGATTGTGTGCCTCTCCTCTCTTCCAGACTCTGGGAACCTGATTTCCAAAGGAAATGTAAAATTTACTTTCATCAGAGAACATAACTCAGCAGCAGTCCAGTCCTTTTTGTCTTTAGCCCAGGCGAGACACTTCTGATGCTGTCTGTAGTTCAAGAGTGGCTTGACACAAGGAATGCGACAGCTGAAACCCATGTCTTGCATACGTCTGTGCGTAGTGGCTCTTGAAGCACTGACTCCAGCTGCAGTCCCACTCTTTGTGAATCTCCCTCACATTTTTGAATGGGTTTTGTTTCACAATCCTCTCCAGGGTGCGGTTATCCCTATTGCTTGTACACTTTTTCCTACCACATCTTTTCCTTCCCTTCGCCTCTCTATTAATGTGCTTGGACACAGAGCTCTGTAAACATCCAGCCTCTTCTGCAATGACCTCCTTGTGCAAGGTGTCAATGGTCGTCTTTTGGACAACTGTCAAGTCAGCAGTCTTCCCCATGATTGTGTAGCCTACAGAACTAGACTGAGAGACCATTTAAAGGCCTTTGCAGGTGTTTTGAGTTCATTAGCTGATTAGAGTGTGGCACCAGGTGTCTTCAATATTGAACTTTTTCACAATATTCTAATTTTCACTGAATTGAGACACTAAATTTGGGATTTTCCTTAGTTGTCAGTTACAATCATCAAAATTCAAAGAAATAAACATTTGAAATATATCAGTCTGTGTGTAATGAATGAAATGAATATAATATAATATACAAGTTTCACTTTTTGAATGGAATTAGTGAAATAAATCAACTTTTTGATGATATTCTAATTATATGACCAGGACCTGTGTGTATATATATATATATATATATACAGTATTTATTATGCTGTAAGATTTGATTTTCCTGCTAAGATAAAGCTCAGATCAAGCATCCTGCAATAAAGCAGTAAAACTCATCTTGAAAGAAGGCTTCAAAGGAACAGGACAACACCCTGCCCAAACTGTCCTCACTCAGCTATGTGACCAGCCCCCCCTCTCTCCACTCTCCCTTCTCCCCCCTGATTCAAATCACCGAAATTCTCTGAGAATGCATATATACCATGTATTATGTATCTTGTGAATTTATTATTTTCCAATTTCATGTTTGGTATCATTTTAAATGTCTCAGTGCGATTGGTAAAATGGTCTCAGTTTCACAGCAGTCACTAGTATTATGGGAAAGTTTGAAAACTTAGGAGAATTCTGTTCTCTTTTCTCTTCAAGAAAACCACCTCCTCTCCCCCAAAGCCAGGTGTGGGGGCAACAAATATTTACAACTCTTTTGTTCTGGTATGGGTATTTAGGGGCAAAGACACAGCAGCGAGACGGGACATTCTGTAAGCAGAACCCCCGCAGAGAGATGGTGAATGTCTTTAAGACTTTCATCCACCATCTCTGTGTGTATGCATAACTTTTAAATACTCTTAGAGAAATCTTTTGAGTAATTAATGTTATGTATTTGTTGTATTTGAATTGGTTTATAATTGTGTAATTATGTAATTGGCATCGAAACATTTTTACCTGATAAATAAATTGTTAATCTTGATTTATTTTGAATTCGTCTGAAATCATTTGTCACCGGTAGATTTATGTGGTTTTCGAGGTTTCCGCATTTCTGGGTGTTAGGATAGATCATACTAAAACCGTAGTGTACGGAGCATGAGCACGACATTAAGGTTTTAGATTTCTGACTATTATGACTTAACATGTTATAGTATTGTGACTAAATCGAATGGCACTTTTATGAGAATAAGCATGCGGCGATTCTATAACTTGTGTTTTTTAGTAAACGCTATATCCTCTGTTTTGATTCTAAACTAAACGGAATGTGATCGTAAGGCGTGGTACAGCTGGCCACAAGTCTTTTTGCGACCCGACGCCCGAATGAAAGGACAATTGAAATTAAGAGAAATCAAAGAAATTAAAGATCTAAATTAATTCATATTTAATTGCGTGATTAGCTATTAATGTTATATCAGGAACATTACCCATTAGAGATCGTTTACAATTGGAGTCAGATCGAGCGAGAAGCTAAAGTAAAACTTAATCTAAAATCATAAAAACTAATGTGAACTTAACGCGGGCGCTGAAAAGACATACACGCGTTGTACCTTCGCCAGATCGTCAGATTCCGCCATTGGGCTGACGGGTGGTCTTACAAAGTGGTGACCCCGACGTGATCTCGCATACTAAGATGGCGAGTGTCTTTTCAGCGGAAACATTGGAATTGCAACAAGCAAGGTTTGGACTTCTCTCCCTTCAGCCGTCGCGGTAAGTTGATTCTTATTTGCCTTTTAGAAGTGTTAAGAAACCGGAGAATGGAACCCGGTGATGTTGGAAAATGTTTAGAAAACAACATTACTTCTGAGGTAAGGGATAACGGCAGTGTAGAAGAGGAATGATATCCCTTGCTATAGATATTAAGATCTCTTTGTTTGCCTACGCAGCAAGAGATAAAAATTTTATTTGTGGTGCTCATAAGAGATGTAAAACCTAAATTCTGAGGTAAAAAATGTCCAGATACATGTTTATTTGCTTTGCGGCAAGAAAGTTAAAGTATAAGCAAATGATCGCGCTAACTTTTGTGTGATTGGATGAACCAAAAAATGACAAGAAAAAAATCTCTCACTGAAATCCTTTGTGTGTGAAATGGGAAGTTGGACAAAACAATGTGAAATGGTGCCCTCCAGCAGACTTGTGTTTGTCCCACCTTCCTTTTCATATCCAAATGGACTCGCAAAAGAATGCGATTTATAAGATCTTAGCTCAAAAATAAGAAAATTGTGTCCAATTCTACATTGTAGTCACAAAATCTTTAAATTTAGAAATGATTTGACCCATGCTCTCAGTATTTGCAGTTTGTTGAATGTTCACAGCATCAAAGGCTGTAACTGGTTCTCAGTTTGGCCTGTTGCTGTGCACACAATACACATACTGGCACAGCTGGAGCTGCAGGGCCAAATGCCTGCTAAAAAGATCAGTGACATGATAACAGGTCACTCTGGACAAATTACTCAGTAAAGACTCTCCTGAGACCAGCAAATAAAATTATTTTTAATTAATATTGTTTTAATATAATGTAATTTATATTATGATTGCATCATGATATATATTATGTTATAATGGTCAGGCATGACCTTTAATCTCATGATGATTTAAGCATTAGTTTGGAAGAAAAAAGAATGTTAGAGAAGAACAGAAGGAATTAGCATGTAGTAAGATAGAATGGGATGTAGATATAAGTTGGGAGGTGTTGGAAGAATTGTGAAGGATAAAAAGAAGGTTTCAAGTTTGTAATTGTGATACACCCATTGTTCCCATAGAACACACTTTAAAGTTGTTTGTGATACTATTTGTACACATAGACTGTTTATTCTTTAAAACATATGGTTGCTTTACTGTAAATGTTGCATTCAACATTTAGGTTAAAGGTTGTAGATGCTACGCATTCTAGACCATGTATCGTGTGTAAATTGGAATAATAAGTGCAGTACTGGAATTGTATAGCAATTTCAAGGTGCATGTGTGACTATGTTGAATTTGTTTGCGTCCTAAGTGGGAAACTCTGCTATTTTCCATATAGCTGCAGTTAAACCATATATAGGAGCATAGAATTGCCAGAAGGCTACAATGTGGTTCACAATTTGCATTAAACATAAATTGTTAAGAAAGAAAAATGGAAGGAAAATCCTAACTAATGGGAAAGAATTTCTTTGTCTTTTATCTGTGCAAGAATCTTTAATGAGAAACATTATAATGCCCAGTATTACCAACTAATAGTATCAACCGATTGTTATATCTTGCATAGGATAAATCCTTTCAAGATCAAAACATGATTTAAATTTGATTTTATTGATCTGTAACCCAATGACAATGGAAGGTACAAGTTTTGATTTTCGTTTGCAACAAAACCAAAAACAGAGTGGTGCAAGTGTTAGCAAATTTCTCTCTGGGAGCGATAGATCATATAGAATTTGATTAGATGGATTATTTTACTGGACATGTAATGAAAGTTGTGTGTGATGTTAATATCAGGCAGAAACTCTACCGTCTTTACAGACCACAGAGATGCAAATGGTCAAGGGTTTGAATGGCACCATAAACACCAATTGTTAAGCAAACAGAACAGCACCACAAATGGTGACCTGATGCTTTGATCACAGATTTGGTTAAATGTAAACAACAGCATTTGATGAGACTTCCCCAGCAGACCTGGGTGTCACAATGCTCACAGCACAACAGACTGTAGAAGCACAGCTGCAATAGCGATTCAAGGTGTAAAATTCTCGGACAATGCTGAAAACCCAGCAGTCAGACCTGACCATTAACATTCAGTTTATCTGAGCTTTTCTTTGCAGAAATATGATCATAATAACGACCCATGTCTCTGCAAACTAAAACAAATTTTCCTCGATTGGCATAAAATCTTAACAGATTAAAGCCATCTGCAACAACTGTCTGGCTAAGACCACTCCAGAAAATTTTGAGATAGCACTATCTATCTTAGTGCAACTTGTGAAAAGTTTAAGATTAGATTGTTTTTTCTCCCTGTGTCTGTTTTCCTTTTCAGATGGACAGATTCCACAACACACACACAGCATGACATGTAGGAGATGGGTGTGTAGAGACTTCAAGAGGCCATTCACACCTCACAACACTCACAGACCCATGGCCTTCCAGTGTAGAACTGGAACTAAATTACACAACACAGATTATGGTAGAATAAACACCACCCATCTCCTATACACAAACATACAGTACATACACACTCACTACTGAAACACCTCTATCTGGCATAGATCATAGGACTATCCAGGAGAAAATTATATACATCATGCAAATCTAACATACATCATTCACCTTCATACATATAGGACAATGGAAATTATTTTCATAATTTCTTTTCAATTGTGTCAAGCAATTTTGAGATGTTATAGTCTTGCCAACTTCCGGTATGGAAAGACTATAATATGGATAGGATCTGTGCATGGTTATAGTCACACCTCAATTATAACTCAAATTCCACAATCAAGATCTACATGAGATCTGTTCAACATTGCAAATGATCTCTAGGACAAAATTTATTATGTCCAGTCCTTGGCATTGCTGCAAACTAGGAGGGCCCCCTAGTTTCCAACATATGACTAATGACAATAAAAATATATCTAACTGAAATGCAGGTCAAAGCTGCAGTATTGAGTGTGACTTAGCTTGTACATCAAATTCACAAATGATGGTTATAGAAACTAGAAGTTTTTTAAAAACTCTTTGTTTTTGTAAAATCTCATTCTCATTTTGATCTGATTGAAACTTTAGATTTGCATTTGAAGTTTAATTATTATATAGACAATTTTATAACTATGAAATTGTGTATCATTATGTTTGATTGTGTAATATATTTTAATTATGTATAACACTGGCAAATATACTAGTTATATTAACTCTGCTACTTTTCCTTTAATTCATCCAGACCAAGTCTAAATTCCACTACCATGTCACAGTGATAGTGAAGAATCTGGTGACCAAATGAGACCTGCTAATTAATTATAAGACTCTGGAAAAGAGACCTTATTTACCTTTCGCACTTTTGATATGAGTTCAACATGTGTTGTTATTTTGTGTTCTCGTGTTTTTCATCTTGCTATAACACCAAAGTCATTCGTGTTCAAGTGTTGTATGATCACTCAGAAGTTGTTCAGGTGTCTCACACGCAATGGAGCGTCATTTGGCAAAATGAATCCTTCGCCTATGGAGATTTGACTTGCCCGGCAAACCAGACCTTCTACTGGAAGATGGCCGTGGATCTCTCAGAGGGTCAATTAAAAGTCCTGGGGAGGATACAGAAGTTTCCGCAAAGTGTAATGAGACTTTCAACTGACACTTTCTGATCAGACTGAATTCCACCACAACTAACTGCAGGTGAAAGCAAGCCCAGCCAAGAGGATCAAAGACTGTTCTGTCCAGTTGCTGCAACATCACTCTACACATAAAGAGAGACTGTGTGTCACTGAGGTGCGTTGTACGGTGCTTTCTTCTTAATGCTCAACCTGCCTTAGTGTTGTTATTTCAGGTGACGACTTGACTCCTGCACCCATCGACCAGCGCTGCTGAATACAGGTGCCAGCCTTATGAACACTGAAAATAACACCCAAAGTATGGAAGCAGGAAAAATATCTAGAAGTGGCCCCTCCGGACTCATCTGAATTTGCCCCAAGGGGCCAACGGGCGTCTGTAAGATTTGATTTTCCTGCTAAGATAAAGCTCAGATCAAGCATCCTGCAATAAAGCAGTAAAACTCATCTTGAAAGAAGGCTTCAAAGGAACAGGACAACACCCTGCCCAAACTGTCCTCACTCAGCTATGTGACCAGCCCCCCCTCTCTCCACTCTCCCTTCTCCCCCCTGATTCAAATCACCGAAATTCTCTGAGAATGCATATATACCATGTATTATGTATCTTGTGAATTTATTATTTTCCAATTTCATGTTTGGTATCATTTTAAATGTCTCAGTGCGATTGGTAAAATGGTCTCAGTTTCACAGCAGTCACTAGTATTATGGGAAAGTTTGAAAACTTAGGAGAATTCTGTTCTCTTTTCTCTTCAAGAAAACCACCTCCTCTCCCCCAAAGCCAGGTGTGGGGGCAACAAATATTTACAACTCTTTTGTTCTGGTATGGGTATTTAGGGGCAAAGACACAGCAGCGAGACGGGACATTCTGTAAGCAGAACCCCCGCAGAGAGATGGTGAATGTCTTTAAGACTTTCATCCACCATCTCTGTGTGTATGCATAACTTTTAAATACTCTTAGAGAAATCTTTTGAGTAATTAATGTTATGTATTTGTTGTATTTGAATTGGTTTATAATTGTGTAATTATGTAATTGGCATCGAAACATTTTTACCTGATAAATAAATTGTTAATCTTGATTTATTTTGAATTCGTCTGAAATCATTTGTCACCGGTAGATTTATGTGGTTTTCGAGGTTTCCGCATTTCTGGGTGTTAGGATAGATCATACTAAAACCGTAGTGTACGGAGCATGAGCACGACATTAAGGTTTTAGATTTCTGACTATTATGACTTAACATGTTATAGTATTGTGACTAAATCGAATGGCACTTTTATGAGAATAAGCATGCGGCGATTCTATAACTTGTGTTTTTTAGTAAACGCTATATCCTCTGTTTTGATTCTAAACTAAACGGAATGTGATCGTAAGGCGTGGTACAGCTGGCCACAAGTCTTTTTGCGACCCGACGCCCGAATGAAAGGACAATTGAAATTAAGAGAAATCAAAGAAATTAAAGATCTAAATTAATTCATATTTAATTGCGTGATTAGCTATTAATGTTATATCAGGAACATTACCCATTAGAGATCGTTTACAATTGGAGTCAGATCGAGCGAGAAGCTAAAGTAAAACTTAATCTAAAATCATAAAAACTAATGTGAACTTAACGCGGGCGCTGAAAAGACATACACGCGTTGTACCTTCGCCAGATCGTCAGATTCCGCCATTGGGCTGACGGGTGGTCTTACAATGCAAAGGATACAGTAGTGCTATTTTGTGGTGTATAAATAATATGGCTATATTAGTAGCTACTAGAAACAAATTGCATATTGTGCTAGGCGGCTAACATAATGTATGTTGAAATTATGAGGCAAATTCTAGTTTCTATTTTGTTACAATCCGTGTTATTCTAACACCGCATGCCTTTCCTGTTCTCTTCATTAAGATAATTCTCTGATTACCTTATCAATGCAGTAATTAGCACCTTTTATCTTGCGATCTGTTTCGTCCAAATCCAAGCGAACTTGAAATGTTTTGAAATGAAGATCTGTGAGTGAGGTGTTTTAGAGAGCGCTCAGCTCAGTTGAATTGAAGCTGCACCTCCACACCAGAAGCCTTCACAACACCTGGGGTGTTTACTAAGAAAGGTTCTATTAATACTAATAGCCTAACAACAGCTAGTAGGAACAAAAGAAAGGAAATATAGGCTACTTTTTACAGTATTAATATTATCAGCAGGGAAACACCATGGAAGCACCCATTAAAAATGTGCATATTCATTTCACTTGCCCATCTCTCACATTTTGAAAAGAGGTCACAAATTCCACTCTCACCATTTTATCTAATATGTCTTTGATGTGTCAGTGTAATTGCAGAGTCCACTAATGCATTTAAACTGCTTTTGACAATCTTAGTTGCACAATAAACAGCTCTCAAGCTTTCATGTTTGATGTGTAAAACCAGGAATCCAACTTTTATGTTGTCGTTTTCTCAAAAGGCATAACGTGAAATGCTGACTGCTAAATGCAAATGGATGTGAGCCTAATCAGAGCAACACAGCTTCTGCCATACTTACGCATGGATGACATGTCAGCATGCTCTGGAAAGAACTGTGAATCTTTAACAAAATTACATTTATGCTTCCTCAGATGCAAGCAGACTTTTTGTTCCATGTGTTTTGATTGTATTTCCGTCACGAGGACAATGGGCTTCTTTATACAATAATTAAATCTGAATAAAATTCATGGATTTAAAATGGTTAATATTGCATCAATTTAAAAATAGAGTTTAATTACACAGAAAGGGCTTTGATTTGACCGAGAGTACTCATTTAATCTTGGTCAATTGAGCAAGATCACATTTTAAAAATGCCTCCAGAATGAAGAATTGGGTGGTTATGTATTTTGATGTGAGTTCTAATATAGACTTATAAATATATCTCACTTTATTTAAAAGTGTAAGGATTCTGATATTTGAGGGGATATTATAAATTTAGGTTTAATATATATTCCAAATGGCATAAAAAAAAAATTCTAATAAAAGATCATTTCATGTCCTCAGTACACATTTTATCCATCTAGCCATCTAAAGCCCTTGTTTAAAAAGCCACATGAAGATATGACTTGCTAAAATAATTTAAAATGATGGTTGACTTCTCAATTTTGTTTGCCCTGAAGAGCCAAACTCCCAGGAGCTACAAAAATGAAATAATGTTGAAAATTACTTGATCAATCCTTATTTTATGAAAGCTGCTCCAAAATGGATAGGTCAAACTGAATGTCATATTCTTCTGCATATTAAATGGCATTATTTTACCCTCTTGATATTAAAAGCATCATTGGCTTTTCTTGTGCAAGACTTGCAGACAACCCCATTAAGGAGTCCATTTGATCTCTTTACTTCAAGCATGTGCTTTTCCTCACATGTAGTGTAACATCTCTGTGGTTGATGAGCTCCTTCTCTGAGCTGCAGTGTCTGCTCTTTACCGGGCTTGCCTTGGGATCGATACATCCTCAATTTATTCTCCTTTAGGTTGGGCGGATCTAGTGTCCCTTGTTTTCCGTGCTGCTCAGTCAGTGAGAACTACTCTTGTGCCGTGAACCCCCTGAGTGTTTCAGTATATGCTCTCCTCTCCTGTAAGACGCTAAATGCTAGGTTGCATGTAAAATGCTCATGAAACTATTATTTATGTTGACATATCATATTTACTGACACCTACCAATTTGCTGCAGGAGAATGGAGATTCTGTTAAAGCCTACATATACATGAATATTGTGACTGACATTATTACCAGCCACCAACATTTTGTGGTTGGGGAGATAGTAATTTATCAACACAGAAATTAAAGTTAAAAGTGCTCTGTGCATGTTATTTATTTTTATTTATTTATTTTTATTTTAGTGCTATAGCCAGTTAGTCTACTTTGAAATGTGCATTTTGTGTCGGAATATCTGTTTTTGTTTTGGTCTGTGTGATTATGACCACTGCCAATTTACCCAACAGTATTTCAACACCCCGAGTTGCCAGTTGGTGGAAAACACCGTTTTGCTGCCATGGAAGCTAGTAAATTGGGGAAACAACTCTCTTTAAAGGTTTTAAGAATTTTCCTGATTTCTTTGGTGATATGTCATGAAACAGGTTTTCTGTGATCTTCTGAAATAAAATTTTGATGCACTTTCTTAAAAATTGTATAACAGTTAATTCCTGTCCTTTAATTTGACTGGCTGAGTGGCTTTCAAAGAATGTTGATATAACAGTCCAACAGCACTGGGACACTCCACTTGTTTTTGTTTGTATGGTACAGACAGACTATCAGTATGTTTATTAGTGGTGGGGATCTTTCAGTGATTCTTTCTGCAGGTTACAATGCACCAGTGGGTGACAACAACTTGTTTTTATAATTGAGTCATTGAATCGTTCACTCAACAGATTAATTTGAAGGCTCCGCCCTATGTTGTTGCATTTGTCGAGGATTTCTCATTTCAATACAAATAACCATTATTAAATTGACTCTTATTCCTCATGAAGCATAAAATATTGTACTTTCTGACACTGGAATGTAATGGTTACTTTTCTGAAATGAGGCAACCTCAACAGCCTTCGAAATGAGACAGTTCATTCAACAATGAAACAAGTCTTCATGAGTGAGTCAGTGAATCATTGGTTCAAAACAGTGATTCATTCAGTAACACCACTTATTCTGCCCTTACTAAGATGACTGCTGAAGTGCTTGAGCCTGACTAGCTTGGCAGATAGCTAACAGGTTCCTCCAAGAAAGACTCAGATGCCAGGTTTTGATTGAGTGTTTTTACTTGAAGGAGTCACTGTAAAACTAAACATACAAATAAAGAAAATGTCAAATAATGTGTCATGTGCATCACAACTCAATTGTTATATGCGGATTTAACATATTTAACATGTTGGTTTCTATATAGACAATTAAACAAATCTTCTCTGCAATTTTGTCTTTTGGAAAAATACAATTTCTATCGCAATTTCTCTTTAAATCGCACTTCACTCTGTTAACAAAGAAAAACATCGAACTAAATACTCACAGACATATATTTTCAAGGCTTTGCAACATCAAACCGCATGGCAGAAAAATACAGGGTTCTTTTGAATTTCTTCTGAATGCAACACTAACTACGGCAACTCTAGAGGTACACACTTAAGATATCAATTACCTAGTCACGACCACTAGGTGTCACTATAGGACTGTTTTTAATGAGGTCGGCACACTCCCCGTCTGGTATAATATTTTATACCACTGTGCCTTTACACAACAACACCACCTCCGAGATCGGTCTTAAGTACACTTTGGGATTGCCTTGTTTGATAACCTTTACCTCCACTTTACGTACTCTGAGGTCTTGACTTGGGATGGTGTTTACTACAACACCTGTAGGCCATTCGTTTCTTTTGAGTAATGCATCCTTTAGAAGCACAACATCTCCGACCTGTAGGTTTGGCTTGTTTACCTGCCACTTTCTCCTTTGCTGAAGTGTTGTTAAGTATTCTTGACGCCAGCGCTTCCAAAAGGCATCAGCAAGACTTTGAACTTGCCTCCACTGTTTGTTGTAGAGGTCTTTAAGGTCATACTCTCCTTTTGGTGCAGAAACGGTCTCTAACTTTTGAGTTAGAAGTGTGGCAGGTGAAAGAACATTTGGTATCTCTGGGTCAGATGAGATAGGGACCAGGGGCCTGGCGTTCATAATGGCCATGATTTCCGACATGAGAGTAACAAGGACCTCATGTGACAACCTTGTTGAATCTGTCTTGAGAAGCAAGGCATCTAAAATCCTCCGTGCAACCCCTATCAACCTTTCCCACACCCCACCCATATGTGAGGAATGAGGAGAGTTGAAGATCCAAGTACACCCTTGATCCTGCAAATAGCTTTTAAACTCTGGATCTTCTGCGTTTATCTTAAGCTCTTTACAGGCTCCAATAAAATTAGTTCCACGGTCAGACCTAAACAATCTGACGGGTCCTCGGACAGCAATGAATCTTCTCAATGCATTTATAAAGCTTGAGGACGACAGTGCTTCAATCACTTCAAAATGCACGGCTCGAGTTCCCAAGCACGTGAAAATAACTGCCCAACGCTTACTTTCCGCAAACCCTCCCCTGGTTCGTCGAGCGTAGACATTCCACGGACCAAACACATCAACGCCGACATTGGAGAATGGAGGATCTGGGTTAACTCGATCAGATGGTAAGTTGGACATTTTTTGTTCTTCCAGCCTTCCTCTAAGCCTTTTACAGATCACACAATGATGTATGACACTTGACACTAGCCTTTTACCTCCAATTACCCATAATCCAGCTGACCGAAGAGCCCCTTCCGTGAAATGCCTACCCTGATGTGCAACTTGCTCATGAAAATGTCTGACAAGTAGTGTAGCGATGTGATTGTTTTTGGGAACAATGATGGGGTGTTTCTCTTCCCAACATATTTCAGCTGATGATAAGCGCCCTCCAACTCGTATTACTCCATCTTCATCCAAAATGGGGTTCAACTTTCTTATGATGCTGCGTTTGGGTACCTCTTCATTTTTCGTGAGGCACTTTAGTTCCTCTGAAAATGCTTCTTGTTGAACAGTTCTAATAACTACAATCCTTGCTTGTGTTAATTCATCCATTTTGGAGTTAGGGCTTCCAGAATAAGATCTGGCCTTACGTACAAGACTGGCCATAGCACTGGTGAGTACTTTCCAGCTGGAGAAGCGTGTAAATCGCTGTGAGTCGAATTTCTTCTCAGAGGCTTTGGTGACTAAAGCTGACACATGCGGCCGTAGCTCTGCATCTCCATCTGGCTCCACAAGGTTGTAGATCTCTGGCTGAAATACGTCATCGTTCAGTCCATCTCTGTGCAAAAACTCAGGGCCTGTAAACCAGTTTGTATGTCTCAGTAGCTCTGGGGATATGGGACGTGTTCCATGGTCGGCAGGATTTTGGTCTGTACTGACAAACTGCCATTGATTTGGATGAGTAGACCTTCTGATCTGAGCAACTCTGTTGGCAACATACACGTAAAACCTTCTGCTTGTGTTGTGAATGTAACCTAGGACAATTCTACTGTCTGTGTAGAATTTCACTCTTTGCAGTTCAACATCCAACTCAGTGACCAGCAAGTCTGCCATTTCTACAGCCAAAACTGCAGAACAAAGTTCAAGACGTGGAACAGTTAGACAAGTACGAGGAGCTAACTTGGATTTACCCAGGAGGAACCCAACATGGCTGCATCCCTCTGTGTCAATTGCTCTAATGTAAGCTACGGCTGCTATGGCCATAGTAGATGCATCTGCAAAGATACAGAGTTCTCTATACCTTGTAGAACATAAAGAAACCAGAAGATATGGCCTTTCAATCTGAATCTGTTCAAGCTTCAAAAGTGAATCAAGCCACATTCTCCACTGACCTTCTCTTGCAGCTGGTATGGGAGAATCCCAATCACATTGATCATTGGCCAGTTCTCTGACTAGTGCCTTGCCTTGTATTGTTACAGGAGCTAAGAAACCCAGAGGATCATAAAGACTGTTGACCACAGAGAGGATGCCTCTTCTGGTAAATGGCTTCTCTTCCTTTGACACGTAATAAGTGAAAGTGTCCGTTTGCAGATTCCACATGAGTCCCAGACTTCGTTGTAAAGGTAAGGGATCTGATGGTAACTCAATGCCTTGTAAATCCTTGGCCAAGTCATCATGAGAGAATGCTTCCATAACCTGTCTACTATTAGAGGCTATTTTGTGAAGTCTGATGTTTGATTCTGCAAGTATTTTCTTTGTCCGTTTCAACACGGTGATAGCTTCTTCACTAGATGGAAATGAAGCAAGTCCATCATCCTCATAAAAATTCCGAATCACAAATTGTTTCACCTCCGTGTCATGTTTGTCTTCTCCAAGCAGAACAGCTCTTCGCAACCCATATATGGCCACAGCAGGTGACGGACTGTTCCCAAACACATGCACTTTCATGCGGTAGTCCACAATCTGTTCGTCTGGATCATTATCTCTAAACCATAGAAATCTGAGAAAGTCTCTGTGGTCTTCACGGGATGTACATTGGAACACACTGCTTCCAAGGTCCTCTGTATCAGAAACAACTGTAGCTACATCGCTTCTAGGATTGCATTGCGACACTGAGTTGTCAAACTTCTCTCTTACAAATATGCTACTAGTGCATGGTGAAAGAATGGATGAGCGACCATTATTCAGAATGTTAGTCCTGTAAACACTGACGTCAACAGGTTTGTGCGTTCTTCCCAAGCACACCTCTCCAATGATCACCCAACCAAGCTCTAGACGTTGCGCGAAGGGCGCGTTGTGAAGTCCACTGCGCTGTTCTAGAACCTTATGCACTCGCAGTACGTCTCGGCCTAGAAGCAAGAGAATAGCTGCACATGGGTCGACAGCTGGGATCTCATTTGCCACATCTTTGAGATGCGGATAGTGTCTAGCAATCTCTGGTGACGGTATCTCGGACCTATCATCTGGAAGCATGTCACATTCAATTAGAGTAGGTAAGGAGATTTGGGTTTTACCATCGAATGATTCTACAACAAAGTTACATGCACGTCTACCTACTATTTCCATTGTTCCAGAGCATGTTTTC
This sequence comes from Zacco platypus, assembly GCA_038088235.1. Classification (NCBI taxonomy): domain Eukaryota; kingdom Metazoa; phylum Chordata; class Actinopteri; order Cypriniformes; family Xenocyprididae; genus Zacco; species Zacco platypus. The sequence goes on along the minus strand of CM076083.1, from coordinate 28,591,264 downwards.
AGAGTATATGGGATTCCATTTCCTTTAATGCCAAAATGTTCAAAGAATTGAGTTTTGGCCAAAGACCTATTGCTTTGTTCGTCAAGAACAACATAGGCCTTGATAGCCTTTTCCTTTTGTCCTGCTGGATATACTTTGACAAGAGATATTTTGGAACATGATCTTGAGCTTGTCTCATTTCCACAAATTTCAGTGCATTTGGATATCACTGATGAGGCTTCAGTTGTTGGTTGCTCCCCGCCTTGGTATTCAATCGTGGAGCACTTGCTAGCTTTCCAAGGTGCTGGACCTGGATGTAGCGCAGTTGGATGCTGATCGCTGTTACATTCTTTACACTGTACGAGTCTATCACAGTCTTTGGCAAAATGGCTGGATGACGCACAGCATCTGAAACAGATGTTCATGTCTTTGAGGTAAGATTTCCTCTCAACTAATGTTTTACCTCGGAAGCTACGACATTTCCTCAGCGGATGGGGTTTGTTATGCAGAGGGCATTGATTCTCAGGGTCATTTACCTTTTTCTCTGGAGCCTTTAAATGAGTTTTCCCAAGATCTGTAAACACTTCTGTTTTCCTGGTGGCTACTGTAGGTTTCATATATGGCTTATACGGGGAACCTCTCTCTGTCCTAACAACATTTGAACTTCCAACTGCTATACCAGCGAAGCTTGGATCGTTACGGAATCTTGCCTGATCGCAGACAAACTTCACAAAGATAGCAAACGGAGGGTAAGACACCCCATTTTGTTCTTTATACTGTGCTCCTAATGTGATCCATTTCTCTTGCAGGTATAGTGGAAGCTTCTGCACAATTGGGTTGACTCCACGTGATGTATCGAGATATGTGAGCCCTGGTAAGGATCCATCAGCTCGTGCCGCTTCAAGTTCCAACAGAGTGTCGCCTAGTTCTCTCAGTTTAAGATTATCTCGGTTTGAGATTCTTGGGAACTGTTCGACCTTTTTGAGTAAAGCATTCTCGATTACTTCAGCTGAACCATAACTATCTTCTATTCTTTGCCATGCCATCCTAAGGCCAGCTCTGGCATTGTAGATGTGAACTGCTTTGATTCTCCGAGCCTGTTCAGAGGATGATGGTCCAAGCCATTTACAAAGCAAATCAAGCTCCTCTGTGGCTGTGAGATTCAAATCTTCTGTGGCGTTAAGAAAGGACGCCTTCCAAGCCCAGTAGTTTTCTGGTTGATCGTCAAATTTTGTTAATCCTGTGCTTACCATCTCACGCCGTAGTAGGTATTTTGCTAAGTCTATCGCAGTTGAAGGGTTTTCTTGCGAACGACTGGACTTAAAATCATTATGCTGGAATCTTGCACCATGTGGCTGTTCACTATAGCGCCAAGGTTCTCTTGGAGAGCTTGCAGTAAAGGGATTTCTTACAGAATACCGGTTAGTGTTCTGCTTTATAGGATATTGAGCAGGTAACTCACTGAACTCATAGTCACTGATTTCACTTGCCTGTACTTTACTCTCTCTCATACAGCTTGCTGTCGCACCAGTGCTCCTCTTCTGCTGGTGTACTGGTGGACAAGAGAGATCGAGTGTCTTTAAGTCCGGAAGTGGATTTGTGACCGAGTGTTGCATGACAGGACTGAAAACTCTTTCACTGGGAAGCTGTGTTAAGTTTTGTAGAGACAACCTTATGGAACTTTTATCATCCGTCTCTCCAAGTTCTTCCTCAGCGGCTGCCTCCAACACCTCTGCTTCTGCAACAGCAGCTGCAGCTGCTCGTTCTATCTGCAGCGTGTGTAAGTTTGCTTTAAGCTCTGCTTTCTTTCTAGCTGCTTCTTCCACAATGTATGCTTCTTCTTTCATCATCTCTGCTTCTTTTTTTGCAAATACCAATTGCGCCCGTGCTGCTTCTGCCCTTGCACGTGCTCTGATAGCCATTCCACTGGCTGTTGAGACCCGACTTGAACGTGAGGTCCTGGAGCAACATGACCTTATATCTAGTTGTTCACTCACGTCTTCTTCAATAGGTTGGGTCATTGTGCCTATTTGCATTTAAGCCAAAGAGCTGGAGTTCACTGTTGGCTGGGCTTTGTATTTCCCATTGAGTTCAGAAAGCCGTCCGAAGTTGTGTCTTTTTACTATTCTGCCCTTACTAAGATGACTGCTGAAGTGCTTGAGCCTGACTAGCTTGGCAGATAGCTAACAGGTTCCTCCAAGAAAGACTCAGATGCCAGGTTTTGATTGAGTGTTTTTACTTGAAGGAGTCACTGTAAAACTAAACATACAAATAAAGAAAATGTCAAATAATGTGTCATGTGCATCACAACTCAATTGTTATATGCGGATTTAACATATTTAACATGTTGGTTTCTATATAGACAATTAAACAAATCTTCTCTGCAATTTTGTCTTTTGGAAAAATACAATTTCTATCGCAATTTCTCTTTAAATCGCACTTCACTCTGTTAACAAAGAAAAACATCGAACTAAATACTCACAGACATATATTTTCAAGGCTTTGCAACATCAAACCGCATGGCAGAAAAATACAGGGTTCTTTTGAATTTCCTCTGATGCAACACTAACTACGGCAACTCTAGAGGTACACACTTAAGATATCAATTACCTAGTCACGACCACTAGGTGTCACTATAGGACTGTTTTTAATGAGGTCGGCACACCACTACTGTTTTTTAAGATGTAATGATTCTGATTTGACCTCATATGGAATTATTTTTGTCGGCAGAGAAAAAAGTAACTGTAAATATTGTGTCTGAAAATAAGTTACTCGACGTTGAAGGTGCAGTAAGCGACTTCTGTGAAATGCAGTCGAAAGTGGATCAGATGACGCACCAAAATATACTTGTAGCCAATCAGCATTAAGAGGCGTACACACTCATTAGGGGGAGGTGCCTGTGTTGCATAGCGTTTTTTTGTGGGTGGAGCTATCAAGATGGGGTGTGATCTTTTTGGGTAGGGGCATGCTTGTTTTGGTGATTTCAAATATCAACTGCGTTTCTCAGAAATTGCTTACTGCACCTTTAACTTCTTATCTATTTACATGCAGCATATTTTACAGGTATAGACACAAAAACAGCCTGTTTAATTCTCTTTTCCATTCAAAGAGTGCATGGAAAATGGTCTCGTAAAACTAAATTTTGCATGTATAAAACTTGACTTTATCCAGATTTTTTTTTAATAAAATGGACCATTTAATTGTTAAACTTGCATTTAAAGGTGATACTCTCCATTAGACCAAATGCAAATGACAAGAAGAGGACAATTTCTCCTCTAGCAAAGGAAAAGAAAAAAAAGACGGGTCATTCACAGTTGGCCTTGAACTGTGATGATTTACTTTTCACCTTTACTGAAGTATTAATGATGATGGTGTGGGATGATATAGTTAGTGCGGTGTGCTGTGCTGTGCTCATCCATTTGCAGTGTGGACTCTCCCCACCCTGTCACTGCACTGTGTGGAGAATGCATGTAATGAATAATATACCAGAGGACTAACAGCGGGGTAATTACAGGATAATGAATGCACCTGCGTTTTGCCCACAGTGTCAGCACAAAAAATATCTGGCAGTATGTTGCTGCTCTCCCCCAAGAGTGCTTTCAGTCAGTCACCGGCCAACATAGAGAGACTGAAGCCCCTCTAATGGTTCAGCTGAATGAAGCCTGAGATTGTTTATAGAGTCATCTAGACTAAAAAATGTCCAAAAAAAAGTTTGACCTGCTTTATGGGCTAAAATGGGAGTGTGCTTCAGTTTTCTAAGAAGACTTAAAACTGGCACACACTGGATTTTATCTCATATTTGATTGCGACAACCACAAAAAAAGTTTTACTATGTTTTTATGATAAATATAATAGTTTAATAATGTTATAGCCTAATAATGCAAAGCATCTTGAAGTTTTGAATGTGATTAAACGACTTAAGAATCAGACTTGCCCTCATACAAAGCATCGGAAGATAACATAAAAACCAGTCCACAGGTAAAATGGACTACCTTTATACTTTTATGTTGTTGTAACACTCTCGCGACAGAAACAGCACCATCAAAAACAAGAAAACTGCTTCAAGTATTCTCAGCGGCCATAAAAATCAATGTAAAGAGGATAATCCGGACTGAATCTTTCAAAGATAGCATGTCTAATAGGTTACAGAGTTGTGAGTGTATGTTTTATAAGCACACTTGAGCTTTAACTTCCAAACAAATGCATTGCGATTTCTCTTTGGTAATTAACATTGTTCCGAGATCACAGATTTACACAAGAGGATTTACCCTGGTGTATTGCTGAGCTCCAGAGACCAAATTATCAGGGGAAATGTCAGTTTGAACATCACATCTGTCATATTATTCTCTTGCTGATGATTTGAAAAGAAAATAAGAAACACTTTAAATTTTGGCAAGAAAACACTGATATGAACATCCATCAAATGATACTTTCCAATGGCATAAATCAGGGAGGGCACTTTAACACCACAAGTTTATGCTTGATGACAACTGTTGGAAAGAGAGAGAGAGAGAGAGAGAGAGAGAGAGAGAGAGAGAGAGAGAGAGAGAGAGAAACCTGGAACCTCTTTGCCCTCTTATGCTTTCTGGTTTGTAAGAATCAGCATAATTTTTGGAAGGGCCTGTCCAAAACCCTTGTATGAATTATTAATATGGTATACATTATAAATGAAAACTGATTTGTGAAACTTGTGAAATCATTCAAATTTTATTACTTATGAAGGAGTGTGAGAGAGAGGTCATAAACTGAAAAACTTGAAATGATCGTGTTCTCTATGGACATTTGATAATGATTATGTGTCTGTTACAGTGTAGTCCCTATAGCTGAAGGTTCCCGAAGAATACATGACCTGACCAAAATTTATCCCTTGAATACACTATTCCACTATTTTGTGTTGAGCTCACAGTTGTTTTTTAGTCATTATCTAATTTTAATTACCAGAAATATTCCCTATTTTTTTCTGACACTCAAGAAGTAAAATCATTTTGTGTTGACAACATTCATCAAGCTTAACCATTCAACCGTGTTGCCAATATTGTAATAAAATGTTGTTTTCTTTCTCTTTAATATATGGTAAATATAATAATGACGTGCTCATCAGTAACAACAAAACAACATTTGGTCCCAAATTAGCTAGCCTGTATTGAGTGACAAGTTCATTTAGGCTAAATCTGCAACCTGTTACCCATTTTAACTGCTTTATTATTTGATTTAAATGTTTATTGCATGCTTTTGCTAGAAAAGAACAAAACCAGACAATTCATTTATAAAGTTAAATATATTCTGAAGGTTAAACATCTTTTTTCACTGATTATTTTCTGCAAAAGAAAATAGGATTGAGTGTCAGACCTTTTTTTGTACCCTGTTTGTGGAACATGGCAGCTGTTATTGCAGCATTTATTATGTTTTACAATAATGTGGTGTTATGAATGAATTCAAGTTTATATGTATAAGTGTCACGTTAAGTTTTTATGTCTTTGAGTTAGACTTTCAGTTGGTCTTTTTTTGTTTCCTATTCTATTTTCTTTAGATATGCTTACAGGACAATGATACTAAAAATGGAAAAAAAAAATCTTTGTGAAGACAACATTGTGAAAATGATCCCTGTTCACACGGATGCACTAAAACTATGAACTCTGTATTATTCATGCTAGACCAGTAGTTGGCGATGTCACTTGTGCATGTGCAATTTTCACATTTTTGAGGATGCGCTATAATGGTATTGTTTTCAAAAACTTGCACCCATTTTTAAAAGTGTGTTTTTTCAGGCGCCCAAAAGACTGTTGCCATGTAAATGACCTGCTAAAAAGCATAAAAAGTTTTCAATTTTTAGATGAAAATGGTAAATGGCCCATTTGTGTTTGTATTTGTTGCTATGGTTATTCATTGTTTGATTAATGCACCTCACCTGTTTCTTGTTACCTCCAATGTTAACCTTGACATGAGAGATTGTTTTCAGTTATTCTTTGTTCCGTTCTCCTCAGTGTTTGACGGTTCTTCTGTTCACGTTTGAAGATTTCTGAGAAACCTGAGTATTTTGAATTTGGTAATAAATTAAAGACTGCTGCGCACAGATTCTGCTTTTTTCATCTTAAATGCACCCACCGCTGTGACAATAACATCTATGATCTACAGCGATATTTTGTATTTGATAAAGTGTGTATATTGATATGTAGATCTTTAACGTGGGAAAATCAAAGAGCAATTTTACATGTCTGACAAAAACAATGAGATTTAAGGCCTGTGAATTTTAACAACTTTGCACAATTAAAGTTTTGACTTCCCAACAACAAATGTTCAGATTTAATGAATCCTACTTAAGAAACAAAATTATTCAACGGAAAAAGAAACATAGTCCTCGGGTTTGTATTGCTTATTCATTTCAGTGTCTGCTACTACAAATAACAACTTTGAAAAGAGCATGCTGGCAACATAACTAGCTGAGTGTCTGGAATAAAAGTAATTAATGATACAACAGCGAACATGTCAGCTCACAGTGGCACATGAAATAGTTTGTAAATGCCTTTTAGATTACTGGATGTTAAAAAGAAAGATTGTAGAGAGGTGGATCAAACCATACGCGCTTCCAGAGTAAAACTAGCTTCCAATAAAAAGCCTTGTTTAGACTTAGATGTTTCTAGATGAAGCCCTTGGAATCTTTTATTTATTTTTATACTCTATAAATAATATCGTGAATTTTCTGCAGATACCTCCCTGACACTAATGAGCGATGATTTGAGTTTATACAATGCACATTTCTAAATGATGCCATATGGCATTAGCCTTCTTGTCGGATTTCCAAGCAACAAATTAGGCAAGCAAAGACTTCCATCCAGCATTCAGATGCGGCTGAAAAACGCATGAATGAGAGGTGGAACAAAGACAGATTTGAATATGTTTTGCTGCCCACAGTATCAGAAAAGGGGATGGGCAGATCTTTTAATTTTGTCAATAAACTGACCTCCATCTAAGCATAATGATGATCAATCATAAGTGATATGTTTCTTTTTTAAATAGAGGACATGATGACATTGGTGACTGATGTAATCAGATTTCAAACCCTGAGCTGCCTACAGAGACATGAAGAGCATTTTAAGGCATCATAGGCACACTCCAGACGTGAAGGCTGTTCCAAAAGCAGGGAAATTAATTATGCTGCCAATTATAGAATATATCCTTTCAAGGAGAAGCCAATCCCAGAATGCACTGCGAAGAAAAAAGCAACTATCAATAACAATACTTTCACACAGGGACAGGTTTACATAAAAGCAAGCGTGGCTTGTACTTTTAATACATCACATGTTTTCATATCCTGTTTTGTACATCAAATGTCCCACTGTTCAGATGGCCAGTCACGTTGCTACATCTGATGGAAAAATCAATGTTAGCACTGTAGTACAGTACTGGAACAGTAAAATGCTGTGAAAGAGTGCTTTCTCTCTCTAGTTTGTCTGTTGGGGGGCTTTGTTCTGGCATTCATCTCTTTTTATTATACTTCACATCTTACCATGGCCACCTTCTCTGTATCCTAGCAACTAGTACACTTCTTTTGGAAGTGAGAATGCCCTGACATAAGTGTCTAAATTATTCTTTTTTTTTTTTTTTTAGCTCCACCTTGAAAAATAACCCCCAGAAAATACCTAAAGGATGTCATTGAAGCACATTAAACAAAGGTCTTTCATTTGAAAAGTATAAGCTCTAAATTAAAGCAATCAGCCCATGTAAGCCTTTTTTTGTTTTGGTTTATTTATTTATTTTTCAGTTGGATGTGTCCCTGAAATACTACTTTCAACATGAACAACTGAAAATGTTTGAATTCATGTAGACTCAAGGCCTGTTCACACCACACACAGGGCAACTAAAACTTAAAAAGGAACTTACATTCACATTTAAAGGGGATCTATTATGTTTGAACAATGATGTGTGTCTGCAGTGTGTGAGAACAATCAGCCTATCATGGTAAAAATCCACTCATTCATTTTTTTTATAATTCCCATAAATCAAAAGCAGTCTCTTCGGCAACACTTTACAATAAGGTTCATTAGTTAATGTGTTAACTAACATGAACTAACCATGAGCAATACATTTTTACAGTATTTACTAATCTTCGTTAATGTTAGTTAATGAAAATTCAGTTGTTCATTGTTTGTTCATGTTAGTTCACAGTGCATTAACTAATGTTTGCAAGATTTTAATAATGTTTTAGTAAATGTAGAAATTAACATTAACAAAGATTAATAAATGTTGTAGAAGTGCAGTTTTGCTATTTGTCATTCATTGTTAGTTTATGTTAACTAAAGTAGTTAACTAATGTTAACTAATGAACCTTGTTGTAAAATGTTATCGTCTCTTCCCGATTCACATTCTCCCCTACGGTGACATCATTGTAGGGAGAAGCCCCGCCCACAGCTGATGCCAATCTGCCTCATTAGCATAAACACAGCCCTGAGTGAGAAGCCATTTCTGTATCCTCGCTGTAGCAGCTGGAGTTCTACAATGTCTGCCTATATATGTATGTATGTATGTATGTATGTATGTAGGAGGGAACGTAGACGTTACGTCCCGTAGCCCGTCGTTGCAGTATCACCACTGAGCGCCGGGTCATAATTCATAAACGTGCATTTATTAAGCACAGTACAGTCAGATGACTGAACATATAAAGATGAAAGCTACTTATAGTTGGCATTTTCAGTGTGTGAGATTGTCTTGTTTTGTTGTTGCATGTGTGCAATTCTTGAAAGGGGGCCAGGGGCACCAGCTCATTTGCATTTAAAGGGTGCATTTTTGCTCACCCCCCATTTTTTAGATATAAAAAATTATTGATCTGTTGGATATTTTGAGCTAAAACTCCACACACACACACACACACACACACACACACACACACACACACTCTGGGGAGATTTATTTTACATCTTGTAAAAATGGGCATAATGGATCCATTTAGGATATTTACATACATTTAGGACGTACTGGTTTGGGAATCGAACCCACACCCTTGGCTTTGCTAGTGTCATGTTCTACCAGTTGATACTGTACAAAAACTAAAAGTTTTTTTTTTTTTCAGACAAAAATTATTAACACAAAGTCCAATACCAAATTTCATCATTCTTTTGAAGAGTTAATAAGGACATCAAATTAATTGTTTAGCATCCAAAACGTAAAAAAAAAAAAAAAAAACCCTGACTGACACTAAAAAATCTAATTGTTTTTTACACACAGGATACAATTTTTTTATTATGAAATTGCAATATGCTGTTAAGATTTATGTGAGAAGCCAGATCGAAGTGCAATCGAAGAGGAAGACTCAGCAGGGCCTGCCTTCTTGTTAGTTGATTGAAGCTTCCTGTGAAATCAGCGTGCTGTGCTCTGCTGAAGAGAGCCATGATGCAGTATCTAAAAGAACTGACCTTGTCTGAGCCAATCACTCACAGGTATTGAGTCAGGTTACAGGTGACAGCTGAGAAATGTTGAGGTGGATTAGGGAGGATAAATCTTAGGGTATATTCTCTTCACGTTGACCTCCTGAAAAAGGATGGACTTTTGACTCGCAATGGGACTTCATCTCAGGCTGAAAACTGCCTATAAGGCAAAGAGTTGAAATGAGACCTGATCTACATAGCATCAGTTATGTGATTTATATGACTGGACTCTCTCACACCTTTATAAGGTCTTTAGTATTGTGTCACTGGTTAGCAGCATACTATCACCAAAGTAATCAATCAAGTTATTTGAGTGCCTATAGACTGTGGCGTGTTCAGATCACTGAAACCTGGTGGTCATGGACAAATTTGGATATTTGATTAATCACGACTGCATTTTTATTGCTATGAAGTATGTTGATAATGAAACTGTAGAAATTGTTATGTAGAAGTTGCTACAAATGGTGAAATGGGAATTGATACAACAAGGACTTAATTGGAAAAACGTGCCTGTTGCTACTTTCTGCAAAATGATATTATGTTGCTTCTTGAATGTTTTGTGACAATTTCAGAGTGAAATATCCAGTGAGGATGTGTTTTGAGGTCATGCACGTGTTTATTGATGGATAATATGCCCCCATTATCATCATTTGTATGAAAAGGCTTGAAAAGCTTTTGGTCTTTTACTGCCTCTGTTGTTCGTTTAGCAGGAAACTATATGTATAGGTGCACTGTAAGCCGGAATGAGTTGGCAAAACTGGAATAAAAATAAAAAGAGACAATCAGTTGCCTCAGAATCTTTAAATTCATACATTTAACTTAAAATTTTTATGTAATCTCAATATGGAAATTTTTATTAGTGTAAGCTATAACAAGCTAATTCAGAAAATGCTAACATGCGTATTTGCTAAAATGTTAACAATAGAGTGGTATAGCTCTTGTTGAAGAAGAACAGCAATATAAAGCATTTAACACATCTGCTCTCAAAACAAGCCGTATGCACCACTTTGTCACCATGACGGTAAAAAAACCCACATTAACAGAAATTCTTCTAAATTAGCATAACGAAACATTAATCACCAGTAAAGCTCCCGCTTAACATTAATCTTGGACACAAAACATTATATAACACTTAATTTTAGTATTTACTCTCCCTTTCGCGTGCCATGAGCAAAGCATGCTGGGAAATAGAAATCCCAGACCAGTTTCAGTTAAACTTAAGTTAATCTAAATTAAAAGAAATAAGTTCATAAACTCAAAACAAAGAAACAGTTCAGTTTACTTAAAATATATCAGTTTTGTGAACTTGAAAGAAAAAGAAAGTGCTAAATACTCATAAAAGTTCATTTGTTACACTAATTTGTTAAATTTAAATTTGTCAATTAATTGCTTAGAGTTTACAGTGTTGAGGTGTTTTTGTAGGTAGAGCCAAATATTTCCACTGAGCCTAGGTCAGTGATTTCTGTGGCACTCTTTTAGTCATATCAAGCACTGTGTTGTAGGTTCTGTAGGTAACACCAGACACTGGGGTTTTGTGATCCGGTCCCTCAATGTTATGAACAAAATCCTATAAATTTTTCCACTGGACTGCACTTGGCATCTCTTGTTTCTCCCCCCAAATCCTCACTCACATCTCTCTCCAAGAATGGAACCCAATATATAAGATATCACTTCTTTACTACAGATTTACACTATAGAATTTTTAATATGTCAATATTTTTTAATTTGGTAAACAGCAGAAACACTTTGGCTTATGCAACCTCTCTTCACATCCTGAGCTAAGTGGTCTAAATGTATTTCTATGTGTGTAAATATTGTATATTTCGTCTTTGGAAGGTGTAGAACCACAATCATTGTTTTTGGTTCACCTGTCAACATATGTATTTCCATACCTCTGCACATCCTGTTCTATGCAGAGTTAGACAGACGTCAGTCACCAAGGACCACAACCAAAACAGCAGCCACCTATTACAGTTCATCCTGAACCAAAAACGACAAGCTCATGCTGCATTCACGCCATAACTAATGTAACTTGGAAGAGATGGAGACCTGTTACTCAGAGTGGTTCGTGACTCGAATTTATGCATTTCAATGGAAACTCTATCAATGCCGTAATGAATCTGTAGCAGTCAGGTGGTACAGGTCAGTTGTTTTATTATTGTAATGTTATGTGCTGTGAGACATGAGGTAGTTTAACACCGTCTCTCGTGACACGTTTCACGTTTTCGCGTTCATGTGTTTTGAAGGAGGTGTGGCTTTGGAGGCTATTGCTAGCTTCTCCAAAAATTGCCTACCCTACCTTTAACAACCAATTCCAAATTGCCAGATGTGATGGAACCATGTATACATATATATATAGCAACATATATCAGCTGCTCGCTCATGTGTGAGATCTGATATGTCTGAATACTGTAAAAATGGTTCAGATGTGTTTGTGGCAACATCTAACACCCCTGATATTTTTACAGTGAGTGAACACAAAGAGGGCTCCCAAGTTTGTCATGTTTTGTTTAGCAAGTCTCTTATTTGCTAAAACATGTCACGTACCAGGCTTTGGAGCATTTGAAGGCAACGCTAGCTGCTGTGTTTATATTTGGTTGTCTGGGCCATGTACACAAAGCAATAACTAGAGGTCTACACATCAGTGTGTTTTACTAAAGGAGAGGCAGAGAGAGGTTTAGTGTACGTCTACTGCAATATGCATTATCTCCATATGTAGGAGAAATGGTTGTTCATATCCTTGAGCCTGCTTTTATGCTTCAAACTAAATTATTTATGAAATGATATTGTGTATTAACTGTACTGTGATCATGTTGTAGCGATAACCTGCATCTGAACACTGTGCAACTTTCAATATATTATGGATGACGAAAAGAGCCATTGAAAATCTTGCCATGGAGAAAAGAATTCCTCTGATCCGCCGGCATTAGGACACGCATATGTGAAGATGCTGAAGCTGCAGAGCGTCTATAATTAACAGAGCCAGCAAAGCTATTATTTTTGTCCAAGACATGTGCTTTGAAGCTAGAGATACCATGTGAATAGATGAAATAGCTGAGTATTATTGTGGCACTACAGGAGAAAAAAGAGGCTGTTTTTAGACACGCAAAATGCTTATTCACGTGGGCAGCTCTAATCTTCATGGTCTGTTGATGGTCCTGAACAGCAAACACTTTCTAAACTATTTCCATGGGCCTGTTTTGACAACCTTGAGTGTTATCTGTGTGAGTTTGCCTTCGTGATATAAATGTGAAAGCTGTCTCCAGTGATTAACCCTTAAAGGATCATGAAACACATTTTTTTCTGAAATGGAAAGAAGTATGTTTAATAAGCTGGTATATGTCATTTTTAATTTTAGGGATTTTTTTTTTTTCATGTGACATGTGACAGACACTGTGATCTCATTTTTATTCAGTTATTTGTAAATCAGGGCCACTTATATATTTTTGATGCAGAACACATCCAAATGATGATGCATTTATTTGGGCATGAATTTAAAGATAAAAAAGGAAATATATACTTTTATTCAACAAGGATGCATTAATTTGATGACGATAAAGTGACAATAAACACATTTATAATGTTAAAAACAAATTCTATTTTAAAAGAATTTTGTTCTTTTCAACTGTCATGGCTTCCACAAAAATATTAAGCAGCACAATGTTACATGTCTTTCTGTCCTGGACTGTTTTTGTTAAGTTTCACATGTGCTTTTTGTTTTGATTTCTTCCCGCCACTCACTCATTATCATTGTTTCATTGTCGTCAGGTGAGTGTCTTTAATTAGCGTCATGTGATCTCTTTGTTTCCTAGTGTATTTAATCCCTCTGTTTCTGTCTTACCCTTGTTGATCGTTGTATTGTTTTTGGATGTTTTGTGTGGATTTACTCTCTTGGACTGTTTACCCCGTGGATTGGATATTAAATGTTGGTTTGAATGAAGTTAAAGCATAGCATTTCTCTTTGGCCCACAAGACACGTAACAAACAACTGTTTTCAACATTGATAATATCCAGAGATGTTTCTTGAGCAGCAAGTCAGCATATTAAAATGATTTGAAGAATCATGTGAGCATAATGATCCTGAAAATTCACAGGAATAAATGATATTTTAAAATATATTGACATAGAAAAAAGTTCTTTTAAATTGTAAAAAAAAAGATATTACAGGTTATTTATTTTTGATCGAACACATGCAGCCTCGGTGAGCATAAAAGACTTTCAAAAACAATCATACAGACTCTTTACACTTTTGAACGATGGTGTAGATTTGAAGACACAAGTGTTGTAAACAAGGTTCATTGTGTGTTTTAGGTCTTAGCACGTTAGCACGTCAAACCAGTTGGTCATACTTTTAGTACTCTATTTACTATGCCACTATGGTGGCTCTAATGGCTTGTTTCCTCTGTTCACACTGATGCCCAGTAGGCTGTGGGTCTTGCAGAGAAAGCAGGCTGTGAATTCTCCAAAGGCACAAGCTGTGCACTCCACTCCTGCCGACTACACTCGATTACAACATATACATAGATGATTCGCTCTCAGTCAGACAGCTTCTGACTGGGAGTGATAGATTCTGTGGCCCTGTCCCAATTGGCATTTTTAATCTCAGTAGTTCTCAAACAGAATGGCTCAGAAAACTTGCAAGGGAGTTATAAATAAAATAATTAAAAAAAACACCAAAACAACTAAAAATCAAGACGTCTAAGTCACCCTTTCAACAACAACTTTTTTTTTCCAACAAGGTTTCTGCAGTCTTGAAAAAACATGGATCAATGAGGTTGCCTTATTATAAGTTACCTAATTATACATTTATAAAATCATACAACTCTATGGACATTTTTATAATGTACAGTATATGTATTTTTTCTAGTAAAATGTTTTAGTGTCATTTTTAGTGATTTTGTTATCAGCTTTTGTCATTTTAAAATAAATAATTAAAGTTAGGGTTAGTCCACCTAAAAATGAAATTTCTGTCATTAATTCCTCACCCTCATGTCATTCTACACCCATAAGACCTTCGTTCATCTTCGAACACAAATGAAGATCTTTTGGATGAAATCCAATAGATTTCTGTTCTTCCATAGCCTCTGCAATTGACTCATTAAGAGGTCGTAAAACTATATAAATAGAGTGGTTTAGTCCGAACCTGCTTGACGTGTGAGAACAAACCTCTTCTGGAAGCTCAAACGTGCTGCGTCACCAATGAGGTTCATCCCTGTGTGTTACGTAGCACATTTGAGCTTCCAGAAGAGGTTTGTTCTCGTGCATCAAGCAGTTTTGGTTGAGCTCCTGTTTATGTTCACTGATCAATGGTTATAGGAAAACCTTAAATTCAATGTAGTCATCATAAAAACAATCAGATTTCATCAGAAAATTAGGACTAAACCCCTTGATTCAAATGGATTAGTTTTACGATCTCTTAATGAACTTTTTGAAGCTTCAAAGTGGTCATTACGTAGCTGTCAGTGGAAGGAGTTTCCACTGACTTTCATCTTCATTTGTGTTCCAAAGATGAATGAAGATCTTTGAAAGTTTGGAATGACATGAGGTTGAATAAATAATGACAGAATTTTCATTTTGGGGTGAACACAAAACTTTAACAAATTACCATTGAGGGGTTTTTATTATTATTATTTCAGTTTTAGTTTTTATTTCTTTATTTCCAGTAGTGCTTCAACTTAAACTTACGTCATTTCTCATTTTGTTTATAGCTTTTTTTTCTAAAATTTTTATTTTATATTGTATTTTCAGCTTTATTTCAGAAATAAAAAAGAATGTTTTTTAAAACCACTGTTTTAAGTTTCACCAGCATCCCCATTAGAGTTTGTGATACGTATGTATCCAGCTTGCATATTAGTAACCATTAGCTATTTGATCAGGGGTTTATTTTCCCGTACAATAGAACTGTTCTGTCGAGAACTGTAGTTCCAAGCACGTAAGTTTGCGATGCTGTCTGCAAATGTTTTTTTCAACTATGTTTTCAGGAAACACCAAATCGTTGAACTATATTCGTCATGACAGAACTTCCGACTACAGTTGACTAACCAATGAAGGGAGCTGTGGTTGAATCTTCCGGCTGTTAAAGGCAAAGGTGCTTCCTTCTAATGAGGTAACAGCTGGCTTTCTTCAATATTGGAAAATGGTACATTATAGACTCGAAGGGAAATCCTGGAAAGATGTCTTGTGGCAGATACAGGCCTTGAGCAAAGAAATCCATATTTACGGCTTTCTACCAGATGAAGCAGTCTTAACGCTACATGTAGCTCCTGGACTTCTATAGAGCTGGATTGAAAGTTACATCCCTGAAATGTTTAGAAGAGGCATCCCTCACAGGGAAAACACTATTTCTTTGCTTACCTCTTATCAGCAGCAGTGACTTTGAATTGGCTCAGTTGAAGCACAGCCAAAACCAGTTGATGAGCTTCTCAGGGCCCTGTGGATCTACCTACACTGCAGCACTGATGTGGTTGTTAGTGCACAGTCATACATGAAGGCTCTGATGGGTGCTGACACATGCCAGATTTAGTCAGGAGCCTTTCTGCTGATTTAAACAGTGCAAAGAGGACCAATGCAATGGCATCCAGTAATGATCCCCTTCACCAACCAATGCTGATGGTGCCTGAGGTGCATGTTGCACTGTGGAAAAACAAATTTTGTCTAGGAATCTTGAAAACATTTTTTTTTTAGTTTACATTACACTGTGCTTGTCTGTCAGGCAACTGTATAATAATCCGAATTTCACAAGTTTGTAAATTCATATATAGCCTACTTAAAACATGATAGTCAGGAATATATGAACAAGCTCAAATAATACTTAACTCTTATAATAATCTGCATTTCACAAGTTGCTAATAAAGAAATAGCCTATTTAAAACGTGATTGACAGGAATAGATGAACAAGCTCATACTTAACTCTTCACATAAAACACCTTTCAGAAAAAATGTGAAAATAGCAGGACATAACAAGATAGGTGTTGTTTTACAGACTATATTAGAATTCATCTACAAAGTTGAATGTTTTCTTCAACAAACGGGTGTTTAAAGCTGATTAACATATCTCGGCTTTGGAATTCATTTTAAACAGTAGTATCGCTCTTTGTTCAAATGCATATTTAAAGGAGTGTGATTTGATTAGATTACCGTATGTTGAAAATTAAACAGTCGTTGCATATTAGATGGCATCCAGGCAGCATTAATAAACTCACGGTGGAATCGAAGCTAACTGCGGTGAGTTACATTTCTGGACAGTGTATCTGCTGTCTAAATTAGGGAGCTATTATTGATGAATCTGACATAGATCTTTCTTGACATTATATTCAAGTGATGGACAGAGATTACTGCAGGGATGAATATTTTCATAGGCCAAAATGCAGGAACGAGTTAGCGTTTTGCCATTTCCAGTTCCGTCCCAAAGTCAGTGGGAGTTTTTGAAAGGGTTTTGGGTTAAATTCTTGAAAAAAGTTTGTGATTAACAAACTCAAGAATATTCATGGTTTTATCTACAACATAAAATACATCAGTAATACCAAACTTTTGCTTTTATACAGCTTTTACTTATCTTGAAAAAGACAGTTGCCAACAAGTGGCTAAATGAGACTACAAAGGTCATCCTCACATCCAACAGGTAAACTCATCTACGAACTAGTTAGTCCGCATTTCTAGCCTTATCGTGTTTATAATTCTCTCTTTCAGATTATTATAACAAACTTTCAGGAAAAATGTTTTTTTTAAATAAAGACTGAAAGTTGTCTTGGAAGCTTAATTGTGGTGATGTAGTCTGTTTATACTTCTGGCTATTGTATTTAGATGTCAAAATTCATAAAAAACAAATAATTATCATGAAGAATAAAACAAGTTAGTTTAAACTTTAGCTTTTTCACAGAGCTTATTTTCTGCAAAAATCAAAAAGCCAGTGGAAAAATCCTTTTGAGTTGTCGAGGGAACCAGGGTGATGTTAATTTGGCCTACAAAAATACGTCAAAGCACTCTAGCACAAAGAAACAAGAGAACTTCTGTTAAAGATGCACACAGTGCTCAACTCTGAATAGATGTATTGCAATAGTTCATGTTTTTTTTTACTGTAATACTAAGCTTTCTGCATTTAAATGATCATAAAATGGTTCTGCGGGCACCTGCTTCTCAGTTGAGGAAACGCACGCAGTACTAATGCATATTTATGAGGTGAACCCAATTGTCCCTTACTCAAAAAAAGGCCCAAATGAAGCCAATTTAGAACAAATGCCACACTAAGGTTAGCATAAAGGAAGGACTTGCATGATAAACCTCTGCTTTTAAATGTAGTGCAGCTCTTTCAGTTGTGTAATCTGAGTAAGATTATTACAGTTACATTCCGTATTGGGGTTCATTTCTCTAAATACTTCAGTTAAACGAGTTTTCTTGGCTGCACTAGTGTACAAGTACATTTATTTGTGAAGGCAATTATGAAGAATGAAAATGTCTAAATTGTAAATGAATTACTTTAAGGCTAGAAATTCAAAGCCATAATTTTATTCATAAAGAGACTGTTTGGAGCGCAATGGTTTTTGGATAAATGGCTTGGAAGATCAGAAAGTAAAGCAGTTTCAGGGCCTGTAGCCTCTTTTTTTGTCTATATCAATAAGCCAAAGCTATAGACAGAAGAAACAATCATGTATTCAGTCGACCATCACTGGATGTCAGTACACTCTACTGTCTTTCCGGAAATCAAACTCACTTTTTCACATAGCTAAACAAATCCTCATCCAAATGACTTTCTTTCTTCATAAATGATCTCCCACCCAGAAATTTGTGACATCATGCATGAACATTTGTTTTGGGGGTGAACTGGTTTCGCCAAGGGAGACGGAATGTGTTGATTTAAATATTGTTAAATACTGTTCCAAAACATCCATCTGTCTAGATTTCTATCAATTATGGAATTCAGATTCCATTATTTCAGAGCTAGTCCATCATGTCAATCAGCATGCATCAAATTTTGGTCAAAATTTGGTCTGCTGTGCACACAACTGACCCTTCGCAAAAACCCGCCCCCTTTAGTTACTGTTGCTATGTCCGACAAGCCATGCACTCTCACGCCACACATCATGAAAACTACATCCCGGAGCAAAGAGGACACTGACAACACGTCCACAGACAAGACAGAGCAGGTTACTTTTGATGTGAAACAGTTTCATATTTAAAATATAGTAATTTTTAAAGAAGTTTAAACAATAAATAGCGTATAGTGTCTCTTTAATGTGTGGTGACAGATCGCTGTAGCTCCTTCAAGCGGCTCGTGAAGCAACATCTCGTCATACTAGTTCATTTATAGCATCAAATAAACATGAATGAACATCAGAAGGAATGTTGTTTCAAGTTCAAGTTCACCAACGTTAATCTACTAACTCCCCTGACTGCTTTTTCAGACAATATAGTGGATTCAGGATTATGATTGGTCAGATCGCCTGTCAATCAAACTGTTTGCGACGAGTCAATTGCTTGACCGTGATTCTGAAACAGTGAATTTGTATATTCTGTCAACTATTTCATTTATGCCACTCTGTCTACTCATGTCTTAACACATTTGCCACTTTTATAACCAACCTAAAATCCTTGTTTATTTCAGTTGTATCTTTGTTTTGTTGTATTTATGTATTTATGTTTGGCCGCTGAATGTTAAATGGATTCAATAGAAATTATTTGTTGATTACACAATAATCTTGATAGTATAACTTAATGCATACGTTTTTAAACTTTGCCAATTTAAATCATGATCAAAACACTGTCTATTCTAATGACAAAACTTCAAATAATAGAGCAAGTGACTAATATCGATATTAGAATCGGCCAATAATTAGGGCCCGAGCACCAAAGTGAGAGGACCCTCTTAGAATTGACCCTTTGCTTAGTTCAGAAATAACTTTTTGTCCAAATATCTAATGTTAGAAAAATAAGAAAAGTATGGAGCTCAAAAACAAGTGTCATTTGGAACTTTATAGAGTTATTTTTTTATTAAAGATATGTTGATAATGATTAAACACTTCAGTGTCCTCCAAAGGCATTTGGATTGTGTGTGTGTGAGTGAGAGAGCGAGCATCTGGCGGTCACTCCAGTACTACAATGATATAAATACTTTTATGAATAATGCTTATTTTTCTACTCTTTAAACCAATAAATAAAAATGTTTAAGATAGCTGTACTGTACCTTAAACCCCCACACACACATATATACATACATACATACATACATACATATACATATATATATATATATATATATCAGTATACAAGTATGCAAGTACAATTTGGATTCTTGTCTTTTTTTCTTCTTTCTTATTGTCTTCTATATATTTTTTTTTTAAATCATCTCTTTACTACACAGAATACAAGATATACTCACTCACACACATAACCAAATAAATAAATGAATAACATTCACATCACTAAAACAGCTCTGAAAATAAAAGTATTCTTTTACAGTCACTGCTCTCAGCACCAACAACATGCAACATTTTTTGTCAGTTTTTTTTCTGTTTTGTCTTGTTTTGTTGTTGTTTTTTTTGTTTTTTTCCTGTTTTAATTTCTCTTTCCTTGTCCCCCAAGAGGCTCTCTCAGAGGCTGTCTTGTCAGGATGTTTATGTACATAAAAATATGTTAAATAACATGTCCAAATAAACCAAGGGCAAAAAAAAATCCAAAATCCACTCCCTGTGATTTATGTTAAAACCATACATCTCTAAGATGGGTTGTTTCAGGGGCTTTCAATGCTTCCAAACATCTCCAAGCCAAGAGTCTTACTGTCGAAACACAAGCAGCTGTTTAGATAAAAGCAGGATAGCCAGAGGCACAACAAGAGAATGCAAATCTCACAAAAACACTGGCACGGCACCTAGACAAGCATCTGCGATGGGGCGCTGTCACACTGCGTCTGTGCGGTGGAGGAGGAATCCGAACTCCTTTAAAATTGCCTCTGTTTTCAGCTCATCTTCCTTTGGCTAATCCATCCTGACAGTGTAGATTGCTCATAACGGCTATGCTAGAGTATCTGCAAAACAAACATGCCCTTCTTCAGTCACTGGATTGCTAGTCAAACATCTTGAAATGGTGTGATTCTTGATTAAGACTCTGGGACAGGATAATTAGCCCTGCAGAGAAAAATACAGTGTAACCTTTTGATGTTTGCAAATAGCTTGTTTTATATTCCAGTTTCTCGGGTTTGTAAAGCAACACATATGATAATTATCTTTGGTGAAATTAGCACGTCTGAAATAGATGAAAAGAGGTGATGCATAAAGCTAATGTACTTTCGTCTGAACATTTGTTTAGTTCAGCGATTTAGTCAAGGGTACCGCAGGGGGTCCACAACAGCACATCTGTTTTCAACACTGATAATAATGAGAAATGTTTCCCCAAATCGGCATATTAGATTGATTTCTGAAGGATCATGAAGAGTAATGATTCAGCAAAAAATTTGCATCACAGGAATAAATTTCATTTTGAAATATATTACAGTAGAATAGAGTTTAAATTGTAATGTTTTTACTGTATTTTTTTAATTTAAAAATCTTACGACCCCAAACTTTTTTATGTATGTATATGAAGAGTGTACCATATATTATAAAAGTATGTAAACACATCATTATGATACACTTGTAACTTCAGACCAGCCTTAAAATTAAACATTCAATATTTAACAGGATCCTTGCTCCATCCTTCTCGGACTGAAAGGTTGTACTTTTCCATATATATATATTGTCAGAAACATTTCTCATGGCCATAATTATTAGTAGCATATGAAGCAATTTTTATATATATATATTATCAGCACTAGAAATATTTTTGAAATTTTTATTTCAAGTCTTACCCTGAAAGCAACAATGGCACAGACATCCAGGCAGAGATGATTTGACTAACTTGAGACTGACAAAAATGAAAAATGATTCAGCAAATAAAAGCTCTCTTTAAGAAGCAGAATAGTGTGTATTAATGCAAGAAATGATGACAGCTGGTAATGAGCGCTTCCTGCATTCTTCTGCACTTGACAACTGTGCCTGGAATACAAATGCAGCAGAGGTGCACAAGCTGTTCTAAGGGTTTATGGACTGTATTTGTTATCAGGTAGTGCAACCTCAAAAATATCAATAATAGGGCAATGACATTTATTGGCGACACAAACAACAACAACAGATAAACAAATATAGATATGTGTATTGACTTGATATTATTAATGTTGGCTTTATCACTCTTCCTACACTTTATTTTAGTGTCATTGTTACATATGTTACATGCATATACTATAGTAACAACTATAAATTATGCATAATTACATGCAACTAAACCTAAACCCTTTAGAACCTAAAGCTAAAATAGCCCATTTGTACATATTATATATATTTCTTTTATTATAAAATTCTCACATAATGTGCTATCTTCAAGAGCAGGGTGTCATTTTTTCAGAAAACAAATGGCTGTAAATAAAATATGGTTATTGAACATTAATATGTAGGGTGAGTTTATAAATAGAATTTAAATAGACAAAAAAGGAATAAAGTTTCTGATAATTTTAGAAAAATATGATTGAAAGAATCTAACACTTCAAACTTGAATATTCAACTATATTACATATATACAAGTCTTTTTGTGACACTGGGTTGCACAGTTTTCTTTCAGGAGAAATGTCTTTCATACATGCATACATATAGCCTACTACATATGCATACATTTATGCATGCATACATTTATCACACGAACACATTATACAGATACACACACCAAATGCGAAAGAATCTCGCTTAGCCTCCTCCCAAGTCTTATCAAAAATCATCTCAATCTCCTGTGTAATCCTTCGCCATGTTTTTGTTTGTTTCTTCTATTATTTATGTGACCCAAAACTCCCTAAACAGCCACGATCCATATCTCTCCGTTCAAATCCTCCTTCCACCCGTTCTCCACGAAAGCGGCTGCCATAAGCTGATGGAAGGCATGAAATTATTATTATTATTAACCCATGTATTGCCGAAAAGCCCATATTGTCTACTGTATGTAGCAGTTTGAAAATGTTCAAGAGTAATGGTAACATGAATATAGCTTAGTTGGATATGTCGGCGACGACACATCTGGTTTTAAAGGGTTAACTAAACCCTAATCCTAACCCTAGTAAGTGCATGTAGTTACTTAATATCACTCAGTACTTATTTGTATAATTAAGGATTTTGAGTCCATACAGGTTTTGCACAAAATATTAACATGATGGCACATGCTAGTCGATGAGTCGAATCAACTCCACAGCAACTACATAAATCAATCCACTAACCGTTTAGAAACGTCCAGTTTCATTCTAAAAGTTGTAACTTCTTCCTGAGTCTCTCCATCAGTGTCCGACTCCAGTTTGAACAATGTAAGGCTGAACACCGTTACTGACAGCCGTCATTTTTCCAGTGTGAGATTCTCCTGCTTTGTTGTTGTTGAGCAACCTAAGAGTGAGCTGTTAAAGCTCCGCCCTCTTCTGGAAAGGGGGCAGGGAGCAGCAGCTCATTTGCATTTAAAGGGACAAACACAAAAACTGTGTGTTTTTGCTCACACCCAAATAGGAGCAAATGTGACAACCTATAATAAATTATTTGTGAGGTAATAAATCAGGAGTACATGTTGCTACATACTGTGTACCACCATGGAAATTTTGTATCAATTATGTTCAATTATGTTTGTATCAATTCTGTTAATTTAGGGTATGTTTACATGACAACGATGTACTAAAAACCTTTGCTTTTATTATTCATTTATTAAAAAGTTCAATGAATAATAATTAAACAATAAATATTTATTAAATTGCTTATTAATAAATGTTCACCTTTATATTATTAGCGATGCTTACGTATTAATTATTTGTCTGATTTTTAGTTTAGATTGAGTAAAACTGCCCAGCATGTTGGGAAAACATTTAACCCAACCGCAGAGTTTGTCCATTTTCAACCCAAATTTTGCATAAATACTGTTTTTCCAGTTTGGTACAGTGAAATGCATATTATCTCAATTTATTGTAAATCTACAGTATGTTAGACAGATGTAGAAAACAACATTATTGATAAGACTGCACACCTACACTGCAATATTTTTTTTCTGAATAGCAAGGAAACGAAGGAAAATGATATGTTGACACATGAAAAAACCATGCACACCAAATGAGGTTAAATAGTATAATGTGTAAATGTTGACCTGTTGCATTACACAACACATGTTAGATACTAACATTAGATTCAGATTAACAGAGAGAACGTGTGCCCTTGGAGTTTTATCAGGCTTTCATTTTGTGGCACTGACAACTCGTCTTTCTGCCTGAAGGTAGCTGAATCTTTAGTGTGGGCGTCTGGGCCGCGAGAGACAGTGAATACAGAATCACACAGCAGCATATACAAGACCTATTGTGAGTGCTGTCAAAGGTCCCAATGCTTGAAGGCCACGATCTTGGCTTGTGCCTGCAATTCCTACAAGTCTTGGTTTTTGTGATTCATTACGTTTTAACACGCTCAGCTATACCAGCAGCCTCGGTGGCACAGACCCTGGAAGCATTGAAGCCCGTGTTGTGGGGTGGGAGTGTCATTTACACGGCAAGTGGCGAGACGTTATTGAAGGAGACAAAGAGGAATATTGAAGATCATGTGTTTTTGTAATAGCGCTGCCAAAACAACTTCCATTTATTAGAAGATGACAGCTCAGAGAAATTCAGGAAGATTATGCCACTGATTCATATAGTAATGACTGCTTCTATAAATGCACTGGGTTATTTTTGGCAAGGCTGTGTATATCACTCTTGCAATAATCCTATCAGGAACTGTCAACGCTCATTAAGGGAAAGTAGAGTTGAAAGCATCTCCATTATATGTGCATGGGAGAAATGTAGGCCTTTTTTTATACAACCAAACATGTCCATTCTGCATCATTTTCCCACTTCTTTCCTCAAAGCCCAGCAGATTGACAGCTGAATAGCATTTATAATCTCAAATGATTGCTGCAGCACTGCAAACCCTCAATTATGACAGCAAAGATCGCCTTTTGTCACTTCTCATGAGAAAAATATATCAGATCTTATACTCATCAGAACTGCAGTCCCAATAAACACCTCTAAATTGCTCCATCTAGGGATTCTCTACAATTTGGCTCATCTTACTGAAGAGAGGACATGCAATTTACCAATTATGTCTGAAACGACAGTATGTTGAAATTCACTCGCAATTTCGGTGGGTTTCAAAGGATATTGTATCTTATTCGGAGTAATTTTGTATTTCTCAAGAACCACCCCAGTACATGCAAGCTTTGTAAACAATATTTTAAATCTGCCACCATAAAAAATACCCAATTTTACAAACAAATGACAAAATGTGAATACTTAAGCGCCATTCATCAGCTGCCCAAAATTATTGAGATCAATGACGCCTTCTCCACACGCCAAAGTCACAACAGTGAACAGTCTGCTGGCTGCCGTCACATCACAGGTGCATTGTGGTTTCTAAAGTGGGCTCACAATGACACAGTGATGCAGATATGTAGCATGTTTGATTATTGTTAAATGTAAGATCATTTGTGTCTCTTCTGTGCTGTAAAATTGAGGGGTTTATCCTGTTGACTGGGTGTTTTCCATCCCAATTGATTACGTGATGCACAATCTCAAAATATGTCTATTTCCATCTCTGCAGAAGTGAGATAATACAAGATCTGCGATAAAGGTGTTAAAACCACAATCACTTAAGTTATTCTGTGTGCTTTAAAACGACCGTGGTGACCTAATAAGACCTGCTTGGGTACATTTTGTCTTGAGTTCATCATTAAATGGTTGCAAGTACAAAGAAATCAAGAATGGCATTGTGCTTTGTAGGTTTTTAATCTTCAAACCAAACATGGGTCTTCAGCCAACAAAGTTTAAATCCCGTCTGGCTAATGCGCTTCTCACAATGTTTACACATTAGGTCAGTAGGCAGAAAATAGGTGGTCTTTTGTGTCTGTTCGTATGCATTTGACCACATGAATGTCTACACTACGAAAGCAATCCGAATGTGTTTTCGTTTACCTCTGGAAGTGGTCGAAAGTGGAGAGGCTCAAAACATTTTAGACCCTGTTTACTCCTATATTTAGTCGTCCACTTGTGATCTGATCAACTAAAACACATCTTAATACCAGGTGTAAACAGAACAGAAAGTGTTAACTCAGATGTTTCTCCTAAAATTCAGGAGAAATAAATAACAAGGCAAAGACAAAGACTGACACATGGTGCTTTTGTGTGAGTTCATACAAGCAGATGATGAACTGCAGGTGAGTGTAATGAAAACTCCGGTGAGTGAGAGTGGGTGACTGAGACTGCATCGGAAAACTGAAAACTACTGCCTTCGGAGGATGCATTCCTGTAATAATTAAATATTTACTTAGCTATCACCAAATCTTTCTTTGTTTAGATCATTAAATCGTTTTGCTGCCTCAGAAGTCTGTCCGAAACCAGTTTTGTGAGGTACCTTCGCACATAAACGCTAGGGAAATTAACTGAAACAAAAATTTACTTTTTTTTTTAAATTTATCTATTCATTCATTTATACTATGTGATCGTCTTAGAAATCTAGGCAATACCTAAAGCAATGATACAGAATGCCTGATGTTGTGCGGCAAGTCTGAATTGAAAGTGAAATCTCAAAATGATTGTTTGCATCTACAATTTTGTACAGTAAATAAAAATTACTTCAAAAAAATCCTTCAAAAAATGGCAAAGTCTATAAACTCCAAAACTCGTTATTTAAACTGATTTAACACACTATATGCAAGTACCCAGTAGCCACTCTTTTCAGACGCAGTTCTCATCTCAATGGCTGGTCATTACCCTGAGTGTTGATTAAATGATATATGAAGAGCGTTCCTTGTGCTTTGGCCTTTCCATAATGTTGAAACTCTCCTGCAGCTCGTCCACCAAAGACTGTGCAGTTATGACATATTTATGGCATCATTTGGTTAAGTGACATCCATTTATAGCTAATTTATTAGCCTTAAGCACAATGCATCAGCAAAATGATGAAATTGACTGCACCCTTGGGTGTAGTGAATTAGTTATCTGATAACATTCAAAACGGAATGTCTTGATAGAATAACGTTTCAGTTACATCTTAGCGTTTCAAGGGAAATGACTTAATCGGATATAATAAAGAATTGAGGTGAAACAATCTTTTCTTTTGATTTTATTTTTCAGAATAAAATTAAATGAAGCATGCAAACTGCATTTGAAATCTTAATGAAATATATATTATATATGTGGCTCTAAAATGACAAGGAAATGGCACCTTAAAATTTTCTTAAATGAGGTCTATATGAGTTATGCGTTAATGCTATATGCATGCATAACAAAATATACTTTTTCAATAACTTTGTGTGAGAAAGAGACCAAAATTTAGGCCATTATTCAAAGAAAATCTTGATATGCTAACGTTTGTGCTAAGTCATGACACGGAAATCTTTTTTTTTTTTTCATTATTTATTTTTATTTACGTTCTTTCTTACCTGCGTACTTCCTTGCTTCTTTTTTTCTTTTTTTCAATGAATCAAATGATCCACTTCACAAAACCAGTCTATATAAATTGTTCACAATGATTCAGTTCAGTTCACTGATCATGCTTGCATTGGATTATCAATGAATAAACACTTCAGAAGTCTTGGATTATAGCGTATGAGTCAAATGGACTCTCAGTGCCTTGCCATCCTTTTTGAAGTTTTAATGCTCCAGTTGCAATTGAAAAGAATGGTCAGTTCGTTATTCAATGATTTCTTCTTTTGTGTTCCAAAGAAGAATGAACGTCTTACAGGTTTGTAACAACTTGGGTAAATGACGTTAATTTTTAGTGAGCTGTTCCTTTGAGCTTGGGGAAAATAAATAAAACTAAAAAGTATAAATATGTAATAAACAAATCTTTCATTGAACTGCATTTCTTAAAAATAAAAACAACTGAAGCGAGTAACCGATTAACCGTGAATAACTGAGCGTGGAGAGGCATTCGTTTGAATGCTTGCCATTCATTAAAAATCTGTGTTCTCATCTCTCAAAACAGGCAAAGAAAAATGAGCAGAGAGACAGAGAGATGAGAGATGAAGAAGAGAGCAAAGACAGCTTTCAAATTCCAGCCTTCACATGGTGTAGGAATAGGTTGAGTGTGAGGGAGGCATGATCAGGACAAGTTAAATTTGAGCAGTAGCTGTGATCAGTGAAGCAGGAAGGGGTGTTCAATTAAATATTTCACCTCAGCAAGTGCCGTGGAGATACAGACCCTGGGCTGTCAGCTTCTGCACTGCAACATTCATCTGCAGCGGCACAAGCTGTTTTAATAAGAAAAAAAAAGAGAATGTCTCTTTTGCCTGTCGTTGCCCCTGCTTTTGATATGACAACTTCAGCTGTTGCCTTTAAATGTTAATCCTTATATGATCTCACTTTGTTTGTGAAAACCAGTGAAAGTGGTAGTGGCTCCGTGGTTGTTGATCTGGGATGGTAATTCAAAGGCTGCTTGTTCAAACCCCAGAAGGGATGACTCATGCATGACCTTGATAGTCACTGAGCTCCTCTATCACCATCATGCCCTTGAGCAAAGCACTTAGCACCAGGTCACTCCAGGGGGAAAACATGATCTTTCAATTTCACTAATGCTAAATGACTAATAATAATAACTTGGGCTCGGTCTCGTTACACTTCCTAGTTCCTTATAATGTGATTCAGTATATGATCAACACTAATTCAGGCCTTGATCCACTAAACATTAGAACAATGTGCCATTTTTGTGGCAACACCAGTGAAAATAAAATCCAAATATAAACTTTTGGCTTAATTAGGTAGAAATAATCCCAAAATGGCTATCAAATATGAATTTTAAATGTTATCTATATAAAATACAGATAGCATTTTGAATACAGTACACTGGTGTGCACATAGAAAAATATCTTTTTTGATCTTAGAAAACTAAACTTAATTTACTGTGTTTGTCCAATCGATACACATAGAGTATTTAAATTGACAAAAATGAAGTAAAAGTAAGTAAAACTCAAAAAAGCCAGGCAAAAAAGAAACAAAATATAATGAGTTGAGATTGTTTTAGAGTGTAAAAGTTTAGGGTCAGTAAATGTTTTTAAAAGTAGTATGTTACGCCCACCAAGCTTGCATTTATTTAATTAAAAATACGGTAAAACAAATTATACTGTGAAATATTATTACAATTTAAAACAACTGTGTCTATTTTATTTTATAAAATTTTCAAATGTAATTTATTCTTGTGATGGTAAAGCTGAATGTTCAGCATCATTACTCCAGTCTTCAGTGTCACATGATCCTTCAGAAATCATCCTAATAAGCAGAAACATTTCTTATTATTATCATTGTTGTAAAATATTTTGCTTAGTATTTTTGTGAAAACAGGGATTTTTAGGATTCTTCGATTTAAAAAAAAATCTATAGTATCTTGTATCATTTTTGTCTTTGTCATGTCTTTACTTTCACTTTTGATACTTTTAATCTCAAGAATTAAAGTATTGTTGTTTTAAAAGAAGCCAAACAAATGGTATATAGTTATGTTTACAAGATGCAAAGGGAAAAAATAAAAATTTTTAGAACATTGTTGTCGTGTATACATTACACATCTTCTCTCATATTAGAAATAAAAATACTGACTTCAGGACTCTTTCTTGTGAAGTAATATAAGCCATTGTCATAGACATACAGTACTTTGAACATGAGCAAAACAGTATACAAAAGAAACTAAAACATAAAAACGCAGTTACATAAATAAATGCCTGTAAATTCACACAAGAGTGTGACACATATGCATGAGGTACTGTCTGTGAACATACTGACTCACATGACACCCCCTGAAGTGCTTTTGTTTTGTGGGTTTGGAAAAGCTTTCCTGTAACATTTTCTCCCTGTTTTTTTTTTTTGTTTTGTTTTTTTATCACACAGTGCCATTATACAACTGTGTCTGCATTTCCCTTGTGTGAGGAACCATTTATTTCACCTTTTATCTTTTATTCCTCTCAGAGTACATTTCTGGAGTGACTATAGCATTCTGTCTGGAGAAGAGCGGCACGCTGAAACATAAAGAACAAACACTGTTATTACAAAACCACCGCCAGTTTCATAAATAGATAACTTCCAACAGCTATTTTCATTTACATGAACAAGAAGGGACATAAGAGAAAATGGGACTGATTACAAAGCAAAAATTGCAAATCCACCCTGACCAATTTACAGAATTCAGGTAATCCTCTAAAGGAGGATAACATTTAAGCTGTAGATGCTTTACCATCCCACGAATGAGAAGCTCATTCTCAGATTTAAATGGGTTACGCACAATTGTTTTCCTGTGCTTTCAAAAGGGCAACGAAGATGAAACATTCTCTTCTGAACTTTTGCATAGCAAAGATAAACCCTCAAAAAATATTTTTAGAAAAAGTAAATATGATTGTTGAGAAAATAATGACCCACTATTCCAAAATTCATGACTTGCAGAAAAAGTATGCCGTGGCCAGGAATTAACAACAGTTCCCATGTCAGCATGTTTTATTCATTTGTCCAGTCATTTTAAGTAAATTGTGCACATGATATTTATTTTTATATATAATATTAGTCCATATTACGTGTGGGGCTCTGTACTATTGCAATATAAATATATATATATATATATTAAAATAGAATAAAATAAAAATAGCATGCATTGAATTCAATTAATAATTCCCACTCCCAGAGATATAAATAGGCCTACGCTGAAATTTTGTGTTTGACCTGAAGTGGCGCTGCGCAGCTTGGTGGATTCTGATTGGCTGTCATTGTTTTTATCTTTCATAAGCTGGAAAAAAAACAAAAAACATTCTGAGTCATCTCCAGTCCACTCCGACGCAAAGCCTGTTCCAGACCCTGACTCCGCTCGAGAAAATTTTATGACCATATCCTTTAAACGTCTGTCTAGTTTGAACTTGCTGCACTAGCAACTGCTCTCTCCGCGGAAGCTTTGCGTTTAAAGTGCTAATAAAATATTTTGACTCAGATCAATATTTTGTGTCTAATTATTTACTTATGTTGCAAGTAGCCGTGTAATAAGCGGGATCGTGTACTTCCAGCCGGTTGTTATCTCAGAATAAAAACCTTCAGGCTGATGCAAGATTTATTCTGAGATAACAACCGGCTTGATGAACATTATCTGTTTCTTAGTAAATGATGGCTGTACACCATCTATGATGAGAGACATGATTACATGCAGGGTAAAAAAAAAGCCATCAAAATGTCTGGAAAGTTCCAGAACAAACATAAGATAGTCATCTAGATGCCCATGTGTGTTAAACACAAGGCTGATCGCACCTTCATGATTGACTGATCATGTTTGAACAAAGATCAAACAACGTCTTTCATCCACTGATGCGAGAGTTACAGTTCTGTAGTTTCTCACAGGAGCAGAAGCGACGCAATCATGAGGTAATTAAAGACACATCTTATTAGCACAATGAAAATACAAATTACATTCAGAAGTGTGAAGCTGAAGTTCCTCAGCAAATCCTGTTAATTAAAAAAGAGAAACTAATGACTTGTCATTGGCGTTCAGCTAGACTCTATCTGAAAATATTAATGGCTTTATTTTCATACAAATTTACATATTCTTGTCCCTGACCATGCAACACAATACGGTATATTAAAGACATGTGGCCAATAACGTATAGCATCAGTCACACCTGAGAGTACATTCCAAAAATAACCAAACTTTGCATTCAATCATAACATGAATACCATATAAACACATTAAAATGATGCATATTAGTGATAATAAATCCACATAAACATTACAGGGACCTTCTAGTTACTAAAAAAAAAAAAACATGTTAAATGGTTATTGTAATACCAGCAATGCCATTAATAGAACGTGGCACTTAAAAAAAAAAATCAAGTCATTCTAACTAGCAGACAAGCATTAATAAAGAAAGGACTATAATTAAAACCAGTAATTAGTTTTTTTTCTAATGAACCCTCAATCAACAATGAGAGAATAATATAAAAGCCTGTGTTGTAATATCGCCTCTGTACTACCTAGGGTCCTCACGGGGCAGGTTGCGTTGATGTATGAAATGCTAATGAACTATTTAATTCAGAGCCATCTAGAGGGACATGTAAGGAGGGATAAGGTATAAAAGGATTGGAAAAACCACTTAAAAGAAAATCAGAGTTCACACAGGGGGAAGAACCATGCTCAACATGAAACACTGACAACATGGTGGTCTACCTCTCAACAAGGAAAGAGCTGTGAAAGAGAGAGAGAGAGAAAAAAAGTAGATGTAATAAGGATAGGCATCTGTTAAATGACACTATTATCAAGAATGATCATAGTTTGTCATTTGCTTTTGAATTAAAAGGCATGTTGGAACTACCTTGTGTAGACAGATAATCTTCAAATAATGGGAACCTTGAAGCTAGAACCTTGAAACAATTTAGTGTGATTTATATAAAATGCATTTCTTTGTGTTATTTGTGTATTTTTATCCTATAATAAGGAATCCCGCTACTACCAAAGATTAAGATTTGGCAGGTTAGCCTCCGCTAGTAATGATGCTGTAAAGGCACGGCACTGTTTCTTCAATGGAAATTCCAAATTCCAAATCTTATATAAATTCAAATCTGTATATATATGTCTATATATCTATATCTATCTATCTATATATATATATATGTATTAAATACCTAAATATGTATTAGGGGTGTAACGGTACATTCATCACAAACCGTACAGTATGGACATCACTGTTCAATTCATGCAGTTAGACGAACAATACAGTCAGTCACAGGCAATCCACATTCCAATCCAGAAGGGGGCTTGTGCGTTAATACAATGCAGTTTGCTGCCACAACAGAAAAAAGAGCAGAAGAAGAACAGCACAAACGCGAATGACTTGAGCACTTGAAAACAAAATCCACTAGGTAACGTGCACAAAATGGAGAATACTTTGAAAGGCTTGCACACTCTGTGCATGAAATGGAGAGGAAAATTAAGTATAGGAAAGTTGGGCTTAAGCTTTGAACATTTAAATATAGTCTAAGTGGAGAAAATTGTAACACTTCTAATGCAAAAGTTTTATTTTTCATTCTATTTATTTAGTACTTTTATAACACGAGAGACTCGCGCACTCTGCTGTGCATGATATAGACAGGTAGCATTACCTTTGCTGCACAAATTTCATTAAAAAATGGACTCGCTATGGTTTAGAATTCACTCCAGTATGTCACAAGGTCCGTGTTTACATTACAAGAATATTCCTAAGGTTCCCCTATTGTATAGAAAGTAATGAAATTGAAACACCTCTGGAGGTGTTTAAGATGTTAAAGGTAATCTATACTTTTTTCTCTCTAGCTGTTAAAAACAAAACTGCATGCACTGGAAGAACATTGTAATAAAATGCTCATAATACATTCACTACTAGGCTTAAGAGAGAGAACCAGTTTAGATGGAAATGATCTCAAGCTGTTTAGCTGAAGACTTCACTGGAGCTTTACCCATTAATAGAAACGGTACTTCCTGGAAAATAAATTCCAGCACAGCGCTACAACAACCACAATGAAAAGACCCTTCACAATAGATAATGCTCTACAATGAACTCTGTCAGAGAGCTATACATGGCAATTAATCTGTGCAGTAAAATACCTTAATCACCTGTTGAGTAATAAAAAAAAAGCTATTTTGTCAAATCCCTCAGTTCTCGCCATCTCTGTAAACCCAAGCCGATGTTGATTCATTTCATTCCAAGCTCTTTTTTGTTCTCTTTAAGCCAGCAGACTCCTCTTTTTGGCCTTTTTTTAAAACAGGTGATTCCAATTCACTTCTGCACCATACACGCATCAAAGTAGTCGGAGCAACTTTTCTCTATTTAAGGATTTGACAAGACACACTGGAGAGTGACGCATGTACACAACTCCTGCGGAAAACCTGTCAGGTCAAAAATAAAAATCACTTATAATCACGGTAAGACAAAAACACATTTTGGAAGAAAGATTGATGATGTATTGACTCATTATTTAAATGTTGTTAATTTTGAACAACAACAAAAAAGTTATGTAGTGCACCTTTAAGCTACATCTTGTTTTTGATAGTATTTTGATAGAATTGGAAAATTAGAAAAAGAAAAAATAGAAAAGAATAGAACAGGTCATTTAAATGTTGAACTTACATTAAACAAACAATATAAAGAGCCACTTTTATAATGACAATTCAATGCTTTTGTTTGCTTTGAATTCTCAATTTTGGTGCTTTTCTATATAAGTGATTAATAATAATTTGATTAGTTAAGTGTTATGTAATGAAATTAATTACAGTTTGCAGTGAATCAATTTATAATTAAAACAGCTACAGTACTTGCATAACATGATAGCAGATGCTGAAACTCTAGTTCATAACCCTATAGCAAAATTATAACACAATAGCCAAGCTCTACTAAAATTAATGCTTTCTTTAGTTTTGACCAAATATCATCTAAGCCCATGGGAGAGTATGGCACATGCTTTGTGTAGTGGAGGAAGCTCAATGCGTACTGTCCTGGAAGCAATTTTGCAGAGCTAATAGAATTCAATAGCATGTTTAGAGCTTGCACTTTCATTTGCATCGATCCCTTTTTCATTATGATTTACTCCCTCCACAAAGAAACCAATCAGCTGTGTCTAAGTTGAACTGCTCTTAGTTTACAGTGAGAGCAGAGGCCAAAGGTAATTAAGTGATTCTGATAGGAAATTAACACTTTGTGCCCCTCAACAAGGATAATCTATTCCTGTGTGACAAGATTAAGCAAAGGAGATGAAGAAACAGCCTTAATCACAAGGCACGTAGACGCATTAAGCTATACTGACTTCATGGAGGTAGACTTTAATAATTTGAACCAAACAGAGGTGTTCTCAAGTCTGATTCGATCCAAACTGTTTTGACAATATTCAATATGTACATTAATAATTACAAGAATAGCAAATGGCCTTTCTCTCTTAAAATATAAACTCTGCTGTCAGTATACTATGTATATGTACTTGCTAATACTTTTTATTCTGCAAAATTATTCTCTTTGTATTCTGCAAAACACATTCAACTATGGAAGCCCGTTCCCGCCACTGTTGAGAAAAAAAATATTCCTTAAGTCATAATAATAAGAAACTGTCTCATAATAATGAGTTACAAAGTAATAGTATTCTGAATTAATAAATTTCGTAATAACGAGAAACTTTTTCATAATAATGACTTAACATCTCATAATAATGAGAAAGTTTCTCATAATGATGACTTAACATCTCATAATAATGAGAAAGTTTCTCATAATGATGACTTAACATCTCATAATAATGAGAAAGTTTCTCATAATGATGACTTAACATCTCATAATAATGAGAAAGTTTCTCATAATAATGACATAAACTCATAATAATGAGAAAGTTTCTCATAATAATGACTTAACATCTCATAATAATTAGAAAGTTTCTCATAATAATGACATAACCTCATAATAATGAGAAAGTTTCTCATAATGATGACTTAACATCTCATAATAATGAGAAAGTTTCTCATAATAATGACTTAACCTCATAATAATGAGAAAGTTTCTCATAATAATGACTTAACATCTCATAATAATGAGAAAGTTTTTACGAGATGTTAAGTCAATATTATGAGAAACTTTCTAAAGTCCTGAAAAAAATGCATCACAATTTCCTCAAAAATATGAAAGCAGCACAACAAATTCAATATTGAAAATAATAATAATAATAATAATTTTTTTTTGAGTATCAAATCAGCATATTAGAATTATTTCTGAAGGATCATGTGACACTCAAGACTGAGATAATGATACTGAAAATTCAGCTTTGCATCAGAGGAATAAATTACATTTTAAAATATATTAAAACAGAAAACATGTATTTTAAATTGTAATAATATTTCTCAATATTACCGTTTTCCTGTATTTTGAACACATTTTTATAATAATAATAAAAACTTTTCTTTTAATCACTAGGTTTTTTAAAAAAAAAAATAGAAAAGTCTAATGCTGCACTCAAACAGCAATGCACTCACACACACACACACACACACACACACACACACAGCCTATAGATTGATAGATAGCCAGCCATAGCTTTCTTTCTTTTTTTCTTTCTTTTTTAGTCTACGAAATGACAGATGTTTTTTTTTTTTTTTTTTTTTTTTTGCCTAATGCAGTCATATGACCATCAGAAAAACATAATCAATCGGTTCCTTTCCAGTCAAGGTATTAATATACTTCACTAAATGAAGCATTCATTACCTACTACAGTTAATTTTTAGGATGGTTTTCTGCATAGTATTAGTCATTTAGGCTCCCTCTTTTCCCAAGCGCACAATGTGATGCATTTTTGTAATCAGGCTTCCATTGTAACATTGTTCTTGTGCATCAAAGAGCATGTAGGCGGTTCATAAAAACCCAGAGTTAGTTCCTGTCATTAAATTGGATTTCATCCATTGCAGGAAAAAAAAAAAAAAAAAGTCAAAGAAGCTATCTGAACATTGAGTACCACAAGCTAATTGCCCCTTTAATGCATGCCACAAAAGATTCCCTGCTGCATGTCCAGGCCTAATGGACCGGATTTGCTGGGATAACTCCAGTGTTGCTTTTTGTTTGCCTCTCACTGAAGTAAATACTGCCGTTTGATCTCTATCATCCTTTACAATCTAACAAACAACCCTTAGAATCCAAAGAGATGCATTAATAAAATAAAAGCTAACAAAAAATCAAGTTAAGTGACAGAATTTGCATTTAAGAGAATCAGGAAGTCTGAGACTTGAATCAGGATGTCAGGATTGTTTTAAATGAACACTTCTCTTCAAACCCAATCTCTGCACTGACGGCAAATAGTGAAAAATCTGACCTAAAATACCACTGAGGCACAGAACAAGTTGAAACGGTTCCTCACTCTGATTGATAGAACAAGCTGTGATTTCCCCTGAGTTCTAGATGGACGGAGATGATAGCGCTATCCACAATCAATCTGGATGTGTGACTCTGGCCTTCAAGAATGACTACAGATAGCTGGACGCTGCTGGACATACTCTCTGCTGTTCCATGGAAACATGTATCAAGGGTATTTTAAGACAGACACTACAGCTGACATGTTTGACAATGATCACCAGTAAGGCTAGAAAGACCATTGTTTGTCCAATAATATAACCCTGCTTCAGAGGTTTTCGAGCTAATCTTTTACACTTCTTGTTTTTCAACAATCTCATGTTTTCTCCATTACAAGCAAGTGAATAATAATTTAAAACAAATAAGATGCACTTAAATGTAGTTAATGTGCACTTGTAGTGTGCTTAAAATCTTAAAAGTGACCAAATATGCTTTTTTTTTTTTTTACATTCGCATCTTTATGTAATGTTTGAGCAGGAAAAAGGTTTGCAAAGTTAAAAAGCACAAAGCCACTTCAAAGGGAGTTATTCTCTATATCATTAAGCATTAAAAGTTTTCTTCCAATCATGTCACAATATTCCTCATTTAACCCTTCGACACACACGTTCACACGGCTGTGATTAGAACATTCAGTCAATCACGTGATCAACTGCTAAATTCAAACATGCTTTTGCGCTTTGGCTGGCCCTGGGCCATATCTAGAATATTCAGTGTTTTCAACCCGAAATTTAAGTACTAGCAAAACAATACATTTAAAGTTTGTTAAATATACAGTGATGTCTATGAAAGCGGGCTTAAAATTAAAAGTTGACAACGTGTTTTATTCATATTAGATACACAATGTGTGTCACATGTATGTTCCATCAGTGTCATTATTTGGGGACTTAGCTCATGTGTTCCTTGGTTCAGTTTTTACACGTCTCCTTTGCTACCATGGTTACAAATATGATTAGTTCTTTCATATAAAGATGTACTAAGTCCTACTTAAGTGGATCAAAAATATGCATCTAAACTGCAATACATTTTCATATAAATAATACAATTAACATGCAGTTAAATGTCTGAAAGCATTGCATTCCTTTGCATTCTATTATTTCTGTAATAAGTACTATTTTTAAAAGTACGCTAAAGTGTACTTCTTTTTCAAAAGGAAAGCAAAAGGAGGTAAGGAGAGCAGACGAGGTAAGTCAAGGTCATTGTGTTGAAAATGTTGGTAGAGGGCCATTACACATGCCACTGTTGTTCAGGAGTGTTTCCTGCTGTCAACAGTCTGCTAGTTGCATTAACTGCAGATACAAAACTGCAAGCGGTTGAAAAAGTTGAGCAAGTGAAGTTATCTGTGCTCAACTGGAAAAATACCAAAGAAATTACTAATCTTCACTTGCAGCCTTGGGATTTCAAACGTGAAATGGGAAAACGTTATCTGGATGAAATACTATGACTTACTTGCTATTCTTTAGGCAACTAATCCACTCTATCTATCCAAGTGTTAACTTGCTATGACAACTCTGACAATGATTAGTGCAGTGCCGTACGACAACGTTTAACGTACCTTTATACAACATGCGCTGTACAAACAGCTCAAAAGGAAAAGCGCTTGCTTCAATAAATAAACAATGAGGTTTGTATTATTGGTGTTTGTTAGGGTTATCTTCAGAAGTGGCTCAGGTCAATCTTTGCACTATAATGAGATCTTCCAGCATTTGTAACAGCATGGGTAATTTAACCAGTCTCGGTTTAATTGAATTAGAGCCGCAGAGGAAAAACACCTGACCTATAAAACACCACACTTTCAGGATAATTCAAATGTATCAGTGCAGCGTGGAATCCTTTTTCCTTCCACTATAATTATACTGGCTGACAAGAAGCTATTAAATGCTATGTGTAGTAAGATTTGTCTGCACGTTGATTGTAAACATCGCTACCTCACCAGAATTGCTGCATAAATATTTCTACATGTAAGCTATGTGACAGAGGCCTATAAGGCCCCACAGGGATTCTGAATGTCTGTATTATCAGCATGGCTCCAACTCACAAGAACCTATGAAGTCTACAGGTAAAAAAGCTCTGGATTCAGGATTTTCATGATGGTTCTGTGAACTATGTTTACATGTACTTTCCCTCACAGCAGAACCCAGCAGCAAGAAGAGAGAGAGAGAGGAAAAAAAACATAAACATGAATAATAGAGTAAACTTTCACCAAAGGTAATAAAGTAGCGAGGTAAGCAAACACTAAATGTATTGTTCTTGAAAAATATGTGGTAAAAGAAAATAAAGTAAAGCAAAGCTTCACAACAGACTATCCTGCCGGTGCATGCAGACGGAAAAAAAGTTCAATCTTTGAATGGCCTAAACATCTATTTTGAAATGACTCTCAACTAGTTTTTGGCCACATAATGGTGTTGGGCACCAACCAGTTGGGCGCACGTCTCCATTTCATTGTTTTCCCATTATATCACTTTAAAGAACCCATCATGCTTGCTTAATTAGATGATAATGGAAATCCTAAATACTTTTACAATCATTTATTACAAAAACAACACTGTTGCTAACATTCCTCCTAAACCTGAAAACAAAGTCACTTTCAAATGATAATTAGCCCAAGCTTTACTCAGCCTCAAGCCATCCTAGGTGTATATGACTTTCTTCTTTCTGATGAACACAGTTGGAGAACTATTAATAAATATCCTGACCTGACGCATGCAAACTTTATAATGGTGGTGAACAGGGGTCACGAGTATGAGCTGAAATAAGTGCTTCCATTCACATCCATCCATCATAAACGTACTCCACACGGCTCCGGGGAGTTAATAAAGGCCTTCTGAAGCGAAGTGATGCATTTGTGTAAAAAATATCCATGTTTAACAAGTTATGAAGTAAAATTTTTAGCTTCCGCCGGACCACTTCCGTATTCAACGTATGAAGAACGTTGCTTGACTTATTAACTATATTTTATTTACACAAGCGCATCGCTTCAGAAGGTCTTTATTAACCCCTCGGATGCATCGGGGTAATTATTTAAATTTCGCAGATTGTGTTCATCAGAAAGAAGATACACCTAGGATTGCTTGAGGGAGGGAATTTTCACTTGAAAGTGAACTAATCCTTTAACCCGGGTTTATCGTCGTTTTAAACACCGCTTTTAACCCCAGGTAAAGGAATGTTCCACACTTGTAATTTAGAAGTGGGGTTAGCACCGCTTCTTACCTGGGGTTATGAAACCCTACTCCGGAGCAGAGTTAGCATCATTTTTGCGGTGTTAACCCCGAATTGCAGTGCCAAACTTGTATAGTGTGAAACGATCAGGAGTTAGAATGTTACAGCTAGATGCTTAGCAACAGATAACCAATAGCATACCTCATATTCACATGTTTTAGAGAGCCACAGAAACACTGTGCATTGTATATAAACAGTAAATTCAGTATAAATGTCCATTCAGTGTAAACTAATACAGTCGGCAATACGAGGATATGCAATGCTAGAGCTATGTAAACAAGTCACGCGCCACGTTTATCCAATCAATGACACTGACTCCGCAAATATGCAAATAAGAACGTTAACCCAGTGTTTAGAAATGTACTATGTGAAATGTCATCTTATGAACACCAGGGATTATTTGTTAACCCCGGGTAAATTATGAGCAGTGTTAAACGTGAAGCTGCTTTCAAAGTTCAAGTTTTAGAAAACAATACTATTACCATCTGTATGTAAACTATAAAATGCAAATATGTGAAAATGTTGACATCATGTGCATGAGCATTAAGTGTTCAGTCTGTAGGTGCGTAGTGTTTCTTTACAAGGTGACATCGCCAACTATTGGCCTGGCATGAATACAGCATTTTTAGTCGTTTTTGAGGACCTGTGTGAATGGGCAACTTTTTGACAATTTTGTTGTCTGTATGCTAAGGAAAGACTTTCCTGTTTTTAGTTTTTGAACCTGCTTTGAAATCTGTGTTGGAAAATCTTTCACACTTACACGAAATTCCCAATCGAATGGATTCCTATTGAAATGACAGCAGTAAATGCAAACACACCGTTAGTCACAATATAAGTCCACACTAAGCAGCCCAAAGTACAATATTGCAAAATAATTTGTCCTTGTTTTTAGATTTGTTAGATTAATACGCCAAGATTTTTGATTTCTGGCGTGGATTATGTGGATCAAGATCACAGCTCTTGACTCTTGGACATTTACCTTTTGTTCTTGAGCCACTCCTGTGTTAGGTCTTGTGTTAAAATATGAGCTTTTCGACAGCTATATGGGTATTCTCTATCTCCATGGACAATTTTGCAATTTTGGTATGGTGCTGGAAAGCCCAAGGCCAGTTGAAAGACATGCCAGATCATACATTTAACAACTATCAACTGAAACTACAGATTTTTTTGACACAGTTTGACATAGTATTGTACAGAGCATTCATTCAGTTCAAAACTGAGAGCCGCTGAAAGGTATATGAATATTTTTTTTCCATTACATAACCCTGTAAAAGACATTACAGTTCTCTACACAAAAAAGTCATGCTCTTTCAACTGTAGAGTTAGAGAGGGTGAACCCCTTTTTTCTATTTGTGCTTCACACATGCTTTGTGCTGGAAAATATGTCAAACAGTAAGCTTTCTAGTTTTCAATAGAAATGTATACTTTATTCTTTGCTGTGTTCAGTGAAAGGGAAAAGAAGAGCGGTGTGTGTCTGCGTGTGTGAGAAAGAGAGAGACAGACAGAGAGAGAGAGACAGAGAGGGAGCAGGGCAGACAGTAAATAGTGCCGTTTCCATTTTTCAGTACAAAGAAAATGAATACATTTTCAGTACACAAAATATCAATGCTGAATTCTCACTTTGCAACTCTTTGTGTCTGTCATCAAGTTTGTCCCTGAGCTCTGCCCTGATATTTTTTGTACTCTGAATATCCTCTGTATTTTGCCTGTATGAAAACCATTAACCCTCAACATTTTCAGTTGTACGTAATTTCAACAGAAATGAAATGCAAACATATTAAATCAGATTTTCCTTATACAGTAATGTACTTCCCTTCAACAAATAAATAAATAAACAACCATCCTGTTGAAAAAAGCAGTATATGCTGGTTAGGTGTTTTGAAGCATAACAGCTGGTTTAAGCTGGTTCTGAATTGTGTAGGAGCCATATTTAGATTCATTTATTTTCTATTTCAAAACATTATGATTCAAATTTATAAAGAAATTTTATGTGTATTGTTAAATATTTGGACTAATCTGTCCATATGAATATACTTGCTCCTCCCCCTTGACGCGTCACTACGGTGCGAAACTGCTGAAGTTTTAATAGTCAGTTAGAATTGTTTGGCAGGAACAGAGGGTGGAGAGCAATAGTTTATTCAATCGATGCTTCATAACATTAATTTTGAACCACTGCAGTCACGTGGACTATTTTAACAATGTCTTTAATGCCTTTCTGGACCTGACGTTGCTTCAGAAACCCTCGTATTTCATCAAAAATATCTAAATTTGTG
Organism: Zacco platypus; assembly: GCA_038088235.1. Lineage (NCBI taxonomy): Eukaryota > Metazoa > Chordata > Actinopteri > Cypriniformes > Xenocyprididae > Zacco > Zacco platypus. Next base: position 28,549,437 of record CM076083.1, on the reverse strand, counting down.
TTCTGAGGACGAACAAAGGTCTTGTAAACATGGCTTTTTTGTTTTACAGTGACATCACATATCTCGCTGTATTGAGAAATTATACAATTCAGACGATTCTTGCTGTTGCAGTGTTTTACTTTACCAGACAAATGTTAAGTAAATCTTTGCATTGCTAGTTAAATAGCAGAGGGTACAGCAGAAGGTATATACAAAGTCTGCATGTTCAAATATACAACGGTACCTTAGCTAGCTTCTCAGCTATCTCCAGCATTGCTTTACTTGTATGAATGTCAGGGTGGCACAGCCGCCTTTCCAAATGTTTGCTACCAATTTTGGAGCCACATGATTCACATTGCTTTTCAGCACTATTGCGTGCTTGTTAATAACTGGATTTCTTATCTCTATTATGAATTGATTCTGACATATTTTACTAATTGCACCTAATTGTCCAATTAATAGTTTATGGCATTTGGTATTTACTCATTAACTTTGGTGCTCCAAGTGATTTTTTGAAAATGCCACACATAAAATGTCCCCATTACCTGACAGATCACTAATATTGTTATCCTAAGCTGTTTCTGCAACAAGCATATAGGATCAGGAAACAGTAAATAGAGTGAGGAAAATGCTAGTATGATGAATCTCAGTGTATTTACGAGTACAACAGAAAAAAAGAAAAAACTTGGTTACAAATCTGCTATTATTTTAATCTCCACTAGCCAGGTTTAAATCCCAGTTGCGCAGGTTGGACACATTGTACCTGTGTTACAATGTGCCCCGCTATTACAACTACGATTCAATGACTAACAATATAATTCACATTAATTGCAAAGCCCTTTGTCATGTGTTCATTATGTGCCATGTAACTGTGGTGAACATAAAAATAAAGGTTCTTTACTGGCATCTACAGTTCCATCCATCGCACAAAAGGTTCTTTATAGTGGAAAAAGATTCTTTAGATTTTTAAAAATGTTCTTCGCACTAAGAAGGAATGATTCTTTTAAGAACTATTTGCTATGTATACAGCTTTCTCCATGTTAATAGTATCTAATAAAATATAATATTCACAAACAAACAGAATCGAGTATTAATACTAATTTGAACAATCAAAGACCATTTCATATAAGGATATAATCATGGTCTCTCAAGTGAGAAACATCAATGTGTAGCGCCATTGGCAAAATTTTACCCCTCAGCAATCAAATGACATATCTGATGACCACCCAGTGAAAAAAGCTTAGCACAAACATAGCCTTTAGGTAATGTACTTTTAATCAAATTACACAAAACTGATCTCAAATAATAAAGCTGGGGATCTCTGCGCTTATCAGAGGGGATGATTTGAAAAATGACTATGGGCAATTTAACGAACATGTATTTCTAATGCAAAACGAGTGGTCTGAATGAATGTCAACAAAACCGCACTGTCAACAGTGTATACAACACACCTCACAGCTCTCTGCGACCCCCATTATTTATGGTGACAGGCCAAATTGATTGTGGTTGAAAGATCCTAACTAGAATAAAATGAGCTTCTCTGTTATTGCCTTTCAGGTGACTCTCCGCTCACCGCTTTTCCACCGGGGGGAAAGATGTGCAACCCTGGGATCTTGACAACAGTTGTTTTCCTCAACCTTGCAGAATACTTTAATGCCTTTTTGCATTTTCAGTCATGTGAAAAACCACCAGATCAAACATCAAGCCCCTGTCTTTGCCACTTTCTTGTGTTTTGTTATTCCAGTGCCATATTCCCTTTGCCAGTATTACAGCACGCTTTGTTAACTTTATTAAAGAGAACGCTGTCTTGTGTGCCTAGTGTGTTTGTCAATGCGCATTCATGTGCCTGTGACCGAGCATTGCATAGCACATCCTTATTGTGCTTACGGAGCAGATAAGAAACCATTTTCGAGACAATGACAGAGGCTTAAGCGTAGCATCTTCAGAAAAAAAAAAAAAAAAAACACCCTCACAACCCTTGACATATGATATTGTGAGCAATGCATCTCTAACAGTATTATGCAACTGTCTGTTTTTCCATTACGGCAGCAATTGCTATTTGTTTCATTGAAAACACTAGATGGAGAGGGTCAGAGAAAATGACTGCCTAATCAGACTCATAAAGGGCCTGGATACATTTGCATAACAGAGAAAGGGTGAGGAAAGAGGTTAAGGCTGCCTTAGATACTTCAGCAACCACAACTTCAGCTACATGCAGAGCTCTGGACCCAGCTAATCGAATACAAACATTCCCAGAAAGCCAGTGTTGCAGACAACTGTCTCGAAATCTATTTAACCTCATGTGGTGGGAGGGGAGGACCGCTGCCTTTCAATCACGCATGTTCAGCAAATGGAAAGGGAAAATGAATCTGCTGATTTAAATTGATGAAAATACACGCAAACGGGGTTTCATTTTGTTTTTGATTGCCTTGCATCAGGTATCACTGATTGCCCTGAGAGATCTGGGGAATGGTGTGGGACTGACATGGCCTCTCTCGTTCCATTCTCCTGTGGCAGTTGTGCTGCACTCGATCCCGGCCCGCTTAACAAGGCCTTCACTCAAGCCATCATCACGCTGCCCCCTCCAACGCTTGCAGGTCAAGGATGTTTGACACCTCTCCTTCAGCCAAGCACACGGGAATTCCTGTTGTTCAGTGTGTGACTTTCTGCTTCACAATGATTTAAAGGGGAAGCTCGCCCAAACATGAAAATTCAGTCATCGAGTCTGTATGATTTTCTTTCTTCCGTAAAACATAAAAGCGGATATTTAGTAGAATGTCTGAGCTGCTCTTTTCCATACATTGAAAGATGGGGACCAGAGACAACCTATGAAAAAGAAGTACACATTAGCACACCTTTAAGAAGTGTACTTATTATAGAAATAAGATACTTATAGGTAAGTGCAAACTTGAATGTGATGTTTTTGGACACTTATTTGCTTGTTGATCGCAGTTAAATGAGATTATAGGCTAAATGCATATGAAATGTAATCAGCTGAACTTAAATACGTTTTTCAACGACTTAAGTTCATTTTACATGTAATTTTATAATTACGTCTATTGTCTTTAAAATATGGTAACTGTACTGTTGAAATGCTCAAGCATTTATGGTGAACTAAAATAAACCTTAATGTGATTTCTATTGAAGTTTGTGTCACATATTTAAATATATGTGTAATTACACGACGCATTTCTAAATAATATTCACTTTAAATGTAAAATCGTATAACACTATACAGTTTAAACCAATTATTCAACAAATTATTATAAAAAAAATATTTAAAATCTATTGTAAAAAAAATTATTTGACTTTGTTACAAAGTGCACTTTTTTAAAAGAGAAAGTCATGAAAAAATCTCTTTAAATAAACTTAAAGGGTTAGTTCACCCAAAACTGAAAAATACCCTGTAATTTACTCACCCTCAAGCCATCCTAGGTGTACATGACTTTCTTCTTTCAAACACAAACACAATCATAATTATATTATATTAAAAATATTAGGGCTCGTACCAGCTTTGTAATGCATTCAATACAATAAAGCGCACTTCTTTTCCACTAGGGCTGTCTTGGTCACCATTTTCCTTTCATTTTGTGGAAAAGAGAAACTTGGATACTCTACTATAAAATAACTCTCCCTCTTTTTTTTTCTTTTTTTGAGCTAACTGTCCCTTTAAAATTATTTGGCAGCATTTCAAAATACATTCTCATTCCACTATAATTACTACGTTCATATTTCAAAACGTTTGTCTAATATCCATCTCTTACTGGATTGGACCAATGCGGAATGAGTTATTTAGTCATTAAATATTTACTCATATATTTCTAAACTAATTATGAATTGTAGGATGTGATAAATTGAAGACATACATGAGCCTTATTAGCATACTTATTAAGATAATTTGGTGTGAGTCACCTGATTTGCCTTCATTGGTTAGTTGAACAGCCACAGTCAAGACTGCTCATGACTGATGTGTGTAACCATTTATGTGCGATGCTTTGCAGGAATTGTAGCGATTACACAGGCAAGATACATTACTGTTGTCAAATTGTTAAATCACAGATGCAGAGTGTCGGTCTGGCTGCTTGTGTGGCCCATTAATAAGATTAATAATTAATTTAATACAATCACTGTTTATGTTTCATGAGACAAAATTGGATGATTAATGAGACTGCAAGATATGAGGTATTATATTTGGAGATTAATAATAGACACCTGAAATGTGTTACCGTGCATCACCTCTTATAAGACAATGCACTCATATTTAGGGACAGTTTAAATGGGATGAGTAGTTATTGTCCCACAACAACTTATTATGTTTACTAGTTTTGTTTTGTTTTTAAAATTACATTTACAAGTTTGCTGTTTTTAAAACTAGTTTATTTTTGACAAATTTGCATTGTTTCACCATAAAACTGCTTCTCATTATCAGAGTTTTTTTTTTTGTAGAGTTAGCAGATTGAACATAAGGATAACACATCTGAATGGGTGAAAACAAAGGAAAACGTGTCAGCCGTGAAAGCAAAGAAGGAATCTCTGTTTAACACCTGAAACAGTAATATTCATCCAACCTAAGTTAAGAAAGTACTAATTATGAGGAAAAGTGTACTGAAAGTGTAAAGAGTACCTTAAAAGGTATGAGATATGTCATTGAAAAACAAGGAACGGTATTTTCTAAAATCAACATAAACCAAATACCTCAATATTGCAATAAATCAAGGTCGACACAACAGCCTCTTAAAAGTCTACAAACACTCAAGTCCGAGTTAACTGGGAATTTTCTGAGAGCTCCGTTTTGTATACATGTGGCCGCTGCAGATTCATTTATGCGCTGACAGTGTTGCCATAGAAATGCATAATTCTGAGTTCTAAGTTCCAACAGCTCCAAGTAGAAGGTCACATGTTTTCATTTCAAAATTACAGTAGTTGACCTTAGTCAGGGTAGCGCCATATTTAATTTTTTATAGGAATGAAAACAAGGCTGTAAGGGATAGAATACAATGCGTTCAATGGATTGTACTGTTGTTTAACAACATAACATTTGTTCAGTTGACAAAACGTCTTTCCAAAGAGCTTTCAGTATACAAAAAATCCATAAAACAGTTTTAATAGTTGTGGAAAGGACCTGTACATAATGTGTGCCATTGTTTAGACTGTGCGTCTATCTCTAACAGCCTAATTTTCATATGTGTTCAATTCAATATGGCACTTTTATCCAAAGCGACTTACAAGTGAGGAATACAACAAGCGATTCATCATGAAGAGGCAAATAAACACAGGAAGTGCTCACAATACAAGTTTTAGAGATTGTTAAGAGTAGCATATGCTAGAATAGGGAGGGATTAGAGGAAAGGATAGGACAGGATAGGATTTTTTTCACTTCTTTTGTAGCAGAAACAAATTGTTAAGCTGTGTTCGAAATCGCCCCCATACCCACATTCATTATTCCCTAAATAAGTCCACAAATATAGTGCATGAAAACAAGTGAGCGACTTTGGACACTGATTGTGCCGGAAGGGCTGCTGCTTTCGTTTGCTTGCTGTTTAACGATCATCTGAAACTTAGCAAACTGGCATCTCCAGTAGTAATGAACAGATTTATCTTGAACTCTGTCATGGAAACTATGCATAAAACTTAATTAAACAGTTTAGTAATCAATTAAAAAGGGATTTATACCTGTACGATATTACGCTGAACCCACTTTGGACCAGCGGGTTGGAAAATGGATGGCTGATTCAGCTGCAAGCACCATCTTCTGGTCATCTATGGGTATTCTCTAACCATTGAGCATTCATAGGTTGTACACTCATTATTGCGGTGCACTGTGGGATTGACTGAGTGCACTCGATAATGTTCACTATGGTTTCAGACACCACTACAAATGGCTGTCCCCTCAAAGAGTGGCCTATTTAAGGCTATAGGGGAAGATTTCAGATTTTTTTTTATTTAAGTAAATAGTACATATGCTTATTAAAAAATTTAGTCAAGTAGAGTAAAAGTTGTTAATACTCAAATACTTTACATCACAGCTGTATGCAAAAATTAAAACAAAATATTATCACAACAGGACTGCATTACCTGGCTGGCTTTTTTTCATGAACTAGCATTGCCAATGGGGAACATGCATACTTATCAAATGTGTACCTTGAAAGCACCATAAGTCACATCAGATAAAAGCTTCTGCCAAGTGAATAAATGTAAATGAGCTTTTAGTGTGTTTGTACTGTTTGTCTAATGCAGTAATTCTCTGCAGGGTCACAGGTCTGTTCTGACAAGGTCACAGAGAGCAGGGAAATTACAATGCTTAATGCAAAGAAATATATGCAAATAACCATATAATCATGCACAGTTAGCATAGCCACTTAAATAAAAAATTAATACTGAAAAAATGCTTCCTGTATCTTTTATTGTTGATGTCAAAGGCTTACTCTAATTCATCTGTCACTTTGAAGAAGTTTGTTCACAACAGTAATCATGGTTTGTTATATTGGTCGATGGGAGGATGAAAACAAGATTCAGTTTTGTACAAACAAAAACTTGATGTCCAATGTAAAATCTGAGTTCTGAAGCTCTAAAGAACAAAAGCTTTTGTTATGCAAATTTCTATAAAGGTAAATCTGCTCGGCTATTTATAGTGTACATAATTATATACTGAATTAATTTATTGTGTGGTGCTTATTCAGAAGTTTGGGCGAGTGGGGTAATTTAATGTAATAATTATAATAATAACTAATAATTTATTTAAATCTATGCAATTAGGTTACCCAGACAACACTCTAATGAAAAAAAACAAAACAAATTGCACATTCCAGTCATCTAATCACACACTGTATATATCTTAAGCTAATTCAAATGACCTGCTATTGCCATTTCTAAGGTGTGAAAGGTAATTATATGGTGTGAGATTCTTATGTCTGCAAGTCACCTGTTGTTTGTGCATTAAAAATAATATTCCCAAAGGCTCAAGAAGCCACATGATTAGATTATATTGTCATGCATGAATTATTAAATCACAAATTAAAATAGTGGACACCGAGGCATAACATATGTTTACAGTTGACACTTTGCATTCAGGTTAATAATAGGATGAGTCATGAGTGATTGATTAGTAAGAAAAAGTTCACCTACTACAATTATTATACAGTACTTATTAAATACACTATAGTAAATGTAGTAAAAATCTCCATAAGTATATAAAAAAAAGATTGTCTCAGTATCTGAGGTGTTCTCACACCCACCCCCACACATGCATGTGTCCTTATTGTCTGATCTATATTTATCCATTTCTATTTCTCAGTATTGATTTATTTCTACAAAATAAGCACTGAAGATCCTTAAATGATCCCTGTGAAATCTATATCACAGGGGTATGTATATCTATATAACTAATTAATATATCTATATAACTAATTAATATATCTATATTACTAATTTGTAATATATAAATATATTACTATTTGTATAACTTGTTTATTCTTTTCATTCATTACACACAGACTGATATATTTCAAATGTTTATTTCTTTTAATGTTTATGATTATAACTGACAACTAAGGAAAATCCCAAATTCAGTATCTCAGATAATTAGAATATTGTGAAAATGTTCAGTATTGAAGACACCTGGTGCCACACTCTATAACTCAAAACACCTGCAAAGGCCTTTAAATGGTCTCTCAGTCTAGTTCTGTAGGCTACACAATCATGGGGAAGACTGCTGACTTAACAGTTGTCCAAAAGACGACCATTGACACCTTGCACAAGGAGGGCAAGACACAAAAGGTCATTGTAAAAGAGGCTGGCTGTTCACAGAGCTCTGTGTCCAAGCACATTAATAGAGAGGCGAAGGGAAGGAAAAGATGTGGTAGAAAAAAGTGTACAAGCAATAGGGATAACCCTGGAGAGGATTGTGAAACAAAACCCATTGAAAAATGTGGGGAGATTCACAAAGAGTGGGACTGCAGCTGGAGTCAGTGCTTCAAGAACCACTACACACAGACGTATGCAAGACATGGGTTTCAGCTGTTGCATTCCTTGTGTCAAGCCACTCTTGAACAACAGACAGCGTCAGAAGCGTCTCACCTGGGCTAAAGACAAAAAGGACTGGACTGCTGCTGAGTGGTCCAAAGTTATGTTCTCTGATGAAAGTAAATTTGGCATTTCCTTTGGAAATCAGGGTCCCAGAGTCTGGAGGAAGAGAGGAGAGGCACACAATCCACATTGCTTGAGGTCCAGTGTAAAGTTTGCACAGTCAGTGATGATTTGGGGTCCCATGTCATCTGCTGGTGTTGGTCCACTGTGTTTTCTGAGGTTCAAGGTCAACGCAGCCGTATATCAGGAAGTTTTAGAGCACTTCATGCTTCCTGCTGCTGACCAGCTTTAAGGAGATGCAGATTGCATTTTCCAACAGGACTTGGCACCTGCACACAGTGCCAAAGTAACCAGTACCTGGTTTAAGGACCATGGTATCCCTGTTCTTAATTGGCCAGCGAACTAGCCTGATGTTAACCCCATAGAAAATCTATGGGGTATTGTGAAGAGGAAGATGCGATATGCCAGACCCAACAATGCAGAAGAGCTGAAGGCCACTATCAGAGCAACCTGGGCTCTCATAACACCTGAGCAGTGCCACAGACTGATCGACTCCATGCCACGCCACATTGCTGCAGTAATTCAGGCAAAAGGAGCCCCAACTACGTATTGAGTGCTGTACATGCTCATACTTTTCATGTTCATACTTTTCAGTTGTCTAAGATTTCTAAAAATCCTTTCTTTGTATTGGTCTTAGGTAATATTCTAATTTTCTGAGATACTGAATTTGGGATTTTCCTTAGTTGTCAGTTATAATCATCAAAATTAAAAGAAATAAACATTTGAAATATATCAGTCTGTGTGTAATGAATGAATATAATATACAAGTTTCACTTTTAGATATGACCAGCGCCTGTGTGTGTGTGTGTGTGTGTGTGTGTGTGTGTGTATATATATATATATATATATATATATATATATATATATATACTTTGTAGAAGTTGTATGTGTCCGTTTGTATTTATCTGATGATCTGATGTATCATATTATTATATATCTGATGTATTTATCTATGTCACGATTTCCCCTGTATTGTGTGTTCAAGGACTCTTATTTTGATATTCTGCTTTCTTAACCCTTTCTGGTTTCCATTTCATGTGTTTAATTCCTGTTTGCAAGGGTAACCATAGTTACCCTTGTTAGTCTCCATAGTAACTCATTACTCATTAGGCATCAAGGCACATCCGAATCCAAAGTTAGCTTCACTTCCTGTCTCATGAGATGCCTTCATCTGATCGAATTTTGAAGGCAGCATAGATGTATCCTTCATTGCCTTTGATATCCCACAATTCTCTGCTTTCCATTCTGTGACAGTTGAGCTACAAAATAAAGATGGCGTCTGAAAGTTGCGGTTGGTGGTTGGAACATTGTTTTCCCCTTTTGATGTCATTTCTAGCAAAAAAAACAAAAAAACTATTGTTGTAATTAAATATTCGATTAGTTATCATCAAAGTTCGCGCTATTTTGTTGTAGTTTATTAAACTGTTATGCTGCCTCAGAAATCTGTCCAAAATCAGTTTCGTGAGGTGCCTTCGTACGCAAAAGCTGCTGCAAGGTCATTGCCTAATAGGCAAGCGAGGCAACAAGTCAGCTGCCTAGGTTTTCAGAGGCAGCTGAAATTGCATACTCTTTTGAGTAGGTACTTCTTTGGAATTACTTCACGACCACTAAAAAAAGTACATTCTATATAGTATGAATATAATCCAGAAGTACTACATTCGCCATGTTTCGCCTTTCATTATCTTGTGACCAAGTCAGTTACGTCGCTTCACTGCCATTCATAAATTCTCTCCCGTGGTCTCATGAGATAAAGGTGTCCATCGTATGCACACTTCAGAATCTCTCCAAAGTAGTAAGTCATCCGGGTACTTTTTGCTTACTCTTATGAATTCGGACATTCTTATTTTATCACACACTGTTTTTCACTTTACAGCAAAGTATGGGATTTCGGATGCAGAATTACTTAGTCAGTCATTGTCTTTACATGTGTTTGCTAAAGATTTTGCATTTCCACTCCCCAATGGATTATCATCTTCTTCCTGCTTGGATTTATGTTTTCATGTTAGGATTATCTTTGTAAATTTTGTGTGTTTAAAAGTGATGGGCATTTTGAAGTGGCAAAGACCCTGCGGAGATTGAGAAGCCGGTTCTATTTGGCAGTATGCTGGCTGGAAGTCGAATTCTATATCCACTTCTGCGATGCAAGCCAAGAAGGGACCCACACAGCAATCCCATGCCCCGCTGCAACAGTACCTGGTTGGGGCTTCCGTGGAGGGTCACGTGGGGGTCAAGATCCTGTGTTCTTTCCTGGTCTCAGAGGCTGGGAACCGTTACATCCTAATCACCATGGACTACTTCACCGAGCGGCAAGAGGCATATGTGATACCCGATCAGAGTGCGGCCACCACAGCAGAGAAGCTGGTGGAGGAGATGTTCTGCCGATTCAGAGTCCCAGACGAGATCCACAGCGACCAAGGACATAATTTCAAAGGCGGAGTGTACCATGAAGTGTGCCGACTCCTGGGGACACGCAAGATACGCACAACTTCCTTTCATCCACAAAGCGATAGATTGGTGGAACTAGTTCTGTGACGCTGCTCATATATAAGTACAGATGAAGGACTAAAGTTGTTGCAACTGGAAATTACTGCATGCAACAGACTCTTTTATGATCACTGGGACAGTTGTCTATTAAGGTGAGGGTAGTGTAGCACACAGAATCTTTATAACAGTTTTGAAATTGCCGTTTTATTTTGCACCTGCGGTTCTGGGGTTAATGCAGGAAGTTAATTAGCCTGGAAGAGAAGAAGCTGGAGAGTGAGTCTGGTGCGCTTGTATTACAGTTGTTCTGAGTTCTGATTAAAAAGGTTCAGAACAAACCTTCCCTTGTCTGTCGTTCTTCAGACATTACAATATTCTTAAATCGATCTATCTTACTGCAGTGTGCAACAAGGTGAAGACGACATCTCCCAAGATTCTGCGCTCAAAATTGGTGTCATCAAACTATGCCTTTGTTTTGAATAGGCAACCTCTAGCGGTGAAAATTGACATACTGCAGCCTTAATGAAAACACTATAAAGTAAAAAGTCTTATGTTTATGGTATATTCGCATTAGTTTTCACTGTTACGCTGATGATACTCAGCTCTATATTTCCTTGCGCCCTGACGAAACCTACCAATTCTCAAAATTAACAGAATGCGTAGCTAATATAAAAAATTGGATGACTAGTAATTTCCTACTACTAAATTCAGAAAAAACAGAGATTCTAATTATTGGACCAAAAACTTCAGCACATAATAACCTAGAATACTGTCTAACACTTGATGGCTGCTCTGTTAAGTCGTCTTCGTCAGTTAGGAACCTGGGTGTGCTCTTTGATACCAATCTTTCATTTGAAAGCCACATTTCTAGCATATGTAAAACCGCATTCTTCCATCTTAAAAATATATCTAAATTACGACATATGCTCTCAATGACAAATACGGAACAGCTAGTTCATGCGTTTATGACCTCGAGACTAGATTACTGTAACGCTCTACTGGGTGGTTGCCCTGCTCGCTTGATAAACAAATTACAGCTGGTCCAAAACGCAGCTGCTAGAGTCCTTACTAGAACCAGGAAGTATGACCATATTAGCCCGGTTCGGTCAAAACTGCACTGGCTCCCTATTAAACATCGTATAGATTTTAAAATCTTGCTAATTACTTACAAAGCACTAAATGGCTTAGCTCCCCAGTATCTGAGTGAGCTCTTAACGCATTATAGTCCTTTGCGTCTATTACGATCTCAGAATTCTGGCCAGTTGTTAATACCTAGAATATCAAAATCAACCGCAGGCGGTAGATCCTTTTCCTATTTGGTACCTAAACTCTGGAACGATCTTCCTAGCATTGTTCGGGAAGCAGATACACTCTGTCAGTTTAAATCTAGACTAAAAACGCATCTATTTAACCTGGCATACACATGACGCACTATAAACTTTGTGTCTTCATATCCATAAAAGGATTGATAGGCTGCATAGATCAGGTCAGCCGGAACCGGGAACACTTCCTATAACACCAGATGTACTTGTTACATCTGAAGAAGAATGGCGTCTATGCTAATTTTTGTCTTTCTGCTTATCTGTATAGGTTTACCAATTAACATGATTGGCTGGATCCGGGCCGTGTCCAGGTCGGATGGGGGACCTGCACCTCTGCCTGGCAGCAACGTGGCCCTGGGGTGTTGGCGGAGACTGTGTGAACTAGCTCATCATTTGTGAAGACCTTACCGACTCATCAGCCAGTGGCATATATTCCAACAAACCGTCCCATACTGGCGTGATCAAAAAGATCTTAAACTAGATGGAACTAGATTAAATATTTTGACTCTTGCGATTCGAAATCAGTTTAATGACCTGTAACTCTGCCTGAGTATCGGACAAGTGTTCACTGTTGGCCAGAGGAGAACTGGCCCCCCGACTAAGCCTGGTTTCTCCCAAGGTTTTTTTCTCCATTTGTTGGAGTTTTGGTTCCTTGCCGCTGTTGCCTTTGGCTTGCTTAAGTTGGGGACACTTGCTTGATATTCAGCAGTGTTTTTGATATGCCTGCATTTGGCGCCGTTGTATGCGAACTGAGCTGAGCCGGACGATTGCACCACTGTTTTCTGTAGTGCTGATATACATAAATTAACTAGACTAATAACTATTGATATTTGCAATGGAATGAATCAATAATATATAGAATAAGCTAGACAATGACACCATTTTCTTTGGGAGCTGCTGTGCAGCCAAAATTATTTGCCAATTATTAATGTAAAGCTGCTTTGCCAAAATTTGCATTGTAAAAAGCGCTATATAAATAAAGGTGACTTGACTTGACTTGACTTGACTATTTGGACCTTTACTAAAGTATTATGGTAAGAATCAAAGTTATATTTAGATGTTAAAATCATATTTTGTTTAAAAATGTTTTTTAAAGATCTATCTATTGTTGTGGGCACCATGGTGTTTTAAAGTTGAATGAGATTGTGTATTTAAGAATTAACAACTGCAGTAATAGTGACTGCATGGGCTTTTAATTGATTTCTACATCTAATATGCTTCACACAAATGTACATTACATTTTATAGAGTACATTTATGAAAGACAATATTTTTGCCTGTTTTCGTCAAAGCTCTTTGACAAGGTTATTTGTATGCAGCTATAGTCTAGTCATTCTAAGAGCAGGAGTCTATAGAGTGGTTACTGAAAGAGCTCTGATCTGAATAATGTTTTCCTCTTCAAAAGAGGGTGTGACTTGACTTGAAAACATTCAGATCACAAAAGAGAGTTTAATCAGTGGTTTGGTTAAGTTCAGTTGGAAGCCACATTGATTTGTTTAAAGCAGTAAACATGATGCCGAGTAGTACAGATATATCTAGTCATACAGCTCAATTTTGAAAAGTGAGAATAGTTTAAATGATCAGCATTCATGAGGAGGGTTCTCTGCATTGATTTCTGTACACATTTTGCACTGCATTGCCATAGAGAACAAGAAGTTATACAACACCGCAGGTACCTTTCATACAAAAGTGTTTACTGTGTGCCTCTCCATTGGTTTGAAGTAGTAGCGAAAAATGCTCTTCAGTCGTCTGTTGTTATGACTGAACATTGAGTGCTGCATGATTGCGTGGGTGGGGAACTGTAGAAAATTCATAAATCCTTTAGATTTGCATATTTAAGCTCAAGATCTTTACATCTCATGGAAGACTGCTCGTTGTCTGGACTGTCTGTCTGTCCATCCGTCCATCTATCCTTTTGTCTAGCAACAACCTACAACATGCTAGCAATAAGAAAGTTTAATTTTGTTTTTATGTATTTCAACTACATTAGGCCTATTTAACCTTCAGACTTTTTAGACACATCTTTGTTAGCATTCAAAGTTGGTTTTCACAAACTTTCTTTTTGTTCATAGATTTCCTTGAATTCAGATTTGAATTAATATTCAGGCATAATGAAAAGTCAAGGTTCCCTCACCAAATTGCAAATTACAAACTTGCATTGTTTAAAGACATTGTAAGAATTGTAAGAGGTATCCAACCACAACACCAAATGCTCTGCTTCAAGAGAAAATGTTGAAAATTTGTCACATCTAAGTCAGGTTTTTTTCAACTGTCATGTAGCTAATAAAGCAGATATACCCAGGAGATAGAAACCGCAGCATTTATTACAACAGTAGATTGATACACAAGTCACATGGTACATTACCACAAAATCAGATTTGATTGTCTGTGTACCTAACAATTTATTCCATCAAGTGTTCATTCTACCTCATGCTGCAAGCAAGAAAGAGGTGATTTTTTTAAACAATTTAAAGAATTTCCCCAATGCCACATCCATTACGCTATGAATTCTGAGAGATCAGGTCAAATATCGGTTTTAACAAGCTTGTAAAGTTGTCCAATGCAGACTTAACAACCTAACAGTAGGAAAAATGGCCCAAGCTACAAGTTGCATCCATGAATACACCCAATGGTCCACAGCCATTTGCTCAACATTAGCCAAATAACATTTGCATTCAAATATTTCCAATCATTTTGTAAAATCTTTTAATATGGGCAATACCAGTGCCATAATTAGCATCATATAATTAACTCAAAAATGAGAGCTGAGAGGCAGAATAGACCCTCTCATAAACTTTACAATTCTTAACATTTAAGTAATAAGGCAGTTGGCAAGGGGGAGACACATTTAATAGTAAAAGAAAGTGTAGTTTTGTGTCTTTTATAAGGTTAGTTAATGTAGTGTAGAGCGGTTTGGTGATAGTATAGAGGAGAGGTGATATGGGACTCTCTAGTGCATAGATCTTCATTTCTCTGCTGACATTTCTGCTTGAGCTTGGAAATACTTTCTCTTACTTCCAGGAAATTAAATTATTGAGCCCCCAATTCTAATGGAAATTTCATTTTGATTAAATGGATTGTACATATTGTGGCATTCATCAAAGTCATTGTTATTTTTGCATTACTCTGGAAACATTATTTTAAATATCATTATTCTGAAGTGGTTAAACAATATGGGATAGCGAGCAAATTGGTAATTCTCTACTTAAATAATATATAAATAATAACTCATTTTAAGAACCAGAGCTAATCAATTGACAATATTGATTAGTTAGAGTTATTTTTTGTAAAACTTAAGATAACAGCTTCTGTGATTCTGAACTGACAATATTTCCCTGGAATAGGCACACTTAAAATGTAAGGATATATATAACAAATTTCTAATTATATTATAATTTAAAAACCTATTTTTCATGCATTTGACAAAATACTTTGTTATGTTTCAAATGATAAAACTAATACCACATACTTATTGGACTCACTGTGTGTTGTGCTCAGTTCATACATTACAGAAACAGTGATAAATCAAATGACTTAAGGTCCGTCAAAGTTTAAAAAAGGTGTAATTTTGTCCTTGCTTTCGGTTTTCTTCTTTGTCAAAGATAAATTTGAGTTATCAAGTGTCAACCACTTACAAATCAGCTGAAGCGGTGTGCCTTACAATAACCTCTCCCCTAAAGAAATAAATAAATGCATTGGTTGGCCAAAGTCACTTGTTTTGCAAGATAAGGAAAAAAAACTATGTATCCACTTATTCCATTTAAACAGTCAGATGCGGTGACAGTTCTGAAAGTTATAAAGCCTAGGAACAAGAGCGAGGGGCACCCAGGGCACACCGTCATATTTAGTACTCACAACACGTCACAGTGGAGCACAACAGGGCAGTTTATTGGAATCCTTAATTCGTGGCCAGTGAGATACGACATCCAGAGATATAAACAAGAGAAGATACTCTTGCATGCACACTCATGTGCTGGGAACATGGACTGAATGATTAATCAGAGCCATGGGCACCACTTAACCCCTGGAGTCTGAATCTGAGCTGACAAAAAAAGAGACAGTAGGTCTTGAAATTCAAGCAGTGCATGAATATTGTAAACAAAGTATGTGGATGTACATGGTTGGGACTGTTACATTTATCCATTATTCTGTCCTTATTAAATTCTGTGGGAATTCATGCATACACAAAGAACGTAACCTGAACAGGTTCAGATATAAGCTAAAATTTGTGCACATAATTAGAACAGATTCATTTGGAAACCTCTTTTTACCTCAAAGTGAAAAATATAGGGTAACTGCTACTTTATATCTCAAAATGTAATTTTATGTCTCGCAATTTATTTCTCACTTTTTATTTTCCAACTTACCCTTCGCAAAGACCCTTAGTCATCTTTTGCTATGTCCGACAAGTATAAGCCATGACACTCTCACGTCACACATCAGTGAGTATGTAACAGAATCAGCCCAACTGCAATTCAAAACCCACCCAATAACGGCCAAATCAACCATCATACCATATTCATATAATCATATTCAGGCTGGTTTCCCCAATAAAAAGCACACAAAAACCTGCAGACTAAAAAAAAACTCTGAGTGTAAAAGTAGTCCAATTCTGTTGGAAACCTGCGGACTTGGCAACACTATGATGGGATTTTGGCAATATTGCGATTAAACTTTAACTCATGTAAACAATCCTTTGTTTAATGCAATTAAAGGTGCAGTAGGTGATCTGGGAAATGCTAACATTAGCCAGTTAGCTTTGAAAGCATACAATCCCACCCTCCCTGAAAATCGCCATCCAAAGCCATACTTCCTCCAAAACACTGAACGCACACACAGCTGCTCTCGGCAAAGCGTCACAAGAGACGGCCTTAAACTACCTAATGTTTTAAAGCACATAACATTACAAGAAATAATGAACGCAAACAACTTAGACTGCTTGTATTTGACTGCTGCAGATTTATTTTGGTGTTGATACTGTTGACATGGAAACACATAGTTCCGAGTCCGAGGACGTGAACAGCTCCGCTTAGAATGTCACGCTATGGCGTGAACGCAGCATAGGCTCGTTGTTTTGATTCGGTAGGAACTGTAAAAGGTGGCTGCTGTTTGTTTGAGGTGCTCCGTGACTTTTTTTTTTTAAATTTTGTCATTTTTTCAGAAATGTAAACAATAAAGAGTTTTGTGACTCTTTAATTTGCCGCTGTAGAGACTCAGTTCAAGAGGCACGTGAACAGATCATTTCTTCCTCTTTACTACTAGTTACAGCACCAAACGTGAATGAACATCAGAAGGTAAATTGTTTCAACAGCAGAAAAAAGTCAATACACACCTTTTTTCAAGTCAACCGACTTTAGTTGGCTAACTCAACCGTCTGGTTTGTTTGTCGGACAAAATGGTGGATAGCAATAGGGGCACATAATATCAGCATTATGATTGGTCAGATGGCCTGTTAATCAAACTACCGGTGAAGAGTGAAGTGTGACTATAACTCACTATTTGACTCTATATGCAGTGGGTACGGAAAGTATTCAGACCCCCTTAAATTTTTCAGTCTTTGTTATATTGCAGCCATTTGCTAAAATCATTTAAGTTCATTTTTTTTCCCTCATTAATGTACACACAGCACCCCATATTGACAGAAAAACACAGAATTCTTGACATTTTTGCAGATTTATTAAGAAAGAAAACTTAAATGACTTTAGCAAATGGCTGCAATATAACAAAGAATGAAAAATTTAAGGGGGTCTGAATATTTTCCGTACCCACTGTATATCACTATGTACATTTAAATGTAAATTGCAATGTGGCTATTTCTCGTGTCATTCACGATGATATGATGATATTTCTCAAAATTGCTAGCTTATTTTGTTGAATGTGCAACTTTATGACCCAATTTCACAGACAATTTCTACCCTAAGCCAGGATTAGGCCTTAGTTCAGTTAGGATATTTATTTAGTAGCTTTCATAAACGTACACTAGAAAAAAACGTTACTGGTGTGAATCTCAAGACAAAATAAGATATGTCAGTACAAGTTGCTTTCAGTTAAAACAGCTTAAACATGCATTTTAGTCTAGGACTAGCTTAAATTGCAAATTTGAATCTCAAAATGTTAGTTTATTTCTCAAAATATGACTTTTTCTTGCAATTGACCCGTCGCAAAGACCCGCCCCCTTTAGTTACTGTTGCTATGTCCAACAAGCCATGCGCTCTCACGCCACACATCATGTTCTCACGCAGTGAAAAATACATTGTGGAGCAAAGAGGACACTGACAACATGTCGACAGACGAGACAGAGCAGAACATTCAGAAGAAATGTTGTTTCAAGCGTGGAAAGACGTGAGAACACACAATTTTTCAAGTTCAGATTCACCAACATTAATCTACTAACTTCCCTGACTGCTTTGTCGGACAAAATGGCGGATTCGAGGTTATGATTGGTCAGATCGCCTGTCAATCAAACTGCCGGCAATATAACAAGGTAAACTTGCCATAAATCTCATGCTGACTATTTCTTCGTAACTTTAGTTCCCACAATTGAGACTGTATTTCTCATAATTGCAACTTTTGTTTATATTTGGAACTTTATATCACACATTGACTCTTTCTTGTAATTGCATATTTTGGAGTTACATATATTATATTTCAAAATGTGCATTTAATCCTCACAATGTGACTTTTTCTACCAAGAGATACTTTAGTTTTCACAACTTCAACTATATTCCTCACAACTGTGAATTCATATCTCACAGTGTGACTTAACAGTTTACAATGTGACTATTTCATATTTTAAACTACCTCACAACTACCATATGTGCCATATATGAATAAAGAAAGAAGTTAATGTGTATATGACCATGTGTGGCTTGGTTACATCATCAATACTACCTGAATATCTCCAAATCCTTTGTGCCCATAATTGGTTTCTATAGCAAAGCGAGCAAGAATCCAAGCTATGCCATTAAAGGAGTGAAGCGCTTGGGAAATGAAATTACCACACTTATTCAGCAGCATGTTTTAATCATCAGGCTTTGAGATCTAAAATAAAAATCTTTGAACAACAAAGAAAATTTTTTGAAATAATTCGGTTCATTTGTTTTATTTTTAGCACCAATATGTGAAACCAATATCTCTCTGGTCTCAGCCTCAGACAGCTCGCCCACGGACCACCCACAGTAACCTACTGTAGTAAGGCTTCAATCAACTTTCCACATTCCTTTCACAGAACAACTTGCTGGATAGAAACCAAATGGACTTCAGAAGCGGCATTCCACTGAGACTTTTACTGAAGCCCTATGACTGGCAAGAACCATCTCATACCTTTGCAGAAACTGCTGCGCCATTGTCTGATTTTGTTTCCTCCATTATAGTCTGTTATTGGGGTATAATCTAGTTCAGATTAACCTGCCCCTAAAGAGCATGTAAAAACAGCTGGTCGGTTGCTTTAAATGTCTTTAAGATGGGCAGTAAGCTGCAACAAGGAACAGGCCATGAGGCTAATATCTCTCTAACTAGCCTCATTTCCTCAACTACGTTTGCTGTCAATCCATCAAAAAGGATGTCAACACATCAGATCCTGTCATTGTGCAGTTTGTTCACATTAACGGCTGGTTTGTGACCCTGAATGCAGTCTTGAGGTCTGATTCGAGAGCAGTTTTGGGGTGTGCGTTCAGTGACAGGTCTGCAGTCCTCAGAGCAGAGCCGCTTCTGTTCTGCATCTAATATTAGAGCACTTGTGATCCCGAGGCAGCTGCCACTGCTCTCCAGTGGGTTAGTGGCGTTAGCCCCGTCTGACAGCATGTAAAATATCTGTTTACATTTTTGCTTGACAACAGAGCACTGACATCCACATTTCCCCCATGACCACATGAAATAACCCTGTCAAGAAAAGTACATTTCAATCTCCACTTATGGCTTTTTACCAGGCTCACTCAAGCAAGGTCAAGAGGGTGACTTACGAAGGGAACTGTTACCATATCGCTATAAACTACTGCTTCCGGACAATTTCCCCGTGCTGTTCACAATGCAGCACTGTACCAAACAAATCAAATGAAAAATCAGAGGATGTTAAATTTGTTTGTTTTTCGTTTAATCACCTGTGATTGCATGCACTTGAGGATTGAAATTGCACATGTGAAATACTGGCAGCACAGCAATGTTACAAAACCACATTTCATTAAAATTACACAAAAGGACAATCAGGCGATTTATTTTAAGCATGTCAGATCCCATAACACAATATATTGTAATGAAGTATGGAATTCAAGAAATATGGCCTTACTGTTTTTCTTTTTTAACAAATCATTTTTTAACCAACGAACAGAGGTGCTCAATCTTCCAAAAATCTTGAACATCAATATGTCAAATTAATTATAATTTTTTATGTCTTTTATGTTTGCCAAAGGTGTATTTATTTGATATAAATACTGTAAAAATATTATTACAATTTAAAATAATGTTTTTTTTATTTAATATACTTTAAAATATTATATATTTCTAAGATGTCAAAGCTGAATTTTCACTATCATTACTCCAGTCTTCAGTGTTACATGATCATTCAGAAATCTTTCTGATTTCCTGCTCAAGAAACATTTATTATTATTATAAATGTTATAAACAGTTGTGCTGCTTAATATATATATATTTTTAAACTGTGATGCAATTTTTTCATGATTCCTTGATAACTAGGTGGAAATAAAAACAGTTTTTGGTAATAAAAAAACTAGTTAATTAAAAATTTTCAATTAACTGAATATAAATGTGATAGTTTATGTGAAAATGATGAATTTGTATGATTTTAGTTGAGTAAAAAAATCCATTTACAACATGTGATTTGTTTTTCAAATACAATAATACAAATGAATAGGACACCAAAAATGTACCTTGTCCATGAAAAGTGCCAGAAGAAGATTTAGAGAGATTCCAGACTTTGAGAAGTTGGGGCATCCATTCAGTTAAAGACCTCTAAACCCATTCCATCCTTATAAATCAAAGTCTATCTTTGCTTCCCAGGAATACACAAGACAGGACTTTGTTGGTATATAAGGAAAGAACCAGTCAGCAGCCAGCTGTACTCTCTGAACTCTCTCTCTCTTTCTCTCTCTCTCTCTCACCTTGCCCTTTTAATGCACCATGAAACTCTTGTGTCCTTACAATACATTTTGTTCTGAAACAATGTGCTGCAGAAGCCTTGAGTCTGTGTGTATTACATCTCACACCAACTCATCACAACACCTTGTAAAGGTGCCTCGAGAGAGAGACTGCAGTGGGAGAGCAGGGCAAAAACCCAGGGTTCTGACTATTTATGACATTTTTCCCGCCGCATTATCTTCACACTAAATCTCCTTGGGGTAGATGGAGTGCACAGAGCAAGCTTTTCCACCCGCAAACTCTTAACATGTTACCAGACATTGCTTTTAGGAGCTGGCTGTTAACGGAGTTGACAATAGTCTTTTATGGCCTTCAGATTGAATATTCCCAGTGTCCGCCTCAGTACAGGCCATGTCATTACAGCTGATAGCGCCAGCATCCGCTGGGAGGGACATCCGAGTGTTTTTTTAATGGCATTTTTTAGAGGCTTTTTTTTCCCCTACTATGCTGCTGTCATTTTTAGTGGTCTGCTGCATGTTTTTCATCCTTTCTGCATTTGTCTGTATTAATAAAGATTTTTGTTGTAGCATTGAACAAATGTACCAGTGCCAGACCAATGTTCTGCAATTAGTCATCGCTTAAATGGCTCATAAAAGGAACAGTGGCGCCATTCCTTTCATGTCCGACTAGACAACATTTACAGTAGCTTATAGTGTACTGCATATATTAAATATTATCATTATTAATAAACAGGTTTAAATTATATGCAATATGTCAAAGCTATGGAAGCTTGTTTCCACCATGAAATAAAAAAAAGTAAAAAGGTAATTGTGTCTTTTTATCTCACAATGCTGAATTTTTTCTTGCAATTGCGAATTTACATGATCTCGTAATTCTGACTTTTTTTGCGAGGTATAGTCACAATCATGTGATATAAAGTCAAAATTGCAAGATATAAACTCGCAATTCTGACTTTTTCTCTTGCAATTATGACTTCTCTGAGAATTGTGAGATATAAGGTTGCAATTGCGAGTTATCAAGTCCAATATTGAAGGAAAAAAGTCTTTTCACGTCTGACATTTTCTTGCAAAGTTTATATCTCACAATTCTGACTTTATAACGTCTCGGTTACGTATGTAACCTTAGTTCCCTGAAGAGGGAACGAGACCCTGCGTTAACTGCTGTGGGAACGCCTCTGTGTGATTGCGTTGTGAAGCACGTATGGAATCAGTCCAATGGCGTGACGGAACGTCATAGGCGGGTGACGTCATCGACCAGGAAACTATAAAGCACCCCGCGATCAAACAGAGTCAGCTTCTGATTGGCCGAAGCAAGTCGATCACAGGCAATGCCAGGAGTATGGCAGGAAAACGCAGTGTCTCGTTCCCTCTTCAGGGAACTAAGGTTACATATGTAAGGTTACATTTTAGAGAAGGTTATATATTACATATTAACCGCTGTGGGAACGCTATACCCACGTCGCCATACGAGCTAGTGCCTGTCTATGTGAAGCCGAAGCGCACATCAGGAAGCAAGCACAAATGCCCCAGGCGTAGCATTGAGGTCAAGGTTATAAAACCTCATAAAGGTGTGCGGGGAAGACCACCCCGCCGCATCACAAACATCCTGGATAGAAACTCCAGACAGTAAAGCTTTGGAAGCAGCCATACTCCTAGTAGAGTGGGCACGGATAGCCAAAGGGGAAGGCTGACCAGCCGACTCATAGGCAAGTGAGATGGCCTCAACCACCCACTTGCTCATTCTCTGCTTAGACGCAGGGAGCCCTTTACTAGGGGACCCAAAACAAATGAACAGTTGTTCTGACTTCTTCCACAGGCAGCTCTGTGGACATAAGCGTCTAAAGATCAAACTGGGCAGAGCAAATTCAGTTTCTCTTGGTCCGACGTCCTGAATGGGGGAGGACAAAAAGCTTGCAGTATGATAGGTTTCACAGTATTAGTGGGAACCTTAGGAATATAACCTGGCCTAGGGAGAAGAAAAGCTTTCACCATGCCAGGAGCAAATTACAGGCATGAGGGAGTAACCGAGAGGGCTTGAATGTCTCCAATTCTTCTAAAGAAAGTTTTTAAGGTGAGGAATTGTATAGGAACCTCTTCAATAGGCTCAATGGGAGCCAGCGTAAGGCCTTCCAGCACCATGGCCAGATCCCAGGTCAGCACCCTTGTGCGAACTGCAGGCCTCAGCCTCACAGTGCCACGCAGGAAACGAGTAATAAAGGGTTTCTCCCCAAGGAAACACCACCTAAAGGAGTGTGGTTAGCAGCTAAGGCCGCCACATACACCTTCAATGTGGAGGGGGATAGCCTTGCAGAAAAATGTTCTTGCAGAAAATTCAGCACTGCACCCACCGGCAGTTAACTGGGTCCAGCTGATGTTCTCTGCACCAGGAAGTGAATAATTTCCACTTCAATGCATACAGTTTCCTCATGGAGGGAGCTCTGGAGTGAAGTATGGTCTCAACAACCACAGTTGAGAGACCAGAACTTATGAGCTGGGCCCCCTCGTAGGCCAAGCCCATAGTTTCCACAACTCGGGAAGGGGGTGATAAATTGACCCCTTCGCCTGAGACAGAAGGTCTTTCCTGATCGGAATCTCCATAGGAGGGCCCACTAACAGAGATATTAGGTCCGAAAACCATACTCGGGCCGGCCAGAATGGGGCTATCAACAAGACATTGGCCCCGCACTTGCGAATTCTCTCCAGAACTCCCAGGAGCAGAGCGATCGGGAAAAAACCGTACAGATGTAGCCTCGGCCACGTCTGCACCATGGCATCCAGCCCAAGAGGAGCTGGTTGAGTGAGTGAGATCCAGAGTGGACAGTGAGTCGTCTCTGTGGATGCAAACAGATCCACATCTGCTCGGCCAAATTTCTCCCACAGGAGCTCTACCACCTCGGGGTGATGTCTCTATTCCCACGGCCTCGGCCCCTGCCTCGACAGGATGTCTGCTCCGGGGATGTAAACTGCCCTCAGAGAGAGCAGTTTCCCCCGTGACCACAAGAGGATCTAGTGTGCCAGCTTGCTTAAGGGGCACGACCGCAGACCCCCTTGATGGTTTATATACGAGACCACCGATGTATTTTCCGTCCGAACTAACACATGGTGACCTCTCAGGTCTGCGATGAAATGTTTCAGCGCCTGGAACACAGCTAACATTTATAAGCAGTTTATGTGCCACGATAGATGATGGCCCTGCCACAGACCTCGAGCTGGACGAGCACTCATGATCGTCCCCCAGCCTGTGTGGGATGCATCTGTCGTTAGCGTGACGTGACGACAAGGAGCCCCCAACACAGGTCCCTGGGAAAGGAACCAAGGATCTTTCCACATGACTAAGGCACAAAGGCATCGCCGCGTGACCTTGAACATGCGAAGCGGGTATCCCCTCGGGGAAAACCCCCTGGTCCTGAGCCACCACTGGAATGGCCTCATGTACAGCAGGTCAAAAGGTATCACGTTGGCTGCTGCTGCCATCAGACCTAACAGTCTTTGAAACTGCTTGGCAGTGAGTGACTGGTCTAGCTTTAACCCTTTCACGGCTGAGAGAATCGAAGTGATACGAGCAGGAGACAAGCGTGCTTTCATCATGATCGAATCCCATATTATGCATAGAAAAGTGGTGCTCTGGGAAGGAGACAGCACACTCTTAACACTCTTAAGGCATTCAGCCTTAACCCCAGCTTTCTCATGTGGGCAAGAACAACATCTCGATGTTGAACTGCTTGTTGCTCTGATTGAGCTAGAATTAACCAATCATCGATATAATTTTGTATGCAGATGCCCTGGAGTCACAGCAGAGCCAGAGCTGCATCCACACACTTCGTAAAAGTTTGGGGAGATAAAGCTAGACCGAATGGAAGAACACGATATTGGAACACTTCACCCCGAAAGGGAACCTCAGGAACTTTCTGTGTTGAGGAAGGATGGATATATGAAAGTATCCATCCTTGAGATCTATCATGACAAACCAGTCATTGGACCTGATTTGTCACACGATCTGTTTTATGGTAAGCATTTTGAATTTGAGCTTGCCTACTGATCGATCGTGTTGTTTGCTTGCCATTATATCTTATATATGTTGCTGAGACAGGCAAACAATAAATAATACAGACAGATTCACATAGAGTGCTTACTGAAGGCATAGAAGCTGACTGTGTTTGATAGTGGGGTGCTTTATAGTTTCCTGGTTGATGACGTCACCCACCTATGATGTTCCGTCACGCCATTGGACTGATTCCATACGTGCTTCACGACGCAGTCAAACAGAGGCATTCCCACAGCGGTTAACGCAGGGTTTTCCCTTGAAAGGGAACCCGCAATTCTGTCTTAACTTGCAAATGCAAGTTTATAACTGACTATAAATCATAATTGTGACTTTATTTCAGATGATTCTGACTTCATAACTCACAATTGCGACTTTGTATATCACAATTCTGACTTAACTTGCATTTGCGACTATGGGGTCTATCAAACACCTGGCGCAATGCGACGCCAGGCGTGATCGACGCCAGGAGTTTTTTTCAGCCCGACGCAGTTATCATTTTCACATCCAGCATCATATTGTTTAAAGACAAATGCATTCACGCCCATCGGTTCGCCCTTGTGGTCTGAAAACGAGGTGTGTTCAGGCGCATTGTTGGCGCGTTGCTATTTTGAGGCAAATGAAAATGACTGCGCCACTGACCAACAAAAACCTGGTCTTAAGTCAATGGTTCAGTATTTTTTTCTTTGTTTGTTTTTTTTTTGTTTTTTTTGTTTTTTTTTGTTATTTAAAGGGCACTTTAGTAATTTGCGCACAATGAGCGTACACTCTGCTTATTACACAGAGCAGCACACAAACATGCCATATATTAAAAATAAAAGGATTCCCCTCTCTGAAGAAGAGTTCAGAAGTGGCTTTTTAAAGGGAATGGGAGTTGAGTCTCGAATTGGTTTATTGTACATGATGCCCAAAACACACTCATTAATCATTAAGAGCATAGGTACAATCCTTCTGGACCATGCACCTGGCTCTCCGACCATTTTTCCTGTCCTTAAACTAGCCGAAAAGTGGATTCGGACATGCCCTAAGTGCACTTGCGCCATATGCGTCAGACCACGCACTACTTAGATCATTAAAATATGGTTTTTTGTCTTGCAATTCTGACTATTACACACAATTATGAGTTTATATCATGTGAATCTGACTTTTTAACTCACAATTGCGAATTATATCTACAATTCTGAATTTATAACTCGCAATTGCAACTTTATATCTTGCAATTCTGACTTAATGTGCAAATGCCAATGTATAATTAATTCTGACTATAACTCATAATAGCATCTTTATATCTCACAATTCTGACTATTACATGCAATTGTGAGTTTATATCTGTTACAGAACACAGAAATGAATATGAGAGTTTAACGATGGAGGAAATGTAAACAAACAGGTAAGTAAAGAAGTTCAAGCAGTAATGCAATAGTGAATGGGAACAGTTCTTTGTATTGCAGGTGATTGAGGAGGTTGTGGACGAGAGTAGCAGAACACACACTTCAGTGAGGAGAGTGGAGCATGGAAGGAGACTGTAGAATGAAGATGCTGGAGACAGACAATCTGGGAGACGCTGGAGGATCGGGAGAGACGATGGAGCAATAACATAATGGAGGTAAGTGGAGCAGGTAAGTGAGTCCTTACTCGAAACGAGACCAGCGTGAAGTGTGTGCTTTTATGCTGCTGTGGTGATGAGGAAATGACAATCAGGTGCAGGTGATTAGTACTCAGGTGATAGTGATCTCTGTGATTGGGTGGTGATGGAGCCTGGCCGATCTCTGACAATATCACATGATTCTGACTTTAAAACTTGCAATTGTAGCTCTATATCTTGCAATTCTGATTTAACTTGCAAATGGAAGTTCATATCTTGAAATTGTGACTTTATGTCCCGCAATTCTGACTATAACACGCAATTGGCCATTCGCAAAGACCCACCCCCTTTAGTTACTGTTGCTATGTCTGACAATCCATGCGCTCTCTCGCCACACATCATGTTCTCACAAGGTGAAAAATACATTGTGGAGCAAAGAGGATACTGACAACGCATCAACAGACATATGAAACAGTTGCATATTTGATATATCATCATTTTTTAAAGAAGTTTAAACAATAAATAGCGTATAGTGTCTCTTTAAAGTGTCCTGACAGATCACTGTAGCTCCTTCAAGCGGCTTGTGAACCAACATCTCTTCATACTAGTTCATTTACAGCATCAAATAAACATGAATGGACATCAGAAGGAATGTTGTTTCAAGCACGGAAAGACGTCAGTACACACAATTTTTCAAATTTAAGTTCACCAACGTTAATCTACTAACTCCCCTGATTGACTTTCTCAACATTGAAATACAGGTAAAGGGAGAGAGATCCACCAATCCAAAAAGCTGCTGCGAGACTGGAATAAGCTCAGCAGTGACCATCCACTTTCATAAAGCATTGTGATTGATGCAATTGGGTCAATCTCCAGTCATACAACATTGACTTTTCAAATACTTTTTTACTTTAAATCATATGATACAATGTTATGGTTTATCTCAGACCATGTTCGGTTCAAGCTTTTGAGAAAATGAATGGGGAAAATACAGTATTGAGTGTATTGAGTGACTGTCTTGGGTTAAAATGCAGGTTCACTGCTTTCACTTTGGTTCCCTATGCCAAAATGGATGACAGACAGCATTTCATCTTGCATATATTCTCTCTCCTGTACAGATCTGTTCTGACATTTAATTATTCTAATACATCACTACTTCATTCCTCTTCTCAGGCTCTCTGAATAGATGAGGTCTTCTGCTTTTAACCTCCAGAACTATAGCTTGATCACACACCTGATAACTGAGTGCGAAATTCAAATTCAACATCCACAATTCTTTTTCATTTCTACACATTCAATAAAGTGTGATGCTTTAACTTTCAGCATTATATCAAAAACATGACTCTCAACATCAGCACAAAACATCATGTCCTTGATTTAAGAACTCAGGTTTCAGCAAAACCTTCTCCTTCATAACCATTTTAAAGTCTCCCTGTGGAGAAAAATCATGTTTTTAATGTTGTTTATATGACTAAGTGGTGTGTTTAATCTGCTTTAAGACAAACCATGTGCAAATTCATCAGTATTTTTCTCCTAAAACTGGAGTAAGACCGTCTCAAAAACTTGGTTTGAAACCGCCCCTAATTCCTACCGTCACAAATCTGTAACCAATCCCATCAACGTGGGGGTGGGGCTTTTCTTATAATTATTTCTAGGGATGATTATTTTTAGTTAGCTTTTTGACTCTGAAATTGTGAATGGGAACACGGTTTTTGTAACTTTAGCAACACGTTATTAGCTGTTTAATAACATTGTCAAGCCGAAGGCTAATCATATCAACTACAGTAATGTATCTGGCGTTGTAGAGAGCGTTACATAAAATTCATTACCATTCTAATACACTGACTTGTAGACCTTGTATAATTCGCTCTTCCTCTTCTTCTTCTTCTTCTGAATCAAACTTATATGGCTGAATTAAACCAGTATTTCTACTGGCCACTGTGTAGCATTTACTACATTTGATGGAGTGGATCAGGTAATCCGAACTGGTGTGATTGAGTGGAGGCGGGGACTAATTTGCATATTCATGGTTAATGCAAGACAGCCGTCCGCACAGCGAGTTTAAACCAGCTGAATATTCAGAGTCCGTTCATATTGTTTCCCCATTTGTTTGCTCCAGTCCTGAGTGCCATTGCACCATGTGCTTTAATGACCTATGGCAATTCATCAAATGGTTTTGCATTTAAATTATTCAGGTGCTTAAACAAGACCCCAAAGCTGAAAATTACAACAGTGTTTGGCACAAAACAGTGTTGGTATCGTACGAGGGGTCAGTAAATACTGAAGCCATTATTCTCACAGTGAATTAATAATATTAATAATAAAAGCACACAGCTGTCAGTTATCAGTATTGTCGATCAAAAAAAGCCTCCAAAGCATTTAATGATCTCATGGCTGGAACCTCTCTTAAAATTAAGGATTTTACACATGCAGCTCTCTGCTGGGAATGTGCGTAGCCAATTAAATATTCTACAGAGATAACTGCAGATCGATTGCAGAAGAACAGACCTGAGGTAATTTTAAGGTCACAGCCAGCTGCTATTCTTCAAACTGTCAGAACACAAATTGATTTGTGCCTCTTGAAGTTGGGACCTCATCATGAAGATGTGTCCACTATGCCTTTTACACCACCAGCAAGCAAATAGAATAATCATGTGCCTTTCTCATTTAAACAAATCAGATGCAAATTAAGTTAACCCATTAAAGGCGTCCTTGATTATGATTTCATTTTTTTAACTTTAGTGTGTAATGTTGCTGTTTGAGTATAAACAACAACATCTGCAAAGATATGACGCTCAAAGTTCAATGCAAAGGAATCACTTTTACAGAAATCACAACGTGCTTCTTCTAAAATCGAGGGCTAAAATCAGGTAGGAAAAATGCCTTTTCTTTCTTTCTTTCTTTCTTTCTCACTGTCTTTATGAGTGAGTCATTTGAATCACTCACTTAACTGATTCTCTGATCAACCAAAATGCATCTTAACACTAGGTGTAAACAGGGCCTGTGATGCAGCCTTCTAATTGAGAAGCACAACAAATTTGTCCAGCAATACTGACTCTTTCAAGAAAAACACAATTCTTTAAGAGTGAGTCATTGAATCATCCAGTCAACCGATTTGTTCAGTAACACTCACTTGTTCAAAACACTACAGCATGTTGACTTCATTTAGAACTATTTTTGTGGGCAGAGCAAAAACATTTTTTTTATTATTATGTAATTGGGTCAATTACTTGTGTTGTTTTATCTCTGTATACTTCAGTGTTAATGGCAAATTAGAAGCTGCTGCTTGTCATTTGTCAACAAAGGTGGCAACACTTAATGAAACAAAACACGCCATCTACCTCAAGCAATGCGCTGTATTTTCTGTGTCAACATCATCTCCCAGCTCCAACTGCACCTGCCCTGCCTAAGGTAACATTCATTATAAAATAAGTCATTAGTCAGTACTAGTTAGGGCTGGGAATCGAAAATTGATTCCTATTCTGGAATCGAATACTTGAGGTCAGGAATCGCATACTTGATAATTTTGATTCCTCTCATTAATTCCTTTGTGTGCATTTCAATATGACTTTAAACCATTCAAGTGCAAGATCTGCTTTCTGTGCCGCACACACATCCGAAACGTGCACACAAAAAAGACATGATGTGAAAAGATGTTGAGGATATCAAGTTATATTATTACTGCTGAACTTTAGTATTGTAGTTTACAAATGCCTCTAAGCAAACAGAAAAATGCACACAAGAAAGCACATTTTTTAAATAAAACTGTGAGAGAATAGCTAAATTCTTTTTTATCCCATCTTTAGAATTTTTAACAATTCCGATTCCACTCATCGTTTTCGATTCTTATCGCTTCCTAATGTTAATTCCAATAAGGTAAAAGAAAAAAACCCTAGATATCATTCATATTTATTTTAAGTCTTATTGCAAAACATTTGATTGTAGCTGAATATCATGAACAAAAATCAACAGGCTAAAGAACACACTTACACTTAAAATACCATAGTAAAAACAACTAGCCTAACTAATGTAAATTTCAATCATTATTAAAGAGAAATTAAAAAAATGTGCATGATTGATGATAAACCATGTTTTAAGATTTTCCGAAACTGTAATCAAAAGTAAAATAACAATGCACTTTAGAAATGAAATATACATTACAAATATAGTTTCAAAAGTTACTCAGTCAAGAACGAATGAATTTTCTCTTTGTCTTTTGTTGTTTGATTAGAGAGTTGATTCGATAACAGTATCGATTAGTACCGATATCGATAAGCAGTATAAGTATCACTACCGATACAATTCAAACGATACCCATCCTACATGCGGTATTTCTTAACTAAGGCATCTTTGAGAGGAATCTCAGAGTCATAGGTTAATATGCCTTATTTATTCATTCTAGTTTATTTATTTGTATCTGTTTGTTGGTATGTTTGATCCACTGTAATTAAAATTTTAGTAAAATACTCTCCAG
Organism: Zacco platypus; assembly: GCA_038088235.1. NCBI lineage: Eukaryota > Metazoa > Chordata > Actinopteri > Cypriniformes > Xenocyprididae > Zacco > Zacco platypus. Next base: position 28,518,297 of record CM076083.1, on the reverse strand, counting down.
GTTTTGGCCTTCTTTTTTTTTTTTTTACATGGTCAACAATTTTAGCCATTGGCAGGCATTGAACACTACTTGTCCAATGTGGCATGGGTTCAGAGCACCAAATCATTTAAAAATGTAACTTAGCACACTGCTGTAAAAATAAATAAATAAATAAAAAACAAAAAAAATATGAGCACCTGCTCACAAGTGATTTACTGCTGGCTCACACCTCAACCAGACTGGCAAGAGTCACAGAATGAATCCATGACCACGTATTTATTTTATCTTAGCACCTAAGCAATCTGAAGAGACTGCCATTGATTTTACCAAGCTAATGAAATTATACAGCTCTGAGCCAATCAATGACAATCTCCGTTGTTCCGCTTTAGATCTACTGTGCTGATGGCCAGTACTCCCCCACTCAACCTAGGATCATGTGATCCAGTGAACTTTTTCAACATATGTCAACAGCTCCGTCATATTGCAATCAGGGCAGAGAAAAACACATCAAAATCAATGTAATGTGAATAAAATTGGCATAGGCTATGTGAAAGGTATATTGTCAACCTCTTTTCATGACACTCCCATGCACTAGCTGTCCACACAAAGCCATTCAGCATGATAAAACATCACCATGGCCATGTTTATTCTAGTATTTTTCTGCTATTGGAATAATTACATACAGGATCCATGACAGGTTACCACTGAAGCATTCAGGCTGAAAACACATTGCACTCAGAATATTGCATATTCACAAAAGCAATCTTCTCTCATTTGTTTTGTGCAGGGTGTGTCTATTGTAGAGAATTAGCATGTGCTGCACTATTTAACAGGTTTCCTTTGAGGCGTTCTGTGTCGGGGAAAATGAACCTACAGTAATTGTAGCTGATACCAAGTGTTCGCTTGTGTACTTTTCAGAATAAAGAATTCAGAATAAAGCCTTTTAATAGGATACTTAACCCTAGAACACATAGCTACATTTACCCCTATGCAGGGTACAACTATTTTGTTTTGTCAATGAAAATTAATAAGGATCATTAAGATTGACGATGTGTGGGTGGGTATTACAGGTTTTGGCTTCAAATGGCATCCAGCCAACAGTCACCATGAGGGAAAAAAGCATAATAAATGTACTCAATTATTTATTTCTTTAATGCAAGTCTAAAAATGCAAAAAGGTTTGTGTGAGGGGTCAGTTGAGAGGTAAAGGCAGACTATAAACAAAGCATTCACATGGTAAAAGACCAAAAACTAATGTAAAACACTTTAACAACACTTTAATAACACTTTACAATAAGGTGCCATTTGTTAATGTTAGTTTCCATCAGATATCGCTTTATGTAATTATAAAGGCAATGGTAAATACTGTGTTCATGTTCAGATTTCATTTGGTAAGCTGTCATTTAGTAGATGCTTTCATCTAAAGCGATTTACAGAGTACTTATTACTGCGACACTCCCACTGGACTAGCCTGAGGTTAGATACACATTCACATGCTTACTTATAAATTAGGACACACCACTTAATCTTTTCAATCTAAAACTAACTATAATTATTACAGACTAACTGTAGGCCCAACCCTAAAAGAACACACATCATTGTAGGAATTTCAAAATTTCAAATAAAAGTAAAAATAGTATATTTTATATATATACATGTGTATACATGTATATATTATATATATACATATGTGTGTGTATAGGACATAAAGCACACATAACATTTAAAAGTTTGGGGTCAGTAAGATTTTTTATGTTTTTAAAGGAGTCTTAATGCTCACCACAACTGCATTTATTTATTTGATATATATTTTGTAACACTTTACAATAAGGCCTCATTCGTTAACATGAACTAACAATGAACAGTACTTCCTCTGCATTTGTTAATCTTAGGCAAGCTTATTTTCAACATTTACTACACATCTGTTAACACTAGTTAACACTGTGCATTAACAATTTAGCTAACATTAAAAACAATTATTAAAAATTATATAATGCAAAAATAAAATATATTGCTCATCGTTAGTTCATGTTAGCTAATGCATTAAATAAAGTTTAAAACACACATAGCTCCTTTATATTATAAAATAAGATCTAATATTAAAACTATCAAAGACCCTTTAGGAATATTAAATGAAAGGATCACTTGATGTGAAAAAAAAAAAAAAGAAAAGAAAAAAAAAAAAAAATATATATATATATATATATATATATATATATATATATATATTTACAACAGTTGTATGCATTTTAGGGTTAATAAAAATGATTACAAGCATTAATTGGTTAGTTAGAGGAACAAACTAGAAAGCAAAGGCAATTAAAAAGTGGCCCTCTTAATTTCCCCACAGATAATGTACTGTGGTTAAATATAAAAAAGACTCTGAAGCTCTAATTGCATTTCAAACAGATCAACAATGTATTACAATGACCAGGCTTTAATCCATGACTATCAAAAATGAGTCATCCACAAGCCGAGGTCAAGCCTTCCATATCCAAATATCAGGCGGTGACGAATATCCATGCTGCAGATTTAACCACGGGATGTTTCATTAGAGATCAGAGAGATTTGGTTTTGATGTCTGCTTGAACATCTGCAGTCCTTGTTAGTTTAGTGTGGGGCCTAATGAACACGGCATAGACGTATCTCAATGCTTTGTGCAAGTGCATAAATATATGTGTGTGTTCCATCGACGTTTGAGCTGACCACCTATTAGAAACGAGCCTTGAATTATTGAGCACAGACTCCAGGAAACCGCTTCATATGAAATAATCCTCAGCAGCATTGTGAAGACAGTCATTAATAATAAACAGTATTGATTCACTATGTGCCACAGTCAATGAACAGTGCTGAGTGTGCAGAGAAAATAAAAGATTTTGCCTATTTTCATAATGATGAAAATCTTTCAGAAGTGTGGAAGCTAGCAGCACATTAGAGATGAATCACAGCAGAAAACTTGGGCAGAAGCTGGTGAGAACTTTATTCTTCTCATGCCCTTGGGTTGTTGGGACTATGCTGTGAAGACCCCGTTGGAAAGGGCAGATAAAAAAAGGCAGTTGAAGTGCTTCGCATTCTGGACAAGCAGTAGCACACACTGCGCAACACAGTTAAAAATGTATGCTCGGGGACATACTACCAATTTTTTGCCACAGATAATTAATGATATTTAGTCACAGCAGGTGTGTGTCTAATAGAAAGGAAGCATCTCCAATTGTTGAGCAGAATTTTTTTAGTTTTTTATTTCATGAGTGTGTTATAATAAGTGGTGATCCGGTGCTGGGATTTGTCATTTTTAATGTTTTATTGAGTGGTTGCTGTGGTTGTCAACAGTGACGAAAAGCAACAGAGTCAGTGTTCACACAGCTTTCAGAAGCATGATCCACATTTTGATCCCGGTTCCATGTCTGTTGTGTGGCATCACAAAACAAAATGCAAACAGATTTGTGCCTACTCCTGTCCATTGTATACATCAATACAGCTGCATTTTTGGTTTATGAAGACAAAAAGTTGCATTATGACAAAATAGATCACAGAACGCCTCATACTACCTCCCCAAAAAAAGGTTCATAAAATGTTATGAGTTTCTTTCTTCTTCTGAACACAAAAGAAAATGTTTTGAAGAAAATCGGTATCCAAACATGTAATGGGCCCACTGGCTCCCATTTTATTTTTTTTTTTCAATGGAGCCCATCAACTGTCTGGTTACCAATATTCTTCAAAATATCTTCTTTTGTGTTCAGCAGATGAAAGTATTTCATACAGGTTTGGAACTTTAGGGTGAGTAAATGATGACAGAAATTTTATTTTTGGGTGAACTATCCCTTTAAGTCACAAGATGTACATTGTACTCAAGATGTACTTGAGTACAGTTTTACATAAAGACACTCTATGTGTGTTATTTAAATTACACATGAAATCAGAAATAACTCTATATATTTTCTTAACATGTTTAAGCAAAGGCCTTTCCACTACCTCCGACATTCGCATATGATTGTTGCATTTCACTACTAGTGGCAGTCGCACTGATCTTTCAAATTGGTTGCTGTTATCCTCTGCATATTCATTGGGGTAAATGAATAATAAATCTATGAATATATCCACACATACACACAGAGAAAGACTGCCAATACATCTGAAAGAAAAGCATAGTATGGTTTTCTAGGGGTAATTAATGTGAATTATTATTTAACAATTATATAATAATTACTCAAGACTGCCAGTTTTACAGAAATATGGTTTAAAGAACAAACGTTAAAGTCGAACAATGTTGGTAAATTTCACTCTGTTCTTCATGATTGGAATTGATTGGAATACATCACATCCGTTCTGGCAGTTGTATATAGCCAAGCTGCAAAAGTTAAAATATTGCAATGCATTTGAAGCCCAACTCAGATCTGAAAATACACATATGATCGAAACTCCCTGCAGCTCCCCTACCGTTTGTCGAAGATACTGAGTAGGCAGCTGCAGAACATGATTCAATTCCCTGATATACTCATGGTGAAGTTCTTTTTTGTTCTTTGTTTTCTCACTGGGGAAGGGCTTGCTTATAATTTTAAATAACAAAAATAGTTCTATTTTTGTCAAATGTAAAGGCTCTTTCACACCAAAAGGGAAATGAATAAGCCTCAGGCTGAAGGAAATGCAGATGCACGCCTGCACAGTAGAGGGCGCAGTTCAAACAAACCTTTCAGCTGTGCTGCCATTCTGAATTACAGAAGAAAAATGTTGCCTTCATGTGCTCTCAGGGATATTTTAAATACAAGTTTTCTAGGTAAAAAATGACACAACGCCCTCCAATTTCGAAACTTGAATGCGATGAGCTCATAATCACGACAGAAGTGGGAATTTTAAATTCCCGACGACATCAGTGGCGGTTATAGACCATTTTTACTAGGGGGGCCAAGGGGGGGCCAGTGTTTAATCAGAGGGGCACATTAAAAATGGTAACAAATTATATTTAAAGATTATAAACTACTTTACTTTACAATCATATAAACATTTACTACAACATTGTACAACATTTGTACAAGAGTGAGAGCAGGTGCAAAAAAGGTAGGTTCATTAATGTTGATGATTATTATCAATGATTTGTGAAGGATCATGTGACACTGAAGACTGGAGTAATGATGAAAAATTCAGCTTTGATCACAGGATATAAATTACATTTTACTATATATTCACATAGAAAACAGTTATTTTACATTTTAATAATATCTCACAATTTTAGAGCTTTTCTTGTATTTTAATAACATAAATGCAGCCTTGGTGAGCAGAAGAGACTTCTTTCAAAAACAACCAAAATAGTACAGTTTCCAAACTTTTGATTGGTAGTGCATATCTGCATGTACTTCAAAATGTAGGCCTAGCATTTACTTTTTAAATTAAATTTAAATTTTAAATTTAAATTATTTACAGGAGAAAGCACCATTTTAAGGACACACAGTAGGCCAACAATGAAATTATAATTGAACTGCTTTGCAAATAGTAATAACCTTCTTCATCACAAACCTGATGGTGCAGTACTTGATCCACATGAATCCACTTTCTGTCCCTCTGGCTGTTCCTCTCTCTGTCCCTGTATGTTTTCTTCCTCCTCACCCTCTTCCTCATCCTCCTCACCCTCTGGAATGTCCCTCTCTGTGTCAGAGTCCTCACTTTCATCACCTGCCCTCTCTCCAGCCTCCACTGACTCCCTCTTTCTGCTCCTCAACTCTCTCAATACCTTGATTCGTTTCTCTCACTTTTTTGTTAACAAAAAAAGGACGCTATATCCCTTCCTTGTTTCATGATAACTATCCGAAGAAAAAAAACGTGCATTACATTTCGTTGCCTAACCATCCCTCCCTACTTAACACGGGCAGATAGCCTGTTGATTACTTTACTCAAATGTATGTTATCGCAATGCAACAGCCAAGACAGATGAAGTTACGTGATTAACATCAGAACATTGTGCAGGAACAACCAGTTACTTACGAGATACGAGTCACTTACGCGGCCGGCGCCGCTCTAATTTACCCGTGTAGAACATTCCGTCGCGTTAGTTCTGCTTTTGGCGCTCGCGTGTAAAATCATAATAAAGTCATAATTCTTTTTTTTTTTTTGGGCAGCACAGGGGGGGCCACAGGGGTGGCCAGGGACATGTCTACAGAGGCACGGGCCTCCCTAGGCCTCCGTGTAGAACCGCCACTGGACGACATTTTAGGCAGAATAACATGCAGGAGAAGTTTGTTTATCTAAAGTCATTTTTGCTAGTGTGATTGAATTGGATCATCAAAAGTCCGCAACGAAGACATGGTTAAAGGCACAATATGTAAAATTCTTGCATTAAAATATCCAAAAACCATTATATGTTATATATCTTTGTTGACTTGTATACTTACATTATCCCAAAAGTTTCCAAGAATGTTTAAATCCAGAGAAATAAGTCATTTTTACCAGGACATGGAGCGTGTCCATGCGGCGCCTATCAATGACATCATACCCCCCAAGAAATCATGGAAACACCAAAGATGGTTTAATATATTATGTGTTTTATGACACAGGTGAGCAACTGTTTGGATACATGTATCGACAGAAAACTAATCATGTTATATAGCTCAACACAGTAAGTCTTATCGTTTAAATCTCATTTTCTTGATTTACCGCGGGTACCATGTTTTACCATGTCTAATATTGATCTAGCTTACTGCAGTGTGCAACAAGAGTCCCACAGCAGCTGCCGAGCAAACGCACAGAGTAGCATTATATCAACTTTCAACACACAATATTTACCTAATATGATGGTGCTGTGTTACTCCATATACGCTTGCCCGGAAGAAGCGGAAGCGGCGACTGCGGCATAATAAAAGCTCCGCTTCTCTCGCCGTGTGTCGCATTTGTCACTTATTAGCAACTCGTTTCTGTTCGCACAGCACTCGGCCCTGCTCTCCTTCAGACCACAGTAACGTCAATAATCTCATCCATGAACATGATTTCTGCCCATTTTCCACCGGCTGTAGAAGACTGCATCTCCCATGATTCTGCAAAATCAAGGCATCATCATCAAGCTAGTCCTTTGTTTTAAATAAGTGACCTCTAGTGGAGAAATGTACATATTGTGGCTTTAATAGAGATTAAATACATAAAGTATATTTGTGTAATTTAATATTTAATTATTGTAGGTTTGCGTAATATTTAGAGTTTATCTTTCACTGTTTTTAATTTGGTGGAATACTGAATCTGTTTTTGTGCAACTGAGAAGAGTAAATGTATGCTCATATTAGTCTAGAACTACAATAACCATCATGTTCACACAGCGCACACAATTCCTCAGTACGCTCTCAGTAACAGGAGAGCTGTCAGTCAATAAACAAAGTATTTATTTGAAAAAGTAATTCAGTTTTTTTGTTGTAAATTTAAAAGTAATGCATTACTTTGGTTACTTGAAAAAGGTAATCTGATTACATAACTCACATTACTTACCACCAACACTGTAAATATGTGCTGTGCAACAAAATGACCGAGATGAGAACACAGCAGTAAAGAAAGCATCTGATCATAGCGATGTATGTTTGCACAAGCTTTGCAATAAACTGGCAACATGTTGACAGATGAAGTAATTAAACTTAGGAGCTGTGCGCACCTCGCGTCTTTTGCGCGCTCAGGTTCGTTATTTCAAATGCAGGTCCGCGTGGTCACAACGTGCATGCGATGCAACAGGATCACTTTTTTCAGGTGCAGCGAGATGAAAACTTTTCAGAATGCCTCAAGCGCACCGCAGGTCATGTGACAAGAACTAACCGATCAGCTTTGGAGCTTTGGTAACAACAAAGAAAGTTCAGCCGAACAGCTGTACAGGACTGGATCTTATTTCTCATATCCATAAATATGTCCAGTAGTAGAGCTAATGCAAGGGCTAGAAATCAATTTTTCCTTTGCTGAAACTTCCTTGTAGTTGTGGAGAGTGAGGTTCATGGTTGCCTAGCAACAACAGACGCCACGGGAGCACAAACGCTTCGGAAAAAAGGGGAAAGCAGCAGGGCCATGCATTTTAGATGCGACATGTGAACGGCCCCTTACACAGTTATGATCGTTTGATTGTAAAGTATTGAGACTGTAGAAGAAATCTGGCTATGTGAGACTATAGTGTGAATTAATTTTCTTTGCATGACACATCGACATTACAGTACAGAATGGGTCTTCCTCTGTACTATCCTGAACACTGTGAAATGATTCATTTCATGTTTTATAGAATGGAAGGGAGGCTCTCGGGAGCATGTGCAAACGTCACATCCTTTTGATTTTCCAGATAAAACCGTCCTGAGTCCTTCACATAAAAATCAGTCTCCAGGCTTTCAAAAGAAAAAAAAAAAAGCTTGCGTTCAAACACTCGCTTGTTCAGTTTCATTACAAGCTGTTTACACATTGACAATAAAAGAGTGATTAATTAATGAAAATTCGGTGTTAAGTGATTTTGGATGTTATTATTTACATATCAGTTGGAAAGGAACAGTTGCTCTATTGTAGACCTGAACAATAGACTATTTATTTAAACAGTAAAAGATCATCATCCTGTTTTTATTATCTGTGAAGCGACACAGTCCCCGGCACTGTGTGTATAGAATAAAGTAACGCCCATGCCGCACTAGCATTCTGATGATTTGCATTTGTGGCTCAGCAGCAAATGTCACACTTAGCATGGCTAATGTGTTTATGGTTATCTACTGATGTTTGTGCTATTGGGTCCTGTGATTTACACACAGGATCAGCGACCGGTTGCCACTCGAGTGTTCAAGTTCAAACAAGCCTGGCGTAACGAATTGTGGGCGCCAGCCACACGAGTGAGAGAGGCACCGACAATGCGTTCCTTTGAAAGAGACGCTCATTAAAACACTCCTCTTTGTTTTGGTTTCACCATTAAAGCTAGCCAGCATTCCTGCTCTTCATAGCCTCAAGCCTCTGCTTTAACGTGTCATTTTAATTGGCACTTCTTCTAGTGGTTATTTTTATTCAATGCCTCTTTCTTGCACATAAACAGTTATATTTCTGAAGTGGCATCTCTTCTCTCCCATCATCCTCCGGTGGCATAGTGGCATGTGAGATTTGGGACAGAGATTGAACTCCTGCTAAATTGTAAATGAATGTTTTGGCACATTGGCGATATTTACAGACACTACCTCTTTGCCCAGCGACCACGTTGTGAATTGAATTGCGAAAGATGTTAATCAGATTTCGCTTGTTTCCTGCAGAACTGGGGAAAACGCATTCATACTTGATTTGTGGCAGACTTCTCCTGTGGCTATTTATTTTATAAAGATAACTCCAAATAAAACTGCTGCAGGTTCAAAGATGGTATGATTTGGAGGGCAGAGTTTGAGATATCAAAGATAAGCCCTGACATTTCTTTCACTGAATGAGAAAATGGTTCACTATGGAACTTTAATTTGACCCTGTGGAGTTTTATTGTAGCTTTTCCTGAACAAGACACATTTTCTAAAGCATATTAATTGCATTTCCTGCGGACTACTTGTAGAACATGAGTGGCATTTTTTTCCACAGGAAAATGTGGCAATTCATCTTGGAATAAATGTTTCACCTGCATAACAAGAAGCTGAATTATTATGACACTCATATTTTCAGCTTGAATTCAACAGCAAAATGTGGTACAGCATATAATTAAATACATCTGAGCATGTTTCACTTGTTAATTATTGTCTGTGAAGTCTGAAAAAATCTAAAGTTGTATCAAAAGGAAAGAGAAAATATGGGCTGATTCTGTTTCAACTTCTATTATTCAAGGTGTTTTAGTGGATAACTTGATAGACTGTAAAATTACATCAGAGATAAATAATTACTGCAAAATGGTGCCGTTATTAAAATCAAATTAAAATTCAAACGGAGGAAAAAATATGGGAGTGCAGCCGGCATACACAGGCATGCACATGCTCTCACAGACATACCCACGCGCTCACAAACACACACAGCATACCTAATGCGCGATGGCCCTCAGTTGCAACGCTCTATGAATACAGCACCTGCAATTGATAGACTCTCACAGAACATGCAGTCTGAGCTACACGCAACACCGACAGGCAAAGAGAGCACTATACATAAAATGGCTGCCATTTCTTTCAGTCAGTGAATCATAAAACCTCCTCTAATGGCTAAAAATGGGCAAATTATTCAATGAATATGAGTGATGAGAGCTTCAGGGGAGAGGTACACTCACTCGAATGTTCGGTAGCATGTAGTATAAGGCGAGAGTGACGTGCTGACATTTACATTAACATAATCCTAGCTCCCCACTGCTAGACACTACACCATTGAGGAGCACAGCATAGGGTTTCACAGCAAACTGCTTGAAGAATAATGGTAGTGGAAGGCTATAGCTCACATGCAACCTTGTGAAAAAGAAGTACAATAGCATACAAAAGAGGTACTTATTACGGAAATAACAGTATATTCTTGAATGTTGTCACTTAACTGAATTTTATTTGCAAATTGGATGACAATTTATATTAAGTGCAATTAACGGAATTAAAGCAAGGCAATTGTTTTGTTATCTATTTATTTATTTATTTTTTTTAATGTCATTTTATAATTACTTCTAATCTCTTTAAAATATGTTTAAAGTGTACTTACAAATGAGTTGACAAGCATTGATGGTGAACTAAAGTATACTTTAAATGTCATTTTGACTGAAACTTAATGCATCATAAATGTGTAATTACACATTTGTAATGATGACGTTGCAATTTAGTACGTTTAAAATATATCTCCTGTAGATGTTCTGTTGAATTACACAGTACAGTACAGTATAGTACACTACAAATTTATTAAGTGCTTTTTTACATGCGGTTTAGTATGTTACTCAACTCATCAAAAAAAGTGTACTTCTTCAATAGCACAACAAAGATTATTAAAACAAAATGATTTAATATTCACACTACTGGTAAAAAGTTCGGAAAAGTTTGAAAGAAGTCTCTTATGCTCAGCAAGGTTGCATATATTTAATCAAAAATACAGTAAAAACAGTGATACTGTGAAATATTCTAACAATTTTAAAAAACTGTTTTAAAATGTCATTTATTCTGAATTCCAAAGGAACATTAGACAATGAAGACTGAATTCAGCTTTGCCGTCACATGAATAAATTACATTTTAAGATATATTAAAATATAAAATTGATATTTTAAGTTGTAATAATATTTCACAACGTTACTATTTTGTTGTTTTGATCAAATAAATGGCGGTCAGCCTTGCTGAGCATAAAAGGCTTCTTTAAAACACACACACTCATATATATTATAACTTTTGATTGGTAATGTACCTTAAAGTGAAACTTAATTTGACATTATTACAAAGTGCACTTTTTAAAAGTGTGTTAACAAATATATACTAAAGTCATTAAAGTGTCCTTTATTTAAATATATTCAGGCATCCTTTTATTTAATTATACTTTTATAATTAATGTAAGTAGGTTTTAAAAATACACTTGCTTCAAGTGCACATTCAATACCATTAAGCACACTTTTTCACAAGGACTGTCTGGGATGCTTACAACATTAAGCATGTAGACATGAGGACTATTCATGAAAAAAGGACCTTCTTTTTTGTCTTTCACATATAAAAAATTATTTCATTTGTGCACAGACACCGCAGACTCATAACCACACACTGGCTGAATTTGAAATGGCATTCTACAGTAGCATACATTTTATGCTTGGCAGAAATAGTAAGAGTAGTACACCAGCATGCTATTATGAATTCAGCCGTTATCTTTGAACTCATGGGTGGGTCCTGCTCTGTTGTCTTTAGAGAGCATATGAAAGAACAGTGAGGTGAACTTATGACTGAAAAACATGGCATGATGATACCATGTAGGCTAATGAGTGAATATCATTAAAGGGATAGTTCATCCATAATGAAAGTACCGTCACACTCACATTGTTGTAGAACCATATGATTTTCTTTAGTAAGTGTAAGTCAAAAGGAAATATTAAGCAAAATATTCACACCGCACTTTTAAAAGTGAATGGTGATGACCAGAGGCTGTCAATCATCCAATATGACAGAACAGTACCATAAAATATAAAGTAGGTCATATATATATATATATATATATATATATATATATATATATGTGTGTGTGTGTGTGTGTGTGTGTGTGTGTGTGTGTGTTGAGGAAATATTTGTTTCAAAGTCTCATTTCATGTTTGTGTATATTCAATATAATGGCAAATAAAAGGTTTGATGTCAATGGCATTGTTTCACCTGTCTTTCAACCATTTGAAACATTCCAAATATTAATGTAAAGTAATGTAGAACACTTATATAATATATATTCACACAGTATCTCAGAAGTGAGTACACTCACATTTTTGTAAATAATTTATTATATCTTTTCATGAAGAAAATTAAGAAATGACACTTTGCTACAATGTAAAGTAGTGAGTGTACAGCTTGTATAACAGTGTAAGTTTGCTGTCCCCTCAAAATAACTCAACACAGAGCCATTAATGTCTAAACCGCTGGCCACAAAAGTGAGTACACCCTTAAGTGAAAATGTCCAAATTGGGCCCAAAGTGTCAATATTTTGTGTGGCTACCATTATTTTCCAACACTGCCTTAACCTTCTTGGGCATGGAGTTCACCAGAGCTTCACAGGTTGCCACTGGAGTCCTCTACCAATCCACCATGACGACATCACGGAGCTGGTGGATGTTAGAGACCTTGCGCTCCTCCAACTTCCGTCTGAGGATGCCCCACAGATGCTCTATCGGGTTTAGGTATGGAGACATGCTTGGCCAGTCCATCACCTTTACCCTCAGCTTCTTTAGCAAGGCAGTGGTTGTCTTGGAAGTGTGTTTGGGGTCGTTATCATGTTGAAATACTGCCCTGTGGCCCAGTCTCCAAAAGGATGGGACATTGCTCTGCTTCAGTACGTCACAGTACATGTTGGCATTCATGGTCTGTAGCTCCCCAGTGCTGGCAGCACTCAAACATCCCCAGACCATCACACTCCCACCACAATGTTTGACTGTAGGCAAGACACACTTTCCTTTGTACTCCTCACCTGGTTGCCGCCACACACGCTTGACACCATCAGAACCAAATAAGTTTATCTTGGTCTCATCAGACCACAGGACATGGTTCCAGTAATTCATGTCCTTAGTCTGCTTGTTTTCAGCAAACTGTTTGCAGGCTTTCTTGTGCATCATTTTTAGAAGAGGCGTCCTTCTGGGATGACATCCATGCAGACCAAATTGATGCAGTGTGTGGCGTAAGGTCTGAGCACTAACAGGCTGACCCCCCACCCCTTCAACCTCTGCAGCAATGCTGGCAGCACTCATTCATCTTGGCAATCTTCGTATAGCCTATGCCATCTTTATGTGGAGCAACAATTCTTTTTTTCAGATCCTCAGAGAGTTCTTTGCCATAGGGTGCCATGTTGAACTTCCAGTGACCAGTATGAGAGAGCGAGAGTGATACCACCGATTTTAACACACCTGCTCCCATTCACACCTGAGACCTTGTAACACTAATGAGTCACATGACACCAGGGAGAGAAAATGGCTAATTGGGCCAATTTGGACATTTTCATGTTGGGGTGTACTAACTTTTGTGGCCAGTGGTTTAGACATTAATGGCTGTGTGTTGAGTTATTTTGAGGGAACAGCAAACTTACACTGTTATACAAGCTGTGCACTCACTTTACATTGTAGCAAAGTGCCATTTCTTCAATGTTGTCACATGAAAAGATATAATAAAATATTTACAAAAATGTGAGGGGTGTACTCACTTCTGTGAGATACTGTACATACAATACATAGTAATTGTATGTAGGGATGTGGCAAAAATCACACATTCACATGTCTAAATTTGGTCAGTCCAACGAAGTCACACTTTCAACAGTCAACAGATTATTTGCTTTACACAGAAAAATTCTATATACTCACTCATATTACTTTTTTATAGCTACTACTTCCCACAAGTCTACTTTCAAATCAAACAAAAACCATGACACTAGTCTGTCTCACACTTGCATAAAAAATGACAGAAGTTGAACTTGTCTATAGACAGATAGACAGACAGATAGATAGATAGATAGATAGATAGATAGATAGATAGATAGATAGATAGATAGATAGATAGATAGATAGATAGATAGATAGATAGATAGATAGATAGATAGATAGATAGATAGATCGATCTTATGCATCTAATTTAAATGTAAATGAATGTAATGTCAGGGGAAATTATACTCAGCCATTGCTATTGAATGTCAAAATGAATAGTACAGAATCTTTCACGTTCCTCCTTTAGATCATCACCTCAAGTGCCCGTATGCAAAACCCATGACTGAAGCCAAACTAAACAAGTGATTATGGCCCTGACAGCTTCTATCAATCATCTGGCAAGTGGCATTCGAGTTGAGGAGGAGGAAATAAAGAGAAGGAAGACCAATTCAAATTTCCTTGCTCAAATGTTTTACTAGCAGAATCAGAAGGAAGGTAGCCAGTACTGTTTGTTATTTCTGGTGTGTGCAGCGTGCGATATGGTAGTGCAGGAAAACAGCAGTCCATCAAAAATGTATCTTGTCAATCCCCTGTGTATTTTCATATCACGTTGAACGCGAGGGCTTCTTTGTATGCAGGTGTTGAATGGGATTAGGCTTCTACAGGTATCTGTCTCCTCTCCTCCTCTCTTCTCCTCTCGGGCAGGGCCAGGGGAGCTGAGCAACACAGCACAGAGAGTTGCCATGGTTTCCAGCTCAGTTCTGCCTTCTCGTATCCCTGACCGATACTTTACTATGGTTGTGGGTTCAGCTTCACCACGTTCGCAACACTAAACAATCAATCACTTCTCCCTGAAAAATATATATTGAAGAGGCATGCCTGCCTATGGATGGTCAAGTGGGCAACACTATTGGGTTTCATGTTATGCTATGAATCCAGCCCTGGATTTTTCTCAATCTTTAATGTTGGATATTTAATTATAAAGCACTAATGCTGTCAACAATATGCCGGCAACTACGTCCACCCACACATGACCCACAAGGTCTGCTTCCCGATATTTATGATAGTGTCTTTCAGAGCTTCCACTGAGCTATATTTGCGTTAACTGTGTGCGCTTTATGACACCTGGGTGTAGGCAAGCCATATTATCAGACACATCTGGTGTGACAGTGGCATATCTATGGAGCGCCATCCGATACGAAACCCGAGCGCTTTGCACTGACGTGAAAAAAGTGCTATCTCTCTGGAGGTCACTGGTAAGAAGCAACTATGAAGCAATTAAGGCCCCAATATAAAACTAGATTGATGTGACATCTGTATGTGTCAAGTAGGATTAGTGACTGTCAACCTGTGAACCATATTTTTTTTGGAGCTGTTTAACTCTCTTAAACTATGTGTGAAACAGTAAGTGCTACACTACTCTTTATTAGTGCTGTCAAATCCACTAATTGTGATTAATTGCATCTAACATAAAAGTTTGTCTATATATATATGTGTGTGTGTGTGTATATGTGTGTGTATATATAATATATATATATATATATATATATATATACCATATATATATATATAGACCAACTTTTATGTCTATCATGCAAATATATATATATATATATACATATATATATATATATAGACCAACTTTTATGCAAAGAATAGACTTGCATTCTTGCATTTTCGTGGAGATCAGGCTTGCCAGACTACTTTATATGAATGAACTTTATCACTTAATTAAAATTAAAGGGGACCTACTATGCAAAATTTACTTGTTTGTGTGTCGGCAGTGTGTGTGCACAACCACCTTATAATGATAAAAATCCACAAACTTTTTTTAATCCCCCATAAATTATAAACATTGTCTCAGTCGACAAGCCTTTTGTGGCATCATATTGCATAGGCCACGCCCACGACTTTTGACGGACCCTGTTCTATTAGCATAGACCCCGCCACAGCCGTACACAGTCCGTCATGTTTATCACCTCGGCAGAGCATTTAACAACAGCATTCAAGTAAGAAATGTATTTTCATTAAAGCTACTAAAGTTATTCAATCAAGAGCAGTGAGTGGTTTTCTGTTTTTCTGTTGTTGTTTGATTCATATTAACAGCATATATAGCAGTAGGTACTGTACATTATGCTGCTTTCACTTTAATACACAGATCTAATATACACATGTGATTAATTTACTTGCTGTTTATGATCACAGACATAACCGACTGTGTTTATGTGAACTTTGTGTGCTTTTGACAGAACCTTGTGTGAATTTGACAGTTTAAGCGCAATAAGAGAACTTAGTTTAATACTCAAGGGACGCGTCGTCTGACAGCAAGCTTTCTGTGCGAGGGCTTCGGATGTGTGTACTTTGTCTTCTGGAAACAGTTCAATTCTCTCAAGTTTGTTTGATGCATCCTTGATATCAAGAACACATCCGGATACTATCATCTCTCCTCTGTACTTGCGTTCTCGAGTATTGGAATTGAACGGTTCAACGGTTGATGATTACATAGTACAAGACCACAAATATGGAAGATCGCTTAAGAACGCATACAATCTAAATAAAAGAGCCCACTGCTGGTTGGTAAAGTCATCAGATTACTGCAGCGGCCGTTAGAAGCTCTGGTTGCAATAGAAACAGTAAGAATACTGAGACGGCTGCACATGCGCATTGGCCGGTCTAGTGTGAAAATAAGCTTTTTTTAACACTGTAAGCAATATTTATGGGACAGATTATGTGAATATTTTGTTACAAATTTGAAATATGTTATGTAAATGTGTGTTGACAAGCAGTTTTTGAGATTTCAGGATTCCCACAATCAAATAGAAAATACTTAGGCTGGCCACATACTTGAAGATTTTAAGACTGATTTTGGGCTCGATTTGCAACCTCTGACAATTTGGGGGATGTGGCTCGATTTGAGGCTTCTCATAACTGATTTATTGTCCACAAATCCTTAATTATGTGGTGTCGTTATGATTATTTTACTGTTTCCGATCCCAATCCCGAGCCTGCACAATTCCAAATCATAAATATCCAACATGTTTGATATTTAAAACTTTTGATCGGTCTGCCTCTGACATGATACCCATGATAGCCAATGAGAGCGAGCAAGCTTCATCAAACGGATGTTGCATACCAATACTAAGTGTAGTGTTGAGAAAGAAGATCACACATATTCTTTTTTTCACCTTTGTTTTTCTTCCCGTGAAACAAAACTGACTAAAACAGCAGACGATGTTGATTGTTCTCCATTTGTTTTTCTTCTCAAGTCATGTTTGATCTCGGGAGTCTCTGTGAGATCTCGTCTCAATGTGGAAATGTTACTACAATTGACAGGTGTGTGGTCTCGTGGCCATGACGAATCTTGTAGTTTGTGCATTCAAAGGATTATAACGCTAGAAACCAGTTGAACTGCTTTTATGTCTGTGGTCTCCCACAGTTTTCCATCTTTTGTGTGGCCAGCCTAAGTCTTGGATTCCTGAAATAGCTGCCTGGAGTCATTGCAAATACGACCACCAAGTTCATTGAAAGGGACTTTACTAACTAACTAAATAAATGAATAAATACATACAGTACATACATTCATACATAGATGTGTGCTATCTCTCTAGAGGTGGCTGGAAAGAAGTAACTATGAAGCATTTGAAACATTGGCAAAGGCACGCCCCCCTTAGTTACGATTGCTATGTCCGACAAGCCATTGCACTCACATGCCACACATCATGTTCTCACGAAGTGAAAAATCACATAGTAATAAGTACGTGTCAGCTTTCAAATTTTGTCATTTAAGAAATTCATACAATAAATCCCATTTTGTGGCTCTTATGTTGTGACAGATTAAAGTGTACTGTACTGTACTGTAGCATCTCAGTTCAAGTGGCATGTGAACCGATCATCTCTTCCTCCTAGTACTAAACATGAATTAAGGGTAACATTTTCACCATTAACTATGACTTTTGCCTCAAACTCCTAATTTACTGCTTATTAATAGTTAGTAAGGTAGATGTTGTAGCGCTTAAGTTTAGGTATTCACTGTCAGAAAAAAAATGTACGGTGCTTGTCACTGGGGCAGTACAGGTACAAAAGTGAAAAGGTACTAATACTTTTAAAGTACTGTGTACCATTAAGGTACGAAAATGTACCATTTTTACAAAGATGTACTTTTTCGCTTTTCCTTAGTAAACCCTTTACCTTAGGGTACTGCCCCAGTGACAGTGTCGTACCTTTTCTTCTAAGAGTGTTGGATAGGATTAAGGGATGTAGAATAAGATCATGCAGAATAAAACATTGATATGTGCTTTATAAGTACTAATAAACAGCCGATATTCTAGTATTTTGCTGCTAATAAGCAAGTAGTTAATAGTAAGAATTGTTCCCCATATGAAAGTTTTGCCGAATTAACATTAGAAGGTATGTTTCAACTGCAGAAACACATCAATACACAATATTTTTTAAGTTCAAGTCCACCAGCATTATTTAACTCTCCAGTCTGTTTGTTTGTTTGTTTGTTTGGACAAAATTGCAGATTCAGAGTCATGATTGGTCAGATTGCCTGTCAATCAAACTCTAGGCAAAGGGTGAATTACGATTCCAAAATTAATCTAGACTGATGAAACATCTGAATGTGTCAAGTAGGACACATGGCTGTCAACCTGTGAACCAGAGCTAAGACTCAACTTCAGTTTGGAGCTGTACCGCACTTTTAGACAATGTGAGAAACTGTAATCGCTACACTATTCCACCAGCTGGCTTGTAATATACAGTGGGAGAACGGCGTCGCTCATGTCGGCCTCCCTGCTGACACTGTAATGTAGATGCCTTGGGCTGAGGAGAACAGCAGGTTATCCATCAGAGAGGTCCCACAGATTATGTTAACTCTCTGTAGCACATTAAAGGTTGAGATGTGATGGTGTGCGACTAATGAAACCGGATTTAGCTCTTGTTTGCTTTTATCTTTGGCTCCGTTAACTGCTGGTAGACAGTAATCACCTGTTGTTGGCTGTGTAAATAATGCAAGGAAGGACGTAGAGGCTTTTGCCTCTAGAGGCTCAGATTCAACCTTCTCCTGGCATTTCATGTTAATCTACACAAGCATGGAAAGTACAGGATTTTTCTGTTTGACTATACCATTGCTAATCCCATGATGCATATTTAAAAGCTTGTGTGTTAAAGTAAGCTGATGAGGATAAAAAATTAAAAGCAGATCTCTTGGTGTAGTTACTGGGATTTTGTTAGTGATTCACTAGTGGTTATTTACAATTAGCCATTTTTAGTGTATCAATCTGTTAAAGTGGAACAAGTCATGTCACCTAAAAAGTAACATAATTTGGACCTTTTCTATGGCACAATTGAAGTATATCACATTTCCATCTTCTCAATTTTGAAAAGAAATATATATATACATAGGGCTTGACATTAACACCCACCAACATGCCAAATGCGAGTGGATTTCAGCAGTGGCGTGTAACGCAGTCACTCCTACTAGCCACCTATTATTTTATACAATAATATAGGCAATACATTTTTCAAATGTAGTCTTTAAAAGGGCATCTGAAAAAATAAACTAAGTCGCAGATCAGAGACCCATTAAATTTCACTGCATCTCACAGTTATCCTCTCCTGTACTTACACATGCACTTAGAACTCATACTACAAGGTGTAAATTAATTAACCAATTAAATCCTGATATCGCTACTTCTAATAAGCCCAGGTAATTCTACTTTTCCTTGTTTAAAAGCATTATTGACCTCAAAACATGTCTGATGCAAAGTTTCACAGTTGGGTGTCGTCTCTGCGGAGTGTAAATTGATTTGAAAATGAAGATAAACGACGAAGCAGTCCGGTTTGATTGTTACTATTGATTTCCCCTAGAAATGTTTATATTTTTTTTTGTTACTGTAAGTGGCAAAGAGGGTAATTTTGTAGGAGAGAGAGACAATCTTTACTTAACAGGGCTCTTCTCATAATCTCCAGGGAAAGGATAAGGATGCACAACTTAAACCAAGAAAGCAATTGCCATCACATGTCGTCATCGGCCCTAGTGGAGCTTTGTTTTTTGCTCTGAAGAAAAATAAAACTATTCAATTTTCACCGTCGAACACACAGGGGTAGTAAGATGGGTTTAGTTCCTCAACAAAAGCAAATTATCTTTTGAGAAAAGAGCCCTGTGATATTTTCCCTCAGCAGACACTGATTCAAGCTGTCAGTCCCAGAGACGAGCCCTGCGAGTCTCCCTGCGCTTTCCTCTCCCTATCCAGATTTCCCCGAGAAGACAATCATCTTTCAGATTGTTCTAGCAAGAAAGACTGTTGTTGTCAGGTAAATAGACCCTTAGCCCACTAACAAACCGCAACACGCCTACGAGTTTGTGAAATCTGCTAAAATACCAGCTGTTAATGTGACACGAGTTCACATTCTAGAGAGATTTTCTTCCGAATGATTTTGGAGACTCCTGAAAAAGCATCTCTCTCCCTGTCCTTGTGTGTCAGAAATATTGATAGTCATCTCTAAAATAGCATAAAGAAAAAAAAATCAGTTTACAGCTACTGTGGATGCAGGCAAGGGAACTATAAACCGATGACTAGAAATTCACAAGGCAAGTCCCACATTATTGCAGGTTCACAAAATGCAGTGTGCTCTGACAAACCACCTGAGCTCCACTAAATTCAGCCACAAGCTTTCAAGCAAAAGATTCTTGAAACGCCTTCCTCTTTCACTCTGTGATCTGATTTGGGATAAATAACATATCATCTTATTTACAAGAATTATCTTAGCAGGACTGTTTCAAATTACCATGATTGCACTAATAATAATCATTTTGGCTGCCTAAGGCACACACAGGAAGGAATTTGCTAAAAAAAACAAAAACAAAACAAGAGGTAAAAGTATCCGCACTGATTTCTAGACGTGTTGCTTTGCACTTAGTCTGTTATTTTCTGAAATGTAATCATCAAAATGACATGCATCACATGAGGGGGACCAATGGTTTTTGTGTCCGAGCACAGAAATGCACCAAAGCTCCTTGTTTGCTTTGGTCCCATGATGCTTTACTGGGCGAACACATCCACCAGTAAAGGAAAGAATAAAATGATTTATTTAGTACATGCTTCGGGGATATTTGATATGCTTGGCTACGTTTAGCCCATAGCCTCATCATAATGAAACAGCAAGCATCCAGAGCAGTGGCAGAGGCCTTCCACGGGAAGAGGCGAGACAAGCCAGCGCCCCAGGCTCTGTTAAATGATGCTCCACGTCCACAGTCACTCTCTCATTTCTCCTCATGTCAATACCCCTCTAAACGCCTGGTTGGCTTTTTTTGTCCGTTTCTGCATAAGAGGCATACAATCTGCCTCTTGTATATTTACAAGGAAACAAATGGAGAGGGAACGGCTCTAAGGATGTGTTTTCGTGCAGGTTTCCTCTCATATTCTTGGAGTCTTGGGAAATGTGTTGCGACCGAATGTCAGGAAAATATATTGTGGTGTGTTATTGTGGCTCGGCCGCCTTGTTGTTTAGGTACCTGTAAACCAGCGAATGGAACTGTCAGTCCCTGACCCTGCGTCACCCAACATTTTTCTTGCTCAGAGATGTAGCACAGATTCGGGTGCTGATGTTGGCCAGATTTTGGGTCAGATAGGAGCATGCAACTGTTTTTAATGTGTCTCCAACTCACAGATATAGTCTAGTTTTAGCACAGAGACTAAATGAGGTCTGCTCATATAATTCATTATAATATAATTACTAGAACATTTTAATTGAGTTACCGCTAATTGCTGTTTGATAGAAGAACTTATGCTTGTTTCCACCACTGAATAAAAAATAAAAACAGGTAATTGCGACTTTTTATCTCACAATTATGACATGTTTCTCAGAATTGTGTCATATAAACTCACAATTGCAAGAAAAATGTCAGGTTTTTTTATACTCAGAATTGGACGTTATAACTCGCAATTGCGAGTTTATATCTTGTAATTCTGACTTTATTTCTCACAACAGACCTTTATCGCTACTTCCGGTCCCATCTCAACGCAATCAAAACTAATGGCTGAATTCTCTCACCAGTGTTACTGTTTTTAAGTTTATACCTCGCAATTCGGACATTATAAATCGCAATTATGAGTTTATATCTCACAATTGTGACTTTGTATCTCGCAATTGTGAAAAAAAAGTTGGAACTGTGAGATAAAAAGTCGTAATTATCTTTTAAATTGTTTATTAGATGGCAGAAACAAGCTTCGATAAGAACTAGTTTGTTGTGTGACTAGACAAAATTTTTGCTACAATTACAAAAAAAAGTAAAACAACTAAAACGGAAATTTGCATCTCACATTGATTTGTTTATATAATTGATTAAACAAGCAATTAACAGAGTAAAACAGACCAGATTTCCTGGTTTTAAACCATGATGTAAAGCACTTAGAGAAGGGAAAGGCTGTATCTTAATGCAGACAAATACTAAAACAATATGCTCCATGTTTTTCTCTCTTGCTCGAGTTCTTCTGCAAATAATAAGCTGCTGTCAACAGGGATGGTAGGACAAATAGCCTAGTTTCCCACCATTACTATTAGTTGTTGCCCCTGTGCTTACATTATCAGTGAAATCCATTCCATTTGTTCAGCTTAGTTTGATTCACCATGTTATGATTCTAAAGATGAAATATGCCTTGTATATATTTCAGCCATGCATTATATATGAAGAAAAATGTGCCAGGGGCCAAAATCAGGAATAAGGTATGAGAAATGCTGAAATATTTTTTTTTCTCTCTTTCTCTCTCTCTCTCTCTCTCTGATATTTTGCAATAATTCTATTGTTTAATAAAAGCTTTGTGTAGACAATACAGTACCAGGCTTTCAATGTCAACCACTTATGATTAGGGTGAGCTGTAATTTTCCTCACATTAAACATAAAAGATAAGATAGGTAAAATTCAGAGCCCTGAGAAGTAAAACAATCTATTACTATTACCATCAGAACACCAGCACAAACATAGCCTCTCAGACAAAATGCTTGCACATCTCTGCAATTGCAATGGTGGAATAACAAAAAGTTGATATCCCCTTTGGACGGCACTCATTGAAGGTAATGAGCCTGACAGAAGTGGCTGCTTACTGAGCACGGCTGCTCATGATTACACTGACCCTTTTGTTGCTCCATCTGACATCATTATCCCCCATTGCCATGGTCAAACTCCACAGTCCCCGCTCCGTGTGTGTCCATATCACAGTTTTTCCTCAATTGCCAAGACATTTCCTGATACTCAAAATCCATTGCTCAAAGATAACAATAAAATCAAATCTACAGATATCAATTGTACAAATTTCAAGCATTTGAAACAAAACGAAACATTTAAAAAACTAAATTATATTAAATCTGATTCAGACATCCAAAACTTCCCTATGTGAAAAACAGTGTGACAAGAGCAGCATGTACGAATTTATAGTAGGCTACCCATAAAGAGTAAGCAAAAAGTACCCGGATGACCTGCAACTTACGGCTAGATTCTGAACTGTGTATACGATAGACACTTTACTATCCCATGAGGTCACGGGAGAGGATTTGTGAATGGTTGTGAAGTGACGCAAGTGATGCTGTAGGTGTCACAGATCTGCCAGGCTCTACCAATCACAACGCACACCGTCACCAGAATACTGATCACACCCACCTGCACTTCATCAGCCAGTCAACGCACAAGATACTTAAGCACACACCTCACCTCACTTCAGCGTCCGGTCTCGTTTTTACGAAGAGAGCTCATGTTGAACATTGCTGTGGATTACCTATACTACGGTTCCTGTATCCCCTTCGTCCTCCCTCCTGTGTTCATGTCAGTACGTCTCAGCAATTCTACGTTCCAGCTTTACCTGTCTGCATGATCCATTGAAGATCGTTGTTGTCCATGTGTGTTACTTACCGGCTCAACAGAGGTGTGTGCGATCAGTCATCATTCATCATTGCATTCTGAATCATCCTGTAAGATACAGACTCTGTTAATCTCTCATTATCATTTCCTGTATTACGATTTACCTGCAAACTCACCTGTTTACATTGCCATACTGGAAAGATACCTTTTTATATCCTCTGCGTGAGTGTCCCTCTTTAACAGTAGGTCACATGACAATAACAACATATTTAATGTAGTACATCCGGATGGCATTTATAATGGACACATTGAGACTATATTGAACATACTATTTTAGATGTGTAAACACAGTAACTGTGGCTACTAATACAATAGCAGGAATGTCTTCTATCAGAGGAATAGTAATTCTACTGTAATCTATATAAATTAGATTTCACAAATTATGTATGCAGGTAAAAATAATTCAATAAATTCCTGTAAAAATTGTGCTTCTTTACTTTACTGCTTAGAGCACTGCTTATGAAGATGGTGAGTCATTTGAATAAAAAGTATCTTCACTGCTGGGGAAAAATAAGTTTGCATTTGAAAGAACAAAATGAAACATTTGTTGAATTGAAAGAAAAGCACTTTTTGAAAACAAAATACTATATATAAAAAACGTTTTCCACATTTTTAACCGCATTCAACAAGACAAAATTCTATTCTACAAAGAATTATATTTATTCAGAATCACAATCTTGGCCCCTTATGAAGTTTCAAAGGTAACCTCTTCACAATCCACTTTTGTTGGTTATAGGGAAGATTTTCCTGCTAATGTCGATTTCTCCCATTTACCTTCCAGCATTTTAGAAGAGGACAATTACATGGTCAACTACAATAGAACAGGCCTCATGAGAGACAAATGTTCTCTGTGGCCTTGCTCTCCCTCCTCCCCTTCTACTTTCATTCACTTATACTCTTCCTTTAATCTGAAAACTGTCTATTTAGTGTGGATCCGAAAGGCAATGAACTAACCTGTGACCTTTTTATGAATCCTGGGGATACTGAGAAACTCTGCTCAGCTTGTGATGAAAAATTATGAATTAATATTTTTTTTAAATTTTAAATAAGTTGTACGATTGTTTTTTCTGCCCCTGGAAAATACAAAAACATGAATGACTCATCCTGCACTACAGATTTCTGTCCAATCAAATGCTTTCTAGAGAAAGCCCCTCCCCTTGATACCACCTGCATCTGAGTAGAAAATCAACTAAAGTCTATTGTGTATTTTCACAAGAAAAAAGAAATATGGGATTTTCTCCCCAAATATACGGTAGGAAATGCAGGGAAAAACTTGTATAACATTGTTACGTGTATTTCTGTGTGTTTTCATTTGTCACATGTCTTGTGTTCAGGTTTTCCCTCCCCTCCTCTGTCACCTTGACTGCGGTCATTGTTTCACGTATGTCAGGGGTGTACAGTTAATTGGTCTTGTTTGCTGCCCTGTTCCTTTGTATTTAAACCCTCAGTTTCTGTTCAGTCTTTGTCCTTCGTTGTTGTTGTTTTGTGGTGTGTAGTTATTCGCCTGGTATTATTAAAAGCTCATGTTATGGACTTCCTTTGTCAAGCACTTCTTCCCTGGATCTCTAGCCATAACAAACATATAACAAATAAAATATAACATAACTCAAATAACATACCGTACTGTTACTTACTGTATATAACAAAACTAATGTCAATCAGGCAAAACATGCACAAAGTGCACACAGATTTGGACCAAATGAGAAAAATAATTGAGCCCTAGTTTATTTCTTTTATTTCTTCACACACCGATTATTTCAGTTTTGTTTCAAATTAATTCATTTTCAAACTTTATATCGAATGCTGTTAATAATGAATGCCACTATAATGTATGGCTGTTTTATGCTGCTACATTTGTTTCCTGTTCTGTTCTGAATACGTAAAAATGTAAATTTCATAGATATGTTGTCGAGTGAGGGGAACTAAAATAGTATATAGTTTATTATGTTTATAAGCATTTCATTTTTTCCCCCTGTACATTATATAATAAACAAATATCGCTTATTCTCTGATGCAGTTTATTTGTTTTGTTTTGTTTTTCTGTCAACAATGCGGAAAATATGGTAATCTGTATTGCAATCTTTTACACAATTTGAAGAGCTTGTAGTATTTTAAATAACATTAGATCAATATAAGAATCCATGAGTTGAATGTAGATTTGAGGGATTTGGGGAGTAAAATGGGCCCTTTTGCTCTGACAGTTTGATGGCGAGGCTTGAAAAATGGAAGCACTATGTGCTTTTCCCAGAGTAGCGCTTTCATTCCTCCAGGGTCAAAACAGCAATTTTTAAAACCATCGCTTTATTTACAGTACAGTTGCAGAAGTTAAAGACGGTCAGAGAAATCTGCTGCACTGTCCATCAGACAAATAAGAGCACAGGCAGGTGTGAGCTGAAAGAATTGTTTTCTCTCTCTTTCTATCCCCTTTGTGTGGTACATTTTATAGTACTATATACTGCTTCATTTCACTCTGGGATATACTGTAATAAACAGTGCAGTATAAATCACACATGATATAACTTTAACAGTTTGAGAGAAACTACTAAAGCTTGTATGTTCGTCACAGAGGCTTTCAGTATTGGCTACACTAATCTACGGATATTAAGTTTTCCATGAGTGTTAAATTCTAGAGTTGTTGTGTGGGCAGTGATTGTTTTTCTCCAGACATATATTCAGAGATTCAGACTGTTTTGTGTTTTTATTTGGAAAGGGCTTGATGCCAGATTAAAAGCAGTAATGCTTGTATAGAGTTTGTGCGGGTGTGAGCAAAGCTTGCACTTCCCTTGTTCATTAGGGAAGAAAAACAGAGTATACATCAACTTGACACAAACAGAAGTCTTGTGTTGTGGCATAATTAATCATATCCTGACATAGTCTCACATTTAATGAGCAATCTAAGATTGTAAATAGCCAATCATGAAATGCTGCTCAAAAATCCATTGCAAAAATATATCACAGATGTCAAATAAAAATATATGTCAACTACACTACAGGATTTTTAGCCCGATTTAAAAGAAAGTCAAGGAGCTCGCCGACAGGTCGGGCTGTGATCGGGGGCAAATCAGCGGGTGATCAGCGCTCGCCAATCTTTATTGCATCAAAAACACTCGCAGACACCAAAATATTAGCATGCTAAATGCTAAATTTCGACATCTCGTCATCCGACAAGCTACAGCCAATCAGGATATTCAAAACACAAGATATTCTCCATTCATTTTAACCAATAATAAAGAAAAATTGTTGCAGCTTTCAGACAATTTTAAATTTTAAGGACAATAATAGCGTGCATTATTGAATCCATGAATCTCAAACTTTAGATTTTAGGGATGAACTTTTGTTTGGACTTGCTTTTGTTCAATGGCAGTCCCATGTATGCCATGCCAAAATAATTCATTTTTTAAAAAAATGTTTTGGAGAGACTGAATGTGATGGTTGATTGATTGATTGATTGATTGATTGATTGATTGATTGATTGATTGATTGATTGATTGATTTTAAAAAATAATAGCAATTTATAGATAGATATTTCTACTATAGATAGTAGATATTTTAATTCTAAATGGATATACAGTGAAATAAATAAAGGTGGTCAATTGATGGCATTATTTTAAATTAAAGAGTATTTTTCATTTCATCAGGTATTTATCTTTTTTGTCAATTAAATATATAAATACATCATAATTTCCATCTAATATGCATTAGTGAATTTTATTAATTCTTTATATATATATTATTTTTGTAAAATATCAGTAACAATTTTGATTAAATGACACACAGGTTGGGAAAAAGGAAATGTATTTGCATTCAACCATAACAGCAATCATAAGCTTTTTAATGAGATGTGACAAGGCATTCTATTAAAATACTTGACATGAACACAAAGAATCAGACTTTGTGTGGAAATTAATAGTTAATAATAATGTTTTAGCATGAATTCTTTGACTGAACCATCAGCTAGTATAGCTGCACGTGAGAGAGAAGTAAATCACAATAGAGCGACTGGTGGAGAGACTCTGAAGAATGGATTTTGTTGTCGTGAAGCGTTAGGATTAACTGGCCAGCTTAGGCAGACAGAATGATTGACACAAATCTGAAGACAATTCTCCAGGGTGAATCGTTGAGAGAGCGTGGCGGCAGAGGGGAGAACAGTGTTTACTGGATTGTGCGCTGTGATGGATTTACGGGTTTGAGAAGAGAAAGGGCTGAAAAGCCATATAGCCGAATGAGATGCACATCCACTCAAACCTCATAGACAACCTGCCAGCTATCACAGCATCCCCGACACTTGTCTGGTGGCATGACGAAAGCTTAAAGCCGCCTGCTCTGCAGGACCCGTGCAGATTCAGCAAAGGCTTCTTGAAATGCTGTCTGGGAAACCGAAGCTGTCTGGCCAATTCTATGAGCGGTAATGGGAGACAGGTGTCATCGGAGAGAGATTGCCTTTACGATGAGATGTTAAACTCGACCAAAGTGACCATTAAAGAACTCGTACCACTCGGGAGTTTATATCTGGCTCCGCATTATTAACTAAATAAATCCTCCTGGTCGGTGAATGCTCTGCTAAACCTAGATGCAAAACAAATCCTGGAAAAGTAATTTCCAGGACATAACCAATGTGAATCCCAGTAACTCAGTGTGAGATATTACTGGGCGTAAAATGAGGCCATATGGCAGACAGTTTAATCATACATGTTACGATGTACATTTACATTAGTATTTATAAGAGGCAGAGGTCCAGTGAGTACACGCATTTCCTGAAAACGCTACCCAATGTTTTGAATATGTCATCGCTTTCTGAGAAGAGGGAGAAAATGGCGCCTCAACATGCGGTCTGTCAGAGACAATAATGTGCATAATACATAACGCATGTGAGTGTAAATTTGTTCTTCACTCACTGAAATGGAATCAGAATGATCAGGCAACTGAGCGAAATACTTGACACCGCATACTAAAGGAAAGAAACGCCAATCCAAATGAAAAACTTTGGCTGGGTTAGTGAACATCGTTCAACATCTGTTGGTTTTAACGGACATTTTTTATGCACAAACTACGCATTCCGATTCTGACATTCCTGATTTGAATAATTTCAATAATATTCTTATTTTGACTGATCTTTTTTTACAATGTTGGCAATATATGAACTGAAGGCCGAGACACACCAAGCCAATGGTTGGCACCGTTGCCTCTAGTCATATTGTCTGGATTTTTTGGGCCAATTCAGCATGTTAAATGAGTCAGAGTCGGGCCGTCAGTGAGAGAGTGATTGGCTGTTCGGCTTAGGCCAAGTTCACACTACAGGATTTTAAGCCCAGTTTAAAAGAAAGTCAAGGAGCTCGCCGACAGGTCGGGCTGTGATCGGGGGCAAATCAGCGCTCGCCAATCTTTATGTGTGAACTACTCAACAATGCATTAAATACGCTCGCAGACGCTAGAAAAATATCTAGCATGCTAAATGCTAAATATCTGTTATATGTATAGCTGTTCTGGACTCTGTTTGTTGCTCTTTGTTTTGGTTTTTTCCCGCCACTCATTAGTTCATCATCATCATCATCAGCTGGGTCTTGTCAATTACCTTGTTTCTCCCTTTGTTTGCACCTGTATATATTCCTTGTGTTCTCCCTCAGTACTTGTTCATTTTCATTTGTGTATAAATGTGTTTTGTTGGATGTTCCCCGAATCATCATTGAAAGACTTTGTTCTCTCTGATAACCCTCGTCTTGTGCTTCCCTGTCCTTGTTGTGCTTTCACGTAACAATATCTACATCTGTTGGCCGACTCGACATCCTGTGGTCTCGCGTGTCACGACAAGCTACAGCCAATCAGAGCATAGGCGCCGATCCCGAGCATGCATTAGAGCGTGCATTCTTGTAATGCGAGAACGTATGCATGAAACGAATCTCTTTGCTCGCAGGCTGATTTCTTTCACTAGAAACTAGCACAAAACTAGATGCGAGCTTGCAAAGTGTCACGTAGAGTGAACACCTCGAATTCAAGACTCAATAGCAAGTCATGTAGTCTGAACAGCACAGCGATCTGCCGACGTTTAAAGTTGTGTAGTCTGAACTAGTGAACGAATCAGTGCACGGGAATAAAAGCGAAAGTGATGAAAGAGAGCAAGGTGAAGACGGGACAGGCAGAGGGGTGTTATAATTTAACATCCTCTTACCTGAGCATTCAAATGCATGAATATTTTCATAATAACATAAGTGACTGGAATGAAGAAAGTGATCAGCGTGATTGATAAGCAAGTACTGCTTTGTATATCTGGATGCAGCCCTAGTTCTGGTTTCCCTTTTTGAATGACAAAAATAGACTATTGATACCTGCTACTATAGACAGATATTCACTTACACGCTATTTACGCTAGTTCTTTGGCATTGGCTTGGTGTGTCCTGGGCTTTAAATGAGATTTCTTGAGATGAGTCCCTGTAGTCATCCAATTTGACTTTTATATGCTGATGTAATATATTATAAACGTGACAGGTGATTTTTATAAAATGTAGTTTGATCACTATCTTCTCATGTTCACAGTTTGATAAATTGTTTAAATTTCCAATAAAAGATTTTGTTACATTTAATTACCCCTGGCAGATTTTTACATGTATCGGTACAATATGAGTCACATGACCAAACAAGCATCATCGTTTTCAAACACCTCAGGTTTCACAGTCCACACTACAACATGAAAGTGCCGTTTTCGATCTTATACACTGGGGGAAAGCCAAAGCGGAAGGCCAAAGTGTAGAGGAAAAGATGTGTTTTCAAATGTATCCGGATTAGTGTAGACGTAGCCTCAATTTTCAGATAAAAGCAGCATTCTTACATCTTACAGCTTGAGGGGAAGGAAGAGACAGCAACCGACAAGACAACACAAACATCATCAGCGGGGTCTCTGGAGAACCGAGGCCCTCCCTCCCTCCGGGTGCTGCCGCTACATCTCTGAGACTCACTCCCAGCAAATAAAAATGTCTTGGACTGCAACTACATTAACAGGGATGAAGGGGACAGATTTTAGACACATAAAAAGAATGAACCACCCTAGAGCAAGCTGCAGCAGGCGGGGAGCAGTAGACCATAAGCATGAAACTTGGTGCAAACAGTGTTTTGGCAGGCGTCTGTGCAAAGGGAGCAGGGGCTGGACTCTGTGCAAAACACCTCGAAGGAAGAGGCACAAAGAGAGAAACGACTGCATCCATGAACTTTTTCAGCAGATCCTCCATGCATCGATGTATTGACGTCTTTGTGTGGTGCATGGGCGTTGGCGGCAAAGACTATTAACTGAGAGAAAGCTACAAATAGCAGAGCAATTGACGGGTCTCCAAATGACTGAGAAGATAAACAGATGCATTCATGCGCAGCACACAAAATGGTTTCTCTGTATCTCAAACCGTTATTTTATTTTCACAACAACAACTGGGAAATAATTTATGGAGGTAATTCTAGAAATCACATAGCTTGTGTTATTCATTTTTAGACATTTGATTTATTAAAAATCTTATTCTTAACCTCACGGTGATACATACAGTATTGATGTCCCTACATACATTATTAAAAATGCAATACTATAACACTGTACAGACAGATCACTCATTAAATCTAACAAAGGTTCAAGATTTGGCTGTTTAGCATGGCTTTGTTTACTCCTGCTGGTAGATGCTGTAACTACACCATCAGGATGTAAAAATCATATTTGTCCATTCAAATGCACTAAAAGTTTGGGGTCAGTAAGTTTTTTTTAATACTTTTATTCAGCAAGGATGCATTAAATTGTTTAAAGGTGTCAGTAAAGGCATTTACAATGTTACAATACGTAGAATCCTGAAAAACAATTAGATGAAATCCACGTTTTTCCACAAATAATGTAAGCATCACAACTGTTTTCAACATTGTGTTTCTTGAGCAGCAAATCAGCACATTAGAATGATTTATGAAGGATCATGTGACACTGAAGACTGGAATAAATTTGCCATCACATGAATAAATTACTTTTTTTTTTTTTTTATATCAAGATAAAAAATGGTTATTTAAAAAAAAAAATGAATAATTAATACATTTCAATACATTTCAATTCAATCTTACTCATTTTAACCACAAATGCATTTAACCACAAATGCCCCTCCACAGGTCAAAGTTTGAACTAAATTGTCATATAAAGAATTAGTTCATATATTGTCCTGTTGAGGGCAGCGTTTACACTGCTGGAATTCTCCAAGAAGAAGAAGAAGAAGAAGAGAGCTGGTGCAAGACGAGTATTTGTGGTTAAAACGCATATATTTTTTAAAAAAGTTTTAGAAAATGACCGATCATTTCACTATAAGACCCTTATTCATCATCTGGGACCGTGTATAGCGCTTTGAAGCTGCACAGAAACTGCAATTTGGAACTTCAACCCATTGAACCCCAGTGAAGTCCACTATACAGAGAAAACCCTTGGAATGTTTTCCTCAAAAACCTTATTTCTTTTCGATTGAAGAAAGAAAGAGATGAACATCTTGGATGACATGGGGGTGAGTAAATTATCCGGAAATTTTAATTCATAAGTGAACTAATCCTTTAAAAATATTTTGTAGGCCCTGGTTTGAAGGTTAAATATGCACAAGGTCTCACAGGAAAAAGAAAAAAAAATGCAGACAGACAAGAGGGTCGTGTAATTTTTAACTCTCACTGCATGAGTTCTCCTCCCTTCACCCCCATCTTCCGGCTCAGGAGTACATTCAGTAATGTTTTGTTATTCCCTTCGGAGCAGTGAACGAGAGAATATGTCATTGTTCATCGTTATATGACACTTGACTTCTGCCACAATGTAGTTTGCCTCGTCTACTTTATTAATATCTTGTCACCACCCTTCTTTCATATTGCCTTTTTGTCAAGCACAGCAACGGACAACCGCATTCCTGGAAATGAGTTATGCAAATAGAACGCTGCAACACACTGATACGTGGACGGCACCGTGAGCACGTCCGGCGCGTGTAGCAAATAAAGAGCGGCTGACAAAGAAAAGGGTCAGTCGTGGAAGGCCGTCTGATGTTACTGCCTGAGGCGAAAGAAAATGTGCGAGTGAATCATGGCCCTCTGCCGATCCGCCCCTAAAGATGGTAATCTACTGTAAATCAATGAGCACCCATACCGGCTACACATCTCCACGCTGACACAGCTTAATTACCGGCCAGGCCCGGCCTTAAATCACACCAAATGAGATCAAATAAATAATGACCGGTTTAAGTGTTGCTGTCCAGGGGTCTCTGTCAAAATCGGCAAGTGCAAATGAGTTGCAAATTTATGGAGATACAACAAGCTCTGGAGGAGCATCCTGCATTCGGGTTGACAAATTGAAAAGGGGGGAAAGCCCAGGAACCATGTTTCTTGCTGCCAAATAAGACAGTTAATCTGCACAGACTCTCTCAGGCTGCTTAATTCCCTATAAAACCTATAAAACCATATTTTTTTGCACTCACACTCCTGTGAGTTTAATTTCGAGATCTCAGATGACAGCCAATACAACAGGCTGTGTTTTCCCTCAGCAGGCCGATAGCTTTCAGTCAGCGTGCAATAAAAAGGGTATTTATGGACGGGAATACACTTTCTCTGTCTCACTGGGATGTCTTGATGCTTCTGGCACTATAAAGTGGAATATGGACTATTTCCTGGGAGAAGTGAAGATTTTAAGTTCACGTCCATACCCTCTTCTTCACATCTGGAGCAATTACAGTGAATTTATAAAACGCTCTCGAACCCGCATTCCACCATGATAGAACGCCTGTTGACAACTTGATTTAGATTTTTTGCTCCAATGGATGCTGAGCATAAAGTTTGTCAAGCAGGCTGCAAACTCAATTTGCAGAACTCTTCATTGATTTTTTTTTTCTCCACACATTGGGAAATGATTTGTGGGCACTTCAGTTGCTTTAAAAAAGGGAGATCAGATATTGTTTTTCAAGGAGTCGCACCAGTGTATCTGCAGCTGAGAGCTTTATTGGGTCATAGTGCTGTCTCTCTAGTGCACATTTAAGGGAGTGAACCTGTACAGTAATAAAATATTGCTGGTACTCCCATTTTGGACTACCAGCGAAAGTTACTCCCAGTTGAAGACTTTAAGCTGAACAGTTTCTCACAATCTTGACAGCAGTGGAGACTGGGGTATAAGTTGTGTCTTTTTATGTTATCCTGTAGTCAAGAAGAAATGAGACAAGATAAATTAATACAGGTATATTCTACAGACTATATTCTATAGTCTGGTATGCTAACTAAGACTGCATTAATTTGATAAAATACAGTAAAAAGAGTCTTATGAAATTTTAGTACAATTTAAAATAACTGTTTTCTATTTGTATACATTTTCAATTGTGAATTACTGGTGAAGTCAAAGCTGAATTTTCAGCATCATTACTCCAGTCTTCAGTCACATGATGATGAATATGATGATTTGCTGCTCAAGAAACATTTCTTATTATTATCAATGTTAAAAATGCTTAATATTTTGTGGAAACCATGACACTTTTCTTAGGAATCTACTAATTTTGTTTGTACAAGACAAATATTAACACTCAAATGTAATTAAATAATTTACCACGCATTGTCCTATTTGAAAATATTATATTTACCTCATATTACGCACATCATCTTAATTATGATAAAAAATATTAAGCCAGCCCTTCAATGTATTTGAATGTTTGTTTGTTTTTCATTTTTAGAGGAAAGAAAAATGATCAAAAACAGAAAACAGCCCCGATCAGGCATAACATTATGAACACTGATAGGTGAAGTGAACAACACTGATTGTCTCTTCATCACGGCACCTGTTAGTGGGTGGGATATATTAGGCAGCAAGTGATCATTTTGTCCTCAAAGTTGATGTGTTAGAAGCAGGAAAAATGGGCAAGCATTAGGATTTGAGCGAGTTTGACAAGGGCCAAATTGTGATGGCTAGAAGACTGGGTCAGAGCATCTCTAAAGCTGCAGCTCTTGTGGAGAGTTCCCGGTCTGCAGTGGTCAGGATCTATCAAAAGTGCTCCAAGGAAGGAACAGGTGTCAGAATACACAGTGCATCACAGTTTGGGGCTGCACAGCTACAGACCAGTCAGACCGCCATCCACCGCCAAAAGCGGCAACAGTGGCACCTGAGCATCAGAACTGGACCACGGAGCGATGGAAGAAGATGGCCTGGTCTGATGAATCACGTTTTCTTTTACATCACGTGGATGGCCGGGTGCGTGTGTGTCCCTTACCTGGGGAACACATGGCACCAGGATGCACTATGGGAAGAAGGCAAGCCGGTGGAGGCAGTGTGATGCTTTGGGCAATGTTCTGCTGGGAAACCTTGAGTCCTGCCATCCATGTGGATGTTACTTTGACACATACCACCTTCCTAAGTGTTGTTGCAGACCATGAACACCCTTTCATGGAAACGGTATTCCCTGGTGGCTGTGTCCTCTTTCAGCAGGATAATGCGCTCTGCCCCAAAGCAAAATTGGTTCAGGAATGGTTTGAGGAGCAAAACAACGAGTTTGAGGTGTTGACTTGACCTCCAAATTCCCCAGATCTCAATCCAATCGAGCATCTGTGGGAAGTGCTGAGTAAACAAGTCTGACTTGCTGTAAGGATCTTGTGCCAGATCCCACAGCACACCTTCAGGAGTCTACTGGAGTCCATGCCTCAACGGCTGTTTTAGCAGCAAAAGGGTGACCAACTCAATATTAGGAAGGTGGTGATAATGTTATGTCTGATCGGTGTACATTTGTACTACTATAGTACAGTAGCTTCTTCACAATTTTATGGGAAAATACTTGACAATTGTGTTAAAATGTTGGTTTCTTTTAGTGCCCCCTGAAATTCAAAAGATCTGATATGATCAATGGCATTGTATTTCCTGGATCGATATACTGTTCACAACTGATTAGTAATGTCCACATCTTATCCACTTACAAATCTTACCTCACTCTCCCCTAGCTGTAATGAGAAGTTATGCATATGCCGTGATTGACATTGACACTTGAACACGTGGACTCTGGAGTAGCTGTGTTTAAAAAATCATTTGTGGTAGCTTAAGTGACAAAGGAAACTTGCTAAGGGATACAATGATTCATCTTCCTCCTGAAGACAGAAGGACCGAACAGCTGTTTCCTCTCAGGAGGCTGGAGCCAGGAGCCCCATGCGGAATCGCCCAGCTTTTTGTAGGCTTAATCACAAACAGTAGGACCAGTAATCCATTGTCAGCGGACAAATGACCCCAGCCCCAGAGAAGTGCAATTACAGCAGCACCGACCGCAACACTTCTCACCTAAAACACTTGACCTGAATTTAAAAATGCAGTCATTGCTCTCCGCTCACTATTCATGCCAAAATTCCAACGGCCTGTCATACATAACATTAATGAAACGATTTCTGTGGAGTAATATCCAGCAGACACAAATAAAGTGTACCAAAGTCCTTTCATCTGCCCTGTGGGTCATTAAAAGCACCTAAGGAAATGCCCGTGCCCTCATTTATCCGTTAATCCGCTTTAATTAATTCCCCTTCATTTACCTTGGTTAGCAAGAATCAATAGCGCAGGTTGCACTTAATTGACAAATGTTCTTTCTCTTAATCCTACAGTGCCTTAATGGATTTGTGGGGGTCTTTCCTGAAAGTGTGCTGCGTTCTTAATGAGTCGGGCCATTGATCTACCCAAACTTCCAAAAATTTGCAAGCCCCATCAATTTACTGCTACGGGCATAATCATAAGGATGGTAGGGACACGTCCAATTTCAGAAAACCGAAAATGTCCTAACTAACACTGCACTAGAAGTGCCTGCCACTAATGACAGGAAAGATTAATATGTAATGTAATAAATACTGTTTTTTAAAGACTAAATTTAAGAGGAGATATATAGATAATATACTAATATTTTAAGTCATATTTAATGTTGAAAAAACATAT
Organism: Zacco platypus; assembly: GCA_038088235.1. Classification (NCBI taxonomy): domain Eukaryota; kingdom Metazoa; phylum Chordata; class Actinopteri; order Cypriniformes; family Xenocyprididae; genus Zacco; species Zacco platypus. The sequence continues at coordinate 28,481,487 of CM076083.1, read as the reverse complement.
AAAATGTGAATTGTGATATGAGGAAATATTGTTGTTTTGACTGTATTACCAGACTTCCACACAATGCCATTTTCTAAACATCAACCATTTGAATATGATCATCAAGATCCTGTGACTCACTGCTTTAAGCACTAAAAATTATAATCTCAGGATTGTCTTCTGCCTCTTTGCAATATGTCTCTATCCACTTTCAAATCAAACCTACACCCTTAGGCATCATCTTAAGTTCTTTCTCTTGGAACACAAAAGCACCTGCGCCTTAAATGCACCTGTTTCACGTACTAAAGTACAACTGAAGTTTCATGCCGTGGGTGTACAGATCAAAAGTGTGGGATGTGGTGCCTTGAGAGTCAAAAGTATATCATTTAAAAAAAAAAAAACACTCAAATGTCATTATTATAAATAGTAGTATGATGTTATCCTATTATTAATATTACTTCTATTCTTTTTATATATATATATATATATATATATATATATATATATATATAAATAAATATATATATATATTTCTGACATACATACATACATACATAACTCAAAAAGTTTTGGTGTTGGTAAGATCTCTTATGCTCACCATGGCTGCATTTATTTGAAAAAACAAATATAAAAACAAATAAAAAATATCGTTGAATATAAGATTTTTGAATATAATTTAAAATAAATATTTCTCTTTTAATCTATTTTAAAATGTAATTTATTCCTGTGATGGCAAAGCTGAATTTCAGCATTCATTATAGTAAATTTCTTATTATTATCAATTTTCTTATTATTCACTGTTATTGAAAATGTTATTAAATCAATGTTGAAAACAGATGTGCTGCTTAATTTTTTGTGGAAACAATCCATTTATGGATTCTTTGATGAATACAAAGTTCAAAAGAACAGCACTTATTTGAAATATATCTTTTGAAACATTATTAATGTCTTCATTGTCAATTTTGATCTAATTTAAGCTAAATACAATTTTCTTTAACAACTAATCTTAATGACCCCAAACTTATGGTATAGTATGTGTATTATAAATATATATAAATCAATGTTTATTTATGTGAATAAAAGCTTTAATTAAATCCGTTTATCAAAGCAATCGTGTCTCTTCGGAAAGTTTGGACTAAACCACTCAATTCGTATGGATTGGTTTAACGATCTCTTTATGAACTTTTTGAAGCATCAAAGTGGTATTTGCGTAGCTGTCAATGGAGGGACAGAAAGCTCTCAGATTTCATCAATCATTTGTGTTCTGAAGATGAACAAAGGTCTTAGGCATTTGGGACGACATGAGGGTGAGTAATTAATGACAGAATTTTCATTTTTGGGTGAACTAACCCTTTAAATGTCTTAAAATCAACAATGCAGCAACACCATCCAATGCATTAGATTAGCTCACATTCATTTAGAGACGTGTTCCTTGTGGATCACCCAAATGCTCACCCAAACCACATAGAAAGCAAGTACATTCGAAAATCTACACCTACAAAATTTGTATATCTTCAAATCAATATCTTGAATATCTAAAATGGGCAGCTTGTGTCACTCATCTTCTAAAACCATTAACAAAACTACACAAATGTAAAAGAAAACACAAACCAGGCCAAATACAGGTTAATAAACCTAATGTGTTTTAGACAGTTTACCATGTATATACAAAATAATAGCACCAGAGTTAATAAAGAGATGCTAAACATGTTGTTTGGATCTTGGCATAACTTGCCCTTTCATAAGAGAAAAATAGCACTTTTGCATGTACGTTTCAAGTAGAGGGAAACCTTTGATTGTACACGCTCAATGCTCATAGTTATACATGGTTTTCTCAAAACTTAAAAAGCCAGTCCCAAAGGTTTCAATTAGGAAAGCGTGAGGCATCCTGGTGTATTCAGTCTAATAGTAAAGACTGATCTCCTGAGTGTTGGATAAGGGCACCACTGGTAGTGTTGCTCTCTCTCTAACTCGGGTTAATTGGGTTCGTCTCAGCTTTTGCCAAAGAGAACAGAGAGGGAGCAGGAAAAATCCCCTTATTGTGAGCTGAAGTTGTTATCCAAGTGTGGAATTCAAATGTGTATTTGTCAGTTCCAGATGCATGCCTTAATATTCCATGTAGGTTCAAAGCAGTGTCAGATACTCAACCCTGAAAGTAGAGCTGCTTGTTGAAGGCCATTTCAACCATTTTTGGACTTCATTATTTCTCTGTGCAAGTACACAGAAGCAGGGGCTTAGCTGAGCACAGACCCTTAAGGAATGGCACTTCAAAACTTTAAGTTTTTACAAGAAGATTTCAAAGTAAGAACCCCTTGCTGATAGTATTTTGTCAAAACATTTTACAGGTCTATCGAGAAGCATTTTATGTATTCTAGGAACTTGCTTAAGTACAGTAATCCATGTGATCCAGTCTTACAAATTACCATTGTTTGATGTAAAAGCATCTACAGTATGTGGACCACCAATTTCAAGTTACTTCCTGCCACAAACAATCCAAAGGAAAAACAGATGGGCAGAAATAAAGAAACCTTTCATAAATACTATTGTGTCCAGAAGCCTGAAATTTGGTGCGCTCAAATCAAAAAAATCTGCATTTAGCATTCAACAAGCACTCTCGAAATGATTTCAAAGTGTGTATCAAGTACTAAGTCTGACTGTGAGCTATGGAAAGGAAATCCAGATTTGTCACTTTCCAATGATGGCTCATATTACAGCCAGTTGCACCTCAGCCTCACCCATCCATGGCACAATGACACTTCATTCATATTTTACACCTCATTCCTCAACCCAGTATCCAAACATGAATTTGCATCTTATGCAAATTCTAATAAAATATTATAAAAGTTTCTTGCGTTTGAAACACAAAATGAGTTATCCAGCAGAATGCCCATGCTACTCTTCCATACAAAACCGAAATGATGACCACTCTCACTCAATGGAAAAGAGCAGTTTTGACATTCTGCTGACAATTCTTCCTTTGTGCTTCACAGAAGAAAAAAAAGCCATACATGTTTGGAAGACGGTGAGTAACTTTACATACAGTAAAGTTTCAGGAGAGAAAACCACATTTAAATACAGGAGTATGTGTCTGTGTCAGAACAGAACACGACTCACTCCCGAAATTGCGATTTCAAGTTTTGCCACATCAAGTGCTTTGCTGTTTGAACTTGGCTTATAAAGTGATCCAGTTTATAGAGTTAATAAAATAGATAGGTGCACGTCATGATGTTGTGGTCTTGTTTCTAATATAAAGCATTTGGATATCTCTATGGGCTTGCTCTTTTTCGCTGTTTAATTTCTAGGAAGATCTGGCAACACAAATGAGTCGAGGCTCGCACCTCTTTTCAGAGACGGCTTTGCCTCTACCCTGTTTTCTTGCACTGCACACATACAGAACTACAGGTATCCCATTAATACTACAGGTGCTTCCAAAAGCAACTCAAAAAGAGACAACATTCTAAATGACATTCTATTACAGGAAACCTTAAAGCATCTCCTTAAAGAAGTGTTGTTTTTACCTTTAGGTGCCGTGTGAAATGACACTTGCACGTTATGAATACTGTGTTTACTATCGGAAGACAACTCTGAGCGATGGTTGTTATTTTGGTGATAGCAAGAGTGATAATTATTCGAGCCTTAGGAATCCCTCGTTAGATAGACGAACCACGAATGAGAAGCATACCAGACATCCCACAAAACACTAAAAATCGCAGAGGTTGAATACAACACCCATGTTGAAATGGAAGTCAAATGCAAATCAAAGGAACAACATCTCGACAGGTAGATTACTGAACGGATCACAGAAAACAAGGCGCTTCCACAACCAAAGGAATGACTTGACTTCCATCTTTAATGCATTCTCTTGATTAGTATGGGGCAGAGGCTGTTAGGGTTTTGGCAGGAGCTGAATTAAATGTAGATGGGAGGGTGTGGAGATGCTCCAGTCTGAATAACTGCAGATGCCAAAAAGAGGCAGACAGAGAGGGAGGCATATAATCTAAGTCATTATCAGACCTAAATGGACAGAATGTGCAACCATCTCAAACGAACAAAGTGATTTCACAGATCGCTGGTGCCCTTTTCTGGGGATGGCAAATAAATGGCGCCACTATATATTTTTTCCCCCCGCTGTGTAAGTTCTCCGTAGTGCAGTTATACAGAGAGCAGTGACCTCCCATCAGGGCGACCCAATCATCTCACACCGCACCTAAATGGAGTTCAGTGATGGAGGCTGTGCTGATGAAATACTGAGTGTAGCTTTCTTTATCAATAAAGGGATCGTCTGTAGGGTGATGGCATTGGTGATAATGGGATGTGCGTCTAGTGCTCAGTGCATCAACAAACTCGACTGAGGATATAATGACTTTAGATGAGGTCAGGTTGCGAGGTTATGGGAATAGTTCACATGAAAATGACATCATGTACTACTCATCCTCAGGTAGTTTCCAGATCCGCATTATTTTCTGTATTCTGTGGAAGACGAAAGGAGAATTTTTTAATAATGTGCCGTTCGCTCTTTTCCACAGCTAGAATGATTCAAAAAATGATGCAAAAACACTATTAAAGCATTCAAAAATGAGTAATTTATGCAATAAACTTAATTTTTCTGAAGACATACAGCAACCCAATATGAAGAGTCAACCTGAAATCATATTATTTACTCATAATCATTACCTCCAGCAGAGTCATAGTCAGCTGAATCAGTTTTATGAACTGGATCAGCAGATTTATTAAAAAAAAAAAAAAAAAGCCCACCCAAAAGATTTAGTTCATGAATCAGACTGACACTGCAACTTCTGAATGCAATTTTGATGAACACCAATTAAAATGAATTTCAATGATATTAAATTTTCAAAGCATTAAAAAATTTAATAATTTCCCATCAGCCCAACACAGTAAATTACTCAAACCCACCTATAACAGATTTTGACTCTATGATCACATCATTGGTTCTCCGTGATTTTTTTCTAACAGTTTTCAGTGCCCTAGAGCCAAATATAAGTTATTTCTGTGTACTGTATTATAGTGTTAAAATAAATTGGTTATATCTACATCAGTAATTGAAATGAAAACCTGAAAGTTTCATATTAAGAAACGCTTTCTCCACAAACTGTACATGTAAGATATATAATATTCCAGTAAAAAGTGCATGCTGTAATTGTGGATACAGGGTGATTTGGACCCAAAAAAATAGAGGTAAGAAGTATATGTTTCTGTTTGATAACATAAAATCAAAGAAACGGATATTGATACACAAATGTCTGAAGGCATTTCTAGCACTATTATCGCTGCCAGTAATTACAGACTCTGATTGTAAAGAAACATCAAACCAGCCCACCTTATTATAAAGCATTAATGAGTATTCACAGTAATATCTAATTCAGATGATTATATTATCACAGATAAGAATGTTGATGAGAACAAATTTAATTTCCCTACTACACCAAATCTAATCTGCCATGATTAAGCTTTATTAGAACGTAAAATGAGCACAGACGATCATATATAATCTTTTTCCAGGGCAAATTAAATCTTTTCCTTTGTAAATAAATTGGCAGTATATTTTGCCGTATGCTTCAAATTGGGAATGTCCTTCAAAACATTTGGTCACAGTTATAAAGTGTATAAAGGGTTATGCAGCCATTCGCTTTGCTACGTAGCAACGTTTGTGTTTCTTTGCACTAAGTATTGATTTTTTTTCCTGACATCATTTTTTAAAGTGGTTTCTGATCCCCTTTTGTCTTTAGAGCCTCATGTCTCAAAGCTTTCAGAACCTGCCAAATGCTTTGAACTTTTTTTTTTTAGGTAGAGTCTGACATGTCTCCAACGCCAAAAACAAAACGTCCATGTAGAATTCCACACCTTCAACGGATGCTTCTAGCGGAGGCTGATGACTATAGTCATGAAATGCTTATCTGCTCATTGATTGGGTCCCGACATGTATCGCTATGCAAGAGGATCAAATGCATGAAGCTTGTAGCCTAAAATCAAATATAAAAGAAAGTCAAAAATAAAAAAGGCTCAATTTGCAAAAATGTGCTTGATGAGTAAGACAGAAAAACCACTCTGGAACTGCAAAATATTGTAATGTATTGTATTACAGTCAATTTCTATGAAAACTTGTTGTTAGATGTAGTCTTGAAAACAGATTTAGATTAAATAAAAATCGCAGTTACCTTTTTTATACCTTTTTATAGTTTTATTAGATGGCGGAAACATGCTTTCATAGTGCATGATTATATATTATATTATATTATAGAACATTTTACACTTTTAAAAGCTTTGAGAAAAGAACTGTCACTAGTAAAACGTCTAGATATACTATAATAGCTTAATAATAAAAGATATAACAGCTCATTTTGAATGTACATCAATAGAGAAAGATGCTTTTGTCCCCAAATAATAGTTCTGCCATATAGACCCTATGTAGCCCCGCCCCTTTTCATTGCCGCTGTCATTGTGTTCCGTCTTCCGATTTGAATTACCACAGCATGTAGTATAAGGTCTTATTGATTTATGAATGAACCGCTCGTTTTAAAATCCTCCCAGTCTGACATTTGTTATGACATCCACTTCAAACCTTACAATGCTCATGATAACTTTCATTAACTCTACAATAAGTAAAACCAATTCACCATCGAATTACTCTTCGACAGTGCCATAGAAATATAAAACAGAAGTTCAAACACAAAATTCTAAAGATGGCTTTACGCTTGTTCCTCCAGCACATAAGGTCTAGGGCTGACTGCCAAATCTAACCAGGCAAACCTTGAGTGCATATAGAGTAACCTCTCTCAAATGTAAAATCTTAAAGTTAAAAAAGCTTAAAAAGAGCATGAAGTTGATCCATAAACGTCCAGTGCTGTAAATTCTGTGCTTCAACAACGGCATCATTACATGTCTACAGCACGCGGTGAGTCATACTCAGCATTTAAAGAGCAGACTAATGCCTTGCAAATGAGTAGGTAAGTCTAATGATAAAAAATGGGTTTTTCTATAAGAAATGATCCAAGGCACATGTGTGCCTTCTTTTTCCATCGCCGAGTGTCTCTTCAGTCCTCATTTTCCTGCAGCTTTACTGGAAATGATTGGATTAGCCATACACATTTCATCTCCAGCGTGTTCACATTCCACCGCAATTAGTCATTCTGAACAGACAGGCAGCAGAATAAAGCCACTGAGCCACAGTCATCACAGCCACTCTTATCACACAAGTCACACCAGTTAGAAGAAATTTACAGGGCTGGAGGTCCTGCTTAGCCTCAGACTAAATGGAAGACAAAAGGTTTTAGTTGTCATGACAATTAGATGGACTCTCAGAGCTGAGTAGGTTTTGATTGCCTGAAGTTATTAGCTGGTGGTAATTAAGTTTGCATTATTCTCTCCCGGCAGCAGTTTTGCTTCAACAGTAGTCTGTCCTTTGTAAGCACGGCCAATGCATGGACCAAATCCCCTCTACATATTGGCACACACAGATTTTTTTTTTCCTTTGACCCTTTTCATCCTGGAAAATCAGGCACTTTGAATAAATTCACCAATAAACAGTTGATGTGAAGAAAGCTAGATGGAAAAGGTCAGGTCGTGTTCGATACCGTGACCTGAAAAAGAAAATGTTTGACATTCATTGACCGTAAAAACTACTTTGATATTTTTGTTCCAGAATAGTGCACTTGCTGTTCCCACGTGCACATTCAGTGGAATCCATATTGTACTTTCTTTGTTGTTTAAGTCCATTTCTGTCAAAACTGAAACATTTGAGTATGTGATTGTGTCATTTTTGATTGTGAATTTGTGATTCCTTAAATGCTATGAAAATTCTAGGATATGCATTTTACTTACCCTGTTGGCGTATTGTTTTGTTTTTTCTTGCTCTAAACATAAATCTAGCAAAATACTGTATAGTGAAGTTTATATATTAAACATGAAGAAAAATCTATTTGCCAATGGGGTAAGAAAAATAAACTTAAGGCCAATCACCCAAGGTGAACTGGGTAAAAAATAAAAATTAAAAAAATAATAACTAAAAGCTATCACCATACTTCCCCAGTTGATTGATTACATTAAGAACTGCAAACATTTTTTGTATTAGAAGTTTTCACAAATGTTATGTTTAAACATGCAAATGTGGATTTATCTGATTAAATATGCACTAATTTACATAATTTTGACAGAACAGAAATCTGAACATCGAATAAAGCCATGCAGGTTCAAAATTGTTTTATTTTGTTGACATATTAGAGGCAAGGGTTTTTACGGAGGAGATTTTGGACATCTTTTTATCACAATATAAATCATTCATCAACCAGAAAAAAAAAAATCACCATGTTTTTGGGAATAAAATCAAATCAAGTGAATATAACATGAAAAAACTCATCTCTAAAAACCTTAGAGAGGAATAAAACTGAAAGGTGCAGAAGAGATTTCTGCCTCAGAATGACAAAAAATAACTAGATAGAATAAGATGAACAGATGAAGTGCAATAGCCGAATAGCCCAAAATCTCGAAACCGACCAGTGCATGAAAAAATATGTTTTGCCTGCAGTGTCTTGCCTTAATTAGATATATTCTCTGAAAACAAGTCCTAATATTTTAATAAATCTTCTCAAATAAATGTACCTTGTGTCTTTGTCAAGATATTTTTACTGAAATATGAGGCAAAATATGTACTAAATGTTTTTATAACATACACATACACAAAATTCATAAATCTTCCAATAAAACTAAACTAAATATTGCTGGTGATGAAAATAAAAGAGTGCTTCATGTTTTAATCATATGTCTAGCAGAGTCGACTGAAGTTTATGCTTAAAATAAACTTAATTAAAGATATATTCTAAATATCTAATCATTATAATTATTAATAATAATAATAAATAATAATAATAATAATATCTGGAAAATGCTAACAAAGGAAGAGGAAAAAATAACTACATAATATTACATAATATAATTACTTACTATTGTAAATGTGTTACAGGATTTTGTAATGCATTACTTTAAAAAGTAACGATCCTCAACATCACATTTTGCTATGATAAAACACAAAGATCATGATACTGAATGTTTGGAGCCTTATTTCAGCTTAAAATTTTCTTTTTCCAGAATTTTAAACATTCTCTATTCATGCCAATAAAGGCAGAAGAACAAACCTTGCTCTCAAGGACAGCACGACTCAGAAAGGCAGCACTTGTCTGCACATGTAACAACAGCCACCTCCAAAGTCTGCCTTTCCCTGAAGCAGCAGCCAGCAAGGCGGTTTTTCAGGGATACTTTGTGCTTTCACAATCACAAGACGGGGCGACTTCCACTGGAGAGCTTAGCAGTCACTTGCTCGCCTCTAGGAGAGCGTCAGCCCCCAGGTAGAGTCGTGCAGGTGGGAACAGAATGTGTCAGTGCCTAGATCATACTAATGCAAGCAACCTTATGTCTTCTCATTCCACCGAGGGCACAAGGCAACGCTCGTCTCCAGCATACAAAGAGCATTGCAGGATAACAGAAAAATTCCTTTGGTGCAAATCACACTAAGATGACACATCGGTGGCTCCACACACTTGTACCAATATGGACGCAGGTTTCCTTCAATCAAAAGCGCAATTCCTCCGCTATATAGGTGGCAGTTAATCCACAAAGTCAAAACGTCAACAGGTGACCCCAAAACACCTCTATTGTTGACGTCTATCTGAAAAGCATGCTTTGAAGTGCCCCAGATGGTGCTCTGTGTTATTATTCATGCTTGTTGTTTGGGTAGACGCATGACCTGTAGCTACTGCACAGAACTGCTTTGCGGTGAGTGTCAACAATAAACATGTGAGCGTTGCTTTGCAACTTCAAAGCCGTTGAAAGTCTCAGTACACAGCCCCCTATCCCCTAAAGAGTTCATTTGAATTTCGCCTGCTTCTCTTTTAACTGCAACACAACAAAAAGCTTACCAGAGCTCTATATTGAGGTTTTGTTCGGGGGGAAAAAAAGAACAATTGTTGCGTGAACTAATTATTGGGATTGTTTTTTTCTTTTTTGCAGAATTTTCTTTTTTTCTTAATTGATGCATAGATTTAAAAAGAGCATGCTCAGCATGAGTTCATTTAATGATTCGCATTATGTTTGTTCTCTCTGCTATTTTACAGAAATGACAGACCGTGCTTTTGAGTATTATGGGATTTTTTCCTGCGGCTTACTGCCTCTGCTTATTTTGTCAATGGGATAACAGTTACTGCACATGAATGACCAACAGCAGCACTCCAACATGTTTACGGCACAGAAGGATCAAGGATCACACTGACAGGTTGAATTTTGACAGCAGAACACAACATGGCCCGTTCATTTTATGGTTGAACACCAGGAGCTCTCACCAGCCCCTTTTGTTTCAAAGCTCTTTGCCAGCGAAATAACAGCTTTTCTTGAACAAAGCTGACAAACTCTGCTTATAGTCGGCTGGTGTGAATGTAAATGTATTTTCACAGTCACATTCTGACTGCGGGGAATCAAGAGTTCATTGGAACAAACTCCGTGATTCAGAGAAGAGGTGGCGGAAAAGAGCCAAGCAGATTACCCTGCTTACCCTAGACTGCTCCAATGTCTTGTTAGCACTAATGAAACTGATTTCAAAGGTCACACTGGCCGCACACATCATCTGTTCTCTCCAAATACTGTAAGTATGCTTTAGTCTCGGAATTTCAAACCTGCTGTTTGATCAACTATTACCAAATGACTGAGTGACCGAGAGAAAATGACAGGAAGTGGCTTCCTTCCTCAGAGCAGCTATAAGAAGGGAAGGTTAAATATCCAATTTCACTCCGTTGGTTTTCCTCCCAGAAAGTAAATATACATGGTGAAATTGCTCCTGATGTGTTCAGCAGAATAAGAGATTGTACTGGAAGAGGAATATAGTGTTTCCAGAAAAAAAAATCAATTCAATTAAAGAATTAATTCAAGTCATGCTGGCTATATAGGCTGTAAAATTGTATGCATGGGCTACAACTTTCCCCTTCTTGATTGATCTAACAATTATATTTGTATGGCTCAGAAACAGTGGGAATGTAATAAGCTTTCTTCTAATATCGCTGGAATGACCCTTCACGCTAGATGAGCGTTTTGAAACACTCAGATCCACGGCGCAGCTGGAAGAACGGGCTTTATGAAATAAAACCCAGTGACTCGTCTTCCATAAACAGAGCGTATCTTTGTGTCAGTGCACTAATAACTTTCGGCAATGCGCTCATGCTATGTAATGGGCTGGGGAAGAAATGATTAAGTGAATTCTCTTTCATTTCTCCTAACTCCGCCTCTCCAAACCACCAAGTTGAATGAGCCCGATGATTTATAATTGATGACAGCCCACTCACTATGGGTGAGAGGGTTTTCATTAATATCACAATGAAGCCAATCTTCCAGCTCTCTTCAATTGTCTTCAGATCCCACAGAGACCGGATGTACTGTATAGCAGCAGACTGCACTGCCCTCTCTTCAACAATTCTGCAAGTGAGTCCAAAAAGTCTTCTTCCCATTTGCCATCTTTATCCAATCATTATCATTAAAGTTATATCAGAGATTAATATTTCAAAGACTTACGTAAATGCTCTCTGACTGATGCGGAAAAAGCCATGGGAGCGTATTGAAACCACAGAAACCTTTGAATTTCATTACCCAAGATGGGAAGTGCAGTGTCTTGGCTTTCATTATAAGACACGCTGCGTCGAGTGAGTCGAGTAGCACCATGCAATTCAGTTAAGAAGGCATCCCAGGGTTTTCTGGGAGAGGCCTAATGTCACTCCAGATATATCTTTCCAGTACAGATGGAGGACTCCATCCCTTCCACAGATCAATTGGCAAGGCATTTGAAGCAACCTCAGCATGGGTCTTCCTTGCATTTTTGCATAGGCAGATTACTTCCTGATCGTCATCTCTAAACCAAACCCTTAAATGAAGAAAAAAAGACACCACATTTAAGGCACTTCTGCATAAACAGAAACGTGACTGCCAATTTTAAACAGCAATTACACGCGTAGGACTGGAGAGAAAAGCGCACCCTTAATACTTCGGCATGTGATAATTGTGCAGGACATTAGCAGAGCTCGCTTTCTCTCTGTGGCAAGGACGAGATAAGTAGCCCTGCCATGGTGTACTGTCAGCAGGGTAAGTGTGAATGATGACCACAGCGGCGCACGGCTTAGGAACATCTCCTTCACCCCTGGCTCTGTCCCTTCCGCTGAGCTCTGAGATACCAGAGCACTGGCCTCATTTGGATGCTGGCTTCCTTTTCAACTCCCGGTACCATTGCTCACCACAAAAGCAGCACAGACCCAATGACAGCATGTCGCCACACGTGCAGTTTTTATTCTGAGCGACAAAGCACTCCACCATCTGCGGCAATACTCCTGCTGTTATTTTATGTGGAAGTTTAGAGCTTTACATAGGCCAAATACGTCACATAGTTTAGCAAATGCTTTTACTCTTAAATCTTTTACTCTGTTACAAAAGTAACTACATTTTATCAAAATTGAGTTATTGAGTAAGTCGTGCTATTTTCTCACTCTCATGTTGTTTCAAACCTGTTTGACTCACTTTCTTCTGTGGAACAGAAAAAAAAATCATCCATATCAATGTCCATATCCAAGACAATGTTGTATGTTAGGATATTCTTACACATGGAAGGTTTTTCTCACGCTTTCTGAATGGTGGACAGTATTATGAAAACTTTAACTTAAAATATTTCTTTCTTTTTCAATAATCCCTTACAATGTACAGTCCATCACAATACAGAAGAAAAATCTCACTTCATCGCAACTTTACGGTGCCACACAATAGATTTGTGTGCAGAGAAAGAAAACTGAAGCCTCAGGTGCCTTGATAGAAAAAAAACAACTTAATATATTTTGAGTACTTTGCATTTATTAATGGAAAAGTAAACTCACACTGGAGCAGTATTGCGTTTACAGTATATTTACAGGTACAGACACTGCGATCACTGCGGAACGCAAGGTCTGGAAGAACACAGAGAAACTCTGGTAATTATTACATCCTCCACCTCCTCATTTAAAAGCAGTCCTCTCCAAATAGAGCGGTAGACTATGATCTATCTTGTGATGAACTATGTTTAGATTCGAATAAAACTTGGAGTGAAAATTGACATCAAATCTTTGAGGGTATTTTTCTCTGTTCTAGTGTTGGCAAAGTTACTGCATTTTGCCTTTGTCAGACAGTACGGAGGTCTTATTAGAAGTGATTTGAAAGTTAGGCTTCATGAACTCAAGAAAGGCTCAGGCTCTCGCTGCCCGTAATTTGATCCAATTAAAAAGCTTTGATGAGGAAGCCTCCTTCAACTGTCATTGAGGGAAGATAATGGTTTGGATTTCTGTTTATGGCTCAGCTATTCATTTATGGCAAGCAGGGGCAAATCATATTTAACGGTCTCTTAAACTGATTTTTTTTTTTTTTTTTGGGAGGGAGGGGGGGTTACAAGTATTATATTTATTAATTTTTCCCAAACAAACTCATGGACAGCACCACACTGTAATAATGAAGCACTTCTCCCCCGAAACAATCAATGAGTACTGAGGGAGACAGATGGACTGTTTCACAACATGATCACACCTATCTCAGCAGCTCAAATTAGACCCATCACACTTAGTCCTCCTATGTGGACGTGTCTCCGGCAACAAAGCATGTCTAATTCAGAAAAGAAAAAAAGAGAGCAAAATGTTTAAATGAGCCGGAAAATGTAATGCATCTGCCCAAGCCTCTTTGATGGGAGTCCATTGACTCCGATGAATGTAGGATTTATGTGGCCATTTATGTATGCTGCGTTACGGCTGAAGGAGCATGGCCCTGTTCTATTACATGAGTTAACACTTCTGCGGAGATCACCTGAGACCTGCCTGACGTTTCCCTTCCCCCGCGCTCACTCTCGCTCTCCCTCCTACTCCTCTGCTCTGGAGTGTGCTGAATGCCTGATTTCTCCCTGACAAGATGATCACATTATCCATGGCAATTTAAATCAGATAGACACCAGCAGGTTAAGGATTATCAGACGATGCAGTGCAGGAAGGCCTTACGCTAACACCATATTCTAATATGGTGATAAAAAGACACTTAAACCTTGAGCAGAGAGGTAAATTCAAAGGGGACATATCATGAAAATCTGACTTTTTCCACATTTAAGTGCTATAATCGGGTCCCCAGTGCATCTACCAACACAGAAAACGTGAAAAGAACAACCCAGTAACTTTGTTTTGGTAAGCCTTTCTCTGCAAGCACGTGAAAAAACGAGCCGCTCAAATTTCGCTCCTCTTGTGACAAAGGAAGGGGATCTTACTATAATATCACCACCCCTTAATCTGCACGTTTTCACCCAAAGCGCCATCATTTTGTTTTCGCAAACAAAAGTTGAAACTTATTCCTGAGTCTCTCCATCAGTGTCTGACTCCAGTTTGAACAATGTAAGGCTGAACACCGTTACTGACAGACGTCATTTTGATTCTCCAGCTTTGTTGTTATTGACCATACGAAGCATGAGCTGTTAAAGCTCCGCCCTCTTTTGGAAATCGGGCAGGGAGCAGCAGCTCATTTGCATTTAAAGGGACGTGTTTTTGCTCACACTCAAATAGGGGCAAATTTGACAAACTATAATAAATGATCTGTGGGGTATTTTTAGCTGAAATTTCACAGACATATTTTGGGGGCAACAGAGACTATTATTACATCTTGTGAAAGGGGGTATTATAGGTCCCCTTTAAAAATTATATTATTATATATTATATTATTATTATTATAGTAATATGTTTTAAGTGAAAACATTTGAAAGAAATAAGTTTAGGCAGTTTCAAGGTAGCTTTTGTTCGGCTACTAATTGTATATGATGCTGGGGATTTCTGGGGATACAGAATATATTAAAGAGAAGAAGCACTTTGGAACAAAAAAGCATGTATTAAGTATGACCAGCATGATCAGCATGATCAGCATCCTACTGACCACAAGTATAGTTTTTAAATTATGCAACACTCACTATGCAAAACACTATATAATGCAATCACTGCTGGGCTATAGAATGCTAAAGTGCCAGTCCACTTTTTCAGCAGCCTGGTTTCCAGAATCATTTTTTCTACGAGGTGAATAACAACATTACAAAATTTGATTTAATGCAAAAACAAAGTATTTGAAAATCAGACAAAAAGATACAAGACTGTATGTACAGAAACAATATATTGCATATTTATTGCAAAATATACTGTATGTTTGACAGCATGTGGAGACCGACTCGATTATGGGAGTGAGCTAAAGAGTTATTTTGGCACAATTTGCTTTTTTTTTTTTTTCGATTTCCTGATTGTTGGAGATTCCTTTAGAAAAATCATGCAATGTACGTTTTCACCTATAATTCTGCAGTTAAACATGAGTTGAAATAATGTGGACTTATGGCTCGAACAGAAACATATAACATCAATTAACAACCATGTAGCGTACAGTGGGTCTGTCTTTAATGGTTTTCAAATTATCTTCAGAACCCCACTGCTTTCCTTTATAGTAATTTGGATTAAAGTTGAAACCTCGAATCACCATTACAGTGGACTCTGATTATAAGAATTCAGAACAGACGTTCTCCTGTGCGCATTAGATTCAAGTGTTTTTTTAACACTTTCTCATTTGTTAACAGTAGTTAATGCATTAACTATCATTAACTAACAATGAGCATTTATTAGCCTTTGTTAATGTTAATTAAAAATACAGTTGTTAATTGTTTGGTCATGTAAGTTCACAGTGCATTAACCAATGTTAACAGATACAACTTTAAAAATTATGAAATTAACATTAAGATATATAAATGCTGCAGAAATTCATTGTAAGTTCACGTTAACTAATGTAATAAATGAATGTTTACCAAGAAATCTTCTAAATAACAGAACAATGTAGGCCTACTTAGAAAAAGAAGTCACCTGGATCCCTCATAAAATCCTCAAATGATATCCTTGGGTGAATATTGTGATATCTTGCTGTATCAAGATTCATCGTAGTTTTGGCTTTATGACATTCCATTGCCTAGAAAATTCATCAAAAAATACTAAACTGATTCACAATCCAGCCACTGAGAGAGAGTACTGGGTCTACATCACTTAATTTCTAAGATGAAAGAATGTTGAAAGACCCCTGTCAATTTGAGAGATGTTTTCACATGATAGTGGAATCTCCTAAGGGCCCACTCAGAGATGTAGGTAGGTCGAGAGTCGACCAGACCAGGACTTCGGCTCATCAGACAGAGGCCTGCGGATCCGTAATGGGGCTCAAAGAAACAGAAGACATCCTGCATGGGCTCTGACCTCAAACACACCGCCAGCCCTGAAAGCCCGTCCATTGCAGGCCGTGGGAACAGATTGCTTCAATTACCACAATCCTCACGTACTGAAATCCCCCCTGACACCGACTGCATCCATGTGCTAGAAAGGGATTTGGGAAGCAACATGTGGCACCAGAACACTGGGGGCCAACACTTTCCTACACCAATCTATATTCTGTTTGAACCCAGAGATGTCTCCAATCTAGCATCCCTCAACACTCTCAGATTAGATCAAACGTCTGTCCATAAGCACCGATTTGTGTGGTCGGCACTTGCTCTTTAAATGTATATTGAAATCAATTCATCTGTGAGCACATCAATCTAAACAAGATGCATATTTGCTCTCATTTTCAACTTCATAGGCATGGAATGGACTACTAGAAGTATGGACAGATGTTGTCTAAAGTTTATATTTTAAAGCCTCAAAATGTTGATTTTTACTTTTTTGCAACCTTAATTGCATTTAAACACAAGAGCTTTACAAGCTTTATGTTCGAATTTTGAAAAAATACATATATTTATATAATATATATATATTATATATATTATATATTAAATATATATATTTTAACTGTTACAGTCAAATTCCATCAGATTGAACTGAATAATTTTTATGTATTTTAATTGAATAATTGAATAATTCTTACATTTTTACATTTTTCCATTCAATTTGATGGCATTTGATGGCAATTGAATGCATAAATCTTAAAAAAAAAAAAAAAGTATTAGAGAATTAGAATAATTTCTGAAGGATCATGTGACCATGATCACTGGAGAAATGATGCTGAAAATTCAGCTTTGCATCACAGGAATAAATTACAATTTAAAACATATTTAAAACAGTTATTTTTAATTGTAATAACATTTCACAATATTACCATGTTTACTGTATCTTTGAAAAAAAAAATGCGGCCTTGGTACCTTTAAAAAATATTACCAGCCCCAAACATTTGAATGGTAGTGCATATTTAGTGCATTTATATAAGTAAATTAGCACATTTTCTTCATAGTTACAGATGGATTTCAAAATGTCTCTACTAATGCTAAAACCAAACCGGAGCCCTTGATTCCTCTAGTTTGAACCATCACGTAAGCATATCCTGTTAGCAGCAGCATCGAGAACCACGGCACTAATTGCAGGCCACATTTGAGAAATTGACTAATTGATCAAGGCCCTTAGAGGGTGGATTTCTTATAGCAACAGAGCAGGGAAGGTGGAGGAGTCTTGTCATTGATGGTTCACAGAGAACAAGAGATCTCAACGGGCTCTTTTGTTCAGCGAGGGAACGTATCATCCGCACCTTTCCCCAGCCCCTTAGATCTCCCTCTAAATCAGCATTAGAAAGGTTAGCCCAGTGCTGATAGGTTGCCACAGATGATACAGTGTTTATGTCAGAGAGCTTCTCTAGGTGAAGGCATAGCTCCCTGTACACCGCAGATGCGCGTGGAAGATGTATGACTGTGCTTTAATGAAGGCAAGAAGGGAGACGGCCACTAAGGAAGTATCTCTATTGCGCAGGTAGGGCAGTTATCGTGCCCCAGAGTGTGTGACGGTATTCTGATGCCTGAGGCTGAGGACAGGCTGGGATGGTACACAAAGTTCAGGAAACCTATATTCTGCCATTAACACCGTCAAACAGGGTGTGAAATAGGAACATGGAGTTCTTCCACTGTGGAATTGAATCGGTTTAATGCAGCATTACTGCAAAGAAAAACATTCGACAAGCCAAATTCACTTCACTGTGAATTATTAATGTATCAGTAATATACAATTATTTGCGACTTTGCTAGAACTGGATTGATGTTATTGTAGCAAAAGAAGACACAGTCATAACCGCTTCCTCTCCTATTTTCCGGAAAAAAAACAAGAAAAAAAAAAACACTGACACAGATTCTTAAGCAATCACTGTAATTCTCCTGGTGCCTGTTGCCTAATTTCCATTGTTTCTCCGAGAAGGTGCGCAAGAGCTCCTTTGATAAGTGTCTTTGATGTACTTGCAAAGACAGAATGGAGTCATGTTTCTTTTTGAGATGTGCTGTCGTCGAGGTTTAAAGACAATAGTCTTTGGCATGTACTGAGACGGCCGCTGTAGATTCAAGTGATAGCAAACTGTCCAAGTAGAGCATTGTAAAGCACTGCTGTTTTGTTTTCAGTGTCTGTCTAAAGAAAAAGACATTGTCTGCATTCAGAATAGCTGGAGGGGTTTGATCGTGACAGTTTTCAGGCCCATGTTCAAGTTTAACAGTATATTGACAATGGGAGAAATGACAAGGTTCATCAAAAATAGGTTCACTTGAGATGGTGTGGCAGGTGCATAGGTGTGGAGTAAATGCTGTTTATTACCGTTTCTTTTATTTTTTATATTATTTCAGTTAATGAAATTGTCTTTATGGTTTTAATTTTAGTCAACGAAAATAACCCTGGTTTGGCTGTATGAGAATATAATTACTTCCTATATATAAATCATTGTATTATTAACTCATATCTAGACTCATATCTCTTCCATCAATATAATCTTTATACAATAAGACATGCCATGGCAACCTGATCTCATTAGTATATTTGCCAGGTACATATGGATTTTACTGAAATGTAAAATATGGATGTACTAAAAACATCCAAAATGTAATTCACATATGTGAACAAAAATATCTTAAATTCCATTATATTTAAATTATAAATATATTTGTATAGTTTTATGTCCACTATTGCATAGATATGTTTGGGAATAAAAATTAAACAATTAAGTAATTATTAAATGATTAAATATTCAAAGGTCTTATAAACATTTTAAATCTTTAAAATTAGAAACAGTATGAATCTAAAAGGATTGGTAAACATCTAAACTTTTCCCATGAATGCCCGTTTTAGGTGCTGTAAATATGTAAATACTAGTGTATGTTCCACTTTTGTCCATGCAAAAGTATGAAAAATGTATGCATGTTAAAACCATACTTTTCTACAACTGAGATCACGTGCACACTCTAAACTGGTCTGATCCATGAGCTAGGTGACATTTAAGACCATTCGGTGTTTCCAAGAGAAAGCAAGGTTTGTGCAGTCTTTGAAAAATGGACATTTATAAGCAATTCCATCATTTTAGATCTTAAAACGCACTATTAGCTTGAAAGAAAGTACAAATCCGTCGCTCCAGTGGTGTCAAAGAATCAATCAGCTAAACTATTCCATAGACTGACAGCACATGCCCATGGGAACTTTCCTCTGCAGATAATAGAAAACAATTAAATGCCAGAGCTGTGAGGTTGAAGGTAGTATAAGGAGCTTATGGGGAAATGTGATCCTTCAGCCAGTTCACTTTTGGTTCTTCAACTTTTCACTTATTCCCATTCAGAATGAGAATAGCTCCATAACACAATGGTATTGTAAGCCTTGTGGATATAGAGGTAGAACAGTTTGACTGCTTGCAGTGGACTTCAAGCATAAAGTCATCCAATGTGTGGGAATATATAGTTTAGAATAAATTATTTGAAATTCTAAAGTAGTTATAGTTGATAAAAAAAGATTTAAGTGTCAAATGTATGTGTCTGTGAGTGTGAAGAGCTCACTGTATTTATTTTGTGGCACACATTAGCATATAATTAGCATAAAATTAACATTTATATAATAACTTAGTATACATTTAACTATACAAAAATAGTTATTATAATAATGTATGGTTAAAATCATAAATTAATCCCTTTCACCTTCAGACTCGTTTGTGTAATTATTATTATTATTATTTTATTTTTTTTATTACTATTCTAATTACTATTCAAAATGTCACCTTAAGGTGAAACATTAATAATCTTTAAAAAAAAAAAAAAAACAACAACAGCATTTATTCATGGACTTGTTTTAGCAACAAGTCTATTGTAAATGTGTAAAGGAGTGTCTTATAAATCTCAACTGGCTAAATGGATAACTTTTAATATGCACACTGATGCAAATTATATTTCAGGCATTTATAACAAACAACGCTCTATCAAACATCAGAAACATGTAGACTAAATTTGTTTGAAGTGAGTAAAGTGATTAATTGTCTAAAATTAGCTCACCATAGGGGTACAAGTCATCCACTTTGATGAAGAAGAAAGGACTTTAAAATTCAAGACACGTCTCTAAACGAATGATGTTGGTGCATCCTCATCAAAAGTAAACTCCATTAAAAATAAATCATACTGCTTATTATGCTTATTTTAAATGTGTCCAGCTGGTTATTATTTTGGTGGCTTATGACTTCTGAAATCACCACACAGGTACACAAGTTTTCCTATAGGCAATGTGCAGCCTTTAGGCAGCTGATATAGGCAGCACCGAAGACTAATGCAACCCTGTGTTCATAATTTTGAAAACACATTCACTAAAGGTTCAAGAAACTATATCCGGTTCGATTCTAGGATTTCAGCCTTAGCTTCTTTGATTTGTATTTGCTTTTAGAATGCAAGTGATCCAATTCAAAACTTGCCCCAGAAACATCTATCAAATATTCATTTTTAAAAATCGAAACTGCAACCGTTTGTCAGTTCATGAATACCAAGAAGGGTGAAGCAGTTTATTACTAAATGAAGAAGACATTTGTACATTGAAACAAACAAAAACTGGACTGGAATTTGCTTATATGGAATGGAACCATTTTTTTCAGTCTATTTTAACTTTAAAGGCCCATTCACAACAAGGATGACAACTGTAACTAAAACTGCAACCTAACCCCAACCTTAAGTCCACACTACAGCTATAACAATAACGACATAGAGGAATGACATCAATGGAATCACTTTCAGAACAATTTTTTGCAGCTGATGAAAGATAAAAACATTGTCAGAACCCATCCTGGTTTAAAGAGCTCAAGCATTTAAAGCAGAAGACGACAAAAACTACAGCAGAATAAACAGAACATTATCATTCCTGAATGTGGATGCTACAGTTACTACAGTTAACTTTATTGTTGTTGTTCTTGGTGAGAATCTGGATCAGTTAAAGTTTCTGATTTTATTTGTTTTAAATTCATTTTCAGCTGCACAAAGTATTTGAGTGGATTTATAGTTTAATATATGAAATATTCTCTTTATGTGGACCATTTCAGTTTAAAAAACAATATTTATGAGAACTTATTCTACTTGAGTCAATCAGTTTCCTCAAAAAAACTGCTTACCTGAGTTACCTTCACTTGTTGGGTTTTACAGTGACAGCTTCCCCATTCTAGAAAAAGAATAAGTGAATAAGTACTACAGTACTTACCAATATCAACTGAAAAACACTGAAAACGTATTTTTTTTTTTTTTGACATCATACAATTTTAAAAAATGTTGTGAAAGTTAGACATTGAACACTACGATTGCACACAACACAAAGCCTGTAATAATGCTAGCCTTGTTCGGGAAGCAGACTCACTGTCAGTTTAAAGGGTTAGTCCACTCAAAAAAGAAAATTTCTGTCATGAATTACTCACCCTCATGTTGTTCCACACCTGTTAGACCAAATTAAGATCAATCAATCAACCAAGTTTTTGATATACTCGTATGTAGATTCTCACACGCATCTAAGAACATGACACTCAGAGAGGTACACTTGGGCGTATAACACTAGGAGCAGCATTTAAATGATCTGGAGGGATTCAGCGTCATTACTGAGCAGTCAACTGACGCATGAGTCAAGCACAGCTAATAAGATTCAACTGCACTCAGGGTCCAAACGAGACTCGGCTTCATCCGACAGAACTCATGACAACCGGAATTGTACTTACGTACACAATAACATCGCACGGCTGAAGAGGTTTTCAGAAACACTGAGTAGAATAAGTGGCCTAGAACAGTGTTTGCTGTAAAACTTGACTGTTCTGTCACAGGGCATCTTCCTCATGTGGCGGTGATGTGACCAGGCAGCTGGCAGCAGCAGAAAGCGAGGCAGGTCACAGGTGCCAGAAGAATTATCAATCTCTCACTCCTACGGCAAACAAGCACAAACGCTTCCCCTCCCACATGCAGCCTAAAGACGGGAAAGGCATCCACCTCGGGCATGTGATTCTTGTGCTGGAGAAGAGCACAGGCTCTGTGTAGCAAGTGAAGGTAACTGCTGACCCAGTTGGAAAATGGGCATGTGTCCCAAGGTCATACGCCCACACACCCAAAAGGTTTTGTTTGTTCGCAAACTGCCACAAGCCATCTTTTGCAGTCCTTATGCCAGGTGTGCACTAGAAAGGGAGTTCTCTGTGAGGGAATGTAGGCAACTGCTGGCTCAGTCTGTGTTACATAACAAAGTCTCGTGGGACACGTGCACGTATAATGAATGTTTTTTCACTAATGTTATTTGTGAATTCTGCTGAACTGAAGTGGAGCAACGGTGTGACGCACTACGGTAATAACACGCTAACAACCCTCTGTTAATAATGTCGATGTTAAAGTGACCATGAATTCAAAGTTGACTAGTCTAATTTTTATTGCGATTTAATCTTTAATCAGAAGAACTTTCCCTTCCTCTTGCAGCGACATCATTCACTCACATGACATCACAGCAAATCACAACCATCCAATCCATTTCTGATTAACAAAATCAAGTTCCTCCCTACAGTTTTTCTTGTTCGAGAAGCCATTTCACTAAGATATACAGTACACTGGAAGAAAAGTCTATAGTAACTTCAGGTTAATGTGCAGAGACGACTACAGTTTAAATCTCGTTCACACAGCAGGGACAGAACATCCTCAACATGCTTATTTTTAACAAGAGCTGGCAACCAAAGTTTTAGGAAAATATAAAAATGATAAAAGGGTTAGTTCACCCAAAACTGAAAATGATGTCATTTATTACTCACCCTCATGTTTTTCCATACCCATAAGACCATTGTTCATTTTCATAACACAAATTAAAATATTTTTGATGAAATCCGATGGCTCGGTGAGGCTTCTATTTCCAGCAAGACAATTATCACTTTCAATGTCCAGAAAGCTACTAAAAACATATTTAAATCACTTCATGTGAGTACAGTGGTTCAGCCCTAATATTATAAAGCGGCAAGAATACTTTGTGTGCGGCAAAATAACGACTTTTCAACAATATCTAGAGATGGCCGATTTCAAAACGCTGCTTCGAAGCTTTACAAATCTTTTGTTTCAAATCAGTTTGGAGCGTGTATCAAACTGCCAAAATCACGTGAACTATTGTAGATTGTTTATAAATCATTATTTTGCTTTTTTGGCACAAAAAAAGTATTCTCGTCGCTTTATAATATTAACGTTGAACAACTGTACTCACATGAACTGTTTTAAATATGTTGTTAAATATGTAGCTTTCTGGACATTGAAAGTGATATTTGTCTTGCTGGCAATAGAGGCCTCACTGAGCCATCGGATTTCATCAAAAAATATCATAATTTGTGTTTCGAAGGTCTTAAGGGTGTGGAACGACATGAGGGCGAGTAATTAATGACAGAAGTTTCATTTTGGGGGGAACTATCCCTTTAAGCAAATGTGGAGCGACTTGATGCAGCAGCTATCAGACTGAAGACAGTGGAGGTCATGTGATCAGTCTGCTGTCAGATATTGTATTCGAGTTTTTCCTGATTTCAGGTGTATGTTGTGATCATGTAGAAGGAAAAGTGAACCATGCAAAATGTGACTGAGATTCTGTTGCATGTGAGCCCTGATAGCCAGATGTTTCCTTCCAAGACACAGACAGATGGACACAATAGCAACGTTGTAAATTGTTCTGTGATATAATGTGCAATGCACTAACCATTTTGATAATTTGGAAATACATGGAGCGACATATTAAAGTTAGTGATGTTTATAAGATGGTTTAGATTTTACACATCCAGTCAGTAGAGTCAGTTAATTTGACAGTTTCTGGTCGTTACACATATACCATACAATTTTATTTTATCATGTTCTGTGTTACTTTCAGGTATTCCACTGAAAGAGGCTTATTGAATATTTTCAACCTCACATCCCATTTTGTATTTGTACCTAGCAAAGCAATTATAAATCAGTGGGTGATGTTCACTATAACTGGATTCAGTGTGACAGGAAATTAAACAGCTGAAAATAGACTTCATACATGTAAAGATGATAAGGACCCATAAGCCATGAACATGTGGGTAAAATGGGAGATAATTTTCCATTCTGCTCACATTTGCTAATGCAGTGCCGAGCCACAGGGTCCGGTGGCATAGCTGCCACACTACTGCCCTCTGCTGGTCACATGTGTGTATTGTGCTGCTGAGCATTGTACCAAACTCCATTAACAGTTTTGTCCTAAATCCACCCTGAAAAAAAAAAAATCAGAACAGCTTTGTTTTTGTTTCTCATTATTGATATCATCTTGCATTCCATAGCAAAGAATCAGTTCATTTACCACAATGAAAATGAAAGCAGATCATTACATTTCCAACAAAATTGAAAACAGGACAAAGAACTGACTTATTAGACACAAGCTGTATTGTAATAACTCATTGTTCTCACTGCTAGGAAATAACTGCATGTAGCTGTGCTGCTGAAAACAATTAATTTCTAAAGAGCGCATATATTAGTCCCATAACTGCCTGGTACATAATGATAGAAGAATTCAAAGGGAAAGTAAAGACTTGGTGATGCGAAAATTTGGTCCGATTTGCACATGCAATTTTTCACCATTTCAAATGCAGTTTAACTTTCTGAGAGCAGGTGGCACTTACAAAAAAAGTAAAAATACCTTGGTTCAGGGGCGTCAATAATTGTATTCATTGCATGCAGGATTAACGGAGTCAGCCAATATTACTATGCGTGGCATAATTTGTATTGTTAAATAAAAACAGAAAAGTAAGTAAATACAGTGGCCTGTGTCATGTAAGATCAGTGGCGCTGCCAATGTATCTCTATTCAGAGCATGATTTTGCATTGTTGAGTATTGTAGCCAGTCACAGTGTAACGATCGTCAGCTGAAGTGCCCGCTATAACCACTAGAGGGCACTTCACCATGGACTCAGCACTACACACTCACTCACTCACTCATTCATGCAGACTACATTTCCCAGAAGCCCTGTACCTATCACTGATCACCTCACCAGCTGCAGCTCATTATCAGGACTATATTAACACACTGCACACACACACCATTGCGAGGTCTTGATATTCGAAGTGTTGTCATTTCTGGGCGTTTGTTTCCGTTTTGCCTGCCTGTTTTGCCCCTGTTTGTTTACCGTCTTCCGATCGTTCTCTGGCTGCCCTTGGATTTACTGCATTATGTTACTGGACTGTGTTAACTTGCTGCCTGGATCAACTCCTCTGCCTGTTCACTGACCACGATTCTGCCATTCCTCTGACATATCTGTTTGCTGTTGACCATTGCCTGTGTGACTACTCTTGTTAAAATAAAGCTTGCATTTGGATCCCACTCTGTTGACCCTTCATTACACACAGGGATTTCTGTTGAAAACAAGGATGTGGTGTTTCTGAGTTACTGGAAAAGGTTTCTATTTTTTGCGAAGACACACATTCCTGTCCCACCCACTTTTTAAAACAAAGTTACACCACTGATATGACCTAAAGAGTGAATCTTAAGTTGACCAGTTTTATTCATAGCGTGATGTAGAAGAAATTATAACTCTACTTTTTAAAAAAATGTTTGTGCCAGGCACATCAACAACCATTCATTCAAATAAAAACGTACATCCATCTTGGTGTGAACAGGCCTTATGTCACCTATTAAAGCTTGCTGACCCAACACGAGAGACCTGGACTCCATTCCGAGAGCACGCTGCCACTGTGAAGCACCATCAAAGATCTTTTAAACCATTCCTTACCCCAGTGTCTCGTGGGAATTTCCCTGCTGTTACTCAGAGTGTGAATGAAATCCCCCTGCTGCTCTGCCATTAGGACTGGCCACAGTCCAGTCACTCTGAGTCAGTGGCTATTCATGATTTTCTCTATGCAGTGAGCAACTGCTACACAGTTACAAAACTGTCAAACTATCACTCTCAATCTCACCTCCACATTTATTCAGAGCCAAATCATCTGAATCATTATCCTTCTCTGAAGCTTTTCAAAGCCCAATACATCTGAGACAATACTGACTTCAGTTGAACTGAGAACCCAAGTCTCCTGAACGATGAAAACAGTCAAATGAGAGTCAAATGTCGCTTATACTTGATGCATCTTGATTCAAAGGAGACGTTCCGATGGGAGTACGGGTGGATGGGGTTTATTCCATAGGTCTATCCAGAAACAGCTGTTTTACCTCTAATTAAAGGAATGTAGCAGGTGTCACCTGCACCCCAGCAGTGTGGGGGCACACCTGGTTGAATTAATTTGATCCAAAGTGGTTCAGACAGGGCTGCCTGCGCTCTGGTGTGGCATTCAGACACTCAACAAGGCTACTGAAACTGAGTACCTGCTTAGCTGGATTTGTGGAAGTGCCCCATGCAACAGCAAAAAGAGGCCTCTATCCTAACAAACTCACCCCTGGGACGTGGTTTAGTGAGGGAAGGAGGTAACAGAGTAAGCCTGTTTATACCAAGGAGGTCTAGAGAGAGCTATTTGTTAGCATTATTCATCTCAATGGTATTTGCTAAGCATGAGCAACAGAAGTTTGTTCATGACCATATAGAGTTATTTTGTGTAGGGCCAACACTATGTAGATGAGTCAGTGACATAAGAAAAAAAAAACTTTTAAAAATCTAGTGTAGAAAAAAAAACAATGTGGCAAGTTTGTATAATCTTTGTGTTCTTGTTTGGTTTAGAGAAAGGTTTCAGTCTAATGACTGAAGATGTCATGTGGTGTAACCAACAAGTACACAAATAATCACATATTGTCATCATACATGTCATATTTTCACAACTTAAAAAATATTTTCAAAGAAGTTCTTAAATATAATAAGTAGTTTTTTAATGAATTAATTATTCATTAATAAATATAATTATAGATTTATAATTAACTCAGACATTCACAGGTCAGAGTTCACCAAACTTGAACTTTGGAACGTGCCAATATGCAAAACCAAAGCCACTTCAAGGCCACTTTTTATTTGCATGTGAATGGAGGAGATGCTTCACTATGCTGAATAAACTGTTTTTAATGAGTAAATAGCTTAATATTTAACAAATCGACAGGTCGTCGGCTAATACTCATCATGTTCTGAAACATTCATTTTGGGTTGATCTATTTTTAGTTTAAACCAAAGAAAAATGCAGTTTTTTAAGAGAAGTCACGGACAATTGCGCAACAGGTATGATTCAGTTTATGGCATTTCTATGGTATCTGTGTTTGGTAATCAAGGTACACGTGATCCAAGTCAGCCTTTACGCTTTCTGCAATGGTGGAGCCACGTACCCTCGTATCTCCCAATAATAAGACCATTTCTGGCAAAACTTTGTTGCATGAAGTGGCATTTCCAGTCTCCAGCATTCATATGCATATGAATGGAAGTCAATGGAATGAAAAGTAGTGTGACTGCCACTTTAGCCACCAATTTGCCAAAACATACAAATTGCCAGGAGATTGTGTTGGCTGTTATGTGAATGTGAAAGGCAGCAGTCAGGGAAAAATATAAGTCCATTTTTCACTTTTAAGAGGCAATAAATAAATAAATAAATAAAGGTCAATGGTAAACATCCACTATAATATAATATTAGCAATGTATTAGGTTGTTGCAAATAAACTTAATCAGAATGCAAGGCTACTTTCAAATGACAAATCTACGGAAAAAGATACTTTTTGCCCAATAATTATAATTACAACATCTACCATCACAGGTTAACTGCTTATGCTAACCAACAAATCTTGGTTTATCCACCTTATTTTTAACTTATGCGTGGGCGCAGCCAGTTTTAACTTCAAGAACCAGACAAGTCCTCTGCACTGACCTATGAGCAGCTTCGTCTCTGTAATGGAGTGATGAATCCAATCTTCAAGCAAAAGGAACTGGATGAAATATTTGAATGCTACAGTTCCACAATCTGATTTCTGACATGTGATGCAGCCTGAATCATAATCACACCATGTTCATTCGTTGACCAAAGGAGAACTGGCCCCCCCAAATGAACCTGGTTTCTCCATTCTGTCACCTGATGGAGTTTGGGTTCCTTGCCACGGTCGCCTCTGGCTTACTTTGTTGGGGACAGTTAATATCAACTATATTCACCGCAAACGGCTCACTTCCACATTGAAAAATTAGCTCATTGTAGAAATAAAAACAGGCCATTCAATGTAAATTTATCTACTGGTGTTAAGAAGACGAAGTTCATGAATGCTGTTTACTCATTTAAAGCTTTCTTTTTTTGTGATTTCACAGTGCGTTTAACTTTAGGACCTTCATTTGTCACCTGCGCAGGGCATCTCCCAAGTCCATTATAGGAACAACCGTAGAAGTTTGCAACCCTTAACCTTTAATAGTTTTTATGCATTCACAAATTGCCTTCAAGATGCACAGGGGCACTGCAGTAGTCATTATTTACATTGACAGGCTGCAGCGTGGAAGGAGCACAAGGATGCATCCCAACATAGTGGGATGGATTCCATCAAACATCTAAAAAAAAAAAAAAACAGTAAACATATTGACATTCTTTTGTAGGGGACTAGATGATTGAGGCACAAAAAAAAAGTCAATTCTGGCACGTGATTAGGATTATCATTTCCCTGGTGTTGTTTTGTCATTGAGTGTGAACTTTGTTGTTAACATCTGCCAGGTATGTATGCAATGTCAGTTTGTCTGAAATGCAGCCTGAGGAAATGCTGTGCATTCTAGTGCACTGGTTTCTTTTGTACCACAATAATGCATTAATTTCATGAGTCAACAGGCTATGACTGGCGGCTTATGTAGAACTAAACAGTGTTTAATTGGATTCTGATCCGCGGCAACACAACTGCAGGGCTGTTTTCTTTTTTTCCCCTTTTGCTTTTTTTCCAAAGCACCTAGAGCATAATGGAGGCGATTACTTCCCCACACTGGTGGCTTGGTGACTTGGTATTGTGAGCCCCTGGGAAGGTGCTGTTTACGGTCACACTTCACATTGCCCCGATGCCCCGGAAAAGCGCCTGGCAGCAGTGCTAATGCTACTAATGCTGTCGGTTGCTGCATTGGCACTGCGGAGGCCAACTAGGAGTCATGCTGGGATTAACCTTAAATTGATTACGACCACAAAGATCATCTCCTGGCTGACTGACATGCTTAGGACACAGTTCATTTCACAACTCATGAGTGAAATCTCAGGCCTACCTTATAAACATCAGGGTGAGGTTTCGCCATTCAAAAGACTACTTGTAATCATTTAAAAAAAAAGTTTACAAAAGATAACTTTATGTGGAGTTCTTAAAGGCACAATAAGATTATTGGATTAAAATATCCAAAAACTAGAGCAATGTTATTTATTTTGTTGACTTGTGTACTTAAATTATCCCACATGTTTCTAACAATGTTTTAATCCAGAGAAATCAGCAATTTTAACCATTGTAACGTCAAGTCATTGCGTCACCTGCCAATGACAAGTCAGGACAATGTCATGTCTGTGTTACCCTCGATTTCTGGTTTACTTTTGTAGAAACCATGAAAACACCATGAACGGTTTTATGTATTTTCTTAGTTGAGTAACTGTTTGGACAACTTTATAGACAGAAAACTAATCATTGTTAAACACGGTTAGTTTTATTGTTCGAGGCTCTCGGCTGAGCCTGTGGAGGTGAAGATGACACCTCCCATGATTCCACGCTCATCCAGGCCGTCATGTTGCTACATCTTTGTTTTGAAGCGACCTCTAGCGGTAAAACTTACATATTGTGCATTTAAGTACAACTTAAATGCCACTACATGTTAAGTATCTCTAATAAAAGTATGAGCAGACGGTCTGATTTATATCTGCTAACACTTCCCAACAGACATTTTACTGACTATAAGTAACTTTGCAATCAAGTTATTCAACTAACCCTAACAGTCTACTAATACTCTAACGAAAGTTAAGCCTAGTTGACATGTAGTTGCAAAGTTACTTACAGTCAGAAGTAAATAAAGTGTAGCACAAAACTATACCCATATATGTGTACACACACCATTTTTATTAAGAGCTGGGTAATTATATTGATATTTTTCTGCCTTCTGATGATATTAATATATACAGTAGAGGTTTATTTTTCAATTACCTCTATTTTTTCATTTAAAAATGTTTAAAGCAAGATTATAAAAAAAAACTATGTAAATAGCTGACCAAAGCAAGGTATGTTTTCCAGATTGTTTTTACTAAATAAACACAAGAATCATATTTAATCATTCTAATTTAAATGCACTAATTTAATAAGTAATTAACTACTTATTATCTATATTTTATTAAAACGTTTGAATATTATGATAATCCGTACAAACCCTTGTTTCCATAGAAAATTCAATGTTTTTTTCATACATAGGCCTATTTTACTCTTTTAAATTTCTTTTTTGGTTTTCCTTTGTTCTGTGCAACTATCTCGCACAGTAACACCCATTTTCCTTTGCCAGCTAGCAAGTATTTTTCCCTCAAAAGAATAATACATTTTTTATGCTGTTATGAATAAGGTTAGGCGCAATACAAATACATTATATAGGATGCATTCCCCATATTCTCTTGATTGCTTGTGTAGCTCAGACATATCTACAAAATCCAGTGCAGCAATGCGTCATATATAAAAATGATAGATTAGAACAGATTTGCTGTATAATAAAATCCCTGAATTTATAACAGCACACTTGTATTTTTCCATCAAACTACATGCTGCATATGAAGCGATAATTGGTTAATAATGTCTCCAATATCCATTCCATTAATGACCTCTTCAAATCTATTGCAAAAACCTCTTTATATGAAATATTCTCGTCTTCAGTAAAAATTGAGCCAACCACACCTCTCCAGGAGGCTGAACTCTGGCCTGCCCTACTGGATGAGGCTGTTGCAGAGGAAGGTGAAGTGCTGAAGTGTGCTTGGGAAAACAGCCAGCAGGTGATGTGAGTGCTGACAGCCTACGGACGGGCATCATCATCAGGCCCTCGACCTTCAACACAGCCCCTCCTCTTCCTCTTCCTCCCCACAGTATGAGCTGCATTTGCATAATGCATTCTCCTCTCAAGCAGGGAGAGTCCAACCACTTCCGAACCAGGGCTAAACAAGTACAGTGTCTGCTCCACAGTACGACTCATGTTTACCACAGACCCCAACACCATGCACAAATGAGGTCGCATGTGTCAGCAATGCAATTGCTATGCAACGCAATGCATTATTTCTAAGAAATGCTGACCACAACCATTTCATCATTCGTCATTTCCACATGCGCTGCACACTTCCAGAATAAATGTCGACACATTATTTTCGTAATCTGGCAGAAATGTCTATACTGGAAATTGAAACTAGTTGAAGAGGTTGACACAAACTCTAAGTACGTACCCTAAGACATGTAGACTGTCCAGACTCAACACCTCCAAAATTGCTCTAGAAAAACTGATCTCACTCTGCATGAATATGGTACAGAAAAAAAGAGGTGCCTAACCTTTAGATGGGTGGGGCCTACACAAAAAAAAATTCAGATTTGCTTGAAAAGGTCCTTACGAGTATCAAAAGTTGAATATGATCATGATTTAACTTTTTTATCTTTAGTTAGTGTGTAATGTTGCTGTTTGAGCACAAACATCTGCAAAGTCACAAGGCTCAAAGTTAAATGCAAAGGGAGAAATTTTCTTTTACAGAAATCGCTTTTTTACGACTACAAAAAAATGGCAGGTAGGGACTATAATGAGCTTCTTACCGGGTTAGTGACATCTCGGGAACAAAGAACGAAGGTGGTGAGGCTATGTTGGGCAGCTTTAGAGAAGAGGAAGAGTTGTTGTAGAGTGTTATTGCCATGCTGTTATATTACACCGGACTGCTTCACAAACGAGGGTCAACTCAACACTGGTTTTGCACAAAAGATGGCGGCACATGCTAGTCGATGAGTTGAATCAACTCCACAGCAACTACATAAATTAATCCAATAACCGTTCAGAAACGTTCAGTTTCATTCTAAAAGTTGTAACTTCTTCCTGAGTCTCTCCATCAGTGTCTGACTCCAGTTTGAACAATGTAAGGCTGAACACCGTTACTGACAGATGTCATTTTGGCTGCGTGAGATTCTCCAGCTTTGTTGTTGTTGAGCAACCTAAGAGTGAGCTGTTAAAGCTCCGCCCTCTTCTGGAAAGGGGGGCGGGAGCAGCAGCTCATTTGCATTTAAATAGTTTTTTTGTTTGTTTGTTTGTTTGTTTTTTTACTACAGTCATTTGGATATCATTAAATTAAAATAATGCCATAATGTAGAGATGGTTAAAAATTCTGAAATGGAACAGGCAAAAATAAGCAATTTGATCTTAGCTTCTTTTCCTAAAGGTATACTTTTATGTAACAAATAATCATTTTCGCAACAAAGGACATAAGATTTGTGCCTTTCTTTAAAAAGAACAAAAAACACCAAAGTGGCAGTATTCATGGAAAGTGTCTGCCGAGAATTCAGTTTTTATATAAATCCCACTCCGGTCCACAGATCAACAAACTCAGATATGCCAAGAATTTCACTTAATCATGATTATATGAAAGCAAAAACAGCTATAGTGGCAGATGTAGTGACAAAACATGCCCCTAATCTCAGGTGGCATCAAGCCACAAACTAAATGTTGTATTAGTAACACTGCAGCGTTAAAACAACAATCAATAATTTATTCTTTTACATTTTAGTATATATTATCACACATAATCCAGGTATTACAATCACAGAATTGATCTTCAAGAGATGAACCCTATCAAGGTTTTTTGATTGATTCAAAAAGCAGCTCTATTCAAGTTTAATCATTCTGGGAAAAACAAATATAATTTTAACTTTAATATTTCAAAATAATTTTAACTTTAATAATAAAAATATGAAGACCCTAATTTAAATTCATCATGTCTGTTTGCAAGGTCACCAAAATAGTAAATAGAAAATCATGATCATGTGATATGAAGAGAAGACTCTATCCCTATGCCCAGAGTTCACCTTTCATCCAGAATGTCAACTTTATAAGTGCTATAAGACTGAGCTCAAGCTCTGCTGTGAGCCCTGAAGCATAGGCTTTCAGTCTTACATAGAAAAAGGAACTACGAAACCCATTTTGCAATCTGACCTTAGGCCTCCTCTCTCTTATTTAAACTTTTTTGAAGTGTTTTATTAAGCAGATACTAGCTTACATCAGCAAAAAGGAAACAGTGTTCACAGAAATGATATATTTCCTCTTTAAATTTAATTATATAATTTAAATTATATATCTTTTCTTTGATGAATATAAAGTAAGTTCAAAAGAACAGCATTTTTATAGGAATCTTTTCTAAATGTCTGTTTTGATCAATTTAATGTGTCCATGCTGAATAAATAAATGTTGAAAAGAAAAAAGAAAACGTACTAACCCAAAACTTGTGAATGCTAGTGTTTACTGTTCAAAAG
Source organism: Zacco platypus (assembly GCA_038088235.1). Taxonomy (NCBI): domain Eukaryota; kingdom Metazoa; phylum Chordata; class Actinopteri; order Cypriniformes; family Xenocyprididae; genus Zacco; species Zacco platypus. The sequence goes on along the minus strand of CM076083.1, from coordinate 28,447,753 downwards.
TTTTGAATCACTACGTAAATTTCTTGTTTTTGATATTTATTCATTTCTTAAAATTGTTTTAAAAAATTATAGTAAAGATATATTTAATGTTATTGATTAATTACTTTTTCAAATAAATGTTCTTCTTTCATTTTATTAAAGGATCCTCCATATGCAGCAAAGTGGAGACCTTGTATTGATCAAAACATTTTAACATGTTTTTCAGTTTGCCATCCAATAATTAGGTTATTTTTCAATCGTCCTTATTTTGATCTTATATTCGAGTGGCTTTTTCTTAGAAACTCTGTCTAAAGGGCCAGTGCCTCAGAATGTCCTTTGATGCAGTTGAAGCTGGTGTTTAGTGTGTGCTGTTCAATGCAACTTCCTGCTGAGCACCAGTGAGTGGTCTGTTTCGCAAACTAGAGGTTCTCATATTTACTCATTCTTATTGTTGTGCATCTAGGCCAACCAACCACATTTCTTTCTGTCCTGGTTAGATAAAGATTGCGATCTTCTCTTGTATGGAACAGTATTCATCTCTGAACAGAACAACAGAGTGATGAGTTTCTAAAGAATGCTCTCTTTAAGTAGGTTAACCAATTGGAGTTTACATTATGGTCATTTTAAAACCAAAACTTTTGACTTGCATTCTAATTTCCATTTCATTAAGCCAGATTTTCAACTGTAATAATAATAAAAAAAAGTCTCCCAAATTAGCACACTGGAATAATTAGACTGAAAAGGTTTTCTAATGGATGCTAAAAAGGGGCTTTACAATCACAGTTAAAAATTGAATGTTAAAATATTGATAAAAACAGTTCTCAAACTACCAATAATATTCAATATTACAATATTCATAAATTATTATTACTATTTTGACTTTTGATCAATTAAATGCTGCCATGTTAAACAGAAGAATCATGAAAATTCATTAAAAAAAATGTCTGATTCCAAATGTAACTACCATGTTACTAAAAAAGTATTTTTGTAAGGGTCATGCTGCATTTTCAATGCATACATAACATACAGACACACACACACACACACACCAGATAATAACTGCAGTGTTCACCACTATTAAAATCTCATGTAAAACCTCACTGTGCCCCCCTAAACACACTCCTTCACAGATCATCTAGCTGAACAAACATCTGATTCTTCAACAGCTGGCTATTTTCCACAGAGCAGTCTGCTCAATGGCCATGAGAGAAATCAAGGGTAAATTAAAAACCAAACAAATGCTGTCATTTAAGTAGCATACAAAACGGATAATCGCATCAAAGAGTGTCCTTCCCAATTCCAGCGGTCAATATTTGCTCCGTATAACACTTCTGCTGCAATGCTGATCTAAAAGATACAGCTGTATTACATGTGCAACATCCAATCAGTGGCCTAGTTTGTAAACAGGCTTATTGACTCAGCAGCAGAACACAGAGATAATCAATGTTTTTATTATATTGTAATGCAAACATTTTTTCTTGGGAAATGTATGTATTTCTTGAGGCTTATGGTTTCAGATCAGTGTTTGGCTATTCACAGTGTACCCATAGACTGTAAAAAAACACATTTCTGAAGCCTAAAGTGGGCAGATGCCATCATGGCAGCGTTCATCCTCTGATAACTGAAAATGGGCAATGAGGCGGGACGAGGGTGGAGCTGAGGTGCCCACCTAGCTCGACGTGGCCAAGTTGGCTCAAGCTAAGGAGCTATCTATCTTATTGCTGCCTTTACGTGCTATTGGAAATTTGATAATTCCCACTTCTGAATTCTTGTTTACGAGTTCATCACATTCAAGTTTCGAAATGGGAGGGTGTTCATGTGCAGTTTTTACCAAGGAAACTCGTATTTACAACAGTTCCGAGAGCACATGAAAGCAGCATTAGATACTGTCTAAAATATTAATAAAGATAAGTTATATTATTTGAACGTTCGAAAGGTTTAGTTTCAATCTACGTTGACTGTCCAGACAATCCAGCAACAGTAATATTGTAATTTGTGTAGGGTGTGCATCTGTGCAAATGACAACACGCAAAATCAAAACGGGACTTTTTGTAATGAAATAGTGATCGCGAGATGAATCCAATCAAGATATTGCAATCTGAGCAGCATTTATGTTGTAAAACTGTAAACGATCGTATATATTAGACTCTCACAAAAGAATTAGCTCACGTCCAAAGTATAATTTAGTGCAGCAGTTTTAGTTATAACAGTTTTAGCAGTGCTGTCGGATTTTGTGGTGTCTTGAGAGGCATATTTTCCAGCCGTTGTCTGTCAGACACAGACAGGGAGAGATGGTAAGTATAAAGTCTTTATTCGCAGACAACGGGTAAACAGAGTCACAGGCTGAGATGGGTAAGTGCAAACAGTCTCTTAGGATGAACGGTGACTTAGCTGTGAAGGTAACTGTGTTACAGGTGATCGGAGAACAGATGCTGAACTGGAATACACTTGGCAGATGAGATGACGGACAGACAGACGAACACTCACAGGATCAGACGGGTAACGGGCAGAGAGCAGGTAAGTACCACGAGGTGAGTCTGTATAGTCGTGAATTGACAAGACCAGCCGCTGAACTGGCTGTGAGGTGTGTATTTATGGTGTAAGTGATGAGGAACAGGTGCAGGTGCTTAAAATTCAGGTGATGGTGATCGAGTGGGTGGAATTGGTGGTAATGACGTGGTGGTATTGGTGACTGACTCCGTGATATTGTCATTGTAGTAAATCTGACGAACAAAAATTTTAGCCAATGCCAAGACGATTCAACAACGTGTGAACTGTTATCTTCCGCATGTGTGCACATGTACACAGACGTACATCTGTCTCGACTATTAACCTCACAGCAAGCCATAATATTTGATAATTGTATGAAATAATCCAGAAAAAAGCACAAACATGCCAGAGATGCCAAGTTCAGTGGCTGGAATTAGCTGAGGTGACGTAACGGCTCGCGGACAGCAGACAAACAGCTAGAAGTGACAGCAGTTAAGTGGCCACACCCTTAATTATGCAGAAGGCTTAATATAATTTAAATGGATTATATTATTAAAAAATTATATTATTAAGTTATTTTTAAAAAATCACCCCCCTCACAGTTATCCTTAAGAAAACTATTAGCTGTATAGACAAAAAACACTTTTTGTACCAGACTGTAAACTTTTTTTTTTTTTTTTGCTGGAAATTTGGGCATTTTAACATGGAAATTTGGGTATATTAACCTTTTGGAGCCAGTCGATCCGTGCTGGCTTCAAGAGAGACCACGACAAGTTACCGCTTGAGTGCACATGAAAGCTGTAACCACCAATGAATTATTTAGTATATTTTTGTACTTTACATAATACAACACCAGGTTAACAAAAGGTCATGACTCAGATACCCATTTTACATATGGGAAACAGGCCTCAGATAAATAAATGATGCATTAAACACCTGTCTTATATATATACACTGAAAACAACCGTGGTTGTTAGGAGTTGCAATCAGGATTTGCCACTACCAACAGTAACAATTAGTTTTATATGTAAATCACACCTTATAATCATGCAACATATAACCCACCTCGTGAATACTTCCCAGCAGGGCTTGAACAGACCTTCTGTCTCTAGAATCGTTTCAACCTGTAGGCCTCCTAGAGCAGCCAAGCAAAACAAGGCCAAAGGTTTCCTGCAAATTTGGGGCAAAAATGGATGCAGGTTATTCAATATACTATAGACAAATATATAGACAAAGATACTACTTATCTAAATTAACAATTAAGTTGACTAATAATTAAACCATTCAGTGAGGCATTCTAGAACTTCCTAGTGATGGGCGCTTTTGAAACAATTTCAAGAAGCTTCGACACTTTTAAGAATCTTTTGTTTCGAATTAGTCTCTGCCTCCCAATGTGCATACCGTCCTATCCAGCCTAAATCGTTTTAAAAATTACTAATGTCACATACTATTTAGGATGGATAGAAAGCACATTGAGACTCAGGCAGTGTTTAAGAGCGCGTATAAATCTGCAAAAGTCACGTGATTTCAGATTTTCAAAGAGGACACTGACAAGACGTCGACAGGCAAGACAGAGCAGGTTACTTTTGATATGAAATAGTTTCATATTTAAAATATTGTCATTTTTTAAAGAAGTTTAAACAATAAATAGCATATAGTGTCTCTTTAATGTGTGGTGACAGATCGCTGTAGCTCCTTCAAGCGGCTCGTGAACCAACATCTCTTCATACTAGTTCATTTATAGCATCAAATAAACATGAATGAGCATCAGAAGGAATGTTGTTTCAAGCGAGGAAAGACGTGAGTACACACAATTTGTCAAGTTTCAACCAACATCTACTAACTCCCCTGACTGCTTTGTCAGACAAAATGGCGGATTCGGGGTTATGATTGATTGGTCTGATTGCCTGTCAATCAAACTGCTGGCGAAGGGTCAATTCTACTCACCTTACGCACTACTACCTACATCACTGAAGCCTTTGAATCACGTGCATCCTTTTTAACCTTGTGTGACACTGCTGGGCGGAGTTAGTGTAAATTTACGCTTAGTAATAGTAACACTCCGAAAAATCTTGCTTCTCATTTGCATTATTTTTATTACCACACTGGCAAATAATTTTAATTAAGTAAAATGCATTTAATTTAGAGACCCAGAATCAGGCTTGACTTACCCTGCTTTCTTGGGTTTGATATACATCCCATTCTGAAACGGAAAACCCAGAGTTTCCCTCACTTCAGGGTTAACATTCTCAGTTTTCACTTAACCTCTTTTTTGAAACGGACCCCTGATCTCTGATCAGCGTTATACATTTGCATACGTTTTAATGAGACATTCGAATAATTAAAATTTAGTTATTAGTCTTTTATTGGCCTGTTTAGCTATCTACCTAGCTAAGCTATTTGTAGAAAAAAAAGTCGCTTGACATGATTTAGCCAAATAGGATAAATCCTGGATCAACATCTTTTGTTAGTCCTGGAATATATTTTAATAAACAATTGCATATATCTGACAACAACGCAATGAGTTCCGGAACGGAACGTTGTTTGTCGTCTGTGTTTCTAGCCGGACATGAAAACCATGCGCAAACTGCTTGAACGACTGCCTTTCGCTTTAGTACTCCTCTTTTGACATAAATTACACATTTATGACGTGATTGACGCTAGTTTTGCATATTGGTTTTTCAACGTTGTTAATTATCTGTTGTAACAAATATGACGTGTAATAAATACAAATTCGTCGTCTCCATAACCATGAGCTGTAGCCTAGTTGTTTTCCTCCTAAGCATGTAAACTATTTCTGAGGTCGCTTTTCACCAGAACAATTACAAAGTTTTTCTGCTCATGGCTCCAATCTGGCCTGATGTTCGAGCTGTTTTGCCCTCGACAGTGTCTGAATTCCCACTTGACTTTAGTGAAAAGATTGAATCCAGTCTGTTGAATGTTCTTGAGCTGGCCAGAGATCAGCTGTACTGTGCACCAGATTGCCCAGTTTCAGCTGAAAGAGCTCAAATCATTATAGATTATTCCTGGGAGAAGCTTAACACTGGGACATGGAGAGATGTGGACAAGGAGTGGAGGAAAGTTTATTCTTACGGCTGCTTATTCAAAATCTTGAGTTTGTGTCATGGCAGTCCATCTCAACACAGCATCCAGGAGGCCATTAAGACATGTGACATGAGTCTGTTAATGGGAGCTGCTATCATGGACAACATTCTGCAGAGACTTGTTGGTATCTTAAGAAGTAAAGTGAAAATGAAGAGTCCAAACAAAGAAAAGAGTGAAGAGCCCTGTTCAAAGGTGAAGTCATCTCTCCTGAAGTTTAGTGCGATTTACTCAAGTATGATATGTTTCAGGGGCAGTGTTATTTTAGTATTTATAATTATTTTGAATTAGCTTTTATTTTATTTCAGGTTTGTTTTAGTAATTTCATGTGGTTTTGTCTAGTTTTTTTTCTTTTTGTTTAGCTTTGAATTTTCCTTTTCAGTTTTAGTGGTATTTATAATTTTCATTTTAATTTAAATGTAAGCTTTTTATCTAATCTTTTTCTATTCTAGCTTTATTTCAATGAACAAGAACAGATTGTTTAATAGTTTTAGAGTTAACAGTAACAACACTGGCCCTGAAACATTTTCATTTTTTTTAAAATTGCCAACCAATCAGTAACATTTTCTATGTTATTATTTTCCAGCAAAAGCATTTATGAAGTTATCGCTGTATAATTATAATAGCTTTGTAAATTTCAGCTATTGCAAAAAGAACTCAACATATAATAAAATCATGTGAAAAATATTTTAAAATTATGCATTTACAAATGTATTATTTAACTTTAATAAAACTGAAATACTGGCCCAACTGGGCAAGCAAAATTTAATTCCCTCTGATGTTTTGGATAGGGTTTGGTCTTATTCCAGAACTAACAAAAGCTGTTTATTCAGACGTTTGTCCTATTTGGCTAAATCGTGTCATGCTACTTTGAAACCTTGTTCTAATGCTGTGTAATTCCTTGTATCAATGTTACATTAGTCAGCTATACACTATTCACTTATAAAGCTTCTCTAAAACAGAAAGTGAGACGGGACTGTGTGTGCGAGCCTGTAATAGACCCTGCTCAAGAAGTGCCAAGGGTTCAGTGTCCGTCCCTGGAGCGCTTCAGATCAGATTTCCTGGATCTTCAGCGGCCTGTGATTATAGAAGGAATAACTAACCACTGGCCGGCCTTCACAGAGCATCCATGGAGGTACTGATGAAATATGTATCTTTAGATAGTATCCTTTAAAACATCTGTACACTACCATACTGTACTGTTCACTCTCTCTAAGCATAGACTACTTAAGAACAGTCGCTGGCTGCCGGACGGTACCTGTTGAAGTGGGATCCAAGTACACTGATGAAGAGTGGTCACAAAAGCTCATTACAGTGAATGAATTCATAGACCGCTACATTATAGGCACTGTAAGACAAATTTTATATTTTGGCCTCGTGAAGCTGTAAAGTTTTGTCTGTAATTATTATTTTTGCTTATTTTCTCATAGGCGGAGGAGGGAGTGGGATATCTGGCTCAGCATCAGTTGTTTGATCAGGTCAGTTTTAGTGATGGGAAATTCAGATCATTTCACTGACTCGGATCTTTGAATCTCATCAAAATGAACAAATCTTTTATTTGAGTCATTTCATTCATTTCAGCATAATATAATGTTGTTACATGTTAATAGCCAAATTCCCCAACACCTACTTTCGCGACGTTGATCATTTTTCAAATAAGAAAAAAACGAATAAGCAACCAAGGCCAAATTATTACGATATATTAATTGCTTCAGGCTATGCAGTCTGTTACCTCACATCCCAATCTGTCATTCATTCTTTTGTCACGTCTAATCTCCATAAGCTAAAGCTATGCAGTCTGTAACGGAAACACAAATGATTAGTTTACCTCTTGAATTTTCGGGTTTGATTCGTTCGTTCTTTTGTCACATGACCGCTTCCTGGCTCAGTATCGTTCAATAAACAACATTACATTAGTATTACAACTGTATGTTGTTGTTATATCTAGGTATCTGCTTTATGAAGGTGATTTTTCCCCGTGATAAGGATAAAGTTTAAAGTAACCAGCTCTTCATTATCACATTCAGTGTTATGGAAAATAACCATCATGACAGAAATTCACAAATGTATAAATGGTAAGAAGAAATAAGCTACAGTTTGAGACCAGAAATGCATCACATAACTGTAAGAGGTTAAACTGACTATCCATGTTTGTAAGGAAGTTTGGGAATTATTAACTAATTTCTGTATCCAATATGGCTGACACGTCACATGACAAAAGAACGAACGAATCAGACTTGAAGACTCTGGATGTAAACTAATCAGTTCTGTTTCCTGCACAGAAACTTTAGGGTTTTGCGCATGCGCGGTCAAATGAACAAATCTCTCGATAACACAACTGGATGTTCCTGAGTCATATTAAAGATTCGTTTAAAATTGAACGAATCGTTTATGAAAGACACATGGCTTGTCAGTTGCAATTCTTATTGGTGTCACTAGATGAGCAGAAACTAAATATGTCACCTTTAACTTTATCATTTTAAAATGCCTCTGTTATGCTATTTTATAGGTTCTTTTTGTTTTTGAGGTTTTTGTTTTTCCTATAATAAGTTTACACCATCCAAGGTCAAAAGACACTTATGCATTACAGCATCATCTCTTTTCTCACAGTGTTTTAAACATTTCAATCAAAGAACTAGATCTCTAAACCCCTGCTCTGATTGGTCAGATATCTGTTGTGATTGGTCTACTGCTTAAAGCAAGTGTCAAAAAAAAACAAAAAAACACCATTACCATATCTGAATTTCAGCTCCGGAGATTTCCTTAATGCTTCATACACAGTGATACAAACAGTAACAATGGCGTCAGTTTTACCACATCATTTCATGTGGACAACACAAACTAAACTCTTCCAGGCCTCAGCTACAACTACAGTGATTGAGGGCTTGTCAAAGTAGATTTCCATACGTTTCGTGCAGTAAGGCTGAAGTTACTGACGACTAGTTTCAGGCAGTTCAGAATTGGTTCTCTCTTTTGGGAGAAAATAATTTAACATTTATCGTACATCTTTGAAACTTTCACAAAATTATATTACACGCTTCATGAAAGGTAATATTCAAAAAAGAATAATAGGGGCACGATAATATTAAAAGTGAGCTCAGTAGTTTTACGTTGTGCAGTGGCAGTCTTCTGGGACTTTGACATTTACTGATGGATGTAGCGTCATTCAGAAGCAATAGCAGTAACTTTGGCTGTTATTCATAGGTTCCGGAGCTAAAAGAAGATATTCGTATCCCAGACTATTGTTGTCTTGGAGAAGGAGATGAGGATGACATTACAATTAATGCCTGGTTTGGGCCTGGAGGAACTGTGTCGCCTCTCCATCAGGATCCTCAACAGAATTTTTTGGCACAGGTAAACATGAGACAAATGGTTCATTTGGCATTTGGAATGCAAGGCTTTTGATTCCCCTGTTTCATTGCATTCTGCTTTTGTTTTTGAATGTTAGGTGGTTGGAAGAAAATACATCCGACTCTACAGCCCAGATGAAACAAAAAATCTCTATCCACATCAGTCGGAGTTACTGCACAACACTAGTCAGGTATAACACCTACTTCATGACAGCTGAAGTTTCTTGTACACAGTAACGCAAGGTACATCATCAGATTACTTTTTTCAAGTAACTAGTAAAGTAATGAATTACTTTTAAATTTACAACAAAATATCAGAGTTACTTTTTTTAAATAAGTAACCAATTTAAAATTTCCAATTTATTGATTTACAGCTCTCCTGTCCACATGTTCAGAGATATCGAAAGTGCCAGAGGCGTTGTGTGTGCTGTGTAAACATGATGGTTATTCTAGACTAGTTCTAGACTAAATGCGAGCATACATTTACTCATTTACTTCTGTGTCCTATTCTTCTGCAGTCCAGAATAGCAGCACAGCTTGTTTGGAAGCTTATTCATTTCACTTTTGGTGTGAAACGGCCTTTATATTTGACAAAAATTGTTGTTATAAAAACAAACAAACAGCCCAGCCCAGATGAGAAAAGTAAGACAAAAGTAATGTAACCCATTACTTTCCATAAAAGGTAACTAAGTAACATAATTAGTTACTTTTTAGAGAGTAAATCAACATTGTAATGCATTACTTTTCAAAGTAACTTTCCCCAACACTGCTTGAATACAGCTGAAGTTTATTTATATTTAACATGACAACTCGGAATAGTTATAGCATGATATTGAATATGTCAATGTTGATGTATCTGGTCTATGCTACGCTACTGCTATGTTGCTGCAGAGTAAGTATGGACTTTCTACTGCTAATGGACCGACAGACACGCTGCTGTTAGCTTGTAAGAGATGCTGCTGCTGCATAAAATTAGATCTAGGTAGGAGGTTGAGGGTTCCAGAGGAACTCTGATAGAGACAGAGTGACACGCCCACCAGGGGAAAACAATCCAACCCTCTCCATTGACTTTATATTGCGTGAAGCAGCCTCCTTGTCATTTCTAACTCGTAACAAAAAACAGAACAATATCTAAAAGTGGATACAGGCAATTGAGACAGAGTGCAACATGTCATATTTATCTGAGAACTACCCCCACTGGAGGGGAACAACAGGATCCTACAATTTACACATTCTTCCTGCAGATGCTTCATGTCTTATTGCCTGTATCCACTTTTGTCTCCTTAAAGGCTGGCTTTTACGGTTCAGCTCATAAAAATTGCAGGAGAGCAAACAATGAACCAGACTATTTAAATGTTGAGCATGCAATCTCATTGGCTACAGGATCGGCAGATGCCAGTCAGTTTGTTTCCTGCGGTAATAGGTTCTTTACATGAATTCTGCAAGCAATCATATCAGCCATCGGCCTCTGTATATAAGAAAACATATGTTTGTTTTACAACCACCAGGTGGAGGTGGAGAATCCAGACCTGGTGAAGTTTCCAGACTTCTCTAGAGCCACATATCAGGAGTGTGTTCTCAGGCCCGGAGATGTGCTCTTCATCCCACTACAGCACTGGCACTATGTGCGATCTCTTGAGCTCAGCTTCTCTGTCAGTTTTTGGTGGTCCTGATTTGTACAAAATAAATCAGCATGCACAAAGTTTGTTGTCTCGTCTTTATCTGTAGAAATGCTAAATATGTAATCACTTTTACTGTGAATCTGAAGTATGATCATTTCAATTTGATCATTTAAATCTCAACATTACAAAGTATTACTGGAATTTTTTTTTTATCCAAATGCAACAGTTTTTTATCAATTGTATTCAAGTGTCCCTGCAGGTCCTTAAAAAGTTTTATCAAATTTAAGGCATTACTTTTTAATTCATTTTACCAAAAAAGTAGCTTGAATCACTCTGCTCCCAAACACTAGAATATGGAAATAACTTTTACTGTACCTTCTGATCACAGTGAAAAAGGGATGTTCTTCCTCAATATTTTTTCCAGTATATATCTAAACTTTCTTGAATCGAGATACATTTACTTGATACACAATGACAAAATATTAAGCCTTGTTTTCTGTAAAATTGAAGTTATAATTGTAACAAAATAAAGTGAGATAATGATTAAAGCAAGAACAATCTGCCAATGGCATCAGAAAAATTAGCTTAAAGAAAAGTTTTTATAACTCGCTGACGTGTTCTTGTTTTAAGAATAAACTACATTTTTTCAAGACTTTTTACATTTGCATCTCAAGTAAGTGTATATTGATTTCAAGATGTCTAGACATTTGTATTGGGAAACGGGACAAAAGTATTTAGAAAGATAGTCATTTTTTGCAATGCATGTATCATTTAATGCCATGACTTTTAATTCTGCGGATTCAAGAGATATTAAAATATAATTTAACTATATAATTTTGACATCCCTTTCCCAAGGAAATGGCTGAAATGTTCCGTTCAGTTCAGCAGCCACAAGAACAGCATTTATAGGAACTAAATTGAGTGGTTACCCACAGTTAAAACATTTCTAAAAACTTGAGGAAGTGATCTTTTTTTTAAAGATTAAGTATGATGCAACTTTAAATTTTTACAACTTTCCTCTTAAAGGGGGTATTTGAAAGAAAGAACAATGTGCTTCTCAAAATATTTTATTTTTATATTCGCACCTACAAAATGTGCAAAACTTCAACAGCAAACTTAAACTTAATTTTCTTAAAATTATCTTTAAATCAATTTTAACAAAACAGTGGAATTAAAAATAACTCAATCAATACAAACAATACTTTAATAATAGGAACAATATATAATATATATATATATCTTAGACTCTTAACAGAAAGCCCTTGAAACATCCCCATAACAGCGATGAACAGCTGCAGCGATGGATCAGCAGGCTTTGAGATCACAATCTTTTCGACCGGCGTGACGTTGTGGGAGCAGAGTTCTCTTTAGATGATGAAGGCAGATTTTGTGAGCTCTGTGTTTGGAAACGCTGCAATTCTGCAAATTAGAGAGAAAACAAAAAACACATGAAAATATCTACAGTAAAACCTTCTGAAGTAAACTCTGTAGTTGTTCGTGTTAAATATAAGATCGATGAAGCAATGTTAACAACAGCTCACCAGGAATCTCGTGAGGCCAGAATTCATTGCATGATGGGCAATGAGGGTCACTGCGTGCTTTAAAATACTTAGCAACGCATGGAAGGTGCATCTTGATTCCACATGTTGGGTTTTCACACATTTGGCACTGGATGTAAAAGAAAACATTTCTGAAAATGCCATAAAAGTCAGGCAACCCCTGTCACTCCAGTCAATTCTATGGAAATACGATTTCAATATACAGTGGGGCAAAAAAGTATTTAGTCAATTGTGCAAGTCCTCCCACTTAAAAAGATGAGAGAGGCTTGTATTTTCATCATAGGTAAACTCTCCAGAGACAGAATGAGAAAAAAAATCCAGAAAAATCACATCATCTGATTTTTAAAGAATTTATTTGCAAATGATGGTGGAAAATAAGTATTTGGTCAATAACAAAAGTTCATCTCAATACTTTGTTATATACCCTTTGTTGGCAATGACAGAGGTCAAACGTTTTCTGTAAGTCTCCACAAGGTTTTTCCCCACTGTTGCTGGTAGTTCCTCCATGCAGATCTCTAGAGCAGTGATGTTTTGGGGGTGTCGCTGGGCAACACGGATTTTCAACTCCCTCCAAAGATTTTCTATGGGGTTAAGATCTAAGATAGGGGTAGTCGTGGCCTAATGGTGAGGGAGTTGGGCTTGTAACGTGAAGGTTGCCGGTTCGATTCCCACGCCGGCAGGAATTGAAGGTGGGGATTGTGAATAAACAACACTCTCTCCACCTTCGATACCGTGCAAGGAGCAAGGCACCTAACCCCTAATAGCTCCCCGGGCGCTGTCGCAATAGCTGCCCACTGCTCCGGGTGTGTGTTCACTACTCACTGCTGTGTGTGTGCACTTGGGATGGGTTAAATGCAGTGCACTAATTTCGAGTATGGGTCACCATACTTGACAATACGTCACGACTTTCACGACTTTCATCTGGAGACTGGCTAGGCCACTCCAGGACCTTGAAATGCTTCTTATAAAGCCACTCATTCGTTGCCCTGGCAGTGTGTTTGGGATCATTGTCATGCTGAAAGACCCAGTCACGTTTCATCTTCAATGCCCTTGCTGATGGATTGAGGTTTTTACTCAATCTCACAATACATGGCCCCATTCATTCTTTCCTTTACACAGATCAGTCGTCCTGGTGCCTTTGCAGAAAAACAGCCCCAAAGCATGATGTTTCCACCCCCATGCTTCACAGTAGTTATGGTGTTCTTTGGATGCAACTCAGCATTCTTTATCCTCCAAACACGACAAGTTGAGTTTTCACCAAAAAGTTCTATTTTGGTTTCATCTGACCATATGACATTCTCCCAATCCTCTTGTGGATCATCCAAATGCTCTCTAGCAAACTTCAGACAGGCCCGGATATGTACTGGCTTAAGCATGGGGACACGTCCGACACTGCAGGATTTGAGTCCCTAGCGGCGTAGAGTGTTACTGATGGTGGCCTTTGTTACTTTGGTCCCAGCTTTCTGCAGGTCATTCACTAGGTCCCCCCGTGTGGTTCTGAGATTTTTGCTCACCGTTCTTGTGATCATTTTGACCCCATGGGGTGAGATCTTGCGTGGAGCCCCAGATCGAGGGAGATTATCAGTGGCCTTGTATGTCTTCCATTTTCTAATAAATGCTCCCACAGTTGATTTCTTCACACCTATTGCAGATTCAGTCTTCCCAGCCTGGTGCAGGTCTACAATTTTGTTTGCTGGTGTCCTTTGACAGCTCTTTGGTCTTGGCCATAGTTGAGTTTGGAGTCTGACTGTTTGAGGTTGTGGACAGGTGTCTTTTATACTGATAACGAGTTCAAACAGGTGCCATTAATACAGGTAGGTAGTGGAGGACAGAGGAGCCTCTTAAAGAAGAAGTTACAGGTCTGTGAGAGCCAGAAATCTTGCTTTTTCGTGGGTGACCAAATACTTATTATCCACCATAATTTGCAAAGAAAATTCTTCACAATGTGATTTTCTGGATTTATTTTCATTCTGTCTCTCATAGTTGAAGTGTACATATGATGAAAATTAGAGGCCTCATCTTTTTAAGTGGGAGAACTTGCACAATTGGTGGCTGACTAAATACTTTTTTGCCCCACTGTATGTAACTTAAGTGACAGAAAATTCAACTACCCAACTATTTAGCTAGATAAACATGAGTGAGGAAATAATCACTTGCATTTCAAATCAAGTTATGGAGATCTTAAGCTTGGATTTCCTCAATAAATAAAAGTTGACCTTCACTCATGTGTATTTTACCTGCAGGGCAATGTTGTGGCACACATGACACATTTTGATGAAATCCTGGTAGATCCTGCGCATATACTCTTCCATCTCCAAAATACAGCGGACACTTAGAGTGTATTCACCATCTTTCTAAAGTAGCAAAACAAAAGATGAAAAACAGTAATTAATTGCTTTTGAGGGTAGTGAGTGAATTATTTAGAATACTTAAAAATACAATATGTCTTAAAATGTATACCTCATTTAACCATTTGTCCTGGACAAATTTGTTTAAGACTAACTCTGTTTCTTTTTTCTTCAGTTTCTTTGTCCGGAGGCTGTCGGCGCAATTTAAAATATCAGTGGAGGAAGCAGAACCGCTCTCTGATTCCACAATCAGATCCATCTGAACAAAGAAACAAAATGGCATGAGATATTTAAAATGTAGTCAATATCAGATTCAAGTGTGAACAGGTCACAATCCTGAACTGACCCGATAAAAAAGTCAGCATGCAGCATGTCATCGTGCTGAAGTAAACAAGGAGGTTACTTAAGGCTCCATCTAGGATGAGGAGAAAGAGCAGTGTTTTTCCATACAGTTTCTCCTCAAGCTTTGCTTGCATAGAGCTTTCACTGTAATACTTATGAGCATAACAGATCACCATCCCTCCACTGACTAACTTCACTGCCATCTTCCATATTCACAGAGTGACCAAAGAACTACGGTATGTAAAATCTTTCAAGTGACTTCCGTTAGCGTGGAAATGGGACGAATGAGTGACCCAAAAGTGGAATGAATTCCAATATAAACGTTTAGACGGAGGTTTAATTGCAAAACATCAGACCTGCATCTGATTTAGGACCACATATGGAAGTGGTCCAAATCAGAATCGAAAAGATGAAATTTAATGCGGTTTGTGCCGTTCACATTGTTATGAAAATAAACAGATCTGACTCGCATATGAGCAAAGAAATCAGACTTGGGCTACCTTTGCCTTCGGTCTGAATGTAGCTCTAATTTGCTTTAGTTGTGACACAAAAATAAAATTAGATTAAATTTAAGTAGCAAATATGGCTAAGGGCAAAAGAGCGCTCACAAAAGAAGTTGTTTAATCACATGAAAAAGGATATGGCTACAAGGACATTTCCAAAACACTAAAAGTTCCTAGAGACACTGTTTACTGTATCGTTTGAAAGTTTAAAACAGGTGGTACCATTACAAACCTTCCAGGGCATGGAAGAAAAAGCACAGTTTTATCAATAAGATGAAATCAATAAGGAAGAAGATGTTTGATCAGAGCTGAGAAAAACTCCTACTGCTAAAGATTTGCTAGATGACCAGATGAAAGGAGGAAAAAACATATCAGTGCAAAATCAAAGAACATTGACGAACGCCACTCTTGACCAAGAGCACAAAACAGGCTCACTTGAACGTTAAAAGGAATTTGGATAATTCTGGAAGAATGTTTTATGGAATGTTAAACCAAATGGGAATTTTTTAGGCCCATGTATCAGCAGCAAGCGAACATACAAAAAAAGGCATGACCAGAACACCATCCACAGTTTCCAACATGGAGGTGGGTCAGTTTTGTTATTGTAGTGCTTTGCTGCTGCAGGAAGTGAAAATCTTGACCATGGATTCTTTAAAGTATCAGGTCATTTTGGCAAAGATGCCTTGAGTCCATAAACTGAAGCTTCACGGATTCATTGGACTCTCCAAGAACATTCCCGGACCAATCCCTGAACCAAGATTTGGTAAATTTGCAAATATACTAGCAAATCTACCAAATCTTGGCACAGGGATTGGTTTGGGAATGTTCTTGAGTGGCCTGCTCGGTCTCCAGTTTTAAATCCCTTTGAAAATCTTTGGTGAAATTTGAAGAAAGCAGCGGCAACACAGAAACTAAAGAATATCAGTAAGTCAAAAGCTTTTGCACACAAGGAAGATTCCAGTAGAGAGCTTTAGAAACGTACGGGCAACGTTTATATAAGGAGTAGAGAAGAGCCAATTAGATTTTTTTCCCATTTGAACTCAGTAACTCAACTTCATGTTCTCAGAATCACTCAAACGTGCAATAATAAACTTTAATGATGGTTTTCTGATGCCTTCATTGAAGTGTTTTCAAACTCAAAACCAGAATGCAGGTTCAGGGGAGCCTGATTATTTATCTATTATTTGAAATTTATTTATTCATTGCCTACCGTTTTCCTGAATAATTCCAGTTCATTATCAGCATAATCGGAAGCCATTCTTGTTATGTCCGTCTCGGTCATGTTTACCTTAATAACAGATCAATGTAACAGAAAGCATGTCTGTTTAGGAATAATTTAAAAAAATAATATATCAAGACCTATTAATAATACATAAAAACACAAATCAAATATAACATCAAACACATGAAATAAGAAGGTGTGCATATCTATTAGATTCAACCAACCAAGGCATAATACTCAAGTCCATCGTCCTCAGACATGCCTTTCCTGATGTACATGAACAAGGGCTGAAGGTTGGTGTTGATGACGTTTATGAAATCATCAAATTTGTCCTCCACATAGTTTGCTAGAAATGGAAGAAAGATGCATAATTTAAAGAGGACACTGGCCTTCAATTTCCAGGTGACACATATAAACATCAAATTAAATATTACATAATAAAAAAACCTCACACCTCCATGGACCTCACAGCAGTGTTTGTGAATAGTTTTAGCCTGAGATGCATTGATGATGCCATTTCTCATCATGCTCTGCAAGAAGCGCCTGTGACTGTCTGTCATTTGTCGAGACATTCTGCTTCCCGTCCTCTTGAGCTGGAAAACACATTTTTAGATGCACAAACTGCAAATACTGACCAGGCAAAGTCGATAATGGCAATATGATCGACTGCTGAAGATCTTTTATATATTAACAAGACATTTTTAACAAGTTCAACTAAACAATAGTTCAAATATGATGATGCTCCCACAGGAATAGGTTATGGCAAGCCATTTTGACTTTTGTTCATTTTCAGGATATCAACAATTACATTTTCACTAGTTAAAATGTTAATTCCTGATATCAGGAATTAGATTTCCACTAGTAACAATAGACATTCTTGATAACAACAATTCAATTTAGAATTATAGTTTTTACTAGTGAAATCTCGCCATTGGCTGCCATTCAAATTCAATTGTTGATCTCAAGAATTAATTTCTTACTAGTTGAAATTCCAGATGCACATATCAGGAATACAATTCTTACTTATAAAAATGCAAATTTCTGATATCAACAATTACATTGTTACTAATAAAAATGTTCATTTCTGATATCATGAATGTGATTGTTACTAGTAAGAAAGCCGTTTTAGATATCAGAAATTGTGTTGATATCAGGAATTCATTTCAGATATCAGAAATGAATATTTTTACTAGCAGAAATTCAATTGTTGATATCAAAAATTGCCATTGTTACTAATGAAAATCTAATTCCTGATATCAGGAAATAACATTTTAACTAGTGAAAATGTAATTGTTGATATCACAAGTTCATATCCTGAAAATGAATAAGAGTCAAAACGGCTTGCCATACACAGGCAGTCATTTTAAGATCTAGATGGGTCAGATGGTACTTCATCTTTAGCTCTCCTCATTCTAATAGCTTGTAGCTTGACCGTATGTTGACTTGTATAGATGTCAGGGTTTTTACAATGACTTACAATCTTTCGACCACTTCTTTAGGGTTAGGGATTGAGGTGATATACACACAAACTTCCGGTTGTCTTACAGCACGAATGTACAAAAATGAAACGAGGAAGCGCGACATGCAACGTCAAATCAGTCGTGCGTTTGTCCAAGCGTTCAAACACCGACTTCGAAGTCTGACCGAGAAAGATTGACGATAAACAGTTATTGTTGTCGAGTGCTGATCTGCAACTCACATACCCGTTTTCAAAGTTGTGCCGCCGAGCTGTAAATTCGTGCACATTCGCGCGCTCCCACTACAAACAATACTTCCGGTCACGTGACTTGGGTTCCTACGCAGTGTACTGCATCCTACGTACTTATCAGGGAAAATTCGTTCACTTGGGATGACCTTTAAATCTTCAAACACGACACACAACACTTGAGTATACTTTTAATATTACCGCACATCTAGTGTATATTAAATTAACATAAATCATAATATTTTAGGGACAATTGACAGCTGTAGATTTTAATAGGCCTATAAAATAAAAATGTGACTTGGTTAATTTACAATATGTTTTGCATCCTGTTACTTTCTGAAATATAAAAAGCAACTTTATAGTTTTGTGAAAAGAACCTTTCAGCCTGATATTTGACAAAAAAAAATTATTCATAACAATAAGGACGGGTTGTTTGTTTAAATTAAACTATAACAATAACGTGCATTCAAAGTGTAAAAAAATCTGTGAGCTATAGGAATTAATTTTGCAATATATATATTTTATTTTAACTCTGAAAATCATCTTTGAAATGACAATACACATTTAAAACAGTATTGACAAAGAAAGGGCACATTAATTGAAACAGTGGAAAAGAGTGCAAATGAAAAACACTGTTTTCAGGTGAAAATATATGAATCAAATGGATGATCTTCTAGGAGAAAGAAAACTAAAATGGGATCATGTGCATCAAAACTGACTGTTTTAATATATGCACTTGACTAGTTTTGAACAAAGATAGAGAGATGTGGCACATACACCATGCAAACAAATCTACAAGCAGCACGTTCAGCCAAATAATCATGGAATAAGAGGGTGATCTAAAACAGAAACAGATTAAAGGCAAAGCACAAATATGTTTTGTCATCATAAAGTTAAGTATCTGGTTTAAGTGGTTATATCAAAACCACACATCTAAGGCATTCCCAAACTCAACTATGTTTTAAAAGAAAGTTTTGTGGTTGCTGATATTGCTTGAGTGCCTTGTTGTATAGTTGATCTGGTGCTTAACAAAGTATTCACGGTATGTCCTTTGTGTATTATTGCTAATTCCATACCGTTTCCAACCACAAGGAGTCACTTTTGCCAGAGAGCTCGTGGATTGAGGGAACTGGCAGTGTTGGAAGTTACAAATTTTTCTTCTAATCACTTACACACACATAAAAAAAATCATAAATGTACTATATATATATATATATATATATAAATAAAGAGTTAATGAGTTTCAGACAGTTATTAATTTCGACATGTTGAAACTGAAATGGGACAGGACAGGAACTGGAACTAATTGAAAGTTTCTCTGAAATGCAGTCTCATTTTGCGCTTCCTTTTTGTGAGTCTTGCATAATGATTTCCATTGTATTTGGCTGCCTCATAAATACCACCCTATTTATAATAACACGCAGTCTTCGTGAGGAAGACACTTGTGTTGGGTTTGTTTTCCGTGGAAGTCATCTGCTGTGCTCTCCTACCCTGTGCCTGAGGCTGGATCAGTGTGGGCGCGCTCCCGTCAGGAACAGGGCGCGCAGGGGAACAGCAGCCGAGCGTGAGTTCCAGGAAAGTTCGATACGCCCTTTTGGCAACTTCCATGTTATACCCTCCTTGCGAATAGGGAAGTGTGCGGTATGGTCTATGGTAGATTTTTCACGGTTTAAACTGCTCGTCGGGACTTTTTGTGCGGCAGCGACTAAACCCACATGTTTCATTTGTCTACAGGTTGGTGAGTAAATTAAATTTCTTTTATTTTGACTGTCAGATAGTTACAGTAAGAAGGTATGAACTGTCTATATAAAATATAGGTATGATTGCTATACGTTGTGAGCAATCATATTTTAACATTTTATGTTGTTACATAGGTTGTATATAATTGTTTAAAGATGTGCGGGATTATATGTGTGCTTTTATAGGACGTACAGGATGTTTTCCTCATATCTTCTTGGTCAGATCATCCTCACACTCATCTGCCAAACACTGTGTTACGGTAAATGTTTATTTTGCTAAGAATGTGTCTTTGCTCTATATGTGACTTTTTTACTCTAATAATATCCCTGTGTGTGTGTGTGTTACAATTGTGTCAAATGTTTAGCTCTGTTTCTGTGTAATCTTAGTGAGCTCAGACATTATATTTGTAGTATTTATTCATTGATTCATTAATGTACTGATGACAAGCTGATGCTGATGTTTTATAATATATTAAACAAGATGACTCAGGTGACACCATTTCTGTTAAATTTTACTTTAATACTCTAAAATTATTTTTGTCGGATAACTCTTTTATATTTTTACGCAAAGTTTTACTCCGAAAATAACATACTTTAACAAAATAACTTCTACTTTGGTCATTGGTGATAGTGATTTCACTTCATCTCTTATTTTCCATCTCTAAACTCTCTCTAGAACTCACAGAGAAAGACCTGCAGTGTTTCAATGACTATGAGACACAAATGAAGTGCAGTTTCGGGACTGACGGCCTCAAAAGTTGCTCTGAATACAAACTCAATATCACACGTTCTTTAGGAAATTCGTGAGTGTTTGTTCAGGTCATCAATAACTATAAAAAATGTCATTTCTGTTCATTTAGCAATAAATTGACATGATTAACTCTTGTATTGCAGGTTAAAAGAATATACATGCGTCTTTGAGAGTCATCACAGTGCCAGATGTGAATGTAAAATTGAAGTCCAAGGGTTTGTTATAACCGAGAAATTCACTACTACACTTCTGGAAGGAACAAACGTTTTATTAAATAAAAAAATCCAGACCGAGGATTTCAGTGAGTATAATTGTTGTCTATGTTTTCATCAGGCTTTTCCCATTACTTGTGAAAGTTTAAAAAAAAAAATTACAACATATGCAAATGTGATTTCCATTTTCTGCAGTCAAGCCAAAAACTCCAGTTTTATCAGTGCAGAAGACTGAAAATGGAAATTTTAATGTAACTTGGGATGACAAGTACAAGAAAACTTATTCTGGAAGAAGAACTTTTGCTAACAGTTTGCAAATACGTCTGACCTATAGGATTGAAGGAGAAGATGAAACGGTAAGGAAGATGATATATGATATATAGATGATATGAAATATATCCCCAGATATTCACATACAGATGATGAATTGTAAAAATAAATTAAAAACAAAAATTGTCCGTACAGGTGTCCGAACAGAGGAAAAACTCTGAGGGATTCTTTGAGATTGTGGGTATAAATCTCCAGCCAAACACCAAGTACATTCTAACAGCAAGAATGAGCACAAATTACAACACACACAATGTACTGAGTGACCAGAGCGCAGCAGTTGCGTTCACCAGCTGTAAGTCTGTCTGTTTGAGTCATTCCTGCATGTGTGTTAATGCTCTTTAATAATCCTGATCAATCTTTATGTGCTCCACAGCCGCATCTCCAAATGATATAGTCAAAACGGTGGTTCCACTTCTCTGTGTTGGTTTAGTCCTCATCATTTTTGCTATCTTCATCTGCGTTTTGAGGTGACATCTCCGTTTTGTGTCTCGTCATCATTCTACATTTCCCATTTTTGCTGTTCCTTTATGAATCCTTGACAAATCAGCTCTGACACACTTTACTTCCTCATTCCAGGATGAAGAACAATTGGTGGGACAAGATCTCCAAGCCAAAAGTAGCTGCTGATCTTCGAGAAGAGAAGGTGAGAGAAAGATATGCAATTTGTTGGTCAATTATTTATTTTATCTTGACATTGTTGTCTATATGCTCAATAACCCTTTAATTTTTGTTTTAATAGGATCATTTTTTGCCTCCTTCCATTATGAACTTCTCCCAAATCCATGTAGAGAGTCCAAAACTGGACTTTGAGAAGGAAAAGCAATTGTAAGTTTTCCAGAAAACTTGAGAAACACACGACAGACTAGCGTTGATCTAATTCTGATTAATAATGCCTCAACATGTTTGTCTCTCTACAGGATCTCGCCGTCTTCAGTGGATACAAGCACCGAGAAAAGTTCCCACAGCGTTGAGTCGGCGGCAGGCGATTATGGCCAAGCCGGCCTTGCTTCTTGTAGTGACAAGGAGATTTGCTGTCCGATCAACATGTTATCACATTTCGAACGTGCCCTGGATAAGGATTTAAAATCCCTTCTTTCTACCAAGAACACACCCAGCAATCAGGGCACTACAAGAGAACACAACCGCGCAAACCGAGATTCGGGCAACGGCTCTGGCTCATCGGTTTTCAGTAACATGACGTATTTGGAATCGGCCACTGATGATTCTTCATTCTTGAGCTGTGATGATTCCTATCAATCCGACAAGAGGGAGGTTTTTAGCTGTAAAAACTCCTCAATGAGTGCTGATGTCAACAAGAGCCAGTGTAACGTTGATGCTTCGGGAGACGGATATCAGTGCTTCAACAGTGTTGTGAAACAGGGAAATGATGCAGATGTTAGTTTGAACCTCTCAGATGATGTTGATTCTGATGAAAAGTTCATTGTGAAAAATCTGATCACTAGTAAAAATCCACTTTATCCTTCTCTATTGCTCCATGATGGCAGCATCACACCAAGTGATGACAGATATCAGGCTGTTGAAGGCTTAACAAAGAGCACAGAAGGACAGTGGAGCACAAGCATCAGAACCGAACAAGCACTCAATGAATGCGGAGCGCTGAAATTCCCCCACAGCGCTGGCCAAGATCCCACACCAACGCTGCAGCAAAGTTTGTGGGCCTCTTCTTTGCATTTCTCTCCCATTATTCAAATAGACACTTCCTATCAGCCAGTTTAGCTGTGCTGTACACAGTTGGAACATTG
Organism: Zacco platypus; assembly: GCA_038088235.1. Classification (NCBI taxonomy): domain Eukaryota; kingdom Metazoa; phylum Chordata; class Actinopteri; order Cypriniformes; family Xenocyprididae; genus Zacco; species Zacco platypus. The sequence goes on along the minus strand of CM076083.1, from coordinate 28,424,736 downwards.
ACTCATTTTTGTATGTAACCTCTGCAGTTACAAAGAAATATGTCCAGTAATAAGATCTATGCAAATGTTCATTGTTTGTGTGGACTCAAAGGCAAGACCTTCAATTTTAGGTTTCTACACAAATAATTTGAGCATTGCCTTAAATGCTCGAAGAGGTCATTACTATTCTTGACATTGTTTTCTGTATTGTACAAAATTTTACACACAATGTGAATTGTGACCCTGAGTCACATTTGCAAACGCAAATTTTAAAGGCATGATAAGTCCGAGACGGTTCTTATCCTTCTGTGCTGTTAAAACATTTGCTTAGTCATCTGTACAGTTGCAATGAATAATTCCTTTGAAAGTATCACCAGTAACAGCAAACATTAGGTTTAATATTTAAAGGTTTGCATAGAATTTTGGGTTGCGTGATTTCAACAATAAGAGGTATTGTGACTAAAATAATACAGGAATTCATGTATTACTTTTTTATCATTCACATTTTTGTATTCTATTATTTTACATTCGCTAAAAAGGCATTTCTAAGCCTATATTTGATCTCTCAGTCTGTGAAAAAAATTTGTATTTTTCTTTTGTACATTGTTTTTTTTTCTACTAAAACAAAACAGTCTGTACATATTATATATTTAGATATAGATTACACTTGTTTTTTTTATTTTAAAATCTCCAACAGGAAATTACTTTGCTTAGCTTGGACAGTTCATAGACAGTACTTTTCAACAATACTGTCCAACAAATAATAGATACATGCTTAAAACTTGCATTATTTTTGTATGTAGTTGTTCTGTGTACACCGTGGTGTTTTAACAAATGAATTCTCAACCAGAGCAATGTAAATACACTGCTGTGTTTATACTTCTCTAAAGTAAAACCTCAGAATGGTGAAACAGAGTCTTGAGTAATACTTGAGACTTTCAGTGGGAAATTTGACAGGGCCTTTGTTTTATGCTACCTACAAGAACCAGGAAGCTAATTTATTTATTTATTTTTTTCCATGGAAAGCATGTCATACTCTAAAGTGCATGTCGAGACATTTACACATTCTGAAAAAGGCTGCTTCATGGAAGTTTGTCTAAACAAAGGACACATTTGAGCTGTAGGGGATTTTACAGTTAAAGACCCAAAAGACCAGATATGATTAATGAAGAAAAAATAATTTGAAGAAAATTTTACTGAAGAATAGTTTGCAGTTTTGCTAGACAAAACTGGTCATTTTCCACACATGGACAGATAGTCAGAAGCATATCTCCTTCCATTATGATGCTGACGATCAGACCCTGAACTTAGGCACAGAATGTCCTGTTAAGTCAGGAGAAGGCGTCAGCAGGTCTCAAGCAGTCCCAGTTGTCCACCAGTTCCCATAACAGACCTGTCCAGAACACTTAGCGCACATACAGAGATACACATGATTCACAGCTTCTTCAAGGCTGGAGTTGATCTGAGCTCTGCACTGAACAGGGCACTTTACCAAAACATACTGATAAGATGTACTTTTCTCTCAGTCCAAGGTAGGCCTATACATCATTATTTTCTAGTGTTTGAAAATGAAAAGGAAATTAAAGGTTTTAACATAAGTTGAAGTTAGTCATTCTAAATAATTCAATATTTAAAAAGATAATTTTGTGATAAATCGCTCAAAATATTTATATATATATTGAAGCGACAGTGGATTCCAGAATCCACCCCTTCAGAGCATACTCTAATAACCCAATGCAGTAAGCTATTTATGACAAAAACGATATGAAAGCTAAATGTCCAGAAGTATGTAACTATTGAAAGTTGTCTTGGGATGAAATATGGTTGTACACATCTGGCACATTAAATTAACGTATACTTCTTGTCAAGCAAAAGCAAAAATTGCTAGTCCTCATCTTTTATGACTTGACCTTAAAAGACATCAGACATTTCTACAGAATATGTAACACCTTTAAGTGTGGATGTGACTTTTAGTTCTGTTTTAGCATTTTGATATCCTCAACAACAAAATAATATCATAAACAGCAAGTATAGATTAGGTATTCGGATGATTGCAGCGCCATCTTCTGGAAATTTACGTGAAGTTCAAAAACAGGCTCATTTTACAATGACAGCAGACATTTACATTTCTACCTGTTTTTAGTAATATCACAATTTTACACATTCATGGTACAAATGAGTCTTTAAGCAGTATGGGATAGCAAGAATGTTTTTCCCCCTCTCACATCTCACAGACTACTAAAGCCTGCTGTTATAAGGAAGTTAAATTCCCAAAAAGTGTCCTAAACAGCATCTTGTCCTTTAACCGAAGCAATTAAATCAATCCTTTTTGCACAGAGGAATTCATATGGTCAGCATCACATTAATGTTCCTCTGCAATGATTCTCTTACATATTCCCTGTGTGGATTCCTGGACTTTTATGTCGAAGTGTTTCCTGTTTCTTGTGCTATGCTTTGTAGTCTGTTTGTAGTCTAATTGTTCATTGGTTTGCCCTTGATTAGTCCCCCAAGTTTGTCTTGTTTACTTGTTAAAGGGTTTGTTCACCCAAAAATTGAAATGATGTCATTAATTACTCGCCCTCATGTCGTTCCACACCCTTTAGACCTTCGTTCATCTTCAGAACACAAATTAAGAGATTTTTGATCAAATCCGATGGCTCAGTGAGGCATCTATTGACAGCAAGTTAATTTACACTTTCAGTGCTCAGAAAGGCAGTAAAGACATGTTTAACACAGTCCATGTGACTACAGTGGTTAAACCATAATATTATGAAGCGACAAGAATAATTTTTGTGCGCCAAAAAACGGAATAACGACTTTATTCAACAATTTCCTCTCTTCCGTATCAGTCTGCAATGCTCGTTCGCGAGCTGAGGCTGGTCTGCCTTCGCACAGGGCTCCCCAACCCGTGTTGGAAGTATCTGTGAGGATGACCTTCTTTCTGCATAGCATCCCCAGGGCCACTCCTTGCCAGAAACCAGCAAAGGTTCTCCCATGGGGCCAGGACTGCAACGCAAGCCTGGTTCACCTTGATATACATAAGCGTCCGTGACGCCAAACATGGGATGGGACTTGAGGTTTCAGCCAGTACTGTAGGGGCCGCATACAAAGCAGGCCCAGCTGTAGCACTGGAGATGCAGAGGCCATGCATGCAGGCCTAGCATTCTCTGAAACACTCTGAGAGGTAGGGAGGCTCCAACTGTGGCCGCAAGCTGGCCAGAACGCACTCTGGTGCTCAGCCCTCATTTGGGTTGAGTGAAAAAATGCTCTCAGGAACATAATTTGTTGGCTGGGAAACAGTGAGCTTTTGGCAAAGTTAACCCTGAGCCCCAAGCACTCTGGCTGAGGAGAAAGGATCCGTGAGACACTCGGCCTCCGACTGGTCATCAAAGTAATTTAGAATTCGGATTCCCATCTGTCTCAGAGAGGAGAGAGCCACGTCCATACACTTCGTGAATGTACAGGAGCTAGGGACAGTCCGAATGGGAGGACCGTATATTGATATGACTCTCCCTCGAAGTCAAATCTCAAGAAGCGCCTGTGATGGTGGGCTATTTGGATGTGAAAGTAAGCATCTTTCCGATCCAGAGAAAAGAACCAGTCCCCTGGGCGTATCTGCAAGAGGATCTGCTTCAAAGTGGTCATTCTGAACAAGCACTTCATGAGGGTGCGATTCAGAAGCCTGAGGTTGAGGATGGGCCTGAGACCGCCATACTTCTTGGGGACGAAGAAGTAATGGCTTTAGAAGTCTGACTCACTTTTGCCAGCAAATTGTTCACCTCGGAGCGCAGAACATGAGTGTCCACGCTCCCCACTGAGGTGGGAACCACACCGCTGAAGCGCGGGGGGTTTGTGCGAATTGAAGAACATAACCTGCCTTTATTGTCCCCAAAACCCATTTTTACACTCCGGGGATGGCCTGCCAGGCCTCGGCCCATGTCATGAGGGGTTGAATTGGTTCGACCAACAGGTCACTGCAAGGGGACCCGATGCTCATATTAAGTGGAAAAGGGAAAATGCTCTTTTTTAGTATGTTTATGTTTTATTCTGTCCGCTATCACAGCGGTTAGTTGCACGGGCATTTAAACAGGCCCAGTGCTTGCAGCAAATACATTGTCTCCAGCATACGGAACTGAACAGGGTGTCTGGGGGCATAAACGAGGCAGTTTGGGGGATGGTCCGGCCGCAGCGAGATTTCCTGTCTAAGGGATCAGGACGAATTCTTAGACGCTGGGTCCAGCACTATCTTGGACTGGGGTCCTGACACTTTGGGAAGAAATGACCTTCAGAGACCACATCTCAAAGACAGCTCGGTCATGCAGATTTGCACTACACAACATCAGGAAAATCCGTCCCTTTCTAACTGAGCATGTAACACAACTTTTCGTCCAGGCCCTGGTCATTTCAAGGCTTGATTATTGCAATGTTCTTCTGACTGGACTGCTTTCAAGTGCAATCAAACCTCTTCAAATGATCCACAACGCTGCTGCACGTCTTGTCTTCAACGAGCCTAAGAGAGCCCACGTCACGCCCCTCTTCATCTCTCTGCACTGGCTACCCCTTGCTGCATGCATCAAGTTCAAGGCGTTGATGCTTGCTTACAGATCAACCACAGGCTCTGCACCTTCCTACCTCCACACACTGCTACAACGCTACGTCCCCACCAGAAGCCTGCGAACACTAAAGGAGCAAAGGCTTGTGGTACCATCACAGAGAGGCACAAAATCACTCTCCAGAACATTCTCGTTCACTACTGAATGCAGAATCCCTGGCAATATTCAAGAGACAGCTGAAAACTCATCTCTTTCATGAGCACGACAGTGGGAGCACTGTCGAGGATCAGGCTGTAGAGCAGGCTGAGCTGTTGAAGGCACGGGTTTGGCGGACTGCTGAGTCTGCGCAGACTTGGGGCGACTGGAAGCAGTTGCGGAGCTAGAATGCTTGGGCAGGAAGTGTCGCATTGCTTGGGACAACTTCTGTGCAGTGGTGAAGCGTTCAGCAAAGCCATCGACGGCAAGTCCAAAGAGTCTAGGAAGAGGGTTTGTCTGCTTCTTTGATCTCTGTCAAGTTGAGCCACAAGTGGCGCTCCAGCACCACTAGACTGGCCATTGACCTGCCGATGGCCTGAGCCGTAGACTTTGCAGCGCGCAGGGCCAGGTCAGTTGTGCTGCCCAGCTCCTTAAACACAGCTGGATCAGGTCCAAGACCTGAAGGACGGCCATTTAATGTAGTGCAGAAGCCGCCTGGCCAGCAGAGGTGTATGCACGTCCAGTGAGAGCTGATATCGTTCTGCAAGGCTTTGAAGGATGGACGACCTTTGCATCTCAACCAGCTACCCTGGCAGGAACCACTCATCCAGACAGCTGCGAGTGAGCTCCTCAGGTGAAGAACATTCCAAACCGAGCTCCTCGACTGCTTTGGAAAGAAATAATTGAATTTAAATAAAAGATAAATGTTTTATTCCTTCATTTGATATACCTAATATACCTTTCCATACAGGCACACTTAATTTTTGGTTGAAATAATTAAATGTGCAATTTCATTCAATTTAATTTAAATTTGTTATTAAAATAAATTATGTATATATAATTAGAATTAGACATCCCTGCATTATGTAAACAATAGTACAGTGAAAATTACCCCAAAGTACTTCCTAGTGTCCAACCTACTCTAATACTGTTATAACCTATTTACATGTGAACAATATCTGTGAAGAAAGACATTACAACATGAAAAATATAAAAAATGAAAAAGAAATAGACACAACAATGGGTCACAGCCGTGCAGCAGCAAGCATCACAATAGTGAGAGAAACTTCAAAGTGCAATTGGGGCCCCATTCCTGTATTTTGCCTGGGGCCCCCAAATCTCTAAATCCCCCCCTTGCATAGGGCGTGGTTTGGGACCAACCACCTGGGGGCGGTTGAAACGCTTTGGCTTCACTTTTCAGGTCTTGTACTACAAGCTGAACGCGGCGGATGGGACAGTCAGTCACCTAAGGAAAAGCGAAACTTACTGCGGTTTCAGTAAAGCTCAGTCCGCCATTTCGTCAAGTTTTATGATTTGCGATTACGTATTGGGTTTCTTGTTATTTTATGTGTTCATGAGTGAAACCGTATGAAAACTTATCTACTCTTATAGTTTACTTTGCAACGGGGCAACAGATTGTCAGATATTTATGTAACTATGTATCTACTGAAGATATGAAAGCGTAACACAGGCTATTTTCGAAAGAAATCGGTTTTTTGCTATTTTAACATTTTCTCTCCTGCGTGGGAAGATAATTGTGTTTTGTACAGTACACGATGTTTTCTTCAGCTTTTCTGAGTCCGATCTTCGTCACACTGCTCTGTCAGGCACTCTCTTATGGTAAGCTTTACATTTTTGTATAGAACTAAACTAAGTACAGTCTAATTTCTATTAAGCGTGTGAACATGTCTTTGTGAGGACCCGATTGCATTTTACACCATCGGTGTGGAAAGTGAGTGAAGTTTGGACTTTTTTGGCATGTCCTCACTTTCTGACCATTTAAAGCATAATTTAAACATGAAATGCGCAGAGTTTAAATGAAACCAAATGTCTAATGAATGTCAAACGTTTAACTTTTCCGCGGTGAAGGGGTTTGCTTTATATCAATGAATGTCCTCAAATATATCCATACAAATGTGTTTGTTTGTCACTTTAACGATTGTGTAAAATGTATAGTTCTATACAAATTATATTTTGGCACAATTTCTGAAAACAACAGTGAAAACAACTTCTACTTTGGTCATTGGTGATAGTGATTTCACTTCATCTCTTATTTTCCATCTCTAAACTCTCTAGAACTCACAGAGAAAGACCTGCAGTGTTTCAATGACTATGAGACACAAATGAAGTGCAGTTTCGGGAATGACGGCCTCAAAAGTTGCTCTGAATACAAACTCAATATCACACATACTGTAACAAATTCGTGAGTGTTTGTTAAGGTCATCAATAACTATAAAAAAGTCATTTCTGTTCATTTAGCAATAAATTGACATGATTAACACTTGTATTGCAGGTTAAAAGAATATACATGCGTCTTTGAGAGTCATCACAGTGCCAGATGTGAATGTAAAATTGAAGTCCAAGGATTTGTTATAACCGAGATATTCACTACTACACTTCTGGAAGGAACAAACGTTTTATTAAGCAAAACATTAATGACAATTAATTTCAGTGAGTATAATTGTTGTCTATATGTTTAAGATTAAGTAAAGTTTACATGTTTTTTTTTTTTTCAGTTAGAATAAAAATGTAATAAATAAAAATGAAGTGAATTATGTGAAATGTAAAATACAAATAGTTTCATCCAAGTATATCTAACTTGTTTACAAATGTGATTTCCATTTTCTGCAGTCAAGCCAAAAACTCCAGTTTTATCAGTGCAGAAGACTGAAAATGGAGATTTTAATGTAACTTGGGATGACAAGTACGAGAAAACTTATTCTGGAAGAGGAACTTTTGCTAACAGTTTGCAAATACATCTGACCTATAGGATTGAAGGAGAAGATGAAACGGTAAGGAAGATGATATATGATATATAGATGATATGAAATATATCCCCAGATATTCACATACAGATGATGAATTGTAAAAATAAATTAAAAACAAAAATTGTCCGTACAGGTGTCCGAACAGAGGAAAAACTCTGAGGGATTCTTTGAGATTGTGGGTAAAAATCTCCAGCCAAACACCAAGTACATTCTAACAGCAAGAATGAGCACAAATTACAACAAATACAAGATACTGAGTGACCAGAGCGCAGCAGTTGCGTTCACCAGCTGTAAGTCTGTCTGTTTGAGTCATTCCTGCATGTGTGTTAATGCTCTTTAATAATCCTGATCAATCTTTATGTGCTCCACAGCCGCATCTCCAAATGATATAGTCAAAACGGTGGTTCCACTTCTCTGTGTTGGTTTAGTCCTCATCATTTTTGCTATCTTCATCTGCGTTGTGAGGTGACATCTCCGTTTTGTGTCTCGTCATCATTCTACATTTCCCATTTTTGCTGTTCCTTTATGAATCCTTGACAAATTCACACTTTACTTCCTCATTACAGGATGAAGACCAATTGGTGGGACAAGATCTCCAAGCCAAAAGTAGCTGCTGATCTTGGAGAAGAGAAGGTGGGAGAAAGATATGCAATTTGTTGGTCAATTATTTATTTTATCTTGACATTGTTGTCTATATGCTCAATAACCCTTTAATTTTTGTTTTAATAGGATCATTTTTTGCCTCCTTCCATTATGAACTTCTCCCAAATCCATGTAGAGGGTCCAAAACCGGACTTTGATATGGAAAGGCGATTGTAAGTTTTCCAGAAAACTTGAGAAACACACGACAGACTAGCGTTGATCTAATTCTGATTAATAATGCCTCAACATGTTTGTCTCTCTACAGTATGCGGTCGTTTTCAGTGGATTCAAACGCCGAGAAAAGTTCCCACATCCTTGAGACGGCGGCAGACGATTATGGCGAAGCCGGCCTTGCTTTTTGTCGTGACAAGGAGATTTGCTGTCCGATCAACATGTTATCACATTTCGAACGTGCCCTGGATAAGGATTTAAAATCCCTTCTTTCTACCAAGAACACACCCAGCAATCAGGGCACTACAAGAGAACACAACCGCGCAAACCGAGATTCGGGCAACGGCTCTGGCTCATCGGTTTTCAGTAACATGACGTATTTGGAATCGGCCACTGATGATTCTTCATTCTTGAGCTGTGATGATTCCTATCAATCCGACAAGAGGGAGGTTTTTAGCTGTAAAAACTCCTCAATGAGTGCTGATGTCAACAAGAGCCAGTGTAACGTTGATGCTTCGGGAGACGGATATCAGTGCTTCAACAGTGTTGTGAAACAGGGAAATGATGCAGATGTTAGTTTGAACCTTTCAGATGATGTTGATTCTGATGAAAAGTTCATTGTAAAAAATCTGATCACAGGTAAAAATCCACTTTATCCTTCTCTATTGCTCCATGATGGCAGCGTCACACCAAGTGATGACGGATATCAGGCTGTTGAAGGCTTAACAAAGAGCACAGAAGGACAGTGGAGCACAAGCATCAGAACCGAACAAGCACTCAATGAATGTGGAGCGCTGAAATTCCCCCACAGCGCTGGCCAAGATCCCACATCAACGCTGCAGCAAAGTTTGTGGGCCTCTTCTTTGCATTTCTCTCCCATTATTCAAATAGACACTTCCTATCAGCCAGTTTAGCTGTGCTGTACACAGTTGGAACATTGACTCATTTTTGTATATAATTTGTAGTTGTTCCACATGAATCACCCATGAAACTATGACCAGTAATAACTATCTTTAATTTGTAATTCTTTTTTTAGACCTTGAATTCAAGATACACTTTCAACAATAAGGGGTTCTACAGAGTTTTAAATGCCTGAAAAGGTCATGTATTACCATTTTGACATGATTCTGTATGATTTCATTGTCTTTGACGTTGAGTAACATTTGCTAATGTACATTTTAAATGCGTTGTTATACTATTATTGCCATCTCAGTCTATTTCTATTTTTTTTTTTTTTCTGTAAAAACAAAAATATGAAGTACATACTAGATTTGGGTGTGGATGACACAAAAAATATGCCATAAATGCCTGCAGCCTCACTCATCAGCTATTATAGAATTTTTTTACTATTATTACCATCTGCCATTATTGATTATATTAATCATTACAAAAATATTGGAAATAATAACTAATTGTACCTATGTATATATATATATATATATATATGTGTGTGTATGTGTGTGTGTTTTTTCAGAAAGTAAAAGGCTTCATCTTCATTCTTTTTCACAGGCAGATTCAATAGAGAATATGCATAAGTCTCTTCATTATAGTGATGTGAGTTTCAGTGCTGTAGTAATTACTAAATTAAATGATGTTGACACTGTTAATAAAAGACTTATAAATAATATAAAGATACTACAACCTAATGGTCAGTGAATGTCCATGTAAATATAAATAAATAAACAGACATGAACACATTTAGTTTTTTCTTTATTGAAATTAAAAACATCAAATAAACCAAAAAGGTTAGAATGTTTCATGTTGATTGTCAATAAACAAAATTGAAAAATCAGACTTTTACACAAAGTGGCTCAATCAAAAACAAATACTTTAAATATGACACATAAATTATTGCATATCTGCAATCCAATGAAATGTAGGTTTTTGATTGGCTAGTGTGTAGCACAAATGTAAAAAGACATGATGTAATGTCATCCAAAGATGCTTTTGTGAAAGCTTTTTGACACATTAAAAACTGATCATATACAACCTGAACTTCATTACAACAGTAAAGATAACATACGGCTAATACTGACAAACACATTCTAGGAAATAGTGTGATGTCACCTTCTGCCATCTTCACTTGACAGCAATCCCAACAGCCTTCTGCAGCACATATAACAAGGTATGTGTTTGTGTCATGTTCAGCACATTTTATTCATTGTGAAATGTAATGTAAAACCTGCTTCAGTCATTATTATTATTATTATAGGCAATTAAATCTCAAATAAACAAGCCAGATTCACCAAACTGGTGCTAGCACGTATATTCTCATATATACATGTTTATCTATATAGTCAAGAAGATTTGGGTCTGGTTTGGCCGGTCTTCAGTTCTTAAGTTAAATGAGATCACATGACTCTGGTTTATACTTTCATTATCTGAACCAGCTTATCTGGTTTGGTTTTCTGGTGATGACTGCACGGTTAAAGTTAAAAAAATGTTTCACAATAAAAACTGTTCATACAGTATAAAGCAGCAGGACCCTGAGAGAAATGCTTTCTTAACTAAACTGAAATGATATAGCTCCTCTTTGTATGGAATAGAGTACACACACGCACACACATGTATATATATATACATACATTACATTAATCTTAAAGGTGCACTCAGTATCACCTCATGGGGGTGGCCATGCTGAAATCACATGACCAGTTTTCTGACTCTTGCTCATGGAATATATAAGTCATGCAATTTCCACAGCAAAATCAATGAGTGAATGTCAACAGACCATGTCAATCGACACAACAGAAACAAAACCTTACTGAGTGCACCTTTAATGTATGTAATATAATTTGAAGTATAATTTTACTGTAATACAGTTCCATTACAGATTTGGGTTATCACAATGCAATTCCAAATCACAATGTTCTATCAAAGCATGTAAATAGAAAAATGTAAAAATAATATTAATTCCATATGAATTTAGAGGTCCCAAAACCAAAAAAACAAACAAAAAAAAACACAAAAGGCACCTTCTCATAAATCCTAAGTATTGCTTTATACTTGTAATTGACCATATGCACGGTTACTTCCCGGTTTTTGTTAAGCCAGCTTTGGCATTTCCGGTGAACTGTTTTGTACTCGCTGTACATCGACACAAAACCGTCAATGGTTGAATTTTCATAGTTGTATTCATATTTTAATGCAGTTATCACACTTGTCAAATTTGCCAATAAACCAGTTTTATTGACTGAAATAAAGACGAAGCTAAGGGAACGTTTGAATGAGAAACGCGGTGTTAGATACGTACACGCAACATTTTTCCAGCACTTTTTACTTTTAATGTGATGACCACAAAAATGATTTGTTCATCCTTCTGAGAATATTTCAGGATGTAGGAAATACAAAATTTGATAGAAAACACTTTTGTTCAAAAATAAAAGACTTTAATTGTCACTATAACCAGCAGATGGTCACATGTCTCTGCGTGCCATGTGTTCCTTTGTTTTATTTTCCCCGCTTCTCCCTAGTTTCTATGGTTACTGTAATTAGTTCATTGTCGCCAGCGGTGTATCATTAATTAGTCCCATTATCTCCTAGAGTTCCTTGTATATAAGCCCTCTGTTTCTGTCTAGTCCTTGTCGGTTCTCGTTCGTGTATAGACGTTTATGTTGGAACATTATTTCCATTGGTGTTGTGTGTATTATTCTCCTGAGTTCCATTAAATGTTATTGATTCAAGGACTTCCTTTTCGTGCGCTTTTCCCTGGGACACCAGCACCGTAACACAGATAGCATTTATTTGCGCATTTATTATCCATTTCCTGTAATAGTTTTTCACTCAGTTTTGAATAAATATTTGTCAAGTACTCACAAAATCTCATGAAAAACAATAACTTTTTTGGGGAATGAATTACACAGAAAGCGGGCGCCACGCTCTCCTTTCATAAATCACAGAAGCAAGTGAAAACAAGTGACATTTCACCGGAAGTTTTCCAGTTGGCTTATATTATTGCGGAAGTTATTAAGACCGTTACAAGCATATGGTCAATTCAATCTTAGTTACAACAAACAAACGGTGCAAGTAGTACAAATGCTTACGGAAATGTGTCTTGGTTAAGGCTCCAAACTAATACTCCTGTGTATCAGCTGACATATTCTGCATCCTCTCCACCATGAAAAAACACAGCGTTCCTATGAAGCCCATGATGACCATAACGAGGAGCTGCCAGGTCAGCAGAATATAACCACTGTAGAAGAACGCCACAGCTGCAAAAATAGACTGAGAAAGGGGGTGTATTATTGACACACTGAATCACATCGAATTCACCTTATTTACTGGACACTGGAACTTTAAAAGCATTTTATTCATTAAGAAAGTTAAGGGATATATCCACCAAAGTTATGGGATAAATAAATAGCTTTTAAATGCAGTGCAATCTTCCAAGTAGAATGTCGGCTATGCATTAATCAAATAATTAGATGCACAAAATACAGACATATATTATTTATATGAATACAAACACACAGCTTCGGGGTTGGTAAGATTTTTAAGTCTCTCATGTTAAGTCTGAATTTATTTGATAAAAAACAGCATAAATGTGTACTATTGCTAATAATTATTAAAAACATTTAATACTTCATTGTAGTTAATTATTACTACAATATTATAACAGCTTTCTAATTTAATATATTTTAAAATGTAAGTGATGGAAAAGCTGAATTTTCTTTAGTTTCAAATGATCCTTCAGAAATCATTCTAATTTGCTCAAGAAACATTTCTTATTATTGTCAATGTTGAAAGCATTTGTTTCTGGAGTCTGTGACTAATAGAAAGCTCAAAAGAACAACATTTTGAAGTAGAAATCTTTTGCAACATTATGTCACTAATAATTTCTTTAAAAAAAACCTTTCTGCCTTCAAATTTTTGAACAATAGTGTATTTACAGAGTTTATATTGCCCCATATGGTAAGCCACATTACTATGCAAAACTGCGAACAGGCCTTTGTCTTCTTTGATGCAACAGCAGAACTTCTTGATATGACTATTAGCAAAATACAATTTGAATGCAAAATGTCTTTACCTGTATGAATTTAAAAATAGCAAAGGCTGGTGCACTGTGCTCAGCATACGCCCGGCCCAGAATGCTGTAGAGTTGAGTATTGAAACAGCTGTCCCCAAGACCAAGCAAGAAGCTGCACAGCAGGGCTATGGACACGCTGCAAGAGTGAGTGAAGTGTATAAACACACATCAACAATTGAAACGCTGCACAATTTAGGAAAGAAAATGTAGCTCCGCAGATGATCCAAAGCAGCTTAAATTGCAATTTTATCAGTTCATGAATTCAGTGGGCATTGCTTTGTTTTGTAGATCTTTGCCCCCAAACCAGTTCAGAGCCAATTCTTAAGATATCATTGGTCATGTCAATCGCAGTCACGTCCCCCTTTAAACCTTTTAAAGAGTCCAATTCCCCAACCAAATAATTTCACTAAAAATAAAAATTGAAAGTTTTTTTAAAAATGAAACTTTCACCATGTCCATACCAGATGTGAGCGACGCAAAGCGACTAATAATTATATCACAATTATAATCAGTGATTTTATCTACACTGGATGTGGTGCGATGCGACAGGACAAGCCCCAAATAGTAAAATTATGCCGTTTCATTTATGTCATACTTCAAGTTCTTGTGCTACTTGACACAAAGGACAAATTGATTTTCAGCAGTTGTTTGGTTGCATCGATTGTAGAGAGCATTTAGCTGTTATGTTGTGTCACGACGCGACAACAGTAGAGTCCGGTGTATTCACGGTGTTTGTGCTGCTGCTGAAGGTGAGAGACAAGTTCACAATAGCAGCTATTTCTATGCTTGGTTCAGGTTTGATTAGACAGCGCAAAGTCAACGGTCTGAAGAAGGAATTTTTAGAGGAATTGGCATTCTGTGCCTCACATTCACAGACACAAACACTGTTGCCACAGATGTTTTCTGGGGGGGTTTTCTCCCCTGCAGTACGCCCCACACTTTGAGTGTACTGCCCACTACCCTAACCCGACCCTTCAACCTTACCTTATCCAATGAAATTGGCTGCGGCGCAGGCTTTGTGCAGAACTGGTTTGGGGGGGAAATCATGCCACCTAAGTTATGTATTGTTATACCTTGGTGCCAGATATGGTTTATTCTGTGAGCTTGTTTGAAAAACCACAGGTGCATCATCTGGTATGTTGAGGAATATCAAGTAGAAGGCCACAAAGTGCACAACCATCCCTAAGAAGACCACTGAAGTGCGCCTAAAACGGTTATTCTTCAATACAAGGCCAAACAATCCTCCCCCTGCAGACAAAAGACAACATCTATTCAAGCAATTGGATCATAATACCAAAATGCAAAATGTCGCTTCATGCCGAAAGTGCACTTACCAATTATTTCTCCGATTCCCACCACGATGCCTGAAATGCCGATTAAGCCTTTTGCTGAATTGCCAAAGTGTGTCGTAGCTCCAATGCAGGTTCCATAAACGCCACTGTAAAATGACAGCTCCAAACCTTCAATGAGACAACAGGAGTCCAAACATATTCATCATGCTCAAATGCTCATGAGATTAATGGATGTCTCCTTTACTGATGTCCTTACCACTGTATGCCATGCAGAAACTTAATAACAGTATGGTTTTTGTTTTGAAGATTTCCACAATCGTCTCTAAAAGAAAACAGACAAAAACAAATAAGTAAATACCTGATGAACCTCTACAAAAGTAGCCCAATTTGACATTTTATTTAAAATAATTCTTCAATAAATAATTTTATAACAAATAGCAGGAGATTAAGACGTTTGAACTTACTAAACTCTGTTTTGGCTTCCGTCACAGCAGATGTTGCTCTTTGTTTATATCTAAAATAACATTACACAACAAATTATGTGAACTTCCAATGAAACATCAAAACAATGAGTAGCCATTGTATTTTCCCCCCCTGTTTAGGTTTGTGGTGGGTACATTAAAAAATATCAGCAAGACAAGTATTAATCTGAGTTTCTGTCCAGAAACCTTTTTGTTGAATATGTGAAAGTGACTTGTTGACGAGTGGAAACTCTCATTCATCATTACAGTTCACTTGAATGAAAGTATGAACTAACATTAATCTGGCTGATAACAGAGACTGGCCCTCCTCTTCAGAGAGAGCCTCTTCCAGCTGACAGACCTTTCTCAAGGCAAGAAAACTTAGTGTCCCCAGTGCTGAGATAACCAGCAGAGCCGTAAACATGATCTTTCTGTCTTTATCTGTAAAAAAAATGTGTAAATGTGTATAAATGTGAAAAAAAAATCTCATTTTCAAATACTGCCATTTGAGAGTAAGTAAATAGACAGGATATATTGGGTTTAGTAGTGATTAAAGAAGTGCTGATTAAAATGAATAAAACACAATCAAATTTGATTTTCAAACCATCATGTTACCTGAAATTTCAGTTTTTCCTTTCCAATCAAAATAAACGTACAGATTGCCAAACAACATACTGGAAAGAAAACACAAATAGAGCTTTTCATATAGGAATCATTGACAGTTTTTAAACAACTGGTTAAAACATTTTGTAACACAATTGGTACTGATTTGGTTAGTAAGTTTGCATAACTTCTCCAATATGACTTTCTTTCTTCAGTTAAACACAAAAGGAGATCTTACGTACAATGTCCATTCTGTCATTTTACATATAATGAAGTAATATATAAATAACATAAACAACTTGGAATTTGAATTAGTATGGAGTGTATTTATGATGTTCCTCTGTCAAATCATTTTCATTTTATATGGACAAGATTTGAGGTTCTGCCTAACATCTCATTTTTGTGTTCTTTCGCAGAAGACAGAAATTATTGAGTTTTTTTTTTAAGAACTATTTATAGATGAACTATCCCTTTAAACAGAGGTGTAATGTAACAAAGTCATTTTATTTCGTTACAGTACTGGAGTATTATTTGGGAAAATCTGTACTTGAGTTTTTATATTTCTGTTAACTTTTACTCCACTACATTTCCTAAATAAAATGTATACTTTTACTCCGATACATTTCCCCAAAGCATTTTCGTTACTTACTACAAAATAAAGTCGTAAGAACACAGACTGCAAGCAAGCTTGTGCAAACAAGTGCTTTTCTTCTTCTTCGAGCACACAAGTGCTCGCCAGTTGATTTCATTTTCCGGGTTGTCTGTTGCTAGAGAACGGCTGAGAAGAGTGCGACACGAGAGCGACCTCTACAGGCGAAATAAAAACTATCACTGACACTTCGTAGAGTTTGTTTTGACACGTAACGTGAGGCGGCACGCTGCAAAGAACGGAACACTTCAAAAATGGATTTAAAACATAGACTACAAAGCGGTATGTTATACAGCACACTACAATACATGTTTTCATACCACTAAAGTAATTAGTTTGTTGACTAGATGCTGCATTAGTGGAGAACAGCTGTATGTTTGCCGTCGAGGCAGAGAAGATGCTAACATTAGTAGTATTTCAAGCGGTAAAACAATGTGACTAAAACACCAACAGTTTAATGTCATGATACCCTCTATTTTCATTAGTTTATATCCATTTGTTCGATTTATGTATTCGTTATCCAGCGAAGTTGCATATTTGAATTGTATCCTAATCATGCAGCCGACAGAAACATAACAAATCAGAGATGTATTCGATTTTAGCTCTTTTAACACATATTTTCATTAGATAATCAAGTGCTCTAAAATAGAAGCAAATAATGAGTGAAAGTATACATATAATATACCTTTGTGTGTAAAGATGGCCATTTTTAAGCATGATTGTTTGGATTTATATGAAATGGAAACACTTCACAAAGAAATGTTGTTCATTATTAATTTCTACATTTACACTTTTAAAACATTTTAAAGTCGCCTCTTACAGTAGTTATAATGCACTATGAATTAACATGAATGATCAAGGTATAAGTAATATATTAGTATTTTTTATATTTAAAACTTACAATAAACATTTTGCCAACAAAATGTAAGGAAGAGAGTTAAAACTGAACACAATCTTGCTGCTCAAACAGTGTATAATAGAATTTTTAATAATAATTTTCCATTTACTTGTACTTTTACTTTCAATACTTAAGTATGTTTAATATATAAATATTAAGAAATAATATTATTTTATTTCTACCAAAGTCATTTTCTGCTAAGATATCTATACTTTTACTCAAGTATGGCTTTCAAGTACTTTATCCACCACTGCCTTTAAGTCATTCATATAGTTATTAAAGTAGATGCTGCTGATAAAGTCATAGCACAAGAGCAAACCCTTTTTTTGGTGTTAAAAGCTACTCAGGATTTAATAAAGACAAGCAGTGAATTGGCAATGAAAAGGTGTGGGCAGTTATTTTTGCGGTTGACCTTATTGCATATGCATTTGCAGAAGTTTCCCTTTATAAGATCCCTTTATATGTATGTTCTGTTTTGGTTTAGTTTCATTGTGTTTTGGTTCTGTTTTTCCTGTTCTGGTTTGCCTATGTTCCCTAGTTAGTTTCCTTGATTGTTAATCAGTTCTACGTAATTGTTTCTGTTCAGTTCATTACTCTCACTTGTATTTAAGCCCTCAGTTTCCTATGCTTTATCGTCCGGTATTGTTTATGTTAAGTGTGGTTATTTCTTGAGCTTTTCCACGTGATTCTCCAACGTATTCCTAGTGGAAAATACTGTTAAAAACTCCTTTGCGATGTTGCGTTAGCCTACATAGCACCTGACATCCTTTCAGATGGAAAATTTATGGGAGGAGAGTATAAATCCTGCAATGTGATTTACTAAGGCTGCGGCAGTCAATTTACTGGAAAATTTGTGCCATTATTTACTGCCCAAAAAGCATGTCTTAACCAATTTTTGTGTTTGACATGCTGCAATAGTTGCTGCTAGGTGCGTGATAGAAGGGAGAGAATTTTCTCCACTCCAACCACGACATGTGGACAAATATATGTACTAATTTACGATTTAGTAATTCGTTCACTCATTTTAGTTAAATCGTGGCCAAGAATTAAGAGTTCGTTCTCATTGGTTAGATCACCTGTCAATCAAACGAAGGGGCAAATAGTGAAAAAAACAGCAAACCACCATTTTCTCCATACAAACCTTTTCAAGTAAAGCCATTATTAGAATTAATGCTAGAGATTATTTTTGTTTGCTACCCACAATTTCAATCCCACATGTAAATGTTCTTTAATTTGTGTATTGTTAGTAAATCACTCGCAGAACTTTACACTCCCAACAGCTCTTTTATATGATAGCTGTTTTATGCTAATTCGCCCTGTTTAGTGAATCTGGCCCTTGATATTCCATATTAGTTTACTGTTAATAATCACAACATGATTAAGGGTAATATGTTAGTGTGAATCTCAGATTATAATTTCGGGAGAACTGTGTATCAGGCTGAGCTGTCTGTAAACGTTTGCTGCTATTTCTCCCAGTACCTGCACTGCAGTAAAGCCCAAAACAATCCTGTGTTCCTGTTGATGGTGGAAGCATCAGAGTTCTCAACTAGAAAGTGCCCTTGGGCTGTCCAAAGCACTGTGGATAGAAAAAGGGCATGTTGAGATAATAAGAGTTGTGTTGGACTACTTAATTATGAATATCTCTTAACAAGTGAATGATTAAAACCTTTAACTGTCATTTAAACATCACTTATTATTCATTTTATGAGTGCGTGAGTGGATGGAGGAATTTGAAAATGTAAAATCTATATAGAGGCAGGTGGTGAATGAAATATTTGATAAAAGGAAATACATAATGAATGTGATTGTGTTTTTAATATCTACTTACAGGCTGCTCCAATGCCAATAACCACTGATGTAAAATAAAAGGACCAAGTGGATGGAATGATGAATACAGCTATATAACCACTGAAAAACACAGAAGTAAACAATCCAGACAACAGTCGCATGCTGACTACATAATGAACAGCCACAAAAAGAGCTGTGATACTTGCCTATAAAGAATTCCACTCAAGAACATTGTAAACCGTGGTCCAATTATTGCAACAATAGTGGGAGCTAACACATTACAGAAGGAAAAAACTCCATATATTATTCCAAGGCTGTGAAAAGAAAAAAAGAGAAAATTATATATACACACCTAGAGTTTATTGGTGCCAGCACCTTCTGTTTCTAATATCGGAAAATGTGACTTTTATGATCCAACATAATAAATTCAAGCACTCTGAATTTATTAAGAAACCCGAGTGATTACTGGTACCTAAAAAAAAAAAAGTTGCAGCATTTCTGAGCATC
The DNA here is from genome assembly GCA_038088235.1 of Zacco platypus. NCBI lineage: Eukaryota > Metazoa > Chordata > Actinopteri > Cypriniformes > Xenocyprididae > Zacco > Zacco platypus. The sequence continues at coordinate 28,405,204 of CM076083.1, read as the reverse complement.
GGGTATATTCGGTACCTGCTGATAGATTCTGCTTTTTTTACAAGCATGGAGCATTGTAGCCAATCACAACCATCTGTTGAGCGCATGAACACAAGGTGCTTGCTTAACACCGCTGAAAACGCACAAGGTTTTGTTGTGTTCAATGTCATAAACAAACATTATAACATATGACTCGCATTTCTTGTATGAAGATTTAAATCCAAAAGAAAAGCCTTGAGAGATGGCTTTTTGTCAATTGTTTACTTGTTTTAATTTAAAATGTTTGTGATTTTAATAAGAAAAGTATATCTTTTTTAAATATTTTGCCACTTGCTTGAGTAACTATATATATTTCTAGAAGTAATTCATTGTTGTTTAAATTTAGTGAGTTTAAACATGAATAAGTGTGTGAAATATTGTATAACTGTACAGTGCACAAAGAGAATCACAATGCTGAAAAAGCATTTTCAGGAACGAATTTTGGATTTGAAATAAAAATAATGAATAAATGTTGTGTTTGTGGTATACAGCTGTGAATATGTGAAAGCACAATAGGTGCTGTGGCGCTGCGCAGACCGTTTGGTGTATGACATCAGAGCACCGCGAGAGCGATTGGAGAGCATACGGCTCCTTATGCTTTTGAATCGCTTTTGCGGTACTTTGATGTCGACCAGTCTGCGCAGCGCCGATGCATCTCGAACAAGCCTAATGAGCCCGTGCTGCTTCTGCACCGCAATATGTTCTGCAGAAGCTCTGAAAACGGAGTATGTGTGAACCTGGCATTAGTGATTATAGGCTCTTTTCTTGCTTTGTGTTTATTACACATTCACAACGCTAGCAGTTACGCAGATGTCCGTGTCTGTTGCCAAGGTTACTGTGCAGTAGAAGTGGGAACCAGGGATAACACAGATATTACGTCATTTAGACAAGTGACAAGAGAGGGACGGGGCACTATTTAAAATTGTGAATTTCTCTGAATTTACAAATCTTGGAAAATGTAAGTACACAGCTGAACGAAATATATAACACTGTGTGTGGTTTTTGGATATTTTAATATCTAAATGTTACATATTGTGCCTTTAATTTAACTTTTTTTTTCTCTCTGGTACCGAAATTGTTTCAGAAAACTATGAAATGTACAGGTATTTGTACCGACAACTGAAATTTTGGTACAGTGACAACTGAAACAAACATGCTTTACAGTGCAATGTCATCTCAAAAAAAAAAAAAAAAAAATCATAGATGTAGTAAGAAAGTGAAGGACTGGGGGAATAAATCTTACCTGTGATACCCACTCCCAGTGAAGTTAGTGCTATTTAAGCTTTTCACCACTGTTTGCTAAAAGGAAATAAATAAATAAACAAACAAATACTTTTTGCTTTTCATCTAAATAGCATTGTACATTAGACAAATGAACAATGAAATTATTTAATATAGTCTGATAATGAAAATGAAGACATGTATTAATTATTATTTTTATACATACACGTACACGTATTAAAATAATAAAATGTTTAGAAAAAATGCTGCTTAAAATAGTTGCAGGAGACATGAAGCATGTCAACTACACTCATGCCATTGTAAATATTTTAAAGATGGTTTATTTTGCACCAAAACTCTCTACATTTATGGGATATTTGTTGAATCTTCTGTAAGGCATCCTTTCATGGTTAAATTGAGTTTGTGAGTTTTTCTGTGTGGAGTGACTGAGGTTAACATGAGTCCACCTTGTCATTCGAATTTGTTCCTCCCATTAGTCATGCGGGATAATTCATTGACTGATGGGGCAAATCAAAAACACGAGATGCGCCTGACCCGGATTTACCTCAACAAAAGACTGATACAGTTTTCAGTTTAATTTAATGTCATTTTTCACAACATAAAATACGGAAATTAAGCTGAAAACTTGCCTTAAAAAAGTCAACTATGGTACAATGCTAATGTTAGGCTAATGCAGTAAAATTGTGTGAATAAAATGATGGAAATATTATGTCTTAAGGACATTTTAAAGGGGAAAAATAACTAGTATTTGCTGGATTTCGGTTAAAAAACTAAACTTTACTGCTAAAATATTCCAAGCAAGATTTAACACATACATACACACACACATAACACTTACATATGAATGCAAGATAACTTACTTCAATATTACCACAAGTGGTGAAGGCTGTAAAAATAAACAAAAATCCTATTCCCAAAACAACAACATTATATGTCCTAATGTCCGCCATCCTCAGCTCATCTAAGTCCCGGTGGAAGATGCCAGAGTTTCAGAGTTGCGCCTTGGTTCATGTAAATACAAACAACATCCAGGAAAACAAACTGTCAGAATGGTTTTGAGTCATTAGAAATCTGCTGCATGTTACAGTATTATTGCATTATGTCTATAACAGTAACGAATACAAGTTGAGAATACAAATTCGTGGTCACGAAGTGCACGCGCCTCGTGACCCTCAAGAATGGGATGGAAAAGTTGCTGGAATGCAAATCCATGTGATGGTTTCCGTGGCAACTACTTCACAAGCAACCGTGGCCCAGAATGGCAGTATATCCAATATGTAAATGAAACCGAACTGTTGCTTCAAGATGTCCTGATAAATTTTCTTTGCATCGTTGAGCTAACATGATACACTTTCAGTTTTATGTAGTCTGCCATTAAGCGCGACCACATATCCTAAGTTACCCAGTTATTCCAGGTTAGCTACAGCATTGTGCTAGTTACTCC